>OY856412.1:38322500-39040000 GCA_963693085.1 Alisma plantago-aquatica
TTGGATATAGTCGTGTGAGTTTATAATGTAAAAATGTACATCAAACTCTTACTTTGTCATCTAACTACACTCGACCAAAATGCCTTTAGGGTTGATTCATTTATGCTTCCTGAAGATAACTTGACATCTTGACAACAAACAAGAGATGGCATGAGTTGTAGTAGCTTCATTACAGACATGTTTGGTTGTAATTTTAATTTATCATATCAAATACATTATGTAATCTACAAGTGTCTAAATTTATATTTACTAACTGTAAATAGGAAAAATTGGAATACTCTCTCATATTTTAGACATATCAGAATCCTTATTTTGAATTCCATTAAGAATGATGTTGAATGTGAGAATTCTCAGAATCCTACTATGTTTGTCTTGTTAGGTTTGACTAGTGTGGGTTTTATTTATTTTACAAGCCCATCTACCAGTCGAAGTTAGATTACAACATCTGATTTTTCATTTCATGCATATTAAAATAACGGGTTACCATTATGTTTGAAAATCCTAAAATTAACTCATCTTCCTTATTCTACTAACTACACATTAAGTTTGCATAAGTTGATTTTTTAATATCATCAAATACCACAAAATAAAACTTGGCACAATTATTTGATGCATGAATATAAATTACCACTAAATGAATATGTTGTGAATGAGTAAAAATAATAAATTACAATATTATTGTTACCGAAGATGATGGCATGCACCTACAAAATCCTCTAGGTTGATTGTAGGAAATTGTTGTGCATTTATTAAAATAATATGTAAAATATTCCTTTACTTTTAAGAAATGATTTTTTGTTCTTTTGGTGTTGCGGACCCACTATCTCTTAAGCAAAGTGGTAGTTTAAGTGCTTGGTTCTAAAAGGGGGAATGGGGATAATTACCAAAATTGTGACAGTATTAAATAATTTTGAGGCCATGTGCTAAACTCTAAAATGAGCCCCCAAGCAAATAGAAGAAAAAAATATGAACTAAAAAAGAAGAAAAATCATTTCCATTCAAATATTATTTTGATTATTGCTTACAATACAATAAAAATATTTAACTTTTACTTAAAAAGTGCAATCATTTTGGCATAACAAATAATCTATCAAATATTTATACATAATTTTATCCAAAATATCATTTTTAATTACTATCAATGTCGTTCCACCAAGCGTTTCTTGTGTTGTTGCAGAATAGAAGTAGAACTTCAACAACATCAATTTTAAAAAGGTCCTTTTTGCGGATGCAACAATGACATCAATATACAATCATTAAATTAAGAAAAACCCCAATCCTTTTAAAATTTCTCAAAACATCTAGAGATCCCATCTTTTCATTAGGCAAAAATTCTTTAAGTAACTTCAGAGCTAAACATAATTCATCTCCATGAATATTGGATTTCTCAAAATGATTAAGTGCAATTTTTAAATAACTACAGTAAGACCTTAGACTCATATAATCCTAGAAATTCAATTTATCAGATGTGTAAACAAAAAGCCAAATGTATTTTCAAATTCATGGTATTGTTCAAATCTCTTTTTAAGAGAAACAATTACATGGCCAATGATATATAAAAAATAAGAAACTATAAATGATTCCTCTTCAAATAATGTAGACAGTTCATTTGGATTCTCATGAAGTTATTTTTTCTTTCAATTAAACATCTTTTAGGAAAAACTAGATCAACATCTAGTTCAATAGTAATATTTTTTGTTGTTTATATATCATCATAAAATCCATTTTCTCTATACTTCTAAAAGAAATAAAAATTAAACCCTTGAGTTTCTAAAATAGCAACACTAATAAGAATGACCCTTGATTGTATATGCTTAGTAATCAAATAACCAACATATAATGTTTCAAACCAAATGATCAATTACAATTAAAACTCAAAATCACCAAGCTCATTTGTAGCTACATATCTAGATTCACTTATTATTTTAGAGTCATTATCAATTATAAAACTTGAAGTAAAACTTATCAAATACCGGCAATTGATCTCTTACTACCTTTACACTATCCACAGGACTTCCCCAATGAGTAGTTGACAATGATTTTAGAATAGATTTGTCTTTTATATTTGTCTTTAAAAAATTTCATCTCTTAGTTGAATTTCCAAACATCTTATAAATGTGTTGTGATTTCAAAAAAATCTCTAGATTTACCACAAGAGTTAGCCATATAAAAAAGTATTAAGTTAAGACGATGGAAAGCACAAGAAGTATAAAAGGTCTTGGATTTATGTCCAAAAGTCTTTTTTGTACCCCTTGATTCTTTTTCTTTCATATTTACTCCATTACTATAGCCTTGTTCTCTTATATTCAATATCAAGATCAAGAGACTCTAACTCATTTAGTAAGACATTAAAAGTCCTAGGCCACTTGTATCATTGACATTCCTTGATCTTAAGAATATTTGATGAGCCATCAACATATCTTATCATCAAAAACATTTGCTCTTGGTGGCTACTATTAGAAGTAAAATCATCTATCACAAAGAAATACTTGCTTGTTTTATTTTTTTATTGATTTCATATTTAATCACAAAAGAAAGCATAAATATTAACTCATTTTTTATTTTATGACCAAGGTAGTGATGATGAATATGACTACTTGTTATATGATGGACATGCTCTTATAAATCAGATCAAACTCGGTCAACGTCTCAATTAAACCTAAGAAATATCCATTGCTATTTTCATACAACCTCTCTTTGGCACCATGGAGAGACAAATTATTTTTTAGAGAAATGTCACAATGCAAACAATTCTTTTCAAGTCTAATTTCCAATGATTTTTCTCTTTTTGAAGTTGTTCTTGAGTCACTTTATTAATTAATAGTTTTATTATAACATCTTTGAGTTGCAAATCATACCAACAAGACATATTCTTAACATGCTCAATGCTATTTCAAGCTCTCTAAGCCAAACATTAACATGCCTCCAATCCCCAAACCATCATTTGCTAATTGGCCCCTTACAAGCCCCTTTCTAAATACTTTATAACAAAATAAAATACTTTTTCAATCTCTTTTGAATACAAAATCCAATCTCTATCACAATTTTCTCCATTTGATACATTTCTAGTATAATAAATTGAAGAAAAATGTATGGAAACATTATCTTTGGGACCTTTGTCAATTATAGCATAGCTTTTAGGACCCTTGACTACTAAAACATAAATCATGTTAGCACTGAGGCCACCCCAGTTTCTAGGATCAAATATATTATGCACTTTTTGCAAATTACTGTTCTCATCTTCTATAGCACATTCACGTTCCCATCTTGTTTTTTCTCATCTTGGGTAGGCACATCATTGTTCTCATCTTGAGTAGGAATATCATTATACTCACCATTTGACAGGACATTATTTTCATTGTCATCATCACAATCGCCAACAAAATTACATTCACATTAAAATTTATTATATGATATGCATTTATTTGATCATTTTTAGTAGAAATGTGTGAGTTTCTAGTAATAATATTATTAAGGGACCCTATAAGAGATCAATTAAACTCTTCTATTCTTTTTTTTTTCTCATACGCTTTTGAAATCTTGACTAGTACCTACTAGTCTTAGGAACATGATTAAGACAACTCTTCATAATATGGAAATCACCAATATAAATTAATAAAAAAAGACAAAAATGGCAGTTTATTACTACTATAAATAAGAAAAACTAGGGGGAAATCAAGATCGATAAAACAAACTAATAATTGAGGTTTTAAAGAGAAAAAACCTCTTGAAATGGTTTTCCGGTTTGGAAAAGCCGCATGGAGGGAAAGTGGTAGAGCCCACATCGCATTGCAAAGACGACTATAGATCGGAGGCAACAACTACATGTGTGGCTAAGCGGCGGTGCTCTGACAGACAAGATTGAACAACTTTGACGCTCCTACAACACCACAATGGACAATTTAAAGGCTAATGAATTATGAATTGAGAATGTAAGCCTAAATTGATAATTAAGAAGGAAAAGATCTAAATATGGAATGTTTAAGGGGGGAATTTGGATGTTTATAAAGTGAAAGAAGTTGAACAATTACCTTTTTCTAGTCAATGTATACATTTTTTTTGGAAAATAGAATCAACTACCCATTTACATAGAATTTTGAATGCATTAATTTTAGGATTAAGAAATAGAAGGGAAGAAGATAAGTCACAAAACCCTTTTAATAGTTATAACTACCCAGATTCATGAGGTTTGAATGCATTAATTTTCGATAGAAGTTGAATGCATAGTCAGCCACACTTTTTGTTTGAAAACTTTTTTAATGAACATCAATATTTTATTTTGGGGCCGTTTAAATTAGAGACATTGTATCGTCACATAATTGTATATTTACATTTACATTTACATTCATGTATATATATACATATATGCATATATATATGTGTGTATATATATGTATATATATATATCTCTATATATATATTTATATATATATATATTTATATCTATATACATATACATATATATATACACACATGTATATATACGTATATATATTGAAACGATCGCCACCAAACCGACAACTAAATCATTACTAATTATGTAGAATAATCATAAGCAGTGGATTAAAAAAATAACTAAAATTAAAACCATTTTACAAAGAGATCCATTTTTAGGAAAATTCTTTAAGGAAGAACCAAAACCTTATATACATCATTGTTCACATTGTACATACACTGTACCATCTCTTCTCGAGGAAAACATATAACAGTTGCTTTGTCAAAACACATACTGAAGCAACATACAACCTCGAGGCATACAAGCCAAAATCTCAGATTGTTCATAAAACAAACACGTACTAAATACAAGGACCTGAGAGTACAGAGATGACACATAGGACTTTTATCTACAAGACACAACAGACAGTATACTCAACCTGAGCTATTACTATTGTCCTTGCTGCTGTTGATGTACCTCTGTAGTATGGTCTCTACCTCTTCGTCTGCATCCACCTAAAAATGTTGGTTACCAACGGGGTGAGACCCAGGTCCCACCGAGAGATATAACTCTCTGCCAACAATATTATTATCATAGTTAAATAGTATAAAATTGGGCAGAGGATTCTTTTACATTAATAACAAGATTTTATCATTGTTTAAGCAGAGTAGAGAAATATCATCTTCTAAAGCATTACAAATATATATGATAAAGCAATAAATCATCTATTCATTTTATAAGGAATACGAATAACATGTATAACATCTATCCATTTAATATGTATAATAGAAATGTAACATCAACCAATGACTTTCATATTCAATCCTTAAACAAATATGCTACATGACTGATTACATTTTACAATCACACTTATGCCCTGAGGAGATGAGGTATATCGCTCATACTCCAATCGACCACTGCAAAGTCAAAATTGATACCATACAAGGTCAATTAAAGAGCCGGTTGCCATGACCTCACTTGTCTCGGTCAGTGCAAGACCACAAGCAAGACATCTTGTGTCAACTGCTAAATAGCTTTCCAGGGTATAGTGGCAACGTCTCTATAGAGTTACAGCCGCAACATGCACTCTCTTCAGGGAGACCACACAGCAATTCCCGATATTCATCATCATCAGGAGATTCATGATACATCCATCCTGACATTTATAATGAAGGATTGAGAGATCTCAAATATCTACACATCAATCCCTCATTAGGGCGTAAGGATATTCACGCCCATGACCCCTGCAAATTCAAAAATATGCCCTTTAGGAGATCCCGTGGGAAAACCTATTTCACCATTCAGCAGCTACTGACGCTGATGGATCTATGGTCAGGGTGCTACATGATGAGATTCAAAACATAAATTATTATAACATATGCTATAAAGAAAAGTGTAATACATCTATCGAGTACTTTTAAAACCTTTGGAACACATATAACATTCGAGATCTCAATCCCTTATCTCATTATTGGGAATTCTCATCCCTTATCATCATGATTACTAGATCTTGGTATTCAAACCCTTAATTCATCACTGAACATTGTTACCACTTATCAGGTAACTAATACCTCTAGGTCCTCATACCAAGGTATACATGATACTTGTTGCACAAGAATCTCACATGGCTCATAAGGCCCATTAAACATCTTGTCACCTATCACTAGGAAACAAATTATCACAAGGCTCACAAGGCCCATTAAGCATCTTGTCACCTCTCACTAGGCAACAAATATTCACATGGCTCACAAGGCCCATTTAAATCTTTATCATATAAAACATCATATCTCATACATGGCTATGTTCATCATCTCATGATACCTTGCATGGATAGTATTTCATGATAACAGCCATATCAAATACATATCAACACCATGAAAAACAAGGGTAATACCATTATCCCAATATTAGGGTTAGGGTTTCCCTTTCTTATCGATTAGGATTTTACATGCATATCATCACCCTTCATTAGGGTTAGGGTTTTCCATTGTTAACCATATAGGTTTTCAAGATCATATCATCAATGATCAAACCCTAATTCATTGCTCCACACATCTAGGAGCAAACATTGATATCATAAGTATTCAATCATACTTATTTATTCTCATCATTTATCATTAAATGATTATCAACACAAAGTATGAGTTTCTCTCTCATCCTCACTTGGATATTGATTACATCATACTATATTAACTTATCTTAACCCTTTCTCAAGGCATGTTAGCCTACACTTATCAAAGTGCATTAAACTCATTACCTCTTAATGTAACAATTGACATGACACACTTCATGTGTTATTCCTCCAAGTATATTGGAATTGAGGTGCATCAAGGTGTATCAACCTTGAGGTGCTGGATGTGATATTTATCATGTCTTGATGTATACTTCCCTCATCACTTTTAACTTACTTAAGTTCATCAACCTATCTTGTATTAGGGTATTTTCCATCCTAATACTTTATACACTAACTCATCACATTTATCCTAATAAGTCACACATTTGAATTATCCAACTATCATCTGTGATATGGACTCATCTCGGGTTAAGGCATTGTTGATATAAGGTTGTCCATTATCAACCACTTTTGGTGTCACTACAACAAACATACTCATTAGTGGCATTTTAGAAATACCACTAGAAAAAAGGCCAGTAAACAGGTCTAGCAGCATTTGTTGACATTTAAAAAAATGTCTCTAGCGCCAATGCCACTAGGAAGATAGTGGATTAAGTTGTAAAAGCCACTAAACATTTGTCTTTAGTGGCTTCAAATAAATGCCACATAAAGGCCACTAAACAATCAGTTGGCATTTATAGAAAAGCCACTATCCATCATTTGGCTTTTATACAAATGCCACTGTTTTGTATAATGTTGTTGTATAAAATGGTTTTGATTGAATGTAGTGGCTTATGAAAAAAGCCAGTAATGACATACTAGTTCTGCATTACTAATTTTTTATGGATTTTAGTCAGTCAATTTGTAGTTCATGATCAAGTTTTCTAATTGAATGTCAATTGAAGCCGAGCACATTTTTCCAGAAGTATTGAACTTTTTTTATTTATAATCAAATGAAAATTACATGGGGAGGACATTTTACCTTGCCCCTTATATTCAGTACAACACCATCACATATGACTATATATGGTACATATTCTAGACATGATCACTAACAGGATATCAACTCAGTTTGCACTTGGAGACCCCCCAAAGGAATACAAACTCATTTTCTTACAAAAACATACAACTCCATTCTAGCATTCCAAGTAGTTGTGAGCTTCTACAGGATTAGACCAGGTACACTGCAATGAAGGTTCATCCTTCTTCTCAGCTGCAGTGATAGCATATGATAATTCGGTCATAAAGTCATCAGATTCCTCAGTAGGTTCTTCCTTATTCTCTTCCACCTTGGCAGCAGCAGCCGTAGGTGCAACTGCATAGCCTGAAGCAGCAGCAGGGGCAGCAAAAACTGCAAACTTGCTAGGATCCTGCCATAAAGTGAGCAAAAAGTTGAGCACTTGCATGCAAATGTAAGACAAAAAAAACTTACAACACTAGCATGCAATAAGATAGTATCAGGGAAGATAGCACCATTTCCAAATTTATAAATAAGGTCATCTTCAGTAAGGTCAAGGACCTCAGGGCTGAATACAGATCCACTGTCATAAAATGACATCACAACCAGTCCATATGAGAAGGGCCTAATGCCGAGCTTTGCAAGAAGGGAAGCCTCACAAGAACCCACCTTCTCACCACTCCTAATAAGTTCGACAGGGGTGATAATTTCAAATGTACCATTCACATTATATCAGGTGAATAGAGTTTGCCATGCAGAAAAGCTTTAGACATTTAGCTAAGCACACAACTAAGTAGATTATAGAAAGGGGGAAAAACTGACAATCTTGACAATTATGTAAAAGCAAAATATTATAATCAAACTCAATCTCATCCAGTGTTCTCATAAAACTATAGTCTATACATAATAAGTTGAAAGAATTTTAGTAAGGTAAGAAAGCATAAAATGATTAATAAGAGCAGAACCTGGTGAAGGCCTTCATGTTGTTATAGATAGATCTCCCTTCGTCAACTACAATAAATATTGTACTGAAGTTATCATCAGTAAGAACCATGTCTGAAGCCTCCTTGGCAACCTGGACTGACACATAAAAAGAGAAGAAACATCATTATCGATAATAATTACTAAAAGAAAAGAAGATAGATATACAAATTCCCATAGCGAATATAATCACCTCAGTTCCAGAAATTCCCATGGCAATACCAATGTCTGCCATTTTCAGAGTAGGTGCATCATTGACACCATCACCAGTCATGGAAACCACCACATGTAAAAAACAAGTAAATGCAAAACATGCAAGAAGACTTTCTAGAGTAGGAAGCAAAAAGACATTTACAACCTTATCTCTCGAGAATGGCCTTTAATCTCTTGGAGAAACCATTATTCCTTGTGGCTTCTTCGTAGACTTCTCCACCAGAGCATAGTTCTGACATGTTGACAATGACTTCATGTACCTCTGCAGAGAAATTAGGACGCAAAACTACAGAGGTACACGAAATCGCTGTCAACATATCAGTAACAACAGAGCTAGCAGCAGTGTTAGTGAAGAGGATTGCATAAAAATGAAGTCTGATTGCATACACCTACATTAAGGCAAGGCAAAAGGTGATCATCATTGTTAGTAAGTATAACATCAGAATTTAAGCAGAACATACTACTTTAGATACTACTTTTACATACTACTTTAGCTAGGCTGCAATACATCAACATAGCTGATCAGACAACCTTATCTCTCGAGAATGGCCTTTAATCTCTTGGAGAAACCATTCTTTCTTGAGGCTTCTTCGTAGACTTCTCCACCAGAGCATAGTTCTGACATGTTGAGAAAGACTACCTCTGCAGAGAAATTAGGATGCAAAACTGCAGAGGTACACCAAGTCATTGTCAACATATCAGTAACAACAGAGATAGCAATAGTGTTAGTGAAGAGGATTGCATAAAAATGAAACTCTGATTGCATACACCTACAGACAACCTTCTCTCTTGAGAATATGCGAGATAATCCAACACACATAGAAGCATGCAACTAAAATATGTCAGATACTTTTCAGAAAATGGAAACTTCATGCCAACGAAATAGACATATATAATTCAAATAATAACGACAAACTAAAATAAACATTGGTTGCTAGTTTGTAATTTTCTCATTCAAAACTGTCATCCTCATCACTTTGATATACACTTTCGTCATCCTGCTTAATTTAGGATTGGTCTTTCTCAATTGTTGAACTATCAACAGTAATTCCTTCCATATCCAATCTAACTATGTCACAGTCTGCATTTTCATCCTCTATTGTCATTGATGGCCCATCTCTAGGTTCACCTTGCACATAAACTTCGACAGTCTCACTACAAGATGGATCTTCCATGTTGAACGTATCTCGTGGGGGAATCTTTACAGCAAAATGCCACCCTTTTGCAGTGACATGTTCTACATAAAATAATTGTCCAACTTTAGATGCCACTACATACAGTTCTCTAGTTGATTGAAGTCGTCTCAAATTAACAAGAGTCAACCCATGTTCATCATGCTTGATTGTCCTCTTGGAGTAGATGTCCACCCAATCACACTTAAATAATGTCACCTTAAAGTGTTCATAATAATTGAGCACAATAACATCCTACAAAACACCAAAGTAGGTAACATCTCTAGTAATTGGATTGCAGTCAGTGGTTTTATCATAACAATTAGTCCTAGCTACCAGAAAGACTCCACTATTTTGTGTTGTTAGATGTCAATCTTTTGCTTTGGTATGGAATCTGTGACCATTGACAATGTAGCCCTTGTACTTAATAGCCATTTGATGTGGACCTTGAGAAAGAAACTTGATTTTATCATCCACCATCTCTATTCTTAGGAGTGTCTCAATCTAACACAAGAAAAGTTTGTTAGTATTTAATCATGAAGCATAACAAATTTAATTATGACAAATTAACTTACATGTTCCTTAAACCATCCATCAAATGAGTTACTATGTATTCTGTGTACCTCTTTAAGGACTTATGAGGTTGTTTTAGCCTAATGATATCATAGTGTTTCCTGAAAACAAAATATGTGCAATATGTAATTGGAATATGTAATAATATTTTAATAATCGAAGACAATTGTCACTAACTTACTTAATGTAGGGTTCAACTATGAAATAATTGAATAGTACATGCTTATGGGCTTGTTACAATGTATGTTCGTCCAAGACACATGCTATCATTTTACCAACACCATGACCTACTATTGAGAAAATTGACCAATCATCACTGTCATGTGTTGGCTCGTTTTCTAAATTTATTTCACCAGTATCGTTTCTATTTGGCCGATTTAATTTTATTTCAACTCCATCCAAGTATCTTGAACAAAAAGTAAGACACTCTTCAGCTAAATATCCTTCTGCTATTGATCCTTCTGGATATCTTTTATTACAAACATATCCTTTCAGGGTCTACAGATACCTGATAACAAAGTTGGCGAAAATATTATGACAAATTAAATTCCAATAGGTGAAGTCATCACGACATATGAAAAGTTACCTTTCAATTGGATACATCCAACGATACTAAACAGGGCCGGCTATCTTAGCTTCAAAAATGAGATGGATTGATAGATGCACCATTATGTCAAAAAAACATGGAGGGAAAATCTTCTCCATCTCACAAAGTGTCACATCTATTGAATTTTCCAATGTAGCAAAATCATTTGGATCTATGACTTTAGTGCACAACCTCTGAAAATAGTGACAAAGATTAATAATACATGACTTAGCATTCTTACTGGGGAAAGACACAGTGACAACTAATGGCAGAAGTTGTTGCATCAACACATTATAATTATGACTTTTCATTGGTAGCATCTTCTGATCTGTCGGCCGTGCACATCTAGATATATTAGATGCATACCCATATGGAACTTTAACAGATTTTAGGAGGTTGCAAAATGATATTTTTTCTTCTTTTCTCATCGTATAGCAAGCTGAAGGTAGTATGGAATGTGTGCCAACAGTTTGTGGATGAAGCGGAAATCTAACTCCCATATCCTCCAAATCCTTCCTTGCATTCAAGTTGTCCTTACTTTTATCCTTCAGACCTAGCAATGTTCCAACAATAATCTCACATATATTCTTCTCAATGTGCATGACATCCAGATTGTGCCTTACAATGTTAGATTTCCAATATGGTAGCTCGAAAAATATTCTTTTCCTATCCCAATTGTGTGTCAAATCTTTACCTCTCGGCCTTTTCTTACCAATTACAGTGCTTCTTCCATCCAATTGTGAAAAGATTTCAGCTCCAAAAGGAGGTTTAGGTGGACTCATAAATTCTTGCTCATCGTCAAATGCCCTAGCTTCTTTCCGGAATCTATGTCCAGCTGGCAAAAACCTACGGTGTCCTCTGTAACAAACTTTACGGCTATGTGGCAACCGATGTGAGAAAATATCTTTATTACAATAAGGACATGCTTTGTAGCCTTTAGTACTCCAACCAGATAGATGTGCATATCCTGAAAAATCACTAATAGTCCATAATAAAGAAGCACGCATCTGAAAGAATTCCTTGGCTCTAGCGTCATATGTTTGTACACCAATACTCCATAGTTCTTTCAGCTCATCAATCAATGGACGCAAGTAAACATCTATATTCTGTGGCGAAGATGGTCTAGAAATTAGTAGGGACAACATGAAATAATGTTGCTTCATGCACAACCAAGGAGGTAAATTATATGGAATAATTACAACAGGCCATGTACTAGGAGAATTACTCATTGTCCCAAAAGGATTAAATCTGTCAGTGGCAAGTCCCAATCAAATATTTCTAGCATCTGCAGCAAATTTTGGATGCATACCATCAAATGTTCTCCATGCAGGTGAATCTACCGGGTGTCTTAACTTGTTATCTTTTTCATATTCTTCTGCATGCCACTTCATTAAGGAAGAGGTTTTTGATGACATAAACAACCTCCTCAGCCGTGGTATAAGTGGAAAGTGTCTGAGCACTTTGGCAGGTGTTCTTCTAGGTTTGTTTACTAGCTCCTCATCATCATCATCTGGTGTTGAATTCGTTAGCCATCTTGATTCTCTACATGTATCACATACGTCTTTATCAGCAAACTCCTTCCAAAACAGCATGCAACCATTTTGACAAGCATGAATCTTTCCCATAATGTAATCCCAACTCCTTTATTGTCTTCTTCAACTCATAAAAGGAATTAGGTAATTGTTCTCCTTCTGGTAGCATTTTTTTTAAAGAACTTAAGAAACATAGATGATTCTTTCTTACTCAAGGCATTAAGACAAACCGGGTGATAGAATTCTAGGATGCAAGCAAATTTGGTAAGTTTCTTACACCCTGGATATAATTCTGTCTCAGAATCCTTTAACAAGATATAAAATTTATCAACATTTAAATGTTGATCAGTAGCCAAATGTACTCCTTCCATATTTTCATCTTCATTGAAACTCAGAAAAACATCATGCAACATATCTTGTAAATTTTCATCATCTAGACAATCACCCGGATCAGTTGGAGCATCCATTTCAACATCGGCATCTTCTCCATGAAAAGCCCAAGAAATATAGCTTTTTAAGAAGCCATTCCACAATAAATGACTCAATGCAGTCTGTCTGGTGACCTAGTATACATTAGTGCACTTTCTACAAGGGCATACAATCTTATCTCCAATCGCTGAATATTGAAAAGAGAAATCCAAAAAGTTGGATACTGCACATAGGTATTTACTACTCGTTCGGTCATCCTCTGCTATCCAAGACTTATCCATTCTACAAAAATAGTAAAAAAATATAACAACAAGAATTGTGACACCCATTTGACTGGTGAATTGAGACAAATACTATAAAAAATACATTTATTGGCGATTTCCTTATTTAAAAGTAACAAAATTTCATTCTACAAAAATAGTAAAAAAATACATTTATTGGTGATTTCCTTATTTAAAAGTAACAAAATTTCATCAAGAATTGAGACACCTGTTTGACTGGTGACTTGGCCATTTTATTGATGATGTTGTGTCGCGGAGGGAGTCCCTCATAGACGAATCCAATTAGCATGTTCGGAAGCTAGACCCGGTCCTCTCGGCCAATTAGCATGTTTTGAATTCACACAAGCCAACTGGTTGTGGATACCTTAAAGTGCATTCGCCATCATACAAAACGTCGATTACAGTTGTCGAGGTTCCATACTTTAAAGTCACTTGACCAGCTGTGTAGTGTCTTCCATTCAAATGAAGCCTCTGTCTAGTAATGGTGAGTTGTGCTAGTGTACGATGGTCTAGGGTGATGTCCAGTTGTTCTGTTTCAGGGAAAAGGACAGGGGGGTCGAGGCTCAGGCCATAGTGATTGTTGTGGGTGGAAAGAGACTGCAAAATATTTGTACTAACAATTGTAAGTATATATAACGATGTTATATATTTTTAATAAGTATATATAACGATGTTACATATATTCAAAGACAACTTGAGAAATACAAATCAGACTGAGATGGAAAGTAAGACAAGTGTCATTATACCAACAATTATCGTAGTCTACATTATGAATTATTATGTCTATTTTAAGGAGATCACTTATGAGTTACTATGTCTACATTATGCTTTTCAATTATACTGATCGCTACATTTCACATCACCTGGTTTCTCAAACGATTTTATGGGAAGACCATGTAAACATCGAATAGAAAATACCAATCCACCATCTTAATAGGGAACTGATTAATTACATGTGATGTTTACATGAACTCTATAAGTCATATTCTGTTAACATCTTT
The DNA here is from genome assembly GCA_963693085.1 of Alisma plantago-aquatica. Classification (NCBI taxonomy): domain Eukaryota; kingdom Viridiplantae; phylum Streptophyta; class Magnoliopsida; order Alismatales; family Alismataceae; genus Alisma; species Alisma plantago-aquatica. The sequence goes on from OY856412.1 coordinate 38,336,775, forward strand.
GAAGTGCTATAGTTTCTTCATTCTTGTCTTTCTTTAAAATTATAACACTACATATAAAAGTACTAATAATGTATGTAGAACAGAAGTCGGATCCAAGGCAAATACCTTTTAAGTATTGTCAATTGAAATGGCTGGAAACAAGAGTGGACTACTATTAGTAAACAAGTTATTAGTCATAATATGTTTTTTTTATTCTGCTGCAAAGTTTCCCATTAATAGTTATTAATGATTTAGGATAACCTGCAGATGAACAACAAATTCCAAGTGGCATGGCATTCGATACCTACAAATTTTTCGTCCAAGCATGAGAATTGTTGACACTTTACATGCCTATTAGCCACCGGTCACGAAAGAGACCTTGAAGGAGGTATGTAAGCTACATCTTAGTTAACGGAATAGGGTGCGGCGATGGTTAACTGAAGAGGATTGATCGGAGTCCCTCACTCAAGCTCGCCGATGCCGGAGGGGCAGATTGAGTCTGCGGCGGTGCTTCGGCTGGGCTCGGTCCGCCAAGGCGGATGAGGAAGAACGAACGGTTCCTGAGTACGCTTCAGTAGGGTTCGGTTCAAATAGGAGGAGGAGGAAGAACTAACACTCACGATCACAGGCAAGGTGTCACTGCGGCATCGACAACTTGGCACTCCATAGCCAACAACTATTGGCACCACGGACGGCAACTGACGAACAATAGGCACCACCAGTCTCTCCCAGTCTGCAGATGATCGCGAGCCACCAACGGACCTAGGGTATGATGGGAGATGGAGCAAGGAAGTCGCACAGGGACAGAGGGAGAGATTGGAAATGTCGGGCTGAATGAGCGGAGAGTGCAACACGAAGGGAAAATTTAATTTGGAGCGGGAAGTCAAAATATTTCCTAATTTGGTATGGCAATTTAAGATTGCCACTAATTAGAAATAAAAATGCCTTTAATGTTATGTCCTTTTCAGAAATCCTATAATAGGTGGTTCAATGGCATTTTAATTAAAAATGCATGTATATTAGAAAGATAGTGGCTTTTTTTATAAATGCCACTTAAATAAATGCCACTAATGGGCAGTTTTACTATAGTGTGTTTCACCTATAAAGGTATTAGCAACACCATTACTTGGTGTTACACTCATCACTCCTAAGAGTGTCTTGCCCTCACCTTTACAAGGTGTATAGGGCTGAACCATGTATGTAAAGTTGAACACATGTATTGGGTTAGGTGTATATCGATCTAGGCATCATCATATCCACCATACCCTTACCCATTAAGGTATCAACCCTTCCAATCATATGGTGTATCCCCTTCACCATACATGGGTGTAACATCCTCACCTCACTTGAAGAATTTGGCCATACCATACTTTAATGTATTGGCCATCACATGTTCTAGGGTATTAACCACCTTACCGCTTTTGTCATCTAGTGTATTAGGTTACCCACCATATCATTTTAGAGATATGTGCTCAACATCATATCGTACAAGAGGTGTATGCTTAACCCAATATTGTCTTAGAGGTGTATGCTTGCTACCCATATCACTTTAGAGGCATATCTGTGCTTACCATATTGACCTTGAGGTGTATGTGTGCTTACGATACCGGGCAAAGAGGGGTATGTATGCTTCATACCATATCGGGCAAAGAGATGTGTGTTTGCTTCACACCATATCAGGAAAAGAGGTGTATGTATTCTTAACATATCACTTTGGAGGTGTATGTGTGCTTCACACCATATCGGGCAAAGAGGTGTGTGTGTGCTTCACACCATATCGGGCAAAGAGGTTTATGTATGCTTACCATATCACTTTAGAGGTGTATGTGTGATTCAAACCATATCGAGAAAAGAGGTCTTTGTGTGCTTCACACCATATCAGGCAAATAGGTGTATGTATGCTTAACATATCACTTTAGAGGTGTATGCTTCACACCATATCAGGTAAAGAGGTGTGTGTGTGCTTCACATCATATCGGGCAAAGAGGTGTGTTCTTAATCCAATATCATTTTTTGAGGTGTATGCTTGACCTCATATCGTAGAAGAGGTGTATAGTACATCACCATATCATGCAATAAAGTATAAACTCATATCCATATCTTTTTAGTAGAGTAGGTGCATCACCATATCGGGTTAGAGGTGCTTGCTTGTGTGCTTGAATCTGATATCACTTTATAAGGTGATACCATCATCTTTAAGCTCTAGACCTTCATTCTACTTGTTCTAGTACAACGATAACATGTTTAAGAAACTACTAGAACTCATTAATATATCAAGTATTCAAGAAAATTTCAGAATTGAAAGTAGATCATCATGTATAGCAAGAAAGATGGTGAATAACATGTCTGGGTTCAAGTTATATAACCCACCTTAAGAACAACTTCAAAGCTCCAAGCTCCAAAGCTCCATGATCCTAAGGTTGAAGATGATCTATCAAAAGTCCAAGGCTCGTTCACAACTCCTTCATATACAAGGAATCACTATAGTTAAGAACTTGGTGAAGACGAAAAGAAAGAAAGATCATAACCCTAGATCCATGCTTCAATCCAAGGTTGAAGATGATCATGGTCGTACCTTAGGGTTAATATTTGAGCTCCTTCTTGATACTTAGAACCTTTGCACGATACCTCACTACTCATGCATGATATGACCTCACTTGTGGCCGATATCCCCTTCACTTGTGGCCAATATAACTCCACTATGCCTGATATCAACTTGTTATGGCCAATATCACTTGCTATGGCCGATACCAAGGCCCTATGAACGATACCACTTCACCCATGCACAATACGAAGACTCCATGCTCGATATCTAAGAGCAAGGAGGTGGTAGGATTCGAAAAAGTTCACTTAGGGGTGAAAGGAAGGGTATATATACTTGAGGTTAATGGGAGAGAGTGTAAGAGGTGTCATCACCTTATTACTAGTAGGTGTCACATGGCCATGCATGGATTGAAACATGTATTTGCATGCACTCCATATTTATCTTTCCATGAAAAATAAAAACTTGAGGATAATGCAAGGAATAAGGGTCGGTCCCCTTTGGTTATCTTCTAGGACAAGCCACTTCCACTCACATTATTATATTCACAATTCAATGCAGCCTTTCCCAAGGAAAGTTCCAAGCCGATATCCATTGCTTTATTGAGGTTATTAACTCATTTTTGAAAATTCAAAGAGTTAACAACACGATATGGGGGTCTCCTCTTTGGTTCATTGTCAGATAGGGACTCCATTTAACACTAAAACCCGATACACTTAATACAAGCTCAAATTAGGGTTTCCATTCAACCTCTTTCTTGGTCTTTTCATCGCCAAGAATACTACCACTCATAAATGATTCAAACATGGTGTCTCATTCATTATCTCTCCTCTAAGTGATACATAGAGGAAGTAGGAATACTCTAGAGGTAATAATTTGTATTTCAACCCTATATTTTGGGAAAATTACAAATTATACCAAAATCAGTGCACACAGTACTAACATTGTTCAAACATGTTCAAACTTAGTATTTAGGCTTTCCAAAAGCCACCACTTATCATCATTCTCTCTCTTATGATGCTAAAACATTGAGCGCATGTTCAACATGTGACATTTTGCAATATAACCCCTCCTCTTGGGTAAATTGCATTTTGGTCCAAAACATAAGAACATTGCTCAAACATTATTCAAATAGGACCAAATTTGAAACATAAGTTTGTCACATGACAACAAAACTCCTCCTTAGATGATTATATTAAAGTTATAAGCAACTTTATTAGCCAAAACAAATAGGGTTACCTCATAACCCAGGTCAGGGTCATTACATATATATATATATATATATATATATATATATATATATATATATATATATATATATATATATATATATATATATAAACACGTATATATGCGTATATATATACGTATATATATACATATATATATATACATATATATATGTATATATATACGTGTATATATATATATCTATATATATATATATATCTATATATATATATATATATATATATATATATATATATATATACGTGTATATATATACATATATATATATATATATATATATATATATATATCTGTGTGTGTGTGTATATATATATATACATATATATACGTATAGATATACATATATATACGTATATATATGTGTGTATATATATACATATATATATATGTATATATATGTATATATACGTATATATACATATAGATATACATATATATATATGTATATATATATATATACATATAGATATACATATATATACTTATTTTGATTCATACCCTAAGACTTTGGCCAGGTAGTCACACGGATACGGGAGTCCTCGTATTCCGACTAGCGGTGCGGAGGAAAATTTTGCCAGCCCCCGGTCGTGATCCTTTTCTAGACACCTCCATCTTTCGGATAATCCTCTAATAACTCCCTTGGGTTCTATGGGTTTTGTAAAATTTAATAATTATTAATGGTTAACTGAGGAACCTACGCTCTGATACCAAATGTTACAACCCCACCTCCCGATAACCCCCAATTAAGGGAGACCGAGAGGTCAAAGCCGCACCCATAACTTCCGGATCAAAGGTTCGACACTTAACCAAGAACAATTATTAAATTTCAACAATCTATACTGAAAAGCTGTAATAAAATTTTGCATACCTTTTGAAAATTGTGGATTTCTAAACTTCTATCCATGTATGTATTCTACTCTAACTAATCCTCCTTACATATTACTTCATGTATTTCGCAATATGACAATTTACTGTTTGTGCTTTTGGCTTGTACCTAAAACACCGACAAACAAAATGTCGGTCAGCCGAAGCTGGTATGTGGGAGAGACAATAATCGTGCAATTATTCATAACAATGTATTGCAGCCAATTACCATGTAACAATCAAGTTTACATTTCAAATATAACTGCGCGATCCATGTGTACCCTATCCCCTGCGCTGTCCCTGCAGTGGACCTAGATACTACCTTCCTTATGGTAGATCCCCATTATACCCCTCATGATTTCACCTAACAGGTGAATTAGTTTCTAGGGTTGAGTCACATGGCACTATCCGTAGGTAGCCCACTCCTTAACTCATGGCAAGCTAAGAGTCTCATGGCACTACACATGTGTAGCCCAATTTCTAACTCATGACAGCCTAGACCTTGCTCTAGGTTATCCTTTTTATCCCTTGCATAGCCACAGGGGTGGACCCGGATCTAGCTAGTTATATATATATATTCACAGTGATAGTCATAGTCACTCTATATAGTTGCATGAAATAAAAGGCATCCAACAGTTAATTTCAAGCAACTGATAAACACGTTCGGAAATCACCGTGAAAATAAAGCGATTATTCATAAGCGTAACCACATACCTGATTTAATGATTTCACAAGCATTAAGCAAATCTAACCAAGAAAGCAATCCAAGCAAGCAATTCAACAATCACATAATGCCTGAAAAGAATATGGACTCTATTTATTACACAGTTTATCAAGAATCTACTTTATTGACTTGGATTCACTTTCTAGGGTTTCTGTATCCATTTTAGGGTTTCGTTTTGCAATTAGGGTTTCCCTTCATCTTTTACCATATTAAACCCTAATTTTATGCCATTACTCATAAACCCTAATTATCCCATCTATTCTTCAACATTAAGGTTATCTTACCAAAATATAACCCTATTTTCATATTAAAGGCACATTAATCATCAATTAATTTCATTAAGCTCTTTTACATTAAAGCTACTATTTTTATCCTTTTAATCCATGACAAGATCATTATGCACAACTATCATCAATTCAAAGTTCATTATGGTTTAATCACATATGAACTCGATTTGCCATAATTCTACCTTTTATTCATGAGAAAACCCTAATTACTACATTTAGGGTTTTTATCCATAATTAGGAACTTTAATGCTCGAAATAGATTAGAACTGTCATATAACCACATATTTTCACATCTTTCAAATAATATATTATCTTATCCTCTTTTACCCTAAATTAGGGTTTCTAAACGCTTAATTATTCTCATATGGGGTAAAAACCCTAAATCATGCAATTTCACATCTAGATCAGGTTCAAATCGAACATTATCATTCAACAGGTTATTAATACTTAAATTAACCCATTAAGCATACTAGATTCAACCTTTAATCACAAATAGGGTTTTTAAACTAACTTTAATGAACTTTTCATCAACTTATTGTACTTTTGCAATTAGGAACGGAATCAATATTTCATATCATTTTTATTGGATTCCTCTCGTTCTCCTGATCAAAATACATATATTACTTGTCTTGATCAGAGTTACGAATAAAGAGATATGATTTTTGGTAGAATCAACTTACTTTGGCCAATCTGATGATGCCACGTCAGCCAACATGAGTGTCGTATGCCTGCGTGACCCGATGACTTGAAACATAACAGAATTACTAGTATGCCCTTGTGTGGCAGTCTGGTTCTTCATATGGAGGAAGGGCAGTTCTGTCCAATCCCGATTTGATTGTCTTCAACCCCCGCAACCTGGCCTGCTGCCGCTGCAGCAAGATCTGATGGGGTCCTGCTGTCCTCCCCGGACCTGGAAAGTCACCAGGGTAGCTTCCCTTTGCTCTGCCGTGGCCCCACGCAGATGAGTGTGCCACTGAACCGTGGATATGAAGGTTGGTTCGAGGTATCTAGCTCTGAAGCATGTAGCTATGTCGTGGTCCTTTGGATGGTGTTGTGCACGAGCTAGGGCACAGGGTGATGGTTGTGTTCCTCCGTGGCATGGTGGGAGCATCGTGCTTCCACCAAACTCCTGTTTAGGGCTCCTAGTTTCCCCAGGGTCGCACTACCCTTCATGTTAGGGTTTTAAGCAAAACGATGAAGAGGGAGAGAGAGGAAGGTGCATGGAATCCTCTTGGATTCGGCCAAGGGTGCTACCCCTTATATAGGGGAAGGTATCCACGCCCCAGAACGTTCATCCAAGAGGGAACAAGTCCCTATCCTAATAGGAAAATATTTTTCCTTCATTAAGAAGCAACTTCTCTCTCTTCATAAACCCTTTAAACATACTCTGTTATTTGGATATTAGGAATTTGAAATTCCTCTTTCATTTTCTTTGCACTTGCCCTTTTTAATTCATTGGCAATGGATTTTATATTTCCTTAAGTAGAAAATACCACTTCTTTAATAAACCCATGAAATTCATCAATTATGCATCATATTATCCTCTTATGCTCTATTGTTGGTATTTTCTCTCTCTTCTTTTTATTGGGATTCCTTGGATCCCAAGACACTCTATTATTTTGAAATTCTTTTCCAAGGATATTTATTATCCTTCTAGATGCATCTATATGCATTATTCTTCATTTACTTGTTTATTCCTTATTAAAATATTTTCTTTTGAGGATTTCTCTTTATTTCTCTTTTATTTTCCTCCTTGGTATTCCTTTTATCATTAGAAATCCTTAGGATACGAAATTTCACTAAGGATAACTCAATTATACCTTTTTCCACTTATTTCCAACATTTTAACATTATTTTCAATTTCTTTCTTACTAAAGAAATACTTAATTAATCTTTTCTTTTCTTATTGCTTTCTCTATGCAACTTTGGACTCCTTGGAACCCAAGGAACCCAAGAGGCACGAAATCCCTCTTTGGATTTTCCTTCTAGAGGTTTCCACATTTTTCTTTTCTCAAATATTCAATTATTCATTTTCTAATGGAATTTCTTTTATCTTTTCCTTTATTGGGCCCAATAGCCAATAAAGCCCACAAATAAATCAACAAGCCTATTTTAAACGAAATTCATGCATTCAATCAAAAGACATCATTATTTGTTCATTTATCTTTATTATGAGAAATTACATTTCTCACCAAAAGAACCCAAAAAATTAGGGTTGTAACATCCTTCCCCTCTTATAGGAATTTTGTCCTCAAAATTCTATCAAGGAAATAAACAATTTAGGATAAGACTTTTCCATGTCCATCATTGGCCCCTATGTGGCTTTACCTTACTCATGGCGCTTTCAAAGAACTTTTATCATCACATATTCTTTTCTCTGAGTTCTTTCATCCTGGCGTCTATAAACTGCACAGGTGGACACAAGCCATTTCAGCCTCCCTTAGGGCTCACTAGGTTCATTGCTCAGCACATGGTCAGGTACCTCACATAGTACTCTAAATTGGACACATGGAACTCATCACACATTACTTTATCCTGAGGGGTAAGGTCAAACTTAACCATCTCCACCAAACCATGTCAAAAGAACCCATGCATCGGGGACTCAACTCTCTTATCTATAACTTAGAGGAGTCAGATTTTCATGTCACATATTTCCCATAGTGAGCTGCATGTCAGTCTACCTTGCATCCGCCCATGAATCTCGTCGTCTCTAGTCTCCTTTCAGCCATTGCACGATCAAAGCGACTTCATCTACACACACGGTGGCCCTTTTTTTTTAACCATCACATGGTCCTTTCACCAACATCACCTTACAGAAGTGGTGATCGACACAACCTCTCTTACAGAGCTTCTCTAAATCCCGATACTAGCTATGGTGGTCATCATCACATCTTTCCTAGGACAAGAACAGTCCCTAGCCATCACCCTGAACGAGCACATATGCTCTCATCAGACCCTTTAGTCTGGATCATACTAACTATTAGTTAGGGGTGATAAACTGTACTAACATAGAGTTCTTCATGTACCTTCTTCCATCTTATGGAAGTAACCCTTTAGGTTATACTCAAGAACTTTTGAATTCACCGCATGGTGTATTAGAACCATCCCTCTCATATGTAGTTCAACCCAATATGTCCTTTGACAATGCTCTTTCTTTCTCATGTCATCTAGGTAAGGAGATCTACCATAACCCACATTGCATCTTGACCTTCCTTATTCTAGGGGAGACTTATCACCATATCCATAATGATGAACTCCCATTCCCTCTCGGGAACTCTTTATCCTCTATATCAAGGTACTGAGTTACCAGTGCTCATCCTTCACCTTCTGTCATGCATGGCAACATACCACATGCAACCTCATCTCCAGCATCCATAATACTGCTACCACTCATTATCTTAGTAGTACCATGGTATATGGTGACCTTAAAATCATGATTTCCTATATGTCATGATTCCTCAAGATCGATTTCTTCAAAAACCCTAAACCACTCTCATCAGGGTTTCATCACCTTCCTATCCAAAGAAGTGTATCTGAGGTTCTATCACCATCCTTTCATTATATCAAGGACTAGACTGACTAACCAAACAACCATTAACTTTTCCACATATCTCATTACATCTGAGTGTTAGCCAAACACATCTTCTTTTCCAAACTTAGGGTTAGCCAAACAACCTCTTCTAGCCAAACTAGGAAGCTATATCTCAACCAGAACATCCATTACTACTTCACATCCTTAGGTATTAGGTAACATCAAAGACATACACTTCCATGTACTTCACTTATCGTCTCACCTCAAACTCTATGTCTATCTTCATTTAAGAACACTCTCTGATTTCATCATCATGGTGATCAAACTCAATCTTGTATGACTCATATCTCATGATAAAAACATCCTCATAAGGTGACTACCTCATTCCTCTTAATGTTTGCAAACCATCCAGGTATCGTTCACATCACTAGGGTATGTTATCATCTCTGTCCTCATACCTCATAGCAACATTACAACATCATTTTTATCCTTGGTGTATGACATGCGTGTTGTCCTATCTCTCACCCCCATAACAAGAGGAAATAAGCATTTGGCTGCAGTCCAAATACAAAGTTCTTCCTGTTCCAAGAGTAGAGATGGTACATCCCACCTTGCCAGTACACCTTTAAATCCAAGTTGAGATGTGCCACTTATGTCTCTACATCACAATCATCTCGATATCAAGGTTACTTCCATGGAAAACTAGTCTTGAACCTACTGAGGTTTACACACATCCCTTAGTCATCTCCTCTAGGTCTATAGGGTGTCGGTACTTTTGGGGTCATCCCTCTTCCCTCATACATCAAGAGAGTGCCCTACTCATCTGCCCTTTGGGTCCCATGAGTTCATGAAGGTGATCAATCTCCTAACCCATGGCCCTTAGACAATGATAGCTGTTACCTCCCGACCCTATGGTCATGTGCAACTCAGGGAATCAGGTAACTCCTACTTCCATCGGTCTTATCCCTACCTGACCCTAGGATAGACTGAGGATTCTATTATAGTACATGTCCAACTTATAACCTTACCCAAGCCTTCATCATCTCCATTTCTACATTCAAGGGCTGACTTTCATCCTTTCGTAGGGGTCATGGTGACCTTCCTACCTTGGTCAGGCCCCTTACTGGTTACCTCCATGGTAACACATCCTCATGCACTTAGAGATGGATATCTATGGGTCTACAGGTTCATTCTCATACCAGCTTCTCAAGATCCTATGAGGCCTTTTTAGGTTTCCTCAACACCCACAAAATTGGTATACACCCTACCAAAGGGTCCCTCTCCCAGGATGGGAGGAAACCACGACTCTTGACAACAAGGTCACAAACATCCTTAGGGTTTACATCCATATGAGCATGCTTAACCCATCAGCTACTAAGGCACAATAAGACCACCTACTAAACCATGATAGGTCATACTTGTTCTCATTCCTCAACACTGGATCAAGATCATACCTTCCCATGTCATCAACTTAGTTGGGAGGGGTTCGTCTTAAACTTAAGGGGTTTCCCTTTCCTCTCAACATAAGAAGTACCATGTTGGCTTCAATAGGAACTCAACTCTCATCATAAGCATTAGGTATACCACTTCCCCTCTTAGGCCTAGTAACCCTAGGTTCACTTGTAGGTGTCCAACTGCATGCTCTATCTCTTAACCATGAACCAAGCAGGCAAAACGCATGACATGCACTTCTTGTCATCCTTCAACTCGAGCAGCACTTAGAGTTGGGTCCTCCTTAAGGACAACCAGCAAGGTACAAGGCCTCATAACCTGTTACTATACCTCTCTAGGTTTAAGGAACTCTTCTTCTCATCTATACCATAGGTACAGAGGTACCAGCAGACTCATCCTCTCTCTAGGGTTTGGTTCCTCTCATGGCAACCAAGACATCAGCAACCTCTAAGAATCAAGCATGTGTCGACCACTATCATCCACTTAGGTCACATCATCCTCAACTCCCTACATATCTCAGAGTTTAGGATTCCAACCTTCTTGCTTGGTTTCTTTCTCTCTCTCTAGAACTAACCCTACAACCAACCTCACCATTAGAGGTCCTCTCTTCATGAAGGATCAACCTCAAAAACATCCTCTACATAGGTGAAGCCTAGGCTCGAATTTATGTTTGCTCAAGATAATCCATAGCCCTTTATGCTTATTTCATAAGCCGTCCATCATGATTCCTTAACCAAGGTTTCATCCTACTACTGACGTGCCCTGGGTGCAAGCTATACCCTACTTGTACAAGCCCATAGGGTTCTATAGGTTTTTCTCTAGCTTTATCCAATCAGGAGCTATCCTTCACTCTAACCTGCTCGACCTTTCCCAGGGTTGGGTTGCCAGAGGTACTAGGTCATCCAATGGCTCATATGGCATCCAAGGCATGTCTATCTAAACACCTGGTCTATAATGACATCTAACTCATCATATTGTCTCTCCCTTTCACTTAGGGTTAGGGTTAACATCATCCTCAGAGGATGTGCCAGGTCTCTATTTGCAATGGAGATCTCTATCTCCAAGACTAACTCTCTTTATCTATCCTCCTGATAAGAAGGTCTAGCCTCAGGTCTCTTTTGAGGGCATGCCAACTTATGTCATATGACCTAAGCATGTGTCTATTCTTTAGTTTACGCTTACTCTATTAAGCTTATGTCCATGACATCTTATTTACATGCTTTTCATTAATTTGATGGAGGATTCCTTAGACCTTATTAACCTTACTCATACCTAAAGAGGGTGAGGAGAAGAGGGAAAAACCCTTATCCTTAAGGTCCTTAACAGAATTTGTAATGAGAAGGGATGAATAAGATGAGAAATTCCTAAAGGTATCTTATTTCGATTCATACCCTAAGACTTTGGCCAGGCAGTCACATGGATCCGGGAGTCCTCATATTCCGACTAGCGGTGCGGAGGAAAATTTTGCCAACCCCCAGTCGTGATCCTTTTCTAGACACCTCCATCTTTCGGATAATCCTCTAATAACTCCCTTGGGTTCTATGGGTTTTGTAAAATTTAATAATTATTAATGGTTAAGTGAGGAACCTATGCTCTGATACAAAATGTTACGACCCCGCCTCCCGATAACCCCCAATTAAGGGAGACTGAGAGGTCGAAGCCACACCCATCACTTTCGGATCAAAGGTTTGACACTTAACCAAGAACAATTATTAAATTTCAACAATCTATACTGAAAAGCTGTAATAAAATTTTGCATACCTTTTGAAAATTGTGGATTTATAAACTTCTATCCATGTATGTATTCTACTCTAACTAATCCTCCTTGCATTTTACTTCATGTATTTCACAATATGATGATTTACTATTTGTCCTTTTGGCTTGTACCTAAAACACCGACAAACAAAACGTTGGTCAGCCGAAGATGGTATGTGGGGGAAACAATAATCGTGCAATTATTCATAACAATGTATTGCAGCCAATTACCATGTAACAATCAAGTTTACGTTTTAAATATAACTACGCGATCCATGTGTACCCTATCCCCTGCGCTGTCCCTGCAGTGGACCTGGATACTACCTTCCTTATGGTAGATCCCCATTATACCCCTCATGATTTCACCTAACAGGTGAATCATTTTCTAGGGTTGAGTCACATGGCACTACCCATAGGTAGCCCACTCCTTAACTAATGGCAAGCTAAGAGTCTCATGGCACTACACATGTGTAGCCCAGTTTCTAACTCATGACAGCCTAGACCTTGCTCTAGGTTATCCTTTTTAGCCCTTGCATAACCACAGGGGTGGACCCAAATCCATCCAGTTATATATATATTCATAGTGATAGTCATAGTCACTCTATATAGTTGCATGAAATAAAAGGCATCCAACAGTTAATTTCAAGCAACCGATAAACACGTTCCGAAATTGCCATGAAACTAAAGTGATTATTCATAAGCATAACCACATACCTGATTTGATGATTTCACAAGCATTAAGCAAATCCAACCAAGAAAGCAATCCAACCAAGCAATTCAACAATCATATAATTCCTAAATAGAATATGGACTCTATTTATTACACACTTTATCAAGAATCTACTTTATTGACTTGGATTCACTTTCTAGGGTTTTTGTATCCATTTTAGGGTTTCATTTTGCAATTAGGGTTTCCCTTCATCTTTTACCATATTAAACCCTAATTTTATGCCATTACTCATAAACCCTGATTATCCCATCTATTCTTCAACATTAAGGTTATCTTAACAAAATATAACCCTATTTTCATATTAAAGGCACATTAATCATCAATTAATTTCATTAAGCTCTTTTACATTACAGCTACTATTTTTATCCTTTTAATCCATGACAAGATCATTATGCACATCTATCATCAATTCAAAGTTCATTATGGTTTAATCACATATGAAATTGATTTGCCATAATTCTACCTTTTATTAATGAGAAAACCCTAATTACTACATTTAGGGTTTTTATCCATAATTAGGAACTTTAATGCTGGAAATAGATTAGAACCGTCATATAACCACATATTTTCACATATTTCAAATTATATATGATCTTATCCTCTTTTACCCTAAATTAGGGTTTCTAAACACTTAATTATTCTCATATGGGTTAAAAACCCTAAATCATGCAATTTCACATCTAGATCAGGTTCGAATCTAACATTATCATTCAACAGGTTATTACTACTTAAATTAACCCATTAAGCATACTATATTCAACCTTTAATCACAAATAGGGTTTTTAAACTAACTTTAATGCACTTTTCATCAACTTATTGTACTTTTACAATTAGGAACGGAATCAATATTTAATATCATTTTTATTTGATTCCTCTCATTCTCCTGATCAAAAACTTATATTACTTGTCTTGATCGGAGTTACGAATAAAGAGATATGATTTTTGGTAGAATCAACTTACTTTGGCCAATCCGATGATGCCACGTCAGCCAACATGACCGCCGCTTGCCTGCGTGACCCGATGACTTGAGACATAATGGAATTATTAGTATGACCTAATGTGGCAGTCTGGTTCTTCATATGGAGGAAGGGCAGTTCTGTCCAATCCCTATTTGATCATCTTCAACCCCTGCAACCTGGCCTGTTGCCGCTGCAGCAAGATCCGATGGGGTCCTGCTGTCCTCCCTGGACCTGGACTGCCACCAGGGTAGCTTCCCTTGGCTCCTTCGTGGCCCCGCGCAGATGAGGGTGCCATTGAACCGTGGATATGAAGGTCGGTTCGAGGTATCTAGCTCTGCAGCACGCAACTATCTCGTGGTCCTTCGGATGGTGTTGTGTACGAGCTAGGGCACAGGGTGATGGCTGCGTTCCTCCGTGGCATGGTGGGAGCATCGTGCTTCCACCGAACTCCTATTCAGGGCTCCTGGTTGCCCCGGGTTCGAGCTACCCCCCATGTTAGGGTTTTGAGAAAAACGATGAAGAGGGAGAGAGAGGAAGGTGCATGGAATCCTCTTGGATTCGGCCAAGGGTGCTACCCCTTATATAGGGGAGGGTATCCATGCCCCAGAACGTTCATCCAAGAGGGAACACGTCCCTATCCTAATAGGAAAAGATCTTTCCTTCATTAAGAGGCAACTTCTCTCTCTTCATAAACCCTTTAAACATACTCTGTTATTTGAATATTAGGAATTCCAAATTCCTCTTTCATTTTCTTTGCACTTGCCCTTTTTAATTCATTGGCCATGGATTTTATATTTCCTTAAGTAGAAAATACCACTTCTTTAATATACCCATGAAATTAATCAATTATGCATCATATTATCCTCTTATACTCTATTGTTGGTATTTTCTCTCTCTTGCTTTTTATTGGGATTCCTTGGATCCCAAGACACTCTATTATTTCGAAATCTTTTCCAAGAATATTTATTATCCTTCTAGATGCATCTATATCCATTATTCTTCATTATCTGCTTTATTCCTTATTAAAATATTTCCTTTTGAGGATTTCCCTTTATTTCTATTTTATTTTCCTCCTTGGTATTCCTTTTATCATTAGAAATCCTTGGGATACAAAATTTCACTAAGGATAACTCAATTATACTTTTTTCCACTTATTTCCAACATTTTAACATTATTTTCAATTTCTTTCTTACTAAAGAAATACTTAATTAATCTTTTCTTTTCTTATTGCTTTCTCTATGCAACTTTGGAGTCCTTAGAACCCAAGGAACCCAAGAGGCACGAAATCCCTCTTTGGATTTTCCTTATAGAGGTTTCCACATTTTTCTTTTCTCAAATATTCAATTATTCATTTTCTAATGGAATTTCTTTTATCTTTTCCTTTATTTGGCCCAATAGACAATAAAGCCCACAAATAAATCAACAAGGCCCCCTTCTTTCTAATGGAAATTCTAATTAGTAGTATACATTCTATGATAAAGTATCAATTTTTTGTGGATAAAAACTTAGTTCATTTTCCACCATTAATAAACATGATCATTTTTAAAGCATATTTTTTATAATATATAGAAATGATATCTTTGAACAATTGGAATATTTCATGTGACCCAATATGTAGCACGATAACATTCGGGCTAACAAAAACCAACAACCCTAAGTGTGGATGCCAATGCATGGAGAAAGAATCATGTCCCAAGATCAATATATGCATACTTACCGCAAACCCCCCACAGACCACAAACCCAAATTCAAACTACTCTACAACACCCAACTCTCCTGAAACATGCCATATGTAACATACCTAGCATTAAGTATCTAGCCTAATCCTACCTTATGCCTTCTTAATAATATTGTTGGCCTTAATATCTTATTTTTAGATTTAGAGTGTACTAGGAGTAATAGAAATATATAAATATGGTGTTTTAGTTCATAACAAGAATATTTGGGGCTTAAGAGTAAATTTATTAGGATAATGTATCAAGGAGTTAGTTATATTTTTTCTACCATCATAATATATTTTAAATTTAAATTCATTCTCCAAAATCCTCCTAATACTAAGTGCTAGAAAGATAGTTAAAAAATAGATTAAAAAATAAATTGATTAACAAATGTGATAATTGCTTAAAAGGATTACTTCAAATACAATTTAATATAGAATATATAAAAATGATTTGAAAGTAGAATCTAACTTTAAATTTGATTTCCTCACTCTTAATTGACTTACTTGTCATGATTGAAGAAAATTGGACAAAAAATGCATATTCAATTGAATTAGGAAAGAAAAGATATCAAGAACATCATACAATGTTAAATTTTTGTGTAATTAGAGTCAATTATATACAGTTCCAAAATTATCCTACAGTAATGCTAAAGATGATGTATTTCCCACTTTGTTAGATTTTGGGTTCTTTATGAGCTATTCGATCCAGATCACATGGATGAAAAACTGTCTTCTACCTGAGCTCCTAAGAGGCGAACTATCCAAACAACTTCTCCCTCTCTCGCTATTTATTCTCTCTCAATTTCATTTCTCTCTCTCAAAATCCTCTTAGATAGTTTCTTTATTCATATCTACATATTTTGAACCCTAACATGCTTGGGTTTCATTATCTACAAATCCCCAACCATTTCATTTCCTATCACCTCTCTATTTTCATATTCGTAGCCTCCCTCAGTCTCTCCATACATTCATACCTAATGGCACCACTTTGAAAACATATAAGAACTTGATGCAACTCACACATACAACAATTATCTCTTTAATAAATTTGTGGCCCTATCTCCAAACACCCTCTATCTACCAACGCCAATCTAGATATGACATGCAAGCCAAAAATGTCATGACCCCTAGATTATCTTCAAGGCGATCATCTTCAGTCCCAAAATCCTCTCCACAACATCAATTCATCTACCTGAGGTGTATCCTAATTTGCCCTCTTTTTCCTTCCATATTTCTATGATGTGTTAGGTTCATAATCTTATTGCTTTGCATGTTTATTTTGCTCCTTTATTTTTTATTGGTTTTGTGTGCGGTTGCTTGAACTAAACCTTGTAGTCTATTTTGATTGTTTGCTCCCAGATTGTTGATGTGGGCTTTAGTGCATTGACAAATTCACTAGGAGTGAAATCCCTAGAGTTCACCTAAACAAGTACAATTGTCACCACTCACAAGTGCATGGATCTTATTGAAGTATAGTTCAAGATCGAACACAAATGATAACATTTTTTTAGTTTACTGATCAAGGTAACCACTCCTAAACTAGTATTTTATAAATGATTTAGATTTGGTTATTAAATTAAAGCTACAAATAGTAAATGCTGACTTAAAGAATTGTTAAATCAATGGATGGTAACATTAGGGTGGAATGGGTTTCACCACTGATACCAAACATTCACCTCCCACTACATCATTTTAAGAATTAACACATAAATGTTGAGGTCAAGAAAATCCCTCTTTCAATGTTAGAATTGAAATCTCTACATATATCCTACTAATCTTGTGGTCGTGTTATCTAGAGATCATACATTTATTGTCTCGGGAAACACATGTCTGAAATTCTCATCAAGGTTTAGCCAGAATCTAATCAAAATGCTAGATCATGGGTTTGAATTTTTCTACATTTGAGATCATGAAAAGCATGTATACCTACTTACTAGAAAAGTATACAAGAATAAAATTATTGATAATATATGTGCAATGGTCCATACAAAAATAGATACAGATACAAGAGTAAAACTGGGTAGCAGAGTTACTCCCCATGCCCTAGAGAGATGACTACTTGCTCATGGTAGCAGTAGCAAAAATAACAAGGGAAAAGGGGAAGAAAGCCATGGTCACAGAAGAAGAAGGACTTTCTGCTGTGGTAAGAAAAAAACAATTCTTAAGATTATGAGATGAGGGCATAGATGAATAGGCAAGGACACCCCTAGATGTTTGTCAAAGATGGACTTGGGTCACTATTTTTCCTTCCTTGTGGACTGGATCTACAACTATTGATAAGGGAGCAACATGTTGACATAGGCACACATTGTAAATTGTTGGACGAAGGTGTCATCCTTCAGAGCCTCCTTTGAGGTTAGAAGCTATGAGCCTTGGCAGAGGTAGACAGATCTCCAGTTGACATTCATTAATCAATGATGGTTGAATGTGGTTGGAGGTTGAAGGTGAGAAAAAGCAACAACCTTGAATTGTAGATGGGTATATCTCATTTTTATAGGTCTTTGTCTTCTATTTATAGGCATAGGGTAGGGCATGGAACCCTCCCATCCACCATGGAGTGATGTGTTGGCCTCCATGATGGTGAAGAGTCGACAAAGGAGGGAGGAAATTGAAGGGTTTGTGACATGTAGGAACGTATCAGTAGGGGAGGAGTCTTGTGATGTTTAGTATAGCCATTGGTAGGTGAATGGTCAGAAAAACCATCAAAAGACATGCAACATAAGGCATGGCATAAGTTCCATAGGGAGGTAATGTAGAACATACATCATTTGGTGAGTGCCAACCTTCAGAAGACAGTGAAACACAACCATCGGTTGTCGACAACAAAGATAACATTGGAACGAGAATGTTGTGGGGCCATTGGAAGGAGTGGGAACCACCGCCTATTGATGGGTGTAGAATATCCTTTAGTAGGTGGAGTAGGGTGACCATGGACTGATGAGCCATCGAAAGATAAACACTATCAGCAAAAGGGGGAATAGAATTATGTGAACTGATGGCTTGGTACAAGTATGTAGAATTGTCATCTGATGGAAAGACATAATGATGCAAATCCACCTCAGGAGGGGGGTATTGGCATAAGGGTGAAGGCATGGAAGGTGTAATTCAACCTTATGGTTTCCACAACCAATGAAGGAACAAATCATAAGAAATATGGTCCATTTTGTCAAAATAATCCTGGACCGATAGTTGGTTAGCGGTACCACCATTTACTTTTCTAGTGCATGATATATGATATTCAAACTTGCCATGGAAATCACAAAAATGGATCAAATTCCTATAAACTAACATAAATTAATAAAACCTAAATGCAAGCTGGTTCTAACTAAAACTTGGAAGATGTGTGAAAAACTATGCTAAAAATTCAACCAAATCTAGAATGAATATGCATTCATCACTTGACATCCTGAATCCTTCCTCTCTGATTTTCATGGAGAGATGTGGTTCTTGGGATTTAGACCACCTCACAGTCTCTACTAAGGGTCCCTATGACCGCAAGGAGGTGGGAAATATGTTGGTAGGTTGATCCAATGAAGATCACCTTAGGAAATCAATATCAATTCTACCTATGATGTCCCCTTTCTCAACTCACATTAAGTTCTTTGTGAACACTCCACAACTTTGGATTCCAATGTTGCCCATTGTGTAAACAATGTTTATGACAATGGTAAGGGGAATTTAATCTTTTCTATCTCAACTTTATCTCGACCTTGTTCACTAACTTTGATCAAAGGAAATGAATATGTTACCTTGTTAGACATTATAGTTTTAAAATATAATGTGGGGGTAAAAGGGTTTTATATTAAAAAAATTGTTTCAATCTAGCAAGTTGTTAGATGAAGATCTCTTATACTCCTTTCGGAGAATTTCCTTGACATTCATTGCACAAGTCATCCCAGAGTTATCAAGCTAACAAACTAACAGTTAGGAAGGTTATCGTCATAATGGGAAAAGTAAACACTACAATGGTAGGCGGGTAACTAGTCTCATGTATTGCTTGTCAGCAAGTTTACTTTGTTGCGTTGATGCTTTGCAGATTGTAGAACCTTTGTCTTATCCTTTGTGTTGGTCCATGTCAAATGGTGTTGATGGAGCTTCCACTTGCGTGGAATTGCGTGCACCACTAAAAATCCTAAAGATAGTAAGTATTTAGGTTTAGCCTTGCTTATACTAGATTGAGAACTCCACCCACATATGCTAGGATACATGGAAGTCTTATCGTAGTATAGTTAAGGGTCGAATCTACATGACAACGGTCTTGTTAAGATTAACAAGATAGAAAACGTTAGAATTTCACTTAACTCCTTAACAGTTGGTATCTAGATCAAAGAGTTGGTTTGGTTGTTTAAACTAAGTGCAAGTAAAGTAAAAGTAAGAAAGTAAGAAGGAAGGTAAATTTAAGGTTGTAAACAATGTTAAGGAACCACTAGGATGTGATCGGCTTTCACCACCACTACACATGGATCAAAACATGCAACATAGTGACATAACCTACAATAAGAGTCTAAACAGTTAGTATCTTTGTAGACTTAGTTTCCTTTCGGAGAACTAACTACGAGAAGTGTGGGAATGTTGCAATGCCAGCCATCCCCAAATGAATGGTCACTTACTTTACATCATTCCCTTCGCAAAGTGTGTTCCTCGACTTATCAAGGTTGTACTTTCATACGTCAACTGATTCCATTTCATAGTATGAAAGTACAATGATGGAAGTGAGTTTACTCCACTTCTTGAAAAACACTCCTAGATACTGAAACAGATGCATGGTGGCTACATGCATCAGGAACCAACATTCAATCGAGATTCGAATCTAATAGTACAAACATAGACAATTCATACTAAAAGATAATAAGTAACACAAGTTGGTGATCAAGCAACAAGCATTCATTAAACGATTGATGTTGAACTGAAAAGAAAGAATATCTCTATTGCAAACTTATGGATTACATTGCATGAAATGAAAACATGGGTAGCAGGGCTACTCCCTACACCATAGTGTATAAGACTACTCGCTCATGGCAAGAACGATTTTCACACCTCGTAGCTTGCTTGATGATGAATCCTCCTCTTCCCACCTTCTTTGTCGATGAGAGAGAATGTAGCTTTGAGATGGAGTATGGATCTCAGACCGGCAACCTCGGGGTAGTGGATGAAGGATGGAATGGCTCTGGAGCAGTAGAGGCAGCCTTTGGACGTCTGAAACTTGATGCCTTGTGAGGACCCCTCAGGTCTTATTTATAGGCTTTGAGTGAAGTCCAAACAGTTTGGGTGGGTTTGGGCCCAAACGGTCGTGAAATCCGTTTGGGTTCTGAGACTGTTTGGACTCTCTCGGTTTCGAAACTATTTGGACTCTCCCAGTTTGGAAACCGTTTGAGTCCTTGCGATCTTGAAACTGTTTGCCTTTATTCAGTCTTGGGACCGCGTGGCTTCATATGGTCTTGGGATCATTTGTCTTTATACGGTCTTGGGACCATTTGTCTTTATACAGTCTTGGGACCATTTGGCATCATTCGGTCTTGGGACCGTTTGGTGTCCGTTCAGTCTTGGGACCATTTGGTGTCCGTTCGGTCTTGTGACCGTTTGGTGTCCGTTCGGTCTTGGGACCGTTCGGAGATTTTGTAATTTTTGTGTATTTTTCTGTAGGAAATGAAAGGGCAAAAGTTAGGCTAATGATATATTTACAAAAGGGTGGAAAATTAAAGATTGTGTCTAATTTACTTAAGAATGAGTATGGAAAACTGAGAAAAAAGGTAAGATAACATCGCAAAATGGGAGGTTATCACCCCCCTAACTTAGAGTCTAGCTTGTCCTTGAGATAGATAGAGCTAAGGCACGTAGTGGCGAGGCAATTTTATTTAGTTAAGGTTTCCATACTTTTGCTTCAATTCTAAACCAGAGATCTCCTAAGCTCGTATCGGAGCTTTTGCTTGCCCTAACTCATTCAGGTGTTGAGAGTTTCTTGGATCTCATGTTTCTTCCATATCATGTAGCTCGCATTGGGACCACATTTTGATTTTATTCTGTGCATGTCGTCGACTCTAATCAGTTTTATACTTCTCTGAAAATCCTGCCGGAAGCTAGAGTGGGTAAGAAGGTTGGCTAAAGGTTGTTGTGTAATTCCCCCTTCAAGTGGGGGGGGGGTTGTCTATGCGTTTAGGATCTCACTACCAGGCATGATACATATGCCTTTGTGAGGGTAGCTGAATGTACCGGCCGGGCAAGTCCGTTATCAACCTTTTCATATATTTGGATACCTTAGGGTCTCACTACCGGGTGCGACACATCTGCCTTCGTGAGGGCAACTGAATGTACCAGCCGGGCGAGACCTTTATTGGCTCTTCATATAGATCCTTATGCATGGCACAACTCTCATATTTTTATTCAACGCTCTGGCTTTTATTCATAAACTCACAGGCTTAGGATTCAGGATTTTAGGGGTTTTGATTGGGCGGCCAAGCCTCTTTTATTGAAGAGAAGAAAGCCGTTCTTAGAGTTTCTCGACATGCACTTATTTGGTTTCTACTTGGTGGTCCACTTGCGAGGTTTCTTGATTTGGATGTCGCCTGATATCCCTCCCGTCCTTGAGAGTGTTTGGCTTGTTTCGGCCCTGATGTTGACCTGTGGAGAGTCAGATGTAGGATTGAAGCAAGGGCATGAAAATCTAGTGTGAAGGTAATTTATTAATTCTCCATTACATGCCTATATGCTATTCTTGTTATTGCTTTTGAGGACTAACTGGATTCTAAATTTAGCTGGGGATGACCTTTTCTAAGAGGGATGTTATTCTTATGTACAAGATTTATTTTAACAGAGGAATTACTTAAAAAAATCTAAATGTGCAAAGAAAGCTAAAGATTTTGTACAGAATTGAAAGAGAAGGTAGAGAGGGAAGGATTAAAAAATAATACCTCACCCTTGTCCAGTGTACCCCCCCCCCCCCCAACTTATCACTCACTCTGTCCTCAGAGTGTCAAAGTGATAGGTTGAGAAGTACAAGGACAAGGGCATTAGGCTTCTGTTAGTCCTTTGTTAGCTCCAGGCGTTTGGAGAAGATTAGCTGCAAACTTTCCTTGTAGAGCATGGTAATCCACATATGTCATGTCCTCTACTGGTCTTCCAAGGACCATGATGGTGTACATCTAGTAGAGGATGTGTAAACCACAGTCTTTTGACTCTCGGAGTTGCTGGGGACATTTGTGGCTGAAGGCAAGGCGATGAAGTGTTCTTTACCGTATGCCTGTGTGTGCTTGCTGAGAAGGTCATGTGGTTGGTCAACACACTCCTTCGCCACCTCTTCCGTGGGTGTTCTTGGTGTTGTAGTATACTATTGCTGATCTGGATTGTACTGGCTATTGGAACTGTTATATATGATTGTTGTTCCGTCATGAAGATTTGTCGCCAGTAACATCAAGTGCTCTGAATGAAGGAAAGGAAGCATGATAAACTTTGGAGTCTTATGTTGGAGGAAAGAAATGAGTGCCTCAGTTGTTCCGAAGTTATTTAGCTTTAGGAGATCATCCTTCATATATGTTGATGCCATATAGATCGTAGGGTGATTCCGTCTGAGGAGATATTGATAGGCAGCCATCAAAATCATGGATAGAGACCCTTTGAACTGTACAGTTTCACGTAGCGCATGTGCCATAACCAGAATATCTCCGAATAGAAAAATGAGATAATCTTTCTCGGCATAAAGCCTAGACATGATGAGCCGAAGTTCATTGTCGGAAAGACTTTTGCAGGCGCTGAGGTCAAAATTAGGGAACGTCGGTGTAATGGCAGACAGGGGCACCTTTTGTGAATATGGTCTGCTGATGGTAGCCCCGGTTAGCAACTCGGTGTCCCCTTTATCATCCGCCAAATCAAAAGATTAAGGGTCCCATTATTTCTTCTCGGGGACCTTGGCGGACTGTTGTTTCTCCAACTCCTTTATTGTTTGTCGGAATGGCTATTTTTGAGGACGTTGGATGGCCGAGTAGAGGTAGCGAGGAACGTCGTTAGGCTCCATAGTTGGTTCCTTGAAGAACCTTCTGTCACATATTAGCTCCATGGTGTAACGACCTCTTAGAGAATGAAAATCCTCTATGGCCAGCTCAGTGAAAGGGATTTGTTGATTGGGTGCTTGGATGTGGCGTATAGTGTAGAAAGTGCAATCTCCAGATCCTTCTTGTGTTTGGGCTTGTGGGTATATGATTTGGAACTAGGGTTGGTTCCAACCATTTCAGAGGGATGGGCATGCTGCCCAGATTAGTTTCAGAAGTCGGAAAGGGATGCATCTTGCCTCCCCGGCTCCTAGACCAGCAAAGTTAATGATTCTGACCTTTAGTTCACTGGCACAAAAATTATATATCTTGGCGTCTCAAGCCACGGTGTCCACGATCATTAGCAGCCAGTTACCAGAAACTTGAAAGGGTACAGTAATATAGTGTGCCTTTCTTGCAATCCCCCTCTGCAACCGCTCGATAGATTTGTTTTGTAAATCTTTATCTAAAATACTCATGGCCAGAGTAGGTGAAGCATTAAGTATTGGTTGCTGCCGTTTAGAGCTTCTGTAGATTTCAATAGAATTGGCAAGGAGGACACAGAAGATTTCCATCTTCACTAATGACTGTGGTCGAAGGATGGTGAGGAAATCTTCACGTGTCAACTTGTGCTGAGTCTTTGTATTATGGTAGATAACGTCTTCCCCTTCCTTGGCATCATCTACGATAGTGTTTAGGATGAAGATATCTTGAGCATCTAGGGTAGAGATGGACGTCATGTCTAAATCGTGCATCTTATGAGGTAGAGGTGGCGGCCGGGGAAGCTCTTGTGGAGGGTGGGATGAAGTCTGCTAGTGGTTGACTCGTGCTGGTTCCGAATAAACATTGTTGGAACTCAGCAAAAGCTGCTTCTTTGGCGGTTTCCCCCAGAGATCCCATTGCAGAATAGTCAAGAAATTGATCCCCATATGACATGTTAACGTTGTCATTGTGAGTAGGGGATTTGGGATCTTTATCACCTTCTAGGTGATCTTTCTGTTGTTTTGGTGCAGCTCCGCGGCTGGGGCCCTCCCCAACATTGTCTAGGTCATCAAATTTATCGTCTGAGGAGGTGCTATTGTTGGAGTCAGCCGAGGAGTCAGAATCCTCATCTTCATCTTCTTCTTCATCATCTTCTTCATTTTCTGCCTTATCTGTGGTCTTCATTGGTGGAGGCTTCTTGCACTGCCGGTGGAGTGCCTGTAGTTCGTCAAAAGCCACTTGCACATGCTCATGTGTTTCAAGAAGTGCGTCGTGGGTTTCTTTGAGATCTGAATAATGAGCCTCGGCAGAGAGGAACCATGCATAGAGGTCCGTCACTTGAGCTCTTAATTGGTTGATTTCATTGTTGGATGACTCCTCTTGGCGGTTATAGAGTTGTGTGAGGGTGGTGTTGATGTCATCCAAGTGCGTGCTTAAAGCAGTTTGTTGCTTCTTAAGCTCGTGCAGGGTTTCTGGCAATGGTTGATTTTGCGTAGAAATCCTGTCGACTTGCTTGGCCAGATCGCCTTGCTGGCTTTTCACCCCAAGCACCAAATTTGGCAGTTGTTGCAGGTGGTCGTTGATGCGTTCGATTTTCATGGCCGCTGCTTCCTGCTATTGGTGGATGCTTGAGATGATGCCTGGCAAGGCACGGTTTTTCTCGTCAATCTTGGCGACCTGTGTAGTTAGACCCTACACACAATAAAAAATAGATTGTAATATATTAGAAGGGTTGGTGAGGAGCTTTCAGATAGCATCAAATTGACGTTTGAATTCCTCACCGACGTTTGTAAAGGGGACCCCAGATGTGGAAGGGTGGGGTGGCTGGGGTCGGGGTGGAAGGGTGGTAGTGCCTTGTGAAAGAGACACTATTGATGGTCCAACAAACTGTGTGGTGACAGTAGATGGAGTCACCAGTGGTGTCGGGGTGGTGGCGGATGAAAAATGGTGACATTCCCAGTGAGAATGGTGGGACCGAGAATGTTGAGGGGAAAAGGGTGGAGATGGGAGTGGAGGAGGTGAAGTCGGGTGTTGGAGTGGAGAATGGGATGCTTGAAGATAAAAAGGTTGAGGTTGAAGATGTGGGTGGAGGTGTGGATGTGGGGAAAGGAATTGTTGTTGGGATTGTTGTGGAGAAAGGTGAGAGGGTGGTAGATGGTGGAATAGTAGTGGATGGTAGTGTGGTGGGGGTGGTGGTGGTGGCAAGCTCAACATTTAGGCTCATGATGAATGAGTCTAATGATGAGGTACTGATATGTTCCTCAGAATGAGGGCGTTATGTCTCAGGATTTAGCTTTGATGTCGGCGTCCCCGACAGCTGTTGTGATTGTAAACGTGCCTTAGATGGTCGTTTTACCGGTATTTTTGTTACCCTAGCTGTCGGGGTAGTGATACTAAGTTCAGTCTGGCCCGCTTTGATTTTCTTCTCTTGTACTTTGACCGAAGCTAGGATTTTGGTAAGCTCTTCGTCAGTAAGGAGTAGCTTTTCCTTGTCATAATCCACAAGCTCCGGAAGCGGTAGCAGAGTTCTGGAAGATTTTACTGTAGGGCAGAAAATGTAGTGCAATTTTGCATCCTTTTCTATGATAATGTAAGAGTTCTTTAAGGTTTGCTCGTTGGTAAGGATGTCACCCTTGATCTGCGTTCACTTGGGGAGTAATCTTTCCATCTTGAGATATTTAAGAATGGAAGTTATGTGTCCGCCCATGCAGATTTCTTTCCCTAGGGCATATTTTGAAAACTTTTGTATCATGTGTCATCCAATGTTGACCGACATCCCATGTAGGATGAACCAGAGAATAAAAAGATCAGAGGTGATAAAATTCCCGCCCTCTGTTCTGGGGAAGAGTGCACCGGTGAGAATTTTGTGAAGCGTACACACTAACCCAGAATGAATATTGGAGGCCTTGCAGGTCTTCGCCTCATAATTTGGGGTCCCTATTAGGGATTTACAGAAGTTGTGTCTGTTGAATTGGGAGCTCTCCGTGCTACCAGCTTTGGCCTTTCTTAGCTGCTCCTGGTTGTCTATGAAGATTTAATTCAATAAATTTTTTGTTATGACAACTCTGTTACCAAAAACTTTGGTGACCAGCCTGCGGTCACCTCCGTCCCTTGCTCTATCCATAATGTCCACAGATTCTTTGGTGAGATGTGTAAAGAATTCTGTTGTGGGCTCGACGTATGAGATTTCGGGGACAAAACACATTCTTGAGAGATTTGCGTTATCGAGCAGGGTGAGGATTCTATCGTATATCCCCATCTTTTTTAGTACGCTGAAACAGACGTACTTTGTTGGCTTTAAAGTTTTGTCTATGGAAGGGAGAGTGTGGATGAATAGATTTTCTGGCGGTGGTGCGGTAGTGGTTATGGCGGGGAAGACAGGAGCATTGGTGGTAGCGGGAATGGTAGTGGGGGTGGTGGTAGCTATTGATGGGATGTATCCTGTCAGGGTTTGTTCCCTAGCAGTGGCGGGGTGGACCTATTTTCTTGCCTGTTTCTTTCTAGGTTGTTCTTTTGCAGTTTCCTGGGCCTTTCTCTTCCCCTTGGACTTTTCGGTTGGGGATTCGTCCTCGGAATTTGGCTCGTATTCGGAGCCTTCATCACTGGAAGAAATTTCTTCCACTTCTTATTCAGGCTCCTCAGCTAAACATCTGTTGATGTGGTCAATTTCGTTCATGACTAATAGCAGGTTGACTTTCGGTGGGACCATTCCAGTCGTGTTATAAATGTCTACTACTTTCTGGAGTTTGGCACGATCCTCTATTAGTTGCTCGGTTGTCCAGTGCGGAGCGTCGGCAGTTCCGGTGGCTTCTTTTGCTGGTGATGCCATATCTGAAAAAATTAGTAGAAAATCATGTGTTCGAAGGATTTGGATTTGCAAAGATGACAAGTTTATTAAAAGTAAAGTTTACATTATGTAGGTGTTAATGTTTTTAGGTTTTGTTGGGTCCAAATGGTTTGGAGACCATTTGGGTCCAAACGGTTTGGAGACCGTTTGGGTCCAAACGGTTTGAGGACCGTTTGGCACCAAACGGTTTGGAGACCGTTTGGGTCCAAACGGTTTGGAGACCGTTTGGGTCCAAACGGTTTGGAGACCGTTTGGGTCCAAACGATTTGAGGACCGTTTGGCACCAAATGGTTTAGAGAGACCGTTAGGGTCCAAATGGTTTGGAGACTGTTTGGGTCCAAACGGTCCTGCGTCCAAACAGTTTGAGGACTGTTTGGCACCAAACGGTTTGGAGACCGTTTGCATCCAAACGGTCCCGCATCCAAATAGTTTCAAGACCGTTTGGAAGGTGAAACATCGGGATCACTGAAAAAGGTGAATGACGGAGGCGAGGCGCGCGTCGACAGAAAAGAGAACCGCGTCGGCGACGTAGGCATCGACGATGGTAAAAATGAAGTGTGGCGAGATGACGGAAGTGTCGGCGATGGCAGTGGTGTTGGTCTACTTTGCTGCTGCGGGCTACGATGACGACGACGAGGCAAAAAACGGCGATAATGATGGTGCGGAAGTCGTGAAGACACACAGAAGCTAAGGTGACGTCGGTGATGGTGGCGGAACGAACCAACATTGTGAGTTGCGCTGGAGCGAGAAACGGAGGAAATGAAACAGTGCTCGCGTGAGGGTTTAGAGAGTTCGAGATTCTAAAGAAAGAAAAAGGGGACGGGTGGGGTTATATTTATAGGATTTGGGGTTGACGTTACAAATTCCCAAAGTCAAACAGTTTTGAGACCGTTTGGGCTCCAAATGGTTTCAAGACCGAAAGGGGTCCAAACGGTTTTAAGACCGTGAGGCCCAACCGTTTTCAAGACCGTTTAGGATAAGGTGGTTTAGGTTTTCGATTTTTATATTTTTATGTTTGTTTTGGTTATTTATGTGAATTTTTATATTTTCAGATTAAAGAAGATAAATCTAAATCAAACGAAGAAGCAAAATAAAGACGGTGATACTCAGATCTTGGGTTGCCTCCCAAGTATCGATTGGGTTTTACATCACTGGCCTGACAAAAATTTGGTTTGGTTATGTCGATGCTGAGGGATCGTGGATCTCAATAGTCTATCTTGGTATTTTGTCTACTAGTGTGTAGTATCTCTTCAATCTGTGGCCATTAACAGTCCGTTCTCCCCCAATATTGTCAAGGATGATGACTGCTCCAGTGGGGTAGATGTGTTTAACTATGAATGGTCCAGACCACTTCGTGCGGAGCTTTCTAGGAAACATCCGAAGTCTGGAATTGAAGAGGAGGACCTTATCTTCGATAGCGATGTCTTTTCTCTGGAGGAGGCCATCGTGCCACATCTTGGTTTTTTCTTTATAGATTCTGGCACTATGGTAGGCTGTCATTCTAAGCTCCTCAAGTTCTTGTAATTGGAGTTGTCTGTATTCACCAGTGCTTTTAAAATCAAAATTCAGTTGTTTGATGGCCCACCTGGCCTTATGTTCTAGTTCACCTGGAAGATGACATGATTTCCCATATACTAATCGGAACAGGGTTGTTCCAATCGGTGTTTTATACACTATACGGTAAGCCCAAAGGGCATCGGGAAGCTTGGTGGACCAATCAGTACGATGTCTATTGACTGTTTTCTCCAAAATTGCTTTTAGTTGTCTGTTCGAAACTTCGACTTGGCCACTAGTTTGTGGATGGTAAGGTGCGGCGACCTTATGGTTGACTCCATATTTCTTTAGGAGGGCTTCACATCTTCGTTCCAGAAAATAGGTCCCTCTGTCAGATATGACAGTTCGGGGGACTCCGAATCTGGGGAAAATGATATCTTTAAACATCTTGATGATAGGTTTTGAATTGCTGGAAACGGTGGGTATAGCTTATACCCATTTCGAGACATAATCCAAAGCGACCAGAATGTAAGAAAATCCATATGAAGAGGGGAAGGGACCCATGTAGTCTATTCCCCAAACATCGAAAAGTTCGATTTCTTGCCACATAGTGAGAGGCATTTCATTCCTTTTAGTTATACCTCCAGAAAGTTGAAATTTATCGCATGATCTTACAAATCATGGGAATCTCTTGCTATTGTTGGCCAAAAGAAACCCGATTGTAGAACTTTCAAAGCAGTCTTTTTTGAACTCATGTGTCCCCCAGTGGGGCCAGAATGACAATGTTCTAAGACGGGAGTAATTTCCTCGTCTGGTATGCAGCGTCGGAAAAGTATGTCTGCACATAGACGAAAGAGATAAGGTTCATCCCAGTAGTATTGCTTAACATCATGGAGGAATTTCTTTTTGTCGCGGTGAGAGGCGGAGGTGTGAATGATTCCTGTGGCCAGATAGTTCACTATGTCGGCATACCAGGGGAATCCGGTGGTAATTTTCATAAACTGGTCGTCAGGGAGGGAGTCTCGGATAGGTACTTTATCATAATACTCGACTTCAATGTGGTTGAGATGATCAACGACGATGTTTTCCACTCCGCTTTTGTCTTTGATTTCCAAATCAAATTCTTGAAGCATCAACACCCAGCGGATAAGTCTGGGTTTTGCGTCTTGCTTCTGAATTAGATATTGTATGGCGGAGTGATCAGTGTAGACTATGACCTTTGATCCGATTAGGTAGGAGTAGAATTTCTTGAACACATAGATGGCAGCTAAGAACTCCTTTTCTATAGTTGTGTAGTTCTTTTGTGCTTCATCAAGTGTCTTGGACGCATAGTATATTACATAAGACTTTTTGTCAATTCGTTGCCCTAACACCGCTCCTATAGCATAGTTGCTAGCGTCACACATTATTTCGAAAGGTTGTGACCAGTCAGGTCCTCTCAGAATGGGTGCAGAGACTAGAGCGTTCTTTAAGGTTGTGAAGCTTTGTAAGCATTCTTGGTCAAAATTGAAATCGGTGTCCTTGGTCAATAAGTGGGTCATGGGTTTCGCTACTTTCGAGAAATCTTTAATGAATCTTCGATAAAACCCAGCATGACCCAAGAATGCTCGTACTCCTTTTACGTCCTTTGGCGATGACAGTTTTGAGATGACATCAATTTTTGCCTTGTCAACCTCAATTCCTCTTTCACTCACTCTATGTCCGAGGACCACACCTTCAGTTACCATATAGTGGCATTTTTTCCAATTTAGGATAAGGTTCGTTTCCTCGCATCTTTGTAAGACTTGTCCAAGGTTGAGTAGACAGTTGTCAAAAGAATCTTCGTAGACTGAAAAGTCATCCATTAATACTTCCATTTGGACTCGGTTAACCCTGCAAAAATAGCAGACATGCATCTTTGGAAGGTAGCGGGTGCGTTGCACAGCCCGAAGGGCATTCTTCTGAAAGCGTAGCTTTCAAAGGGATAAGTAAAAGTTGTTTTTTCTTGGTCTTCTGGGTGTACAGGGATTTGATAGAACCCGGAATAACCATCGAGGTAACAAAAGAACTTTTGATGGGCTAGGCGTTCGAGGACTTTGTCAAGAAAAGGTAGAGGGTAGTGATCTTTTCTTGTTGCTTTGTTTAGTTTCCTGTAGTCGATACACATTCTCCACCCCGTGACAGTCCTTGTGGGCACTAGCTCATTTTTATCATTTAGTACGACAGTGGTTCCTCCCTTTTTGGGGACCAATTAGACAGGGCTAACCCATTGGGAATCTGAAATTGGGTAGATAATACTGGCTTTTAGAAGTTTGAGGACCTCGAGACGAACCACCTCTTTAAGATTGGGGTTCAACTTTCTCTGATGCTCTCTTGAAGGTTTGAATTCTTCTACCATGGGCAGTTTATACATGCATAGGGCTGGGTTTATACCTGTCAGTTCAGTTATTTTGTACCCAATGACTTTCTTATGTTTCTTTAACTCAACGAGAAGCCTTTCTTCCTGGTCTTTCGTTAGAGTAGAACTGATGATTACTGGACATAGTTCTTCTTCGTCTAGGAAGACGTGCTTAAGTCCCTTTGGTAAGGTTTTCATCTCGAGAGCCTTAGGTGCTTCTGTTGTTTCTAAAATAGTGACAGATTTGAGCTCCTCAAAAGTGGCTGTTGGTGCTTCTTCAGCTTTCTCTAAGTGTTGCAGACATTGTTTAACTAATTCATTGGTTGAGAATTCAACTTCTGGATTTATTAAGACATTATCTAAATCATCAGATGGTTCAGATATTTCCAATTGGGACATTTGATGTATTGCATCTAAGAGAAAAACTTCTTATTGAATGATGGGGCCTTTCATGCTGTTGAGGACCCAGAACTGAATTGCTTCTTTTCCCAGTCTCAGAATGATCGTGCCAGCTACGACATCAATGAGCACCCTGGCTGTGGCAAGGAAGGGTCTGCCGAATATTATTGGGTATCTTAGATCCTCCTTGATATCCATAATGAAAAAATCACAAGGGACATAAGAATCCTTGCCTATCCTGACTGGAATGTCTTCAATAATTCCTAGGGGTGCAGTGATAGTGGAATCTGCTAACTGAATTGTCATCATTGTGGGTAACAAGTCAGTAAAACCTAATCTTTTACATATGGAGTAGGGCATAATAGTTATGCTAGCCCCTAAGTCAGCTAATCCCTTTTTGCTCGAAGCATTTCCAATATAGCATTGAATACCGAAGGAACCAGGGTCCTTCTTTT
This sequence comes from Alisma plantago-aquatica, assembly GCA_963693085.1. Lineage (NCBI taxonomy): Eukaryota > Viridiplantae > Streptophyta > Magnoliopsida > Alismatales > Alismataceae > Alisma > Alisma plantago-aquatica. The sequence goes on from OY856412.1 coordinate 38,369,145, forward strand.
TCTTTGGCATTTTATTAAGAATGATGTCGGAGGTGGTCTGAGCCAGTTTGACCGTCTCTTGCTCTTTAGTAATATATTTCCTTGATAGCAAGGTTTTCAAATATTTAGCCCAAGATGGTACTTCAGAGAGGGCATTGAGAAGCGGGATATCGATATAAAGTTTCTTCATTGCCTCCTTGAATTTTTGGAATCTAGTGTCCATTTTAGTCTCTCTCAATCTTCCTGGATATGGTATCCTAGGTTTGTATTGCGGAACTTCTGGCTCTTTGGGAGCTTGTTCCTTTTCTTTACCTTTTGCAGTCTCCGCAGATTTCTCAATTCCTAGATTCGGGCTTGCGTTTGGAGTAAAACCAGGTGTATCATCATCATCATGACCGATTCTTGTAGCTTCATGAAAGACACAACCAGATCTTGTAGTGACAACATTCAATTGCTCTGGTCTATTTTGATCATGTCTTGGGTTTGACTCTGGTTGACCAACAAAAGTACCTGCTGGTGGTTTCAACTGGGCAGCAATTTGTGCTAGTTGAGCATCCACAACCTTCTGTTGAGCTTGCTGATTGGTAAGAATGGTTTGTTACGAATGTAACATCTGCCTAATCATAATCATCTCGTATGTTGGCTGGGAAGGAGCATTTTTCTGTTGAAACTGAGTGAGTTGTTGCTGCCCTTGAGGTGGTTGTTGCGGAGGTGGTGTTAACTGAGGTTGCTGCGATTGCTGCAGCTGAGGATGTAATTGTGGGTGTAGAGGAGGATGGGTATATTGATAGTAGGCGGAGGGATTTCTTGGGTAGTTGGATCTTGGGAAATTATTTCTAAGATTCCCTTGGTTTTGGTTATAGTTACTTTGAAATCCAGGTGGCAATCTATTGGAAGAACCACCTTGTGTTTGATGTTGGGGGTTAGCAGTCCCCATAGGATTCCCATATTGAAACCCAGGGTGGTTTCTTGGTTGATTTGGATTATAGTAGGCTTGTCTTGGTATGGAGTGAATGGAATTGACATGTTCGGGCATCTAATCTTCAGAGTGTTCGATGATCGGTTCGTACTGCTATTGTGGTGGTTGCATATCCATCATCACATTATAAAGTAAGCCACATGACAGTGTAGGGTGATCAGATGCGTGACAGGATTCACAAGTCCCTGTGGCAGCTTTAACTTGTTGGACTTGGGGGTTTCTCTTCTTATCGTATTCTCCAAATGAAGTTTCAAGTGCCTGCTGCTTGTGAGCTATAGTCTTTAAAGCTTCAGCAATAGCTTTCATTTCCATTGATTCCTCAGCCTTATAAACTTTGAGGACTCCCTTAGTGGATGATCGTCCCCAATTGGATTGGTTCTCAGATCCAAGTGTAATGATGTTCCAGGCATCCTCGTAGTTCTTCCTCATAAAATTTCCTCCAGATGAGGAATCCAAAAATTGCTTGATATCATCACTCACCCCCCTATAGAACGTCTCTATTAATTGATTTTGGGAGATATTGTGACGAGGGCACTTCCTTAGAAGCTCCTTGAATCTTTCCCATGCTTCTGCGAGTGTTTCTTCAGGAAGTTGGGCGAAGTGTTTGATCTGCCCCCTAATTTCGTAGGTCAATGAAGGAGGGAAAAACTTTTCTAGGAACTTTTCTTCCAAGGGAGCCCAGGTGGTGATGATTGGCTCCCTATCAAGTGAGTTGTACCAACTCAAAGCCCTTATGGATAGAGTGAAGTGAAAAAGATGTAGCATTATTGTGTCAAAGGCAACTCCGGCTTGTAGGACAAGTCGACAAAGTGCCTTGAATCTCTTCAAAGGATCGATGCAGTCATCTCCAGAACCACCGGAGAATGAGATACCCTGCATGATTTGAATCCATTGTGTCCGGATTTTGAAATTAGGTATGTTAATGATTGGCGGCCGAACTGGATGATTGTCTTCATAGTTCTTGGGTACGGCATAGTCCCGCAGTTTCTTGTTTCTTAGCTCTAACTGGGAAACTTCATTAGCTGCTTCATTTTCAGCTCAGATGTGAGCCTATTCTTCAGCTCGGATTTTCACTTGGACCTGAGCACGAGTGTCAGCAATGAGTTGTGCTCTCTGAGCAGATATGGCGGAGTTGACCCTATCCATTACTAGTGTAGCTTGGCATTGATCTTCAGCCATTTGTTTGGCTCTCTGGCGGTTAAGTCTCCTGCGGCGGTGGAAACTTCTCTCTATAGGGGAGAATATGAGATTATGCGATGGTTGCATACACATCTTCTACCTGAGTAGAGGAAGAAACACACTTTTTAGATGATGCGGAAGATGTGATGAAATCAAGAAAATATGGAGTAATGTTTAAAGAAAAAGTGTAAAACCCTAACCAACTAGCAAGATGATAAATGAAATTAAAACATTCTATTGTCCCCGGCAACAACACCAATTTTTTATGGAGATTACACTTGTGTGGAATTGTGTGCACCACTAAAAATCCTAAAGATAGTAAGTCTTTAGGTTTAGCCTTGCTTATACTAGATTGAGAACTCCACCCACGTATGCTAGGATACATGGAAGTCTTATCGTAGTATAGTTAAGGGTCGAATCCACAGTACAATGGTCTTGTTAAGATTAACAAGATAGAAAACGTTAGAATTTCACTTAACTCCTTAACAGTTGGTATCTAGATCAAAGAGTTGGTTTGGTTGTTTAAACTAAGTGCAAGTAAAGTAAAAGCAAGAAAGTAAGCAGGAAGGTAAATTTAAGGTTGTAAGCAATGTTAAGGAACCACTAGGATGTGATCGGCTTTCACCACCACTACACATGGATCAAAACATGCAACATAGTGACATAACCTGCAATAAGAGTCTAAACAGTTAGTATCTCTGTAGACTTAGTTTCTTTTCAGAGAACTAACTACAAGAAGTGTGGGAATTTGTAATGACAGCCATCCCCAAATGAATGGTCACTTACTTTACATCATTCCCTTCACAAAGTGTGTTCCTTGACTTATCAAGGTTGTACTTTCATACGTCAACTAATTCCATTTCATAGTATGAAAGTACAATGATGGAAGTGAGTTTACTCCACTTCTTGAAAAACACTCCTAGATACCGAAACAGATGCATGGTGGCTACATGCATCAGGAACCAACATTCAATCGAGATTCGAATATAATAGTACAAACATAGACAATTCATACTAAAAGATAATAAGTAACACAAGTTGGTGATCAAGCAACAAGCATTCATTAAACGATTGATGTTGAACTGAAAAGAAAGAATATCTCTATTGCAAACTTATGGATTACATTGCATGAAATGAAAACATGGGTAGCGGGGCTACTCCCCGCACCCTAGTGTATAAGACTACTCGCTCATGGAAAGAACAAAGAAGGGGGTGAGAAAAGAGAAAGAGAGAATCATCTCCACAAAGGAGGGAGGAAGGTTGACCCCTTGGAGAGAGATAGAGAGAAATGATCTTCACACTTCGTAGCTTTCTTGATGACAAATCCTCCTCTTCCCACCTTCTTTGTCTACGAGAGAGAAAGTATATTGGAGATGGAGTATGGATCTCAGACCGGCAGCCTCGGGGTAGTGGATGAAGGATGGAATGGCTCTGGAGCAGTAGAGGTAGCCTTTGGACGTCTGAAACTTGATGCCTTGTGAGGACCCCTCGGGTCTTATTTATAGGCTTTGAGTGAAGTCCAAACGGTTTGGACGGTTTTGGGCCCAAACGGTCGTGAAAACCATTTGGGTTATGAGACCGTTTGGACTCTCTCGGTTTCGAAACCGTTTGGACTCTCCCGGTTTGGAAACCGTTTGAGTCCTTGCGATCTTGAAACTGTTTGCCTTTATTCGGTCTTGGGACCGCGTGTCTTCATACGGTCTTGGGATCGTTTGTCTTTATACGGTATTGGGACCGTTTGTCTTGATACGGTCTTGGGACCATTTGCCTTTATTCAGTCTTGGGACCATTTGGTGTCCATTCGGTCTTGGGACCGTTTGGAGCTTTTGTAATTTTTTTGTATTTTTCTGTAGGAAATGAAAGGGGAAAAGTTAGGCTAATGATATATTTACAAAAGAGTGGAAAATTAAAGATTGTGTCTAATTTACTTAAGAATGAGTATGGAAAACTGAGAAAAAAGGTAAGATAACATCAAGATAACATCACAAAATGGGAGGTTATCAGGTGCTATTTCCATGGACCATATACATGGTACTTGGAACCAGGAGTAAATAGTAAATGACATTCTAATATTTGCAATTTTTTAAGACATGTCATTGTACTAATCATAATTGGTTGAGCATTCAATTGTCTAGAAGAAATTGATATTGTGGCCGAAACTATTCTTTTATCTCAGATGTTTAACTACTAAAATAATGTCACAATTCAACTTCATCTTTCATGATCATAGAAACAAGTTCGTTTGTATGAGTGATGGAGTAGCATTGTGGTAAGTACTCTAGTGATAGTAGACTTAGGTAGTGGAAATAGTGCATCAATAGTGCATGTAGTCAATATGGGTTCAATGTTTATATCTATGTCATAGTGGTAGTCTATGCCAATATGTATGACATGTAGACTACACCAACATGTCTAATATGTAAACATTTGTATGTTACTACCCTCTTTTTCCATATTCATGTATTTTTTATATAACACATCCCTTTTATTTTTGTTTATGTTATATTTGTTTTATATAGTGATGAGAGCAACCAAAATATAATATTATGGACATTATGTGATGAAATACATGGACAACATTGGGGAGAGAAAAGATAAATATTCCTAAATATATAGGGTAGAATTTTATATACTTTAATTTCAAAATCAAAATATATTATATAACTGCTAACCTATTGATATATTTGACATAAAATTGACAATATTTATGAAGTACAATGGTCATTGGTACAACCATGAAGAGATCAATCTAGTCTGACATGACCAGGTTATGATTGTTCTTTAGAATTTAGCAGTTGCTTAAAACATTTATAGTTTCCTTCTTAGTTTAACTTACTATGCATATTAAATTTGATGTAATGACAGCCATCCCCAAATGAATGGTCACTTACTTGACATCATTCCCTTCACAAAGTGTGTTCCTTGACTTATCAAGGTTGTACTTTCATACGTCAACTAATTCCATTTCATAGTATGAAAGTACAATGATGGAAGTGAGTTTACTCCACTTCTTGAAAAACACTCCTAGATACCGAAACAGATGCATGGTGGCTACATGCATCAGGAACCAACATTCAATCGAGATTCGAATCTAATAGTACAAACATAGACAATTCATACTAAAAGATAATAAGTAACACAAGTTGGTGATCAAGCAACAAGCATTCATTAAACGATTGATGTTGAACTGAAAAGAAAGAATATCTCTATTGCAAACTTATGGATTACATTGCATGAAATGAAAACATGGGTAGCGGGGCTACTCCCCACACCCTAGTGTATAAGACTACTTGCTCATGGAAAGAACAAAGAAGGGGGTGAGAAAAGAGAAAGAGAGGATCATCTCCACAAAGGAGGGAGGAAGGTTGACCCCTTGGAGAGAGATAGAGAGAAATGATCTTCACACTTCGTAGCTTGCTTGATGACAAATCCTCCTCTTCCCACCTTCTTTGTCTATGAGAGAGAAAGTACATTGGAGATGGAGTATGGATCTTAGACCGACAGCCTCGGGGTAGTGGATGAAGGATGGAATGGCTCTGGAGCAGTAGAGGCAGCCTTTGGACGTCTGAAACTTGATGCCTTGTGAGGACCCCTCGGGTCTTATTTATAGGCTTTGAGTGAAGTCCAAACGGTTTGGACGGTTTTGGGCCCAAACGGTCGTGAAAACCATTTGGGTTATGAGACCGTTTGGACTCTCTCGCTTTCGAAACCGTTTGGACTCTCCCGGTTTGGAAACCGTTTGAGTCCTTGTGATCTTGAAACTGTTTGCCTTTATTCGGTCTTGGGACCGCGTGTCTTCATACGGTCTTGGGACCATTTGTCTTTATACGGTCTTGGGACCGTTTGTCTTTATACGGTCTTGGGACCATTTGGCTTCATTCGGTCTTGGGACCATTTGGAGCTTTTGTAATTTTTTTGTATTTTTCTGTAGGAAATGAAAGGGGAAAAGTTAGGCTAATGATATATTTACAAAAGAGTGGAAAATTAAAGATTGTGTCTAATTTACTTAAGAATGAGTATGGAAAACTGAGAAAAAAGGTAAGATAACATCACAAAATGGGAGGTTATCAGGTGCTATTTCCATGGACCATATACATGGTACTTGGAACCAAGAGTAAATAGTAAATGACATTCTAATATTTGCAATTTTTTAAGACATGTCATTGTACTAATCATAATTGGTTGAGCATTCAATTGTCTAGAAGAAATTGATATTGTGGCCGAAACTATTCTTTTATCTTAGATGTTTAACTACTAAAATAATGTCACAATTCAACTTCATCTTTCATGATCATAGAAACAAGTTCGTTTGTATGAGTGATGGAGTAGCATTGTGGTAAGTACTCTAGTGATAGTAGACTTAGGTAGTGGAAATAGTGCATCAATAGTGCATGTAGTCAATATGGGTTCAATGTTTATATCAATGTCATAGTGGTAGTCTATGCCAATATGTATGACATGTAGACTACACCAACATGTCTAATATGTAAACATTTGTATGTTACTTCCCTCTTTTTCCATATTCATGTATTTTTTATATAACGCATCCCTTTTATTTTTGTTTATGTTATATTTGTTTTATATAGTGATGAGAGCAACCAAAATATAATATTATGGACATTATGTGATGAAATACATGGACAACATTGGGGAGAGAAAAGATAAATATTCCTAAATATATAGGGTAGAATTTTATATACTTTAAGTTCAAAATCAAAATATATTATATAATTGCTAACCTATTGATATATTTGACATACAATTGACAATATTTTATGAAGTACAATGGTCATTGGTACAACCATGAAGAGATCAATCTAGTCTGACATGACCAGGTTATGATTGTTCTTTAGAATTTAGCACTTGCCTAAAACATTTATAGTTTCCTTCTTAGTTTAACTTACTATGCATATTAAATTTGATGTAATGACTTTAAAGTGTGTAGTCACTACTTTAGATAGCTAAATAGTACTTATCTTACTTGTTTTATGATTGGAACCTTGTATGGATGATGTAAGATCATCAAATTTTGCCAAATTTTCAAGAATATTGTATTCACTTTAACATTAAGTTATTACTATAATAATGAGCCCAAACTATGAAATTGGGATGGACAATATAATCCCTAGACTTAAACTGAGTCTTCAAATTAAGTAATTGTTGTAATGTTGAGCATACATATGAATGTGAGGCTTAATTAATATACTGTGATAGTCAAAGCCTCAGTATTATAAGGAATAGAATAATAAAGTTGTTGATCAATTGAAAGTCCTAGGTATAAGTCATGGGTCTTAAAATCCAATTGAAGCCCAAATGTGCTATTTGATAGAAAATTGACCCATTGGAAGATAGGATAAAGAGAATCATATTCCATGCATGATATGATGTAATTAATCTTGGGGAATGGTTAATAAACTCATTTTGAGATAACTGGAAAAAGTCTAAAATATTCTAGGAGGATAAATGACCTAGATAATGAAAGGAGTGATTATCTAGCCTTTACCTAGATTCTAAGATTGAGATTTTAAATGATCATATTAGGACCTTATACATGGCATCACATGAGATAATACTAACTTGAAAATAATTCCCAGAATTGTGATAATTACATGTTTATTTGGGACCTAGGTGACTAAAAATACTTCAATGGTAAGAAAATGATATTTATCTTCACCGTTTTTATCTTAATATTTTCCTACTCTGAGACAAGGTCAAAAGGAAGATAATATCATAATTTTGAGTTGATTGCATTATCCAAGAAACCTATACAATTTTTAGAAGGTTTGAGATATAATAAAGTTGGTTGATAATCTCAGATATTGAATAATATATTTATGTCACAACCAAAGTCTGGAATATCCAAAGCCTTGGGGACATAACATGGGATGTAGGGACGAATCTCAGCCATTGATCAATGATCGAACGACCAAAGAGCCATCTTTGACCTTATGTTAGAGTCCCACAGTAATTCAATCTCCCTATCTTCTAATCTCTGTCTCCCTATTGTACCAAACCCCATGGGACAAATCCCATTGGATTCGAGAGAAAGCAACAAACCCCACGACCCCTTACTTTGCCTTTATCTTGTCAAATTTATACAATGCCCAATTTGTGGGCATCCTGCTTATCAGGGCTCTCATCCATTGGTATAACTGCAACCCCTCACACCTATAAAAGGAACCCATAGGATCCATTGAGATCCCTATAGCCAGATAATGCCCTCAAATCAAACTCCATCATCCTTTCCATAGATTGTACACCTCAAACCTCCTACTAGTTTCGTGACCCTCAAGTCCACCCAACTCTAGTCACCTCACACCATCAGAAAGGGGACGGTTTGGTCTGAGAGGCGGTGGTGGAGCTTCCTTGCTCATGAATTATTCCACCATTGGTTTGAAGAGGAAAGTCAACCAAAAGGTTGATTGCATCCATGGTGTGTAGGAGCAAAGCCTCATGAACGGGAGAGTCTATAGGAGGAAGATGGGAACATGGAAATTTACCACGTTATCTCCAAGCTAGACACTATAAGGTGAGGGATAATTCATTCCTTTGATTCCCCTTTTCTCGCCTCATTCACACGATGCGTGATAACAATAGGGTGTGAGCCCATTGGCTGACACCACCACATGGATATTACCAATAAGATAAAATTTACTAGCTTGGCAACTTTTGATTGGTCCACATTATCCAATTCTATTTCAATTTGAGAAAATAATCAGTCGTAGTTAATTAATGATGTTCTTTTAGGGCGTGACACCAAAACAAGGAAATTAGGGTTTTAAACCTAATGTGTTTTATTGTAGTAATAATTTGCATGATCTAATAGAATTGTTGATAACTAGTCAACATAATTAATCTGATGACTTAGGGTTACCTCTACTGTGAGGATGGGGGTGTAACCCTTGTGAATCATGATAAGGTAATTTTACACTTTCATGCTTAGTCCTAATATACCACACTAATATAACCCTAAACCATGATCTAAGCCACGTTAGGTCTAATGAACACGTTATGAACATATAGTGACACTTTAGGGTTGTATGCAATTACATATCATGTTGATTGATTAGATATACCTTTTCTTACTTTAATGATTGGATTTCATAAAGTACTTGAAGAATGATCTATAAAGATTTTGCATGGCTCTTCAATCAAGTTAAATGCTTACGCTTATAAATATTGGGATTATTGAATTTTGAAGTTTTTTGAGGTTTCACAAAGTTTGAATGAATGATACGGTGTTGTATGTTTATTTATTTCATACAAACAATAAAGCCCATATGAGTATCACAAAAAGTAAACTCTGATAATCTGAACCCAGTGTTAGACCTACCAAGTAGTAGTTAGTTCACCTAAGTCCAATGATGGATAGAGAAATATGATTACACCCAAGGTGTCTAGGAAAACATGGGTTAAATTATCATAATCAAAATACCCATTTATATTTTCCTTTATTAGATGATTGAGAATATATATTATTATTTTATATGTGTATTTTTATGCACCCCATGTACACAATATAATGATCTACATTTTTTTCTTAGACATTTTTGGTTAGCCTACATCTATTAGTTGAAGACATGAAGAATCAAGAAATCTTGATGATAATAAAAGATAAGTCAAGGAGGATTAGATAGATATAATACTTGTTCTCAATATATGTTAGTTCTCATGTATATTGTGCCTTAAAATTTATCTAACTCTCTGGAGGATCTCATTATACAATCGTGTAAACATTATTTGTTCAAACTAATGGAAATTATTTACTATTTTTTATTATTTGTTAAATCTAATCCTAGAAATTTGGAGTAATGATCCTCGACTTTATGGTTTTCTCTTAACCAAGAGACACTCAAAAGTGGGGGTCGTTACATTTAGTATCAGAGCCCTAATTTTGAAAATAATATTTAATAGTTAATAATTCCAAAAATTCCTTAGACATAAAAATATTTATTAGGGCATAACCTAATGGTAATGGTGTCTAGAAAGGATCACGATTTTGGGGCTAGTAGTATTTTCCTCTGCATCAATAAGTTGTTATAAGAGGATTCCTTTACCCAATGTGATACATGCCTAAACAGAACCTAGCTGGTGTGTGAAATAATTTTTTTTCTAGGTTTCTCATCTCTAGTTTCATCCTCTCCTCATCTCTTTGCTTAATAAACCCTAAAATGCACTTCCCTCCTCATCTAAAGTTAGGATTTTGAGAAGAAGTAGATTAAGGCATACTCTGCCAATTAATGCACACATAATGTTAAATAATGATGTGGTTTTGAAAAATATTTGTGTTATTTGGGTTTTCTCTAATGAGGGTAAACCCTAAAGCTATCTAGGTATGGGTATGAAAACCTAGTCATCCATAAAGGACTTGAATAGGGAAACCCAATAGGGTATGAAAACCCTAGTAGGTCAAAGGAATAAAAAAAGACCCTAAAATGCATGGTGTGATCTCTAACCCTAACCATGAACCCTAATCTTGGGAAATAGTAGTGTGGGTGAAATAGAACCCCATCCATATAAACCATGAATTAGGAAAATAGAAAGAGAAAAACCCCTAATGGGTTGGGTAATTTAGTATAGGTACCCTATTTTTACGTACCCATAGTTTCCCATGCATGTAAGTATGTGGATGCATTGATGGTGTGCATGATGAGTTTAGTCTGTGAAATTGAAAGATATGAAGTCAGCAATGACATAAGGGAAAAATATTATACCCTCAGTTCACCTTTAGCGGTGGTGTCACAACCTGGGGTGGCTCAACCCAAGAATGGGAAAACACCTATGAGGGGAGGAATAACCCTAAACCTATCTAGTTAGGTTGTGGCTAGAAAGCCTAACCTACTCCTAAATGCCAAGAAGACACCTTAGGTTAGGTCTTTTCCTAGAAGGTCAGTTGACTAATATCATGCTAAGAATGAAGGAAAACCTAGATGTCCTATAAGGACCTAACCCTACATGGATGTAATGTGATGTGATGGTATGGGCACAAGGCATGACAACCTCTACCCCTACCTAAACAAAACAAGTTGTCAAAAGAGAAATATTATTCCAATGTATGTAAATATGAAACCATGGTTAGAGAAATATTAATGTAAATGTGTAATGACAAGTAATTCATATTTAGGGAAATCATGCATATAAGATATATAAACCCTACGTCCACCAAGTCTAGAAAAGAAGGGTGTGCATTTGAATTTATGTCCTTGATGCATAAATATATAAGAATAAATACTTTGGTTTGAGAAATATCAAGTAAAATGTGTAATGTGAAAACTTGACACATTGATATAAATCAGGTGAAGGAAATATAAGTCATTGACTCCCATGGGGAAGGAGGAGTCATGGGAAATAGAAACATAATAAAGAAATGAAATATGATGATAACATCTCACCCTAGGTACGGTTAGCCCTAAGTCAACTCTTGGGTCAAGCAGGGATGAGTTTAGGTACATAAGACCTAAGAAGTTAAGAGTTGATGATGTCCTAAGTATATAAGGCCCAGGGGGTCATAAATTTCCATCCACTTGCACACAAGGCCGAAGGAGTCAGGAGTTGGCCACTCCAGGTGCACCTAAGGCCCAAGGGGTCAACTGGAAATGGAAATCCATAAATCATAGGGCCCGAGGGGTCCAACATGTACATGAGGACCTTGGGGTCAAAGGAAGATCACTCTAAAGGTATTTGTACTCCTAGAGACATTAAGGGAATGATTTAGGAAAATGATGTGATAATAAAGGGAATATAAGAACACATGTATTAATGGTTGAAATAGAATTTAAAGTGAATTGTGAATAAACTTGAGGGTGATAAATAACTATTCCTAAGTTTAAGATATAAAAAATGAGGAATTAAAATGTATACCTAGTTTGAAGTCATTATGAATGATGATTTGACCAAAATTCTAAAATACGAGATAAGATGTGGATACACCATCTCTTCATGTCAAATGGGGTGAAGTTTATATTTGTACTACAACCAAATGTTTATTTCATCTTATTCTAAGTGTGAGAGATGGGGTACCCCCATGTGATGTATAAAATTGACATCTGAGAATGAACACCCCAAGTTAAGTTTTGTGACATGATTTAGGGTTTTGAGATGTTACCTCACCCTTACATGAACATCTCTATGTAATGATTACTAGGTTTGAAGACTAGTGGAAAAATAAATCACCAAGTGGAAATATAACCACTAAGTGATAAAAAAATTTGAAAGAATAAGGATGTGGAAATACCTCTAGATTAAATTTGTATTCCAACCTCAGTAATATGAGAAAATTTGTATCAATATAAGTTATTATAAATGACCTAGATAAACCCATACAAGGAAGGTTACTAACCCTAACATTTGAGGCTAATATGAGTTATCATTGACCTTAACCTGATTAAGTTTGAAGTTTGGGGACAAAATTCCTTTTAAGGAGGGGTGAATGCAAGATCCTCAACTTTTGCAAATTGATAAATAATATTGGGTTCAATTTCATATTAAGTCAATAATAGAATAATGATCTCAAACTATGACATTAGGTGATCCATATAATCCCTAGACTTCGATTGAATCTTCAAAATAAGTAATTGATGTAATATTGAGCATATTCACTAATGTGAGGCTTAATTCATATACTATGATACTCAAAGCTTTAATTTTGTAATTAATAGAATAATAGAGTGGTTCGAACAATTAGGAGGCCTAGGTTTGAATCATGGGCCTTAGAATCAAATTGAATCCAAAATGGGCTATTTGTATAACAAATAGATCCATTGGTCGATAGGATAAAGAGAATAGGGTTTTGTCCATAGTATGATGTAATTAATCATGAGTAAGGGTTAATAATCTCATTTTGAGATAATTGGAAAAATTATAGAATATTCTAGGAGGATAAATGACCTAGATAATTAAATGCATGGTTATCAAGTCTTTACCTAGATTCTAATTACCTGATATCAAATGATCATATTATGACCTATTACTTTGCATCAAATGAGATAACACTTATTTTAAGATAATTCCAAGAATTGAGATAACTACATGTTTATTTGTGACCTAGGTGACTTATTTAAGGAAATACTTGAATTGTAAGAAAATCATATTTTGCTTCATCATTTTGATCTCAATAGTTACCTAATCTGAGACTAGGCCATAAGCATGATGATTACCAAATTTGGAGTTGGTTGGATTATCATAGTGACATGTACAATTTTTAGATGGTCCAAGATAATTATGATAAAGTTCCTTGATAATCTCAGATATTGAATAAAATATTGATGTCACACCCAAAGTCCAAAATATCCAAAACCTAGGGTACATGACATGGGAAACAAGGATGACTCTCAACCATTGATCTAGATTTTGATGATCAATGATCCATCTTCAACCTTGTGCTAGATTCCCACAGTGATCGTGTCTACCTCTCTTCCGATCTTTATCTCCCTGATGTATCAAATCCAATGGCACATGTCCCATTTGGTTCATGAGAAAGCAAGAAACCCAACAACCCCTTACTTTGCCTTTATCTAGCTGACTCTAGATAATGGACAATTTGTGGGTGACTGCTTGATTCTTAGATCTCTCATCCACATGGATGATAACAACTCCTTCCACATATAAAAGGAACCTATAACCTTTGTCATGACCCCTATAGCAAGACTAGATCCTCAATTCAAATTAAAAACCACCTTGTCATCGATCTCCCACATCCAACCTCCTACTAGTTTGGCAACCCTCAGGTCCACCCAGCTATAGTCACCTTGTGCCAACATAATGGGAACAATCTACTCAAAGAGGTGGTGGCAGAGCTTCCTGGCCCCCAATTCTTCCATCGATAGCCCTGAATAGGAAAGCCAACCGAAAGGTTGATCACATCAATGGTGTAGGAGAAAATTTTAATGAACTGGAGCATCAAGATGAGGAAAATTTGGATAGGGAAATTAATCGCGTTAATTACGGGTTGCACACTTCATGATGAGGGGTAATTCAATCATTTGATTCCTCTTTTCTCGTCTCAACCATGTAGCACTTGATGCTACTAGGGTGTGAGCCCATTGGCTGACACCGCCACATGAATATTGTGAATAAGATAGCATTTATGTAATTGGTGGCTTTTGATTTGTCCACATTAGTTAATTTTGTTTTTATCCTATAAAATAATCTATACATTGAAATATATGGATATTATATATAAGTTTATTAGAAAATGCATAAATTTTGAACTAAATACTTTCATTGTATAAGTGCACTCTCAATTCTAAAGGTGTAGCTAATATATCAACTGAATTTGATTATCTTATAAAAACCCTAGATTTAGGAGATAATACGTTAAATACATTGAATACAATTATTTCTTGAATATAATTTGACATATGCAAAATATGCTAATGTTCTAAGATCGCAAATAAGACTTAGTTAAATAATGACAATCTTTAAGGGTGCTAATCTATATACAAGGAAATTAGGGTACTAAACCTAATGTTCTTTATTTTGATAAAAATCTACACGGTCTAATTAAATTTCTGATAAAGAGTCAACACAATTAATTTGATGAATTAGGGTTAACCCTAATGTCAGGTTGGATGTGTAACCCTTGCGACTCATGATAAGGTAATATTAGTGTTTCGATCCTAACACTAATATACAACACTTAGATAACCCTAAACCCTGATCTAAGCCACTTTAGGGCTAATGAACATGTTATGTATAACATACTTAATCTTAGATGTAATCTCCATGTCACCCTTTTTCCCAAGCTTCCCTTTCATTTACGTCCTTTACATCCCTGATGTTTAACTAGTGGAATTTATAGTGGTTTGGTGAACATTTATTCACTATTTGTACCAATAAAAGGGCACAAATACCTTAGTGAAAGTACATTAAAGGACCTCAGTTATGTTTTATAAACCTTAATCTAACTTTTTTATGTGTTTTGAAATCATAAAATGAGCCTAAGTGTCAAATTTGTTTTAATTTTGATGTTGTTTCTGTAAGTTATGCAATTTTAGGTACATTCTAGACTTCTATGCAATTTACCCAATTGAGAGGTTTTCTTTGCAAATTATCACATGCATTATAATCCTTAGATATTCACTTACTATCCCAAAGATTTTTAACCATGGGGCACCTAGTTGCACCTTGGTTTGAAGATGTTTCTCTTCAAGGACATTTTAGGGATTACCCTCTTTATAAATGAGCTTATCTTTAAAAGCTATCAACCAATGGGGGTTAATATTTTGATTGGAGGATGGTGGGGATGGCCTAGAAGTCTACATGGGATTTTATAATTGACATTTGATATACAAGAAGTATCTATTAGCTTTCCTCTTGCATGGCCTTAAATCTCTAGGCTAACGACACATGGAAAGTCCCATAAAGATCTCATGCTTGGCCCCTTCTTTATAAAGCCATATCTACCCCGTCCAACCTCCCAATTCAAAAACTCTTGCTCTCCAATTATTTCCTCCATATTAGAGCATCATTACTACTCTACTTGTCTATGAAGGTACTATACCAAGGTAAAAGAGAGTGCTTACCTTGGTGAAGAAGGCTCCTTGGGTTCCAAATTTGCTCTATTTAGGGTTTCTAAAGCTCCTTCTTGGTGATTTCGACCAAAAATAGTAACTTTCCTCCTTTCCTTGCCTATTTTCATGATGTTAGTCTCTCTCCCACCTTATTCTAGGTCAGAACAATGGACTTCCATGGCAAAACCCCATTTAGAGCCCTGAAACACGTCATCTCCATGTTCTTTTTCTAGGATTTTTCACCTCTAAAGTGGAGAAGATACTTCTTGCTCGAGATAGGAGCTTTGTTGGAGAAACCAGCCTCTCTAGCTTGGTAACCTTGCTTCTTAAACCTTTCCGCCTTCCTAGAGGTGAGTTTTATAACCCCCTTCCCATACATTGCTTACTACATGCTTAAAACTCATGCTTCTATGTTTAAAATCGACGATCTCCATCTCTATTTACCATGTTCATCTAGGGTTTTGATTTCTTTTTGTTTTAGCTTCACTAGTATCTCTACTTTGGTCACGTATAAACTCCAAACCTGATCTTGGTTCAAAAAGTTTCTCTTTCTCACTTTCTCTCTCTCCCTTCCTCCCTCTCTCTCAAAGGTTTCTGACTTGTCATTTCCTGATTGGTTCAAATTGAAAAATCCATATCTTTTAATCTGCTTATCCAAATTTGATAAATGAACATGTTGGAATTAGAAAATTAATATCTATCTAATAGAAATGCTTTCAAGGTCTGATTTCAAAGTTTGATGAAGGGTGATTTTTGGAAAATGAATTTAATGCATAAAACCCATAAAAAGTACATCTTAATCATCATAACTCCAAAACTAACATAAAAATATGTTTTCTTGATTATACAAACATAATAAGTTAATTGGGGAGGTTTTTAGAATCTAAATTTGAGTTTTTCTAAACAGTTCTAAAATTAGGGTTTCTATACAATAATGTGACTCTAATACATCTTAGTACGTTGAAAATAGGCAAAGAGGAACTTGGACTCAATTAAACTGGTGAAAGTTAGTAACTGATATCAATTAGAGAGGTATGTGAAATCCCTCTTTATGTATGTGCATTCTTACACCCTAAGTTGGGAAATTTACAAACCAAACCCTATATTTCCCTAATGAGGCTTAAATGAACCATATTCCCTCTATTCATGATTCTTTTGTTAAATTGCCTCAAAATTGGTAATGATATTCTTTTTCTTGGGTCTTATACCCCACTGCCGTGTTCTAATTGATATGATGCTTTTACTTTCCATGATTTCTTTTCTAGCATGTTGATTTTATGGACTATTTAGCTATAGTAGTGGTACTTATGCGCAACCACCCATAGATAAGGTATGTACTAATACGCCCTGGGGAATGTCTTATCTCCCCCATAAAAATATATGTAGGTGATTGGGAGTGTATTAATTCTCCCTTCACCTATAGGTTGAGGTCCAGTAGGTGCCTCAACCCTACTTATTTAATATAGTCAATATTAATCATGCATGCAATTCCTATACTATTTTAATGTTAATGGCAAGCATTTATTTTGATATAGCCTTTTAGTCTTGAAATCTTAGCCTTTCATCCCATGTTATTTATTTTCTTTTGTTCTGGAGTCATATTGACACATACCTTGTTTTCTTTCCTTCTTGCTGGGTGTTTTCCCAACCACCCAGGTTTAGATCGAGGTGTTGAACATGAATAAGGAGAACTTTGCTTCCAACATGGACCTAACTCTTGGAGATGTTGCTTGGAGATAGATTTGAAGTAGTTTAGACTTCCCTCTACTTAGATCCTTATCTTGTATCCTACATGTAAACCCTTATGAGAGATTATGATGTACTTTTGTAATCTTTTGTAAAAATTGAATATAGTCATTGGTTTAATTCCGCTGCTATAGTTTGGTTGTTTTGAATACCATTTATTGAGATTTGAAAATTTTAAACCTATTACCACATACTTTAGGGTGTTTGGAATGTATGCTTTATTCTTTAAATTTTATTTTAGTAGGGAGTGGATCACGCCTCTCAGGTCCCACTCCATTACAACATGGTATCAGAGCCCATGGTAGTTAAAATATGACTATTTCAACTTTGTCTCCCTAATTGGATCCCTTGCCACATATAGTTCCTCTTTAAGTGACATGTTTGCTGTATAATTGATCTATGCTACACTTGAGTTGATGAAAGGTTGATTTAGGATCATAAGAGTTTCACATTAGAAACATGTTTAGTTATGAGATGAGCCTATTAGGTAGCTATTAGGGCATAAGTTGAAAGCAAAGGTGTGCAGAAAGGATCAGAATTCAAGGGCTGGTAAGATTTTCCTCCACACTACTAGGTTGGTTTATGAGGACTCCCAGATCCATATGATGCCTGCCTGGACTGAGCTGATATTGACTGTCCAAAATAGCAAGCCTATAGACAGTAGTAGACTTTGGAACCTAAGTTAAATAATCCTAAGAACCTAATATGTTGACCTTTTCTTTTAGGTGTAATGACATGTTTGCGGATGGATACCCAATATAGTTCTCTTATGCCCCCTAGAACCACATGTTTCAATAATATATCCCTAAGAACCTTGACTATAAAATTGGTAATTAGTAAGCAATCAGAGTGTATAGTGGAAGCATGATGGATCTTGTACATGGCTTAGTTCGAATCACCCTTTAACCTATTGATTAGTTTAGTTTGGTTGGTCAAACCTTTTAAGGGGTGGAGAGTAGTTGGTTTGATGGTGTTTAGGTAGTCAGATTTCATGGATGAAATCCTTTTTAAAGGGATGGAGTGGTAACATACCGAATCTTGGACATTTTGTCTTTTGTCTCTCTTTCTAAGCTTTTCATTTCATTTCTATCCTTTTTTGCATTGATATTCAATTTTTAGAATTATTAGTGGTTTGGGTTGATATTGATCACCATTATGCCAACATTTGGGTTTATGCACAAATACCTCAGTAAATATTTTTAGTAAGGGTCTAATATGCAAATTTACGACATATATGAGAAAATGATAAAATAATTCATTCCAGATGATTCCTTAGCCTTATGGATCAAGGAAGAGAAAAAGTAAAGAATAATAATGCTTTAAAGATGTTAATGTGACATGGAATTATTTAATATAAGAAATAGTGGTAATATTGGATAATGGGCTAAAATTCATAAAAGGAAAACTAATTAGTTAAAGATAACTTTATATTCATTTTCCTTGAGTTAAAGTTTGCTCTAATGATATGTTTCACAATTTTGGAAAATTAATATTTATCTTTGCATTAATCGAAATTAGAAAATACAAGTTTTTCTCCAAATCATTAAATAAACTATAAAATGACTTCAAAAGTTGAAACAAACCTCAAATCTTAATATAAATGTAAAAATGAGTCTATGTGTGAATTTGCATCTAATTTGGTTAATGTTAAATATTTTATTTTATTCGGGAGAGAGAAAATGATTTAAAGACAAAAACTATTAAATATATGTTAAAAATTAATTAATGTCAAAATTGTGTTCCTCACATTTAGTATTGCTTATAAGCCATGTTTCATATTTTTAGAAAGTTTCTAGATCCCTCTAGTAAATTAAAAGGAAAAAATAAGTGATAAAATTTAACTATATTTAATAAAATAATAAAAGTCTTCATAAAAATTAAATAATACCAATTTTTTATATATGTTAAAATATATCTTTGGATGAATTTTTACTCAATTTGGAAAATTTTGATGAGAAGGTGAATTTAGGAGAGAGAACATGTGTAAAACCTTCAACTCATTATTTAAAATAAGAAACAACTTCAACAAATGGAAATAATGGCAAATTCTATCCAACATACTTAATAAGATTTATGAGTGAAGTTTTATTATTTTTGGAGAATCCTAGAGTCAATAATGCATGAGGAAAGAGAAAATCTGATTTGCTTAAATAAAATAGTAAAAGTCTTCAAAAGGAAAATCTAATTGCAATTCAGATTCATCATGTCCAAAATAGGTGAAGTATCAAATTTCATTAATTTTGGAGGTCGTTTTCACCCTCAAATAAGGAAAGAAAAAAAGTTAAATAATTTAAATAAGAACTTTATTCCAAGTTGGATTTGGCAACTCATTAAATACCATGATGTGTGCTAGAGCATGGACCCTTGGATCACAATTGGACGGTGTCTGTATCGTCTTCTAGCTCTAGCCTGATCTGGAAACAACTAAAAAGATGTGTGATTTTCAAATGCAAATATCTCATTCATTTCTTAACCAAATCACACAATTTCTTCACCTCTAGTTTCATTTTTGAATTCTGCATCCGTTGGTATATTACTAGTGCCATTTTGTAGAGTATTTAGGAAACTCCCAAGTCTCTCCCCAGAGCACCTTGTGGCTACTTCCCTCCTCGCTATATCCCTCTTCCCCACCTATATATATCTCTACCCTCATCTTCCTGTAGACCCTTGCAATGTTTCTCTCCACCCAATTGAATCTTTACTTGCTCGTGTGTTGCCAGAGATCAAAGTGAAGCCCCTAACCTTGCGGTGGATCACCCTCCCTCTCCTCTCTACCTCTGAACGAATTGAAGGTACTGTTGAGTTTGTCTTCTTCCAAGCTTTCCATTGATACCTTGTTTGTTGAGTTTCATCGACATTTGTGAAAATGCCCAAAATGACCCATGGACCTCGTCGACCATTGTGGGAGCTCGGTGGGGAAGAAACCCACTTGCGTTTTTACAATTTTTCTCTTTCTCCTCTATGTCGCACGAGGGTGATTTGGTCTTTGGCTTCGACTTTGACCTGAGTGATTTGGCATGGACCGCTGACATGGCCCACGTCCATTGGGCCAAGTCGCAGGTCTGTGGCCCCTCTCTCACTCTCTCTCTGATACGAACGGTCATGCCTACGTGGCATTTTCTCATTGGCTCATTTTAAAAAAAATTATATCTTTTTATTCTATGGTCCAAAAATAAAAATAAGATATGTGCTAAACTCGAAAAAATCACATCTATCTATTAAAAATAATTTTGATGCTTGATTCTGAGTTTTTCATAAAAGTATTTTTGGGAATGATGTAATTAATTAAAAATCACTAAAAATACCCCTAAAAGTCCATATCTATAAAATATATAAAATTATATGTTATTTTGATTAGAAAACCCTAACTAAGAGAGTAGTGATGGTTTCAAGACCTAAATTGATGGTTTGTAGAAAATGTTGGTAACTTTGGGGTTTTAAGATTTTAATGAATGAATATAGTTCTAAAACATAAACATGGTTATGGTATTAAGACAAGAGGACCCTGATCTCGTTAAAAGGTTCTTAGAAGTGGTTTCTAGGACTCTAAGGAAGAGGTATGTACATCTAACACCTTAGTTGGGAAATTTTATGCCTTAACCTAATCTTCCCTAATGAGGCTTAATTGAATCTAATTCTCTTTTCTTGAAGCCCTAACTACTTGTGCCTTAAATGTTATTATTGTTTCATATTGTTTGGGTCTTATACCCCACTACCATGCTTCTTGATTCATATGATTATTCTTACCATGACTACTTTTCTAGCATGTAGATTTATGTTCTATTTAATTTAAAGTAGCGGTACTTATGTAAAACCACCCACAGAGGGCATGTATATAATCGCCCTAGAGAATGTTTTTATTCTCCCCATATTATTGTGTAGGTGATTGGGAATGTCTTATTCTCCCCTCACCTATAGGTTAGAGGTCCGTTAGGTTCCTCAACCCTACTGAATTAGGTAGACATAATTATCTTACATGCAAATTCTTTTTAATATGATTATTAGTGGCAAGTTTCTTTTAAATATAGTCTCATACTCTTGTTATCTTCATCTTATGATGAACCCTAGCCTATTTTTACTTGCTTTACTTGTCTTGTTGTCCTAGACTAGTTTTGTGGAAAAACAATTCTTCCCTTTCCCTTTTGCTCGGTGCCTTCCCAACCACCCAGGTACTGATCAAGGTGATGGATAAGACAAGGAGAACATAGCTTTGGCTTGGACCTAGCTGATGGAGTTTTTTCTTAGAGACAAGATTTTAGTAGTTAGACTTCCCTCTATCTAGATCCAATTTATGTATCTTGATGTAAACCTTAAAGGGAGAATGATATATTCTTGTATAATCTTTTATGAAACTGAATATAGTCAATAATTTTATTCCGCAGCTTTCCGATGGTGTTTTGTATACCAATACTTAAATAAAGATTTGAAAAAAATGTACACCTATTTTTGAAATACATTTTGAGTATGTTGGGAATGAAGTTTTGATTCTTCAAACTTTTAGTAAGGAGGCGATTTCGCCTCTTTACAACATGGTATCAGAGCCAATTCCCCTCTAGTAGGTGGGGCCCACATGGGTAGTCTTGAGCTGTACAGTCTAGGAATGTAGGAAAGGGCTATCCATGCTGATGTAACCACCCTTGCGCTGGTATTCCGTGATCAGGATCTAGGTTTCCATGGTCATGTTGGGTTTACACTGAAATGGGGGTATATTATGATGCTATATAGTTGAGCCTTAACGAGGACGTTAAGAGTCTAATTGGGGGAGATTGTAATATCCCAAAATTTTAGGCCTTGGATAACATGATCTTAAAAGGAATGATTGGACTATCAATATCACTAACGTGCACCTCCTTTTTCAGGATCCCATCACTAAAGTACTCCATAGTTAAGCGTGCTTAGCTTGGAGTAGTACTCGGATGGGTGACCAGTCAGGAAGCTGACGCTGGCTTGCACGTGAGTGAGTACAAAGCATGTAGTTAAGGCTAGTGGTGATCGGTGGGGCCAGTAGTCATTCTTGAAACTCTACTATAGCCTAGGGCAGTGGGCCTGAGTGTTATAAATGGTATCAGGGCCCACGGTAGTCAGAATCTGACTATTTCAGATTTGTCTCCCTAGTTAGAATCCTTGCCATACACAGTTTCCCTTTGAGTTAAAAGATTTGATATATTTTGATGAAAGGTTGATTTAGGATCCTATAGTTCCACATTAGGATCATGTTGATTAAACCCCCTAAAATATTTATAATTGAAAGATGCCTAAGTAACCATGGTAACTTGATGTTGTTTAGGTTTGCCTTTATGCAACTATTAGGACATGAAGTTGAAGCAAAGGTGTCTAGAAAGGATCAGGTTCTGGGGGCTGGCAATATTTTCCTCTGCAACACTTGCATGGTTTATGAGGACTCCCAGAACCATATGATATCGGCCTGGCCTACGCTGATATGGATTGTCCAAAATAGTTTGCTCTTAGGAAATAGTAACCTTAGACTCCTATGTTGTATATCTTTGAGAACCCTAAGTTTCTAGGTGTATGATGACTTGTTTGAGGATGAATACCAAGATAGCTTCTTTATGTCCCTTAGAACCACATTCTTGGATAGTTTATCTCTAGAATCTAGACTTTGAAGTTTGGGGTCAAGTGAGCTATTAGAGTGCGCAGTGGAAGTGTAATGGATCTTGTACATGGTGTAGTAGACTCATCCTTTAACCCTAGTATAGTTTGGCGTGATAGGTCAAACCCTTTAAGGGGTGGATTATAATTAGTTTTATTATGTTGGGTGGTTAGATTTCAAGGACGAAATCCTCTTTAGGGGGGATGGAACCCTATGACATCTTAAAATCCATCTACTCTATCATTAGAAACCCTAACTCCATGAATAGGATGTTAGTATGCTTGGATCCTTGGTCTTGACCAAACATGTAATAGTGGTAACCCTAACATGCTTGTTCATATATTAATGAACATATAATGGTCATCTAAGGTATAATTCATATGTTCAAACCCTAATGAATATCTGATGCACATAATATGGGTCACTCACATATTAATACTAATTATGGATACTAATGATGCTAATAATGTCTTGAACTGATAAACCTTAATGATATGATGAGAAAGAAAAGTGTAACCTAATCTTGACATTAATGCATGCTATAATGAAATATAATTATCAAGTAGATCCTAAACCCTAAGTTGTAATCATATAACCTTAACATATACATCATTAATGATATTCATGTTAAATTAGTGGCACTAGGTTTCATAATCAAGTAACATACCTTGATGCACATAAATGATATATATATTCATCTATTCATAGATTAATCAAGTCATCAAATATAAAATACATATCTCCTTGTTCTCTAACACACATCTCATCAATCACCTAATCATGCCTTGGTATGAGAATCAAATCCTTAATATGACATATGTCCAACCTTGTTCATGAAAATACATATAATGACTCAAATATGAATAATAAATAACTTGATTCGCATAATCATGCACAACTGCTTAATGTGGTGTTAAATGTGCATAATCAATAATGCAAAGTGAATAAATATGAGAAAATGATTAATGATGGCATTAATGTGAGTAAGAAAGGTAATGTGACAATGAATAATTGTTTAATATAGATAAAATATAATTAATGTTACATTAATTAATTATAGACTTAATATCATAATGGGTAAAATGTCTTATTTTATGCAAAATAATTTGGTATAATTCAATATGGTGATAACATGAGAATAATGGAATCTAAATCCAAATGATTCAAAATAATGATCAAGTATATTGAGATAATTCAGTAAACCCCAATTGTGCTTAAAATTCTTAATGAAATAAATAATAAATATATATATGGTTTCTTGCATAAAAATGAAATATAATTCTTTTTGAAACAAAGTGAATATATCATGACACAATTAACAGAATAACGATGATAATGTGATATCCAAATAAATATAATACTAATGGGCCAGAAATATTAATAATGTTAAACTCATAAAAGAAATCTTAATAGTGGAACCCAAGGTGATCCTTGAGAGTCTACCTATGCGAAGTTTCTAGTGAAACTTTTGGTGGAAGTTTTTTGAAGTTAGTGTGAGATGTTTCACACCCACCCTTCTCTCCTTGCTTATGATTTCGGGAACAAAATCCTCTTTGAGGGATGGAGTGTTGTAACATACCAAATCCTAGACATTTTGTCGTTTGTCCCTCTTTCTAAGCTTTGCATTTCATTTCTATCCTTTTTGGCCTTGATATTCAATTTGTGGAATTATTAGTGGTTTGGGGTGATATTGATCACCATTTATGCCAACATTTGGGTTTATGCACAAATACCTCAGTAAATATTTTTAATACAGGTCTAATATGCAAATAGAATATCCCAATAATTTGGGATCTCCAAGCCTATAAGGAACCGCTCCTCCCTACTCTCTCACCCTAGCACCACTAGGGATCCTTCCTCTACAGGCGGCTGGGTGGGGGGAGGGGGTTTGGCCGCCGCAAAGCGGTGCCCCACTCCCCCTCAGCCTCTTCTCACCCGTCATCAGTAGGGTCTCTTCTTTGGGAGGTGTGTGGGCATGGTGTCTTTGGAGGCAGCGACCTTCTTACTCGCTATCGTTGATCCTGACTGTGACGAGTTCCGATCCCCTTTCTCTTTTACTAGCTTTCTGTTTAGGCTAGATTGTTCTCTTGTTTTGTCTATCTCACTATTAATGGGCACTTATATCTCTTCTCGCGGTACATTTTTCTTTCTCGATCAATTTTATTGTGGAGTTTGTAAGGCAACAAGTGCAGGAAAAATATCCTTTTGGAACACCGATTTGGTGTAGGTACTCAACCACATATAGATACTCAGGTTGAAGGTATTCCTCATAGAAAGCTATGTTCGCCAGCGAAGGAGAAGAGGGATCTATACATCATTGTCCTTATCAAATTCTGAAATGAGTTTTTGTGGTGGTTTGTATATGTTCTTGATCACTTTGTGGTCTTTTAGTTTGTTTTTCTCCTCATGTAGATGTCGTATGGCTACTCCATAATGAAATTTTCTATTTTACTTCAAAAAAAAGGGTCTAATATGCAAATCTACCACATATATGATATGATGATAAAATATTTCATTCTAGATCATTCCTTAGCCTTATGGAGCAATGAAGAAAAAAAGAAATGAATAATAATGCTTTAAACATGTTAATGTGATATGGAATTATTTAATATAAGAAATAGTGGTAATATTGGATAATGCACTAAAATTCATAAAAGGAAGAATAATTGGTTAAATATAACTTTAGATTCATTTTCCTTGAGTTAAAGTTTGCCTAAATGACAAGTTTCACAATTTTAGAAAATTAATATTTATCTTTACATTAACCGGAATTGGAAAATATGAGTTTTTCTCCAAATCATTAAATAAATTATTAAATGACTTAAAAAGTGGAAATAAACCTCAGATTCTTATTATAAATGTAAAAATGAGTCTACGTGTGAATTTGCATCTAATTTGGTCAATGTTAAATATTTTATTTTATTTAGGAGAGAGAACTAATTTAAAGAACAAAAATTTTAAATATAAGTTGAAAAAAAAATCAATTAATGTCAAAATCATGTTCCTTGTATTTAGTATTTCTTATAAGCCAAGTTTCATATTTTTAGAAAGTTTCTAGATGCCTCTAATAAATTAAAAGGATAAAACAAGTGACAAAATTTATTTGTATTAAGTAAAATAATAAAATTATTCAAAAAATAAAATAATACCAAATTCATAATTTGTATGTTAAAATATATATTTGGATGAATTTTGACTCAATTTGGAAAATATTTGATGAGAAGGTGAATTTAGGAGAGAGAACGTGTAAAACTTTCAACTCATTATTTAAAATAACAAACAACTTCAACAAATGGAAATAATGGCAAATTCGTATCCAACATACTTAATAAGACTTATGAGTGAAGTTTCATTATTTCTAGAGAATCCTAGAGTCATTAATGCATGAGGAAAGAGAAAATATGATTTGTTTAAATAAAATAGTAAAAGTCTTCAAAAGGCAAATCTAATTACATATTCAGATTCCTCATTCCAAAATAGGTTGGTTTCAAATTTCATTAATTTTGGAGGTCGTTTGTACCCTTAAATAAGGAAAGATAGAAAGTTAAATACTTTAAATAATAACTTTAGTCCGAGTTGCATTTGGCAACTAATTAAATACCATGATGCACGCTTCATCAATGACCCTTGGATCACGATCGGATGGTGTTTGCATCGTCTTCTAGCTCCAGCCCTATCCAGAAACAACAAAAAAGATGTGCAATTTTCAAATGTGAATATCTCATTCATTCCTTAACCAAATCGCATGATTTCTTCGCCTCTAGTTTCCTTTTTGAAATCTACATCCATTGGTATATTACTCGTGTCATTTTGTAGAGTATTTAGAAAATGCCCAAATCTCTCTCTGAAGTACCTTGCGGCTACTCCCCTCCTCGCTAAATCCCTCTTCCCCACCTATATATATCTCTACCCTCGGCTTCCTGGAGACCCTTGCAATGTTTCTCTCCACCCAATTTAACCTTTACTTGCTCCTATGTCACCATAGATAAAAGTGAAGCCCCTGACC
The DNA here is from genome assembly GCA_963693085.1 of Alisma plantago-aquatica. Classification (NCBI taxonomy): domain Eukaryota; kingdom Viridiplantae; phylum Streptophyta; class Magnoliopsida; order Alismatales; family Alismataceae; genus Alisma; species Alisma plantago-aquatica. The sequence continues at coordinate 38,396,156 of OY856412.1, forward strand.
TTGCAGTGGATCACCCTCCCTCTCCTCTCTACCTTCGAACGAATTTAAGGTACTGTTGAATTTGTCTTCTTCCAAGCTTTCCATTGATACCTTATTTGTTGAGCTTTGTCGACATTTGCAAAAATGCCCAAAATGACCCATGGACCTCACCGACCATGGTGCAATCTCGGTGGGGAAGAAACCCACTTGCATTTTTATAATTTTACCCCCATCTTTCTGTCACTTTCTCCTCTATTTTGTGCGAGGGTGCTTTGGTCTTTGGCTTTGGCTTTGACCCGATTGATTTGGCGTGGACCACTGACATGGCCACGTCCATTGGGCCAAGTCGCAGGTCTGGGCCTCCTCTCTCACTCTATCTCTCTGATTCGAATGTCCATGCCTACGTGGCATTTTCTCATTATCTCATTTTAGAAAAATTCGTATCTTTTTACTCCATGGTCCAAAAATAAAAATAAGATATGTTCTGAACTCAAAAAATCCCCTCTTCCATTAAAAATAATTTTGAAACTTGATTTTGAGGTTTTCACAAAAGTATTTTTGGGAATGATTTAATTAATTAAAAATCACTAAAAATACCCCTAAAAGTCTAAATCTCTAAAAATATATAAAATTATATGTTATTTTGATCAGAAATTCAGGACCAAAATCGATGGTTTGTAGAAAAAGTTGGTAACTTTGGGGTTTAAAGTCTTTAATGAATGAATATAGTTCTAATACATGAACATGGTTATGGTATTATGACCAGTGGACCCTGATCTCAATTAAAGGTTTTGAAAAGTGGTTTCTAGGACTCTAAGGAAGAGGTATGTGCATCTAACACCTTAATTGAGAAATTTTATGCCTTAACCTAATCTTCCCTAATGAGACTTAATTGAATCTAATTCTCTTTTCTTGAAACCCTAATTACTTGTTCCTCAAAGTTGATTATGTTTCATACTATTTGGGTCTTATACCCCACTTTTGATGCTTATTGATTGATATTATTATTCTTTCCATGACTACTTTTCTAGCATGTAGATTTATGTTCTATTTAATTTAAAGTAGCGGTACTTATGTACAACCACCCATAGAGGGAATGTATATAATCGCCCTGGGGAATGTTTTTATTCTCCTCATATTATTGTGTAGGTGACTGGGAATGTCTTATTCTCCCTTCACCTATAGGTTAGAGGTCTGGTAGGTGCTTCAACCCTACTTAGTTAGGTAGACATAATTATCTTACATGCAAATCCTTTTTAATATAATTGTTAATGGCACGTTTCTTTTGAATATAGCTTCATACTCTTATTATCTTCATCTTATGATGAACCCTAGCCTATTTTTACTTGCTTTACTTATCTTGTTATCCTAGACTAGTTTAATCACACATACTTTTTCTTCCCTTTTCCTTTTGATGGGTGCCTTTCCAACCACCCAGGTGTCGAGCAAGGTGATGGATAAGACAAGGAGAACATAGCTTTGGCATGGACCTAGTTGATGGAGTTGTTGCTTGGAGACAAGATTGTAGTATTTAGTCTTCCCTCTATCTAGATCTGGTTTGTGTACATTTATGTAAACCCTAAAGGGATAATGATGTATTCTTGTATAATATTTTATGAAATTGAATATAGTCAGTAATTTTATTCCGCTGCTTTCTAATGGTCTTTTGTATACCAATAATTAAATAAAGATTTGAAAACAAAATTACATCCATTTTCAATATACCTTTTGAGTATGTTGGGAATAGAAGTTTGATTCTTCAAATTTTCTTTTAGTAGGTGATTTTGCCTCTTTACAGGTGTCCTGTAACATATCGAAATCTAGCTACACTGACTTTAGTAACCCTAACTCCATGATTAGGAGGATAGTTTGTTTGGATCCTTAGTTTTGACCAAACAAGTCATAGTTATAAGCTGACATGCTTGTTTATATACTAATGAACATATAATGGTCATCTAACGAATAGTTCACATGTTTGAACCCTAATGAATATCTAATGCACATAATATGAGTAACTGACATATAATACTATTAGTGGGTACATATGAGGCTAAACATTTCTTGGACCAATAAACCCTAATGAAATGATGAGCAAGATAATTGTAACCTAATATTATATTTAATGCATACTAAGAATGTATAGATGAAGAATAATGATGATATTGACCTAAACCCTAAATTGTAATCATCTAACCTTAAAAATATACATCCTTAATGACATTCCTAATACATTAGTGATATTAGATGTCATAATCATATAACATACCTTAATACACAAAAATGATATATAATCACCTAATTATAGATTAATCACGTCATCAATATGAAACACATATCACCTTATTCTCTAATACACACCTAATTAATCACCTAATCAAGACTTGGTAGGTGAATCAAATCATTAATAGATAGTATGTTACACTTTATTCACTGAAATACATATAATGACTTCAATATGGCTAGGAAGTAATTGGATTCACATGAAAGTGCATAATCAATCATAAGAACTGAATAAATATGAGAAAATGATTAATGATGACATTAATGTGATCAAGAAAGCTAACATGCTGATGTTTAATATAGATATAAGTGATTCATGTGACATTATTTGGATTAATTGTAAGAAATTGGATAAAGTGTCTTATTTCATACAAAATAATCTGATATAATTCAATAAGATGATAATGGAGTCTAAAACCAAATTATTAAAGATAATGATCAAATATAATAATGCATATTGAGATAATGAGTAAACCCTAATTGCGCTAAAACTCTTAATGAGATAAATGAGAAATATATAGGACTTTGTGTCTAAAATATAACTCTTTAGGCAACAAAGTAAATACAACATGACACAATTAAAAGAATAATAAGGACGATATAATATCATAATGAATATAATATTAATAGGCCTAAAATGTTAACTATGTTATATCTAATAAAAAGAAATCTTAATCGTGGAACCCTTAGTGATCCATTAGAACCTAACCTATGTGGAGTTTCTTGAGAAGATTCTGAACTCCCAAGTTAAGAACTTGAAAAACAAGGAGTTTGAATTAGTGAAAGTTTTGGTGGAATCTTTATGGAAACTACCTGGGAATTCAGTGTTGGGATGTTGCATACTCACCCTACTCTTTTTGTTTGAGATTTTGGGGATGAAGTCCTTTTTAAGGGGTGGAGTGTTGTAGCATACTGAATCTTAGATATAATCTCCATGTAACTCTTTTTCCCATGTTTCCCTGTCATCTCTATCCTTTATGTCCCTAATGTTTAACTTGTGCAATTTATAGTGGTTTGGTGAACATTTATTCACTATTTGTACCTATAAAAGCATTTATGAACAAATACCTTAGTGAAAGTATATTTAAGGACCTTGGTTATGTTTTATAAACTATAATATAACTTTTCTATGTGTTTTGAAATCATAAAATGAGCAAAAGTTTCAAATTTGGTTCAATTTGGGTGTTGTTTTTGCAAGTAATGCAATTTTAGGTATATTTTGGCTTTTATGTAATTTACCCAATTGGGAGGTTTTCTTTGCAAATTATCACACGCATTATGATCCTTAGATATTCCCTTACCATTCTCGAGATTTTAAACCATGGTTCACCTAGTTGCACCTTGGTTTGAAGGTGTTTCTCTTTAAGGGCATTTTAGGGATTACCCTCTTTATAAATGAGCTTATCTTTAAAAGCTAGCAACCAATGGGGTTATTGATTTAGTTGGAGGACAGTGGGAATTACCTAGAAGTCACCAAGGGCTTTTAGAACCAACATTTGATATACAAGAAGTCTCTATTAGTTGTCCACTTGCATGGTCATGAATCCCTAGGCTAAGGACACATGGAAAGTCCCATAGAAACCTCATGCTTGACCCCTTCTTTATAAAGCTATATCTACCCCTTCCCACCTCCCAATTTGAAAAATCTTGCTATCCTACTCTTTCCATCATCTTAGAGCATCGTTCCTACTCTGTATGGCCATGAAGGTGTTGTCCCAAGGTAAAAGAGAGTGCTTACCTTGGTGAAGAAGGCTCCTAGGGTTCCAAATTTGCTCTATTTAGGGTTTCTAAAGATCCCTCTTGGTGATTTCGACCAAAAAATAGTAAGTTTCCTCCTTTCCTTCCCTATTTTCATGTTGTTAGTCTTCCTCCCACCTTCTTCTAGGTTGAAACCATGGCATTCCATGGTGAAACCACACCTAGAGCCCTTAAACACCTCATCTCCATGTTCTTTTGCTAAAGTTTTTCACCTCTAAAGTGGAGAAGGTATTTCTTGCTAGAGATAGGAGCTTTGTTGGAGAAACCAACCTCTCTAGCTCGGGAACCTTACTTCTTGAAACTTTCCACCTTCATAGAGGTGATTTTTATAACCCCCTTCCCATATATTTCTTACTACATGCTTAAAACTCATGCTTCTATGTTTAAAATCGACGATCTCCATCTCTATTTACCATGTTCTTCTAGGGTTTTGATTTCTTGTTGTTTTACCTTCTCTAGCAACTCTAGTTTGGTCACCTATGCAACTCCAAACCTGATCTTGGTTCAAATGGCCTCTCTCTCTGTCTCTCTCTCCCCCCTCTTCCTGTCTCTCGTAGGTTTCTGACATGTCATTTCCTAATTGGTTCAAATTGAAAAATTCATATCTTTTAATCCGCTTATCCAAATTTGACAAATAAAAATGTTTTGGAATCAAAAATTTAATCTATATAATAGAAATGCTTTGGAGGCCTGGTTTCAAAGTTTGATGAAGGGTTATATTTGGAAAATTAATTTAATGCATAAAACCCATAAAAAGTACATCTTAATCATCATAACTCCAAAATTAACATTAAAATATGTTTTCTTGATTAGGAGAACATAATAAGTTAATTGGGGAGGTTTTCAAAATATAACTGAGTTTTGTGAAAATTTTCTAAAATGAGGGTTTATATACACAAATGTGCATTATTTACTCTAATACATGTTAATACATTGAAAAGAGGCAAAGAGGAACTTGGACTCAATTAAAGTGGTGAAAGTTAGTAATTGATAACAGTAAGAGAGGTATGTGCAATCCCTCTTTATGTATTTTCATTCTTACACCCTAAGTTGGGAAATTTGTAAACCAAAACCAATATTTCCCTAATGAGGCTTTAATAAACCATATTCCCTCTATTCATGATTCTTTTGTTAAATTGCCTCAAAATTGGTAATGATATTCTTTTTCTTGGGTCTTGTAACCTACTGCCATGTTCTAATTGATATGATACTATTACTTGCCACGATTTCTTTTCTAGCATGTTGATTTTATGGACTATTTATCTATATTAGTGGTACTTAAGTACAACCACCCATAGATAAGGCATGTATTAATTCACCTTGGGGAATGTCTTATTTTCCCCCATAAAAATATGTGTAGGTGACTGGGAATGTATTAATCCTCCCCTCACCTATATGTTGAGGTCTGGTAAGTGCCTAACCCTACTTAGTTAATGTAGTCAGTATTAATCGTGCATGCAATTCCTTTACTATTTTAATGTTATGGCAAGGATCTATTTTGATACAGCCTCATACTCTTGAAATCTTCATCTAATGATGAAATCTTAGACTTTAATTCCATGTTATTTCTTTTTTCTTTTTTCTTGATTGATATTGGCACATACCTTTTCTTCTTTCCCTCTTGTTGGGTGTTTTCCCAACACCCTAGGTTTAGATCGAGGTGTTGAACATGACCAAGTAAAACATAACTTCCAACATAGACCTCACTCTTGGAGATGTTTCTTGGAGATAGATTTGAAATAGTTTAGACTTCCCTCTACTTAGATCCTTATGTTGTATCACACATGTAAACCCCTATAGGAGATTATGATGTACTTTTGTAATCTTTTTGTGAAAAAAATGAATATAGTCATTGGTTTCATTCCGTTGCTACACTTTGGTCATTTTGAATACCATTTATTGAGATTTGAAAATTTTACACCTATTACAACATACCTTAGGGTGTGTTTGGAATGGATGTTTTATTCTTCAAATTTTCTTTTAGTAGGGAGTGGATCCCCCCCAGGTCCCACTCCCTTTCAACATGGTATCAGAGCCCATGGTAATCAGAATTTAACTATTTTAATTTTGTCTCCCTAATTAGATCCCTTGCCTCATATAGTTCCTCTTTAAGTGACATGTTTGTCGTATACTTGATCTATGCTACACTTGAGATGATGAAAGATTGATTTCGAATCATAAGGATTTCACATTGGAAACATGTTTAATTATGATATGAGCCTATTAGGTAGCTATTAGGGCATACATTTAAAGAATAGGTGTCTAGAAAGGATCAGGGTTCGGGGGCTGGCAAGATTTTCCTCCACACCACTAGCTTTGTTTACGAGGACTCCTAGATCCATATGATACCTTCCTAGCCAGAGCTGATATTGACTATCCAAAATAGCATGCCTATAGACAGTAGTAGCCTTAGGCGCCTAAGTTGAATAATCCTAAGAACCTAATATGTTGACCTTGTCTTTCAGGTGTAATGACATGTTTAAGGATTGATACCCAATATAGTTCTCTTATGTGTTCTAGAACCACATGTTTCGATAGTCTATCCCTAAGAACCTAGACTCTGAAGTTGGTGTTTAGTAAGCAATCAGAGTGCATAGTGGAAGCGTGATGGATCTTGTACATGGCTTAGTTAGACACCCTTTTACCTCTAGATTAGTTTAGTTTGGTAGGTCAAACCTTTTAAGGGGTGAAGAGTAATTGGTTTGATGATGTTTAGGTAGTTAGATTTCAAGGATGAAATCTTTTTTAAAGGGATGAAGTCTTGTAACATATTGAAATCTTGCTACACTAACTTTAGAAGCACTAACTCCATGATTAGGAGGATAGTTTGTTTGGATCCTTAGTTTTGACCAAACAAGTCATAGTTATAACCTGACATGCTTGTTTATATACCAATGAACATATAATGGTCATCTAATGAATAGTTCACATGTTTAAACCCTAATGAATATCTAATGCACATAATATGAGTAACTCACATATAATACTATTCGCATGTACACATGAGGCTAAACATTTCTTGGACCAATAAACCCTAATGAAATGATGAGCAAGATAATTGTAACCTAATTTTGTATTTAATACACAATAAGAATGTATAGATGAAGAATAATGATCATATTGACCTAAACCCTAAGTTGTAATTATTTTTTCAAATTAATGAAGATTATTTACAATCTTGTAAATATGAGGATTTGCTCAAATTAATGGAGATTATTTAATATTCTTAATCATTTGTTAAATATGATCCTGGAAATTTTGAGTAATGATCCTCAAATTTAATGTCCTCTTCGCTAAGGAAAAATCAAAATTGGGGATCATTATAGATGACTATATCAATTTATTGCATTATCTTTCTTTGATGTAAACTCCACATGATTGTATGATTTTATGACAATTTAAATAAATTATCTCTTTTTGTTATGTAATATTCTGAACACGGTAAACCAATTTATCAAACATAATGATTCTTTAACTTTTTTAAAAGAGTGTTACACGATCAGAGGAAAATACAATGGGCAATGATAAATTGTAACTGTGCTATCTAACAAAACACACAATGTTTATTGTACAATCAGGTATCTAGTACAAAATCTGAGTATATATAGTAATATGTTTGACACTATAATGTTAATCCGGTCATTAGTATTATCTACCACATCATGCATGTCTAGTTATCACAATAATTGTGCCTAGTTAACCACAAGATGCATATCTTATTATGCGAACTCATATATCATAGCAGACAAAAAAATGTATTAAGCACTTGCCTAAGATCAAGAAATATATTACAACAATCTTGATCTATTTATAAAGGGGTAAGAAACTATTGAAGTTTGCCTATACACTCAGAACTGTCTCTATACACTTAGAACCATACAAGGTGATTATATCCAATTTGTATCTATAATTCAATTTTGTCTTGCATGTCATTTCAATGCCACATATGTTGTATTAATGAACAAGATCATCTTAAGTATAAATAGGTGGTGACTTCAGTGACATTTGGCAAACTAAGTATAAATATGTGTTGGGATATATATGTGATCTATACAGGGTGATTCTATCCAATTTGTATACATAACTAGATTTTGGCTTGCATGTCATATCAATGATGCATATGTTATATTTACGAATAGAATCATCTTAAGTATAAATAGGTGATGACTTTAGTCACATTTGAAGAACTATGTATAACTATATGTTGGGATATATATGTGTGATCATATATAAGAATGATGTTGAAGTTTATATGTTTCCCTGCCTCTTTCAGTAGATGTTGTTGTGTAGGATCAACTCATGGTTTTGGTTTTGGTTTTTCTTGTGTTGTGGCCATCTTGCTATTAGGGTGCCATACACATTGTCCCTTTCAATAGTACACATCATGGTTGGGGTTATTAGGCCACCCTGTGGGCAATGTGTCCCATTTGTCCCAAAAAGTATCATTTTGGGCAACATTTTAAACAAAATGGTATGTTCGGTATGCAAATTAAAAAGATATATTGTTTTCATTGTTCCTTATATTTCAATACTAGGTTGATATACTATTCATTCCACACTTATAATTATGGAGAAAAAGGTCTTATTGTTCATCGAAAATAAAACTAGACCACAATAAAAGAAATGAAATAAAACTAACAATCTCAATGAGAGCATCACCTAGGTCCTATATATTGATAGGATTTGTGCAAGCTATTTGTGCCATCATATCCACAACCTAATTTTCTTTCCAAAACACATGATTTAAATGAATTTTCCACTTCCACTTTTTCAAAATTTTGACCTATTATGTAATGAACGATATCATGTACCTTCAATGGAATACAAATTTAATGAGTAGTGTTATACACGATCCCATTCATACCTCTTTATATACCCCATTTCTTGGAACTCTGAACCATAATCTGACATGGAAAGAGAGAAGGATAGATAAGTGGGAGGAAAAATAGTAGGAAAGAGAAAAAAGGGAGGGAGAAACTTGTTTTACTTGTAACTTTCATTCCGTAATGAATTTTTTGATGAAACCAAACCTTTTGGATTCCTTAGGAAAAATACATACAAATAAGACTAATTTGACACAATTTTGAGAAAAATAACATGGAATATAAAAGTGAGTATATATATTGGGGATAAAACTTATTTTTAGAGTAACACACTAACTAAAAAATGAGTATTGCATATTGTATTGAGTTGTGGTACTCATGTTTGATGTCGTGGAGAATATATATATATATATATATATATATATATATATATATATATATATATATATATATTACTTGATATATTGAGTATTGCACTATATTTGTTTGGGAATATTACTCATTTTCGGAGTACCACACTATTTCAATGAGTATTGTATGTCGTCATTTTGATAATATGAAAATGAGTATGAATAAGTATTTTGAAATAAGTATAAAAATATAGTACCGATTACTTTATTTTAAGATAAGTATGAAACTGAGTTTTGCATTATATTTTTTAATATGATACTTTTTTGAGTAATATACTGACTCTAAAATGAGTATTGCATGTCATTCTTTTGATATAGTAATCATTTTTTTATTGTATTTAAAATAAGAATTATGCTTCCTTTATGGGGATAATACTCATTTATAACACATACAATAATCTGAATGAGATTATACATATTTTATATTATTTATTCTAAAATAAGTATCGTGTATCTGTTTTTATAGATAATACCCATTTTGTTGCATATATATAATAATACTCATTTTCACGTTATTTTATATTTTTTATATTTTTTCAAATATGTCTAAATTAGTCTTGTTGAATTGTAATTTTTGTAAGGAATTGAATATTTTTTATTTTTCAAAAAATTCATTACGAATTAAAAGTTATAAGTTAAATAGGTTTCTCTCTCTTCTTTTCTCACTTTCCTTATTTTTTCTCCCACTTCTGTCTGTTGTTTTGTTGCTATAAACTTCCATTGGATCCAATTATTTAGGAGGCTAGGAGTGGAACTGTCTCTCATTGACTCCAACTATCTGGGAAGCTGTGAGTGGGAGTGAGGTATGGAAATGGATATGGTTGGGGTGATGTCTATCATTTTTCAAAATTAATACACCTAAGAAATAAAGTTGTCATTCTCAACAATTTTTTCCATGAGGAAACATTCTTTTTCCTGTTCTTGTACCTCATCCCGTGTATTTCCATATTCTCATTTAGTTCAACAAATAATGGACATGGAATATTAGGTGGTGTTTGGGAAAGAAAAATTCTTCACAACCTAAGTTCCATCCTTGCTTCCACACCCGCTCCTCATGGTGGAAAAAGTTTTCCTTAGTAGAAAAAAAGGTGGTGGAATATTTTTAGGAGAGAAAATACAAAAACTTTAAATCTGAAAGAAAAAAATTGTTCTTCTCATAACTCTCAATGTATAATTTTCTGAAACAAAAAGTATTAGATTCCTTATGTAACATACCGAGTTTCGAGTATCCTAACTTTTAGAAACCCTAATTCCTATAATAGGAGATAAGGATTCTTGATCTTTAGATTTGACGAAAAAAGTTTATAATTATACCTTAATCACATAATGCATCTTAATACTCATGAAATGGGCCTCACAACCTAACTATTATTTCATTTGTAAATGAGTTTATGAAACACCTAATATATGTCTCATTATTCACTAAAAAAATATAATAACCTAAATGTGATTAAGAAGTTTTGGATATGTATGAACGTGCATAAACAGTTGGAATGGTGCCTAATGTGATTAATAGGTTCAATTGAATGATTAATTAGACATTGCATGTAAAAATAAATCATTAATGTGCCATTATTTAAGTTAATGTGACATTAATGAACTTAATGAGAAATTTAATAAAATAACTTATTTCGTGGGAGATAAGCTAGAATAAACCTGGTGGTGAAAATATGAGGTCAATAAGACTTTAAATCGAAAATCTTGAAGATAATAATAATACATAATATTAGATAATGTGGTCATTTACTTTAATAAAATTTGTACAAAAACTCATACTAGATAATATCAAGAGTAAAATATAAATGCAAATTCAAAATATTTAAGTCTTTATTAGTCTAGGTTCAAAGTTTCATCCTAATTAGATAATGTTTGCTAATTCAATTTAATATGAAAAGATAATATTACATAATGTAAGTCTGTTACAAGTTGGACTTTATTTATTATCTGATTTTCTACCACGCAGTATAACTCTCAAATTTTTAGTTTCTCACCTATAGATTTCATGTGTCACACTCTTTTGGACTCTATTTGAGTCGGACCTGGATATGGGAGAGACGCCATGGGTTCATCTCCCTGACCTAGAGCCCTACCATAATGGGACTATACAGTCCTGACTTTCTCCTCCTCTCCAAATATCTCTCTCCTTGACTCCTTCCATATATTTCTCTTTCCCTTCACAATCCTCACACAATGAGTATTTCACTGATGCCCAATTTAACTGGGACTTGTTTCCCCAAAAATCTAGTCAACAAGAAAATATTGGCTTTCCCCGTTTCCCAGTGTAGTTGGAATTTCTGGGCACTTCAGGGATTTTCTTATAGATGTAGGATGGCCCTAGCCATCGACACCCTAGAAGACATTTACAAGCTTCCATTAGGCACTAATCACCCTACACATGCTCTCCCCCAACATTCACCATCTCCAACGTCTGGAGGAACTGAAGTGAACCCAGTGATGACATACATGTCTTATAGTGCTCCTGTGAGCTTTTGGCTTGTGAAGTTGGATCCAGTAGAAGCTTTATCTACTAAGAATTTTATCGTAGGTGGTTTGTACCCATTTCCCCTATTTCTAGTTATCTACTACTAGTTTTCTTTTTGGACTAATTCATTTCCATGACCGTTATTTTCCCATGGTTTATCATACTTTGGTTTCATTCTGATATGTCATGTCTCTGAGTCCATCGATTTCAATGTGCTCATTGTGTTGGTTATTTCAAGGTTTTGGGTTTAACTATTGTTTCTCCTTAGGGTTCCATGGTAGAAGGTCATTCACACGCTCCAGTACATTGTAGAACTTGAGTAATGGGTCATTGAATTTGGACTAAATCAGGGAACTTAACCATGATTCTCGGTTGCCAAGCTCTCATCAAGTCTTTGGATCTTTGCTTTGAATCCTAATGTTTTCTAGGTTTCATCTCTTATTAGAGCCACTGAGGTAGAAGATGACATATGTTTATTTTGTGATCCTTCCCCTGTTATGACTTTGATTTTGTCACGCTTGCTATGGCCAATTTGGTCATTTCACTAAGATTAGGGAGGGAGCCCTACCCCTAGTGTTCAGATAGGTCATCATGACTTGGTGGGCCACGATTGGGCCACGTCCCTATGGGGCCACTTCGTTGACATTATATATATTTTTACAAACCAGTAATATCTTTTATCTTCTAAAATTCATAACTAATGCCATGGTTATCCAAAAATTATGCAAAAATATGTTCTAAAATAAAAAATAAGCCTTATCCAATGGTATCAATTTTATAACCTAAATCAAAAGTAAAACGAATTCGAAATTCTAGTGTTTGTAATACCAATATAAATTAATTATTTACATATAGTATGTTAGTAGGTGAATAAATACTCTAATTGGATCTAGGATTTAGAACATGACCCATAACACACATCATTGAGGTATGTTGCATCCCTCTAAGTCTATATTCAACAATAATTCTACTTTCTCTATCTTTTACATAATTTGATGAATATCTGTAAAATCTCTCCTTTGAGATTTATTTAAAATCTTTTGAGACACTGATATTAAGATCATTTATATATTAACACTTCTTTGTTAATACTGCACTTTAGAATTCAATATTTGTAATCTTGTTCATTCTATCTCTAGTTGAAACTTAATTTGTGGGATTGATCTATATTGTGTTATTTGTCAATGAAATCCTAATGTGCTCATGATGGACTTTTATGGTCAGATGTTCCACTCTCAGTTGGACATTATTGTTTAGTAATATGACTAAACATTACTTGCCTCTACATTGGATGCTTGTTGATTCAATAGTACTATGAATGTATAATATGCTTTGGTTTGAGGTTCTGTTCCTTTGTGTTATATCGAGATGGAGGTTATGAGCCCCATACCCAGGCTTTATGCCCACATTTATATATTTGGGAATATGGTTATGTGCTATACTCTATCGGGTTATGGTTATGAGCTCTAGCTGCCATTGCTTTATTCTAGTTCAATAGTATTATGCTTATTTCACATGCATGATAATTCTTTTTTCATTAATTTGTGTGGGTCATGTCCCCTAATTGATCATCTTATGCTTTTAAGGCATACTTAAATTTAATTCATGGAAATTACATCAATTTATTTTCATCTTATTGTAATGTTTTATTTTGATATCCAGTTGGATAGTCCCTTTCCTTCTTTCTCTTAGAACCCTTGTTATTGTTGATGTCCTTTTTCCCATATAATTGCTCATTATGCACATACCAACATTGTTATGTTGACAACATCCACTTTGTCTTCTCTTGTGCGATATTCTTCGTACCCCTCAGGTAGAGAGCAAGGAGGAGTTGACCAAAGTTGGCCAGAATTATCAAAGAGTTAGCTGATCCTTCTTGGGAGGTAGATTGAAGTCAACTTTATTCCTAAAGTTTTCTTTTATGTACACCCTATGTGGTGAAGAACAATGTTATACATGAATATTGTAATAGTTAGATTTTATCTTCCGCTGCTACACTTTTGGTATTTTATACATTACATACTTGAATTATAATATATCATCCTTTGTTAAAAATTATTGTCTACTTTGACATTGGATGGTTTTCTTTATTATTCTTTTGAGTAAGTTTAGTGGCTCCCTTCTCAGGTCCCACTCCTTACAAGTATGATATCAGAGTAAGTGTAGTCGGTTAATATTACTATTCTAATACTATCTCCCTTAGACTATTTACCTTTACACATATGTTTCTTATACCCTATCCCCTTGCCTTGTACAAGCACACACAAATGGCTGGAGACTAGTCATATGTTGATAACCTAGTTGAATTTAAGACACCCCAGTCTCAAAGGTTTGGGATGCTGAGTATGGATCCTCCTTTATCTCCTTTAAGATCTTAATCTCACGCGACAAGTATTGGCCAACATGTAGTGAACCAACCTACCCCATAATCAACAATAACCAACTCAAGTTTTGGTATATGTCCTGATCAAGAGTTGTCTTTCTATAATAGTTTCTTGCCACAACCCTAGATAGGAAGGTTACCTCAAGTCCACTCCACAGAATCCCAGGGGTTACTCTCTTGTAGAGTTCATGCAGATGCATCCCACCTATTTCAGAGAGTGAGCTCAACATGGTGGATTAAGATGATGATTTGGTTCTTCCCATGGAGTGTACTTTTAATGGTATGGCATGCCCCAATCACCAGAAGGTTAGTTTTTCCACTAACATACTTGATGGGCCTAATCTCCATTGGTGGAATAGTGTGGCTAGGACCCAAGATGTGTCCTCTATGTCTTGAAAGCAATTCTTGATTATATTTTGTGAGAAGTCATCTCTTCTACAACACTATGAAAGAAGGAAGCAAAGTGTTACAACTTAAAGCAACATTCCATGTCTGTGGTGGAGTATGTGTAGAAATTCACCCTTTGGAAAGGTACACACCAAGGGTTTGGTTGAAGATAGGCATGCTAACATGTTACTTGAAGGACTCAACTTCAACATCAGTCGTTCCCTAGTGGCTCAACTCCCATTGACAATTCAACAAATGGTGGACAAAGCTATGGCGATAGAGGCTTACCCTGGTTATCAACCCCAAGATCATAATAAGAAGAAGAAGTTCTCAACTGAGGAATAGAAGAGGGACAAGTATGCTAAGTGTCAAGGACATCCTCCTCCTAGTAAGTGTCCCCCTACAGGAAATCCAATCGCTCCAAATTTAGACTTCCAGATTATATGTCATCATTATGGAGAGCCAGGACATATCAGACCTAGATGCCCTAAGTTTCATGATGGACATACACCAACTCATCAACAACAACCTCAAGCTCCTACAAGAAATGATGAACCCAAACAATAATGGAGGAAAGCCTACTGAGAAGCATGCAACACATGTCTTTTCTTTAGACAGACATGAAGCACATAAGGAAGAACATGTTGAAGGTAAGACTTATTATATTAGTTAGCTTTCCTTTATAGTTATGTCTTTACCTTCACATCATATCATTTAGATAGACAAGTCTTTGTGCCTTGGTCTTGAATGACTTATTAGGTTACACCTTTTAAAGGGGTGGAATGTAGTAGTTTGTATGACACCCTTCGCCACACAAAGTGAGATTACTCATAACAAAGTGTGGAATTATTACTATATAAAATATTACCACAAAATAGGGTAAATTAAAACATTTGCAAATAAATATCTCAAGTAGAAGTATTTCATAAAGAAGCCTTCAACTCAGGCCAACTGTATTCACTATATGCAAAAGATGATACATATTTATGTTTAGAGGCTATCAAGCCACAATTGCTACATTTCACAATATATTTATATGTACATGCCATTTATACACAAACATGCCATACAACCAAAATCTACATGTCACTATATAGTAATAAAAAAATCTTCCCAAATACCTGAGAGTACATGGATGACACATAGGACTCTACTACAAGACTCTAAATGGTATCATGTCCAACCTCTATTATCTACTATTCACTCTGTGGTTTAGCACCTGCTCCATGACCTCGACCTCCTCATCCACGACCTCTTCACCAACATCTATTATAAGCATAGTACTATAAAAAGTAGTAAATAAAGTAGGTTCATTATTTGAGTGGTTTAAGTAGTTACAGCTGAGTAGTAGAACATCTTATACTATTAAAAGGAATATGAAGAACATGTATAAATATTATAAACTAAATAGCACAAGAAATAGGGCATGGGCTCATCCAATGTGATTTGTATTTGGCCCTAAAAAATTATACTATACAACTGATTAACCATTGTATGCCCTGAGGATTTCAGGCGTACCACTCAAATCCAACTGACCACGGCTAAGTAGAAATCCACACCGTACAAGATTCATGGAAGAGCCAGACTCCATGGTCATCACCAGTACTACTCGATCAGTTTGACTTTGCAACACCATGACATAATAGTCAGACTACAAAAGCAACAACTTGTAGTCAAAGCTATAGTCATGTAGAAACAACAACTCATAGTCAAGGCTATGATTATGTAAAACAACTAGTCTACCTTGGTACATGGAACAACACTAGGGAACTGGATCACGCATGGTCACTCAATAATAAATAATATACCACTATTTCAATTATTTAAGGATATAGGGAGTTATCTCCACTAGTACCCCACATATTCAACAATATGTGCTCTGAGTTTCCAATAGGAGTTACTTGTTTCACCATCTAGCTAAATATTAACATTGAAGATGGATCTATAGTACATGGAAACTAAATGATTAGGGCTTCACTTGATTAGATATACCAATTGGGTATCTTTTAATGCATCAATCAAGTTGCAATGTATTAACCCTAAGAAAACTTTTAAAAATTAAGGTAGGATGCAAATCTAAAAAGATATAAAATGTATTAAGTGAGAACTTGTCTCATTGTCATATGGTACTTGTAGTACCGCCCTTCACAAGATTATTAACAATGTCGCATCACTATGGGATATAAATCCCTCAATTTATGCACAAAGCAATTGCTAGGTCATTAGACCAATTCATATACTCTTGCACATTCAATATCACAAAAGGCCTCATCATTACTCATAATCTCCACTTCATATTGTATAGGGATTACCATAGCATTAACTTAGCTATGCCATTCATCTCACCTGCAAGTTAGTGTTACACCAATAGGAGAGAGAAATACTATCATAGAATAACAATTTTCAAATAAAGTGAACATATTTATCATGTTATCATCAAATTAGGGTTAGGGTCTATATGTACCCAATTAGGGTTTCATAGCATCATACCACCTTAAACCCTAATTCTATCACTTCCCATATTATTAGAGAGTTAAGCATTATTATCGATGACTAGCCATTCATAATCACAAAACGTTTATGTAGACTGAAACCCTATGCACCGACCATGTTCATACTTACTTTTAAATGTTTTAATAACCTTCAACACATGAGTGTCAATCACCCCTTGACACATGAGTGTCGACCTAGTCAGCAATGAGGTGTAGCAACTAAGACACAACACATTTGTCTCAACCGACTCATGTCTCATGGTTACAACCAACCATGCACCTAGTCTCGACCGTCATAATATATGGATGTTAAGTCCTCAATCCAACTGGTTACGACTGTAACACACCAACCCCTATTATGACCAAGACACCACACCAAATGGGGGTATTGATTAGCACTATAACGGGGCGTCACAACCCCTTAACATCATGACATCACGACCATGACACCAGAGTCATGCAACGTGACATCGTGAGTGCTACTAATGTGACGTTTTGACTGTGACAGAGCAACGTCATCACTACATCCCTCAAGATGGTGTCCCACTATCTCAAGGTGTTACGAACTTAACCTACCATGCTACAATCGTAACCAAACTGACCATATCCTACTACACTCATGACTTAACAAGGCCATATGTCTCAACCATCATGCTTAGCCATCCTGGCCACAATGTCAACCAACAACCAAGTGAACATGCATCAAAATGACGTCACAAACAGGCTAGAGAAATTACCATTCCTAAGGATAGGATGTGTGTGTGTGTCACAGCCCAAACCGCCCCTTACAAGGTGTCGACCACAATGAAAGATCGAGGAACGTCTCGACCATGTGCTCTACTCCATCACAGATTTGAACCAAGGTTAAAATAGAAGGCTAACAACAAGGAAAACCAAACGTCAATAGGGTAAAAAAACCCTAGATCATGGTGTTCAACAAACCCTAAACATGATCATAGAAGATCATAAAAAGATATATACTAAGGGAGAATAAATTGAAATTCTTGTGCACATATAACAGAACAAAACCTCCTATTTGTTCAAGTATAAGGAACGACACAGAGAGTACTATAAGAGAAGGTTTAAGGATGCACATAATAGAAGTAGGAAAAGTTATAAAACCCGCATGATATGAAGAGAAATGATCTCCCAAGATCTCAAGCTCCAAAAGGTTCAACCAAGATTGAGCACCTCAGCCAAAGGATCATCTCTACGAAGAAGAAAGAGACGATGGTCACCACAGAGCTCAAGAAGGAAGAAAAATAGACCTAGCTGATCCAAAGGAGAAAGAAGAAAGAGATCTAATCATCCACTCAACGACCACCATGGATGGTCTACAACCTCATGATCAAGAAGGAGAAAGAAGAAGGAGGTTTCAAGAAAGAGGAATCGTGATCAAGAGTAAGACCACTTACCAGTAGAAGAAATCTCCATGAAATCACCACCAAGATGTTGATCTAAAATAGGATCTTCAAGATCGAAGATGGATCGGCCACCCAAGGTTGCAAGTCCTGACCTTCCTTGCTCCTCAAGCTTCTAAGGGTGATCTCAAGGTAGAAGAAAGAGTTTTGGGATGAAAAGGTTACTTGTTTGTGAAGAGGATGGGTTATATACCCAAAAGAGGAGACAAGTGAAGATATGTGAGGAGTTAACATATTAGATCATCAAGGGACACACATTTATCAAAGAGATTACCTTTCCGCCAATCACATGCAAAAATAGAAATGTTCATACTGATCAAGCCATAGTGTCATGACCTTCTAGGTCAGTTTCCCTCATGTCTCCGCCAAGACACTCTCAAGCACACCCTTGTCTCGGTCGAGACACTTCAAGGTTGAAACCCTAGGTCCATATACACATGGTAGAGATACTAGAAGGCAAGGTGTTTTGACCCACCCTTCATAAGGTTGTATTGGTCGTGACCATGCATCCAAATCATGTGTTTAGGTCACGACCCTCACCACAAGTGGTGTATGGTTACAACACTCAAACCCTAAGTCAATCACTTAACAACTATGCAAACCATTATAACCCCAGAAACCCTAATATCACATGATGATGTAACACCATCAACCATGATTCAAACAAGGCATAGTTTCATGACCTTCTAGGTCAGTTTCCCTCATGTCTCTACCAAGACACTCTCAAGCACACCCTTATCTCAGTCGAGACACTTCAAGGTTGAAACCCTAGGTCCATATACACATCGTCGAGACACTAGAAGACAAGGTGTTTCGACCCACCCTTCACAAGGTTGTATCGGTCGCGACCATGTATCCAAATGTTCATATTGATCAATCAATATTGTCATGACCTTGTAGGTCAGTTTCCCTCATGTCTCCACCAAGACACTCTCAAGCACACCCTTGTCTCAGTCGAGACACTTCAAGGTTGAAACCCTAGGTCCATATACACATGGTCGAGACAATAGAAGACAAGGTGTTTCGACCCACCCTTCACAAGGTTGTATCCGTCGTGACCATGCATCCAAATCATGTGTTTAGGTCACGACCCTCACCACAAGTGGTGTATGGTTACAACACTCCAACCCTAAGACAATCACTTAACAACTATGCAAACCATTGTAACCCCAGAAACCCTAATATCACATGATGATGTCACACCATCAACCATGATTCAAACAAGGCACCCCATTGCATCATCTTCTCTCTCATGATGCCAAGGTACAAAGAATGCTCTCTTCACATGACAGTTTGCAAGATAATCCTCTCTCATGGGTGAATTGCAAACTAGTTCATAATAGAAACATATATTGCAAGTTAGCTCAAACATTAGTCAAATTAGACCAAAATGGAAATATAAGCTTGTTACATGATATTAAGACATATCAAGCACTTAGATTAAGGTTTAAGAATATCATTATACAATGTAAACACAATTAAGCATTAAACTAGGTCAGGAGTCTTACAACTATAAACCCCTAATAGGGATATCACCCCTGAAATCCTATGCAAAAAGAGATGGATACTTCTTCCGCATCTTGTCTTTAAGATCCCACATGGCTTATTCAATACCATGATGATTCCACAAAACCTTACTAACACAATGTCCTTTTTCTTCAACTTTTTGATTCTTCTATCCAGGATCAACACATGTACTTCTACGTAAGATATATCATTATCTAATTCTACCTCAACAAGATAAAGAATCAACTCCATATCAGGGTGATACTTCCTCAACATAGAGATGTGAGACATGGAATGTAACTTCTGCAACTCAGGTGGAAGCTCCAACTTATAAGCTATCTTCCCAACACATGCAACCATAGGATAAGGTCCCATATATTTGGGATCTAACTTACCCTTCTTTCTGAACCTTCGAACACCTTTCCAAGTTGTGACTTTATGATACACCCTATCTCCAACTTGGAACTCTAAATGTCTACGACGGTTATCAACATAAATTTATGTCTGTCCTATGTTGCTTTCAATTGTTGTTGAATTACTTTTATCTTTTCTTTCATTTACAGCACTACCTCAAGACCTAAAAGCTTATATTCCCCCATCTCATACCAACACAAAGGAGATCTACAATGTATCATGTATAACACTTCATATGGTGACATGTCGATGCTCATTTGATAGCTATTGTTATAGGCAAATTCTATCAAGCTAAGGTGTATATCCCAACTGCCCAAAAACTACAATAGACAGGTTCTTAGTAGATCCTCCAAGGTCTAAATTGTCATATTTTTCATCTATTTGTAGATAGAACACAGTGCTAAACCTTAACTGCGTACCAATCATTGTATGTAGATGTTCCCAAAAATGACAAGTGAACGGAGGACCTCTGTATGAAACTATAGTTGATGGGATACCATGTAGTCGTACTATCTAGTCGACATATACCTATGTAAGTTTCTCATGTGCATATGTTGTCTTTACTGGAAGAAAGTGTGCTGACTTAGTCAACCTATCCACTATTACCCAGATGAAATCATGACATTTGGTTGTCCGTAGAAGTCCAGCCATAAAGTCCAGTATGATATGATCCCACTTCCCCCTTTGGTATAGGCATTGATTGTAAAGTCCTGATAGCCTTCTAATGTCCGGCTTTAACATGTTCACATACTACTCACTTATCTACAAACTCAGCTACTTCTCACTTCAATCCTGGCTTGTAGTATAGATCTTTCAAATTCTGATACATCTTGGTGCTACCTAGATTCCTAGCATACATGGATGAGTGAGCTTCTTCCAGGACTAACATCCTTATTAACATCTGGTACAACTACTCTACCATGATAACATACTATCCCATCCTAGGTTTCATGAAAACTCTCTTGCTTTTCACTTCTCAACTCTACCCAAATCTATTGTACCATAGTATCATTCTGCTGCACATCTTTGATTGTTGATTCAATGTTGACTTTACTTGTAATTGTTCCAATAGACCTGCTAACATGGACACCTCCAACTTTACATTCATCTATTGCAAGAAGACCAACATGTCTCTCTTATGGCACATCAAATCATTCGACTATGTGTTATCATGGGATGATGATGAGGAAGACTTCCTATTAGAGCATCTACGACTACTTTCACCTTCCCTAGATGGTAATCTATGGTGCAATCATAGTCCTTAATCAACTCCATGAAGCATTTTTGTTGCATGTTCAACTCCTGCTTAGAAAAGATATATTGCAGGTTCTTGTGGTTAGTAAAGATCTTCCACTTCTCACAATAAAAGTAGTTTCTCCATCTTTTCAAAGCATGGACCACAACTACTAACTCTAGATCATGAGTCTGGTAGTCCTCCTCGTGTTTCTTAAGCTATTGTGAGGCAAAAGAAATCACATTCTTATCATGCATAAGCACACAACCCATACCATTCTTAGATGTAGCACTAACAGCAGCGCGCTAGTTAATCTCTTCTTTAGGATCATAAAAGATCGTTGACATATGTCATCCCAAAAAAATGGCACATCCTTCCTTGTAAGATTTATTAGGGGTAAAGATACAATACTGAATTTCTTACTGAACCTTCTGTAATATCCTTACAAACCTAGAAATTTGTAAACCTCTATAGGTGTTTTTGGATGATCCCACTCTAGCACTGACTCCACCTTCTTTAGATCTACACAGACTCCTTTGGTAGATATTTCATGCCTTAGGAAAGCTACTTCCTTTACCTAGGACACACACTTATTGAACTTTGCATACAACTAATGTTGTCTTAGCAAAATCAAAGCATGACGTAAGTTTTGTTGGCTAAATTGGACATTATGTTAATCCCTTTGTTTTGACAATGACAAACATTTCATTCTTGTGGTTTTAACGTGGTATTTGAGTATTTCAGGAACAAGTATATAAGGTGGTGGATAACAAAGACTTGGAAGAATAATTTGATAAAATCGCTTTATTTTCATGATTGTAATCAAATGTAAAAGCTTGTACAAGTATATAATGTACAAGTAATTAGATATCATGTAAATCAAGCGTTTAGATCTTCCCTATCCACTCACAACACTTAGATAGGTCTTTCCCCAAGATAGTATCACAATTGCACATTGATACACACACTTAGTAAATGAATACATTGAGTCAGTAATATTCTCGGTCGACAAATCGTCGATCGAGAAAATATCGGTCGACAAAAACTTCGACCGAGAAACTCTCGGTCGACAAAATCTTCGATCGAGAATAGACCCTACTAGCCGTTAGACCCATCAGACAAGGTGGTTGGGAGTTGGAAATGAACGTTGTAAACACTTGCTCTAGGAAGTCCCTCGGTCGACAAATCTTCGACCGAGAAGGACTCTCGGTCGACAAATCTTCGACCGAGAAGAGTTCTGTCTGCACTTTTAAGGGTCAATTAACTAGCCGTTGCAAATGCAATTAGTGGACACATAACAGCTAGTTGAGCACTAAGAACCCCCTAGAAAGTGTCTAGAACATCCTTAAGAACTTGTAGGTCATTCCTATAAATAGGACATGCCTTAGGACACCTAAACTCACTCATATACACTTGTGCTATACTTGAGCTTACACTTGTAATTGGCAATCTGTTTTGAGAAATTGAGCAACACTTGCATTGGCTATTCTTCTCCTTGCTCCAATTTCGTGTCCTATAGGCTAGCATCTCCTATCCACAACAATTACACTTCTATATACATTGGTTAGGAGATCAAAACGCTTGATATAGGAAATCAAGCCTTGAGCTGCAAAGTGGTATTGTAATTTATATTTTTCCTTCTTGTTCCTTTGTATCTTTTGTATTCTCCTTGCTACTCCTAGGGTTGGAAGCTGCGGATTGGAGAAGGTTCTTCTCGGTGGAGAAGGTGGACTTCAGACTATTTCAAGAAGGCTGTTGCAACGGGAAGCTACTTCAAGAGGAAGGCTACTTCAAGGGGGAGCTTGAAGTTACTATAAGAAGGCTGTTTCAAATTTGGTGCAACTACTTCTAGGTGAAGGCTATTCGAAGGGTTTGGTGAAAGAATTGTAATTTTATGTAAAGTCCTTGCGAGGTAATAAAATTTGATTCTTTCAAAATCCCGGTTGGGTAAGCAACCGGGTAGTGGATTGACTGCCTTAGTATTTGCTAAGGTTGGAACCACTCTAAATCCTTGTCCCCTTGTCCAATCTTTTTGTGGTTGCTTAATTTGGTTGAATTATTATTAAAATATCATAAAACCCTATTCACCCCCCCTCTAGTGGTTTTTCAATTGGTATCAGAGCAGGCTTCAAGGAGCTCTAATCGAGTCTTGAAGAATGAAGGGTGGTGGTGTCTACAACTGCAAGCAAAGGAAAAGAATGGACAAATTTTCAACAAGCTGCACATGGTGCTTAGGAACAAGCCACACAACACTCAATTGTCCTTGGAGGAAAAAGAAGGAAGATGTGCATAAAGGATGCTTTATTGCTACAATAAGTGAAGAAGAAGAAGAGGTAAGCCTTTTTGATTTACCTAAAGAAGATTTAATTGCTAGTCTTCAAGAAACACATGAAAAATATATTGAGTGTAAGAAGAAATTAAAGAAATCAAATAAAGCAAATGATGAGCTACATGCTAAAATTCTTGCTCTCACATCTGAAAATGAAGATCTCAAAAAGGTTATTGAAGATCATAATATTAAGCTAAAATTAGTAGAAGCAGATTGCAATCTTCTATCCCTAGAAAAGATAAATTTGCAAACCCAAGTAAATGATCTTCAAAAACAACCCGTTTTGTGTACACATCTAGATTATGATACTATTGTTAAAGAAAGAGATTCCTTATTATCTAATCTAGATCAAGCAAATCTAGACATCAATAAGAGAATGGATGAGATTGTCAAGCTGCAACAAAAGATTAGTAGTTTGAATAACAATGATACTCTTGATAAAATTTTAAATAATTCTTATCATCAAATTGGAAGGAGAGGACTAGGTTATAATCCTAAAGGAAAAGCTTATCAAAAACCTAGTTGGAGAAAGACACAAGCACATGAAAATCAATCTATGTATATACCTAAAGACAAATATACATATGTACCCAAGAACAACCTAGAACAAAATCATAGAAAGAGACATGAGGTTGATTCTATATGTTGTCATTACTATTTGCGTCTTGGACATTATTCCTTTTCACGTCCTTACAAGAAAAAGGATGTTGAGTTAGTATGGGTTCCAAAACCCCCAAACTAAATGAATAAGATAAAGTTGAGATATGACCAAAGACTCTAGTTGTAAATCTATATGTCTATCTCAACTTAAACATAATGAGATAACAAATTGATTCAAGTAATTAAAACTTCTAAATTGAAACTACACATTTTAAATAAATATGCAAAGACACATCTTTACAAATCTGTTTTAATTAGGGTCTTCAAAACATAAAGATTTGTATATAATTAGTTGAGATTTGATCTAAATGTTCCTTTGATACTCATATGTTCTATCTCAACTAAACTGAGTTTCAAATTGCATAATTGAATTGAAAACGATCTATGATTTACTTGTATACAATTACTTAAAACAATTCTGAAACAGTACAGAAACATTCTCGGTCGAGAAACTGTTCGACCGAGAACACTATCGGTCGAGAAATCGTTGACCGAGCAGGTTTCTGTTGTCAAGTCTGCAATAAATCTACTGAATATGTTTTCAAGTAATCTATTTGCTATCAATTTATTATTAATGACTGATTTTACATGCAAAACAAGAATAAATGCTGAAGACCATTCTTGAAACAAAATATTTTTTAAGATAAATATTATGAATATGAAAATCCTTAAACATATTGCAAAAGTAACATATGAAAACTGAAAAGTAACATATGAAGACTGATTGAAAAAGTTTATTAGGTATGATCAGTTATATAGCTTATCTTAAAATTAAAAACTTATGAACCTAAATGTAGATTATTTTGGTTTATCCTATAAATAGTTTAAAACTAAAAATCATGATTAGTTTAAAAGAAATTACTGTTTTATCATTATCCACATGGTTTTCCTAAAGTAATTCTTGGTCTATCCATATAAGAATCATGTGTTTTGATACAAATGATTATAATCATTAAAATTATATGCTTCTACTGTTCTATCAAAATCATTGTACCATGATCATTGTGTTTCAGTTTTACTTGGTTTGTCTAAAATAATCTTGATCTATATATACAAACCATAAATGGATGATCATTGTGATTCAACACATTACAAATATAGATGATGCTATCATTGAAAGTGCCCTTTTGCATAACAGTAAAACTCTATGGCATCAATGCATCTTGACATAATAGATAATGATTGTTGTGAGAATGGCTTGAAATAAATGAATGATGATGCTATGACCAGCCAAACGGTGTCTCTTAGAACAAAAATATTAATGTTTTTATCTATTTGTTTGTTCTAAGAAATCAAAAGCAAAAATCTTGACTTTAAGATATTAATCTTGCCTTCAAGATATATATTTCTAAAGAATCTTATGATTAATCTAAAAATAAGGGTACAAGAAGAAATGGGATTTGATATTTATGTACCCATAGCAAAGCTTATGAAACATCATTCATAATGAATGTAAAACATACATTTTAGAAAAATCAAGGTCAAAGACTTCACTATGATGCCCATAT
The DNA here is from genome assembly GCA_963693085.1 of Alisma plantago-aquatica. Taxonomy (NCBI): domain Eukaryota; kingdom Viridiplantae; phylum Streptophyta; class Magnoliopsida; order Alismatales; family Alismataceae; genus Alisma; species Alisma plantago-aquatica. The sequence continues at coordinate 38,422,222 of OY856412.1, forward strand.
TAAGTCTTCATAATAGGTATCTCTTAACATGCTTCAAATTGATATTTATTTAAAGCTATCTGCAGAAATTATACTTCGCATATGAATGTTTAAATTGAAAATCTGCAGAATTTGCCTCTTGGTTGAAATTAAATTTGACCAAGGGGCGTTATGGTCGAAGTCAAGGTCGACCTAAAATAAGCTTGACAAAATGCTTATTTGTACATCATTTTAATGCATTTAATCTTAGTATCTTGACTCAAAATGAGTTTATCATATTGAAAACATGGCGCTTTAATAAAAGGTCAAAATCAAATCTTAAAAATCATTTGTGACCTTAGAATCCTTAAATTGTCTTAATTATAAGATTAAGGGGAGCTCACAAAAACAAATTTTATTATAAGATTAATAAGTTTACAAAACTTTGAAGCTTGTTATGACCTTAGTATTCTTGAAAGTAATTTTTGTTATGAAAAAGAAATCTACAAAATTCATGAATATGACATATATCTTGTTCTTAATGGAATTCTCTAAACAAATTTGGGCTTAACATCCCGTGTATTTGGTTAGAGATACATTATGGCTAAATTCGACAATAAATGGCTTACATTTATATTAATCCCTTGACTTTAAATTGAATATCTCTTTAAGGGGGAGCATAGCATAAAATTAAGGGGGAGAAATACAAAGTAAACTTGGATATCTTTTTGAAATGACAAAGGGGGAGAAATAATATAAAATCAAAAACATAAAATAAAATGAGTTTCATAATATCTCAGCCAGCACCCACTTGCAAAACACAAGAATGGCTACAAAAGGTAAACTTCAGGTATGAAACTCATATGATTTATATTTCCTTATTTTATATTTAAGAAATGTTTGTCATCTTCAAAATAGGGGAAGATTGTTGGCTAAATTGGACATTATGTTAATCCCTTTGTTTTGACAATGACAAACATTTCATTCTTGTGGTTTTAACGTGCTATTTGAGTATTTCAGGAACAAGTATATAAGGTGGTGGATAACAACGAATTGGAAGAATAATTTGATAAAATCGCTTTATTTTCATGATTGTAATCAAATGTAAAAGCTTGTACAAGTATATAATGTACAAGTAATTAGATATCATGTAAATCAAGCGTTTAGATCTTCCCTATCCACTCACAACACTTAGATAGGTCTTTCCCCAAGATAGTATCACAATTGCACATTGATACACACACTTAGTAAATGAATACATTGAGTCAGTAATATTCTCGGTCGACAAATCGTCGATCGAGAAAATATCGGTCGAAAAAAACTTTGACCGAGAAACTCTCGGTCGACAAAATCTTCAATCGAGAATAGACCCTACTAGACGTTAGACCCAACAGACAAGGTGGTTGGGAGTTGGAAATGAACGTTGTAAACACTTGCTCTAGGAAGTCCCTCGGTTGACAAATCTTCGACCGAGAAGGACTCCCGGTCGACAAATCTTTGACCGAGAAGAGTTCTGTCTGCACTTTTCAGGGTCAATTAACTAGCCGTTGCAAATGCAATTAGTGGACACATAACGGCTAGTTGAGCACTAAGAACCCCCTAGAAAGCGTCTAGAACGTCCTTAAGAACTTGTAGGTCATTCCTATAAATAGGACATGCCTTAGGACACCTAAACTCACTCATATACACTTGTGCTATACTTGAGCTTACACTTGCAATTGGCAATCTGTTTTGATAAATTGAGCAACACTTGCATTGGCTATTCTTATCCTTGCTCCAATTTCGTGTCCTATAGGCTAGCATCTCCTATCCACAACAATTACACTTCTATATACATTGGTTAGGAGATCAAAATGCTTGATAAAGGAAATCAAGCCTTGAGCTGCAAAGTAGTATTGTAATTTCTATTTTTCCTTCTTGTTCCTTTGTATCTTTTGTATTCTCCTTGCTACTCCTAGGGTTGGAGGCTGCGGATTGGAGAAGGTTCTTCTCGGTGGAGAAGGTGGACTTCGGACTACTTCAAGAAGGCTGTTGTAACGGGAAGCTACTTCAAGAGGAAGGTTACTTCAAGGGGGAGCTTGAAGTTACTTCAAGAAGGCTGCTTCAAAGTTGGTGCAACTACTTCTAGGTGAAGATTGTTCGAAGGGTTTGGTGAAAGAATTGTAATTTTATGTAAAGTACTTGCGAGGTAATAAAATTTGATTCTTTCAAAATCCCAGTTGGGTAAGCAACCGGGTAGTGGATTGACTGCCTTAGTATTTGCTAAGGTTGGAACCACTCTAAATCCTTGTCCCCTTGTCCAATCTTTTTGTGGTTGCTTAATTTGGTTGAATTATTATTAAAATATCATAAAACCCTATTCACCCCCCCTCTAGTGGTTTTTCAAGTTTTGCTCATGTTGTTGACCATCTATAGAGTAGATCAAGATATCATATATAAACTCAACTACAAACTGATCTAGATGGGGTCCACTACTACATAAATAGTGTTTAGTGTTGCTTTTCTGGGCGTCGGTTAATTAGGCAAACCGACGCCTAATATTATAGGCGTCAGTTATTTAGACAAACCAACGTCTATATTCGAAGACCAGCCAGACACATGTACCGCTTTGTATTCAGCGTCGGCTGAGTATAACCAACCGACGCCTAAAATCGCCCGTGAAATCCAATTTTTGAGAAAAACAAATTTGGGTCACATACAACGTCGGTTTTTTAACTATTCACCGACGCCTATGTATAATGAAATTTTGCGCGAAAAGTTCCACTTTCGGTGTCGGTTATCCTTGGATAACCGACGCTGATAATGGTTCCCACCAATTAATTTAGGGTAAAGATTGTCTAATTAGACGTCGGTTTTTATTAGCAACCCACGCTGAAGATAATAGGCATCGGTTGTCGTAGATAACCGACGTCGTTGACCAACTTAATAGACCCGATCACCCGGCTCTTCCCCCTTTCTTCCTGTTTCATCGCGAATTCTACTGCTGTGCTCCACGCCCCCCACCGCTGCTGTGCTCCACGCCCCCCGTTGTTGCTGCTACTGTGCTCGCCCACCGCCGCCGCATCCTCTGCTGCTACCGCCGCCACATCCTCTACTGCTGCTGTGCTCCACGCCCCCAGTCATTTGCTTATGCTGTGCTCCACGCCGGCAGTCCTCTGTGTGCTCCATGTCGCGTCCTCTGCCGGTCCGCCACTGCTGTCGCCGCTCGCCGCCGCTCTTCTCCACACTAGCTCCAGGTAGCGCTACCTCTTTGCTTCCTTCTCCTTGGCTATTTACCAACATGCTGCAAGAACGGCCATGGCTGTGTTGGCCTACCACGGCCATGCTATCCAGCACGGCTGTGGTAGGCCAACACAGCCACGGCCGCGCTTGTTGTTGGTAAGGATATGAACAAATTTTTATGTAATGTTTTATGTAAATCCTAGGATATGAAAAAAAATTTTGCTTGCATATATTTTTGCTTCTAATCCTAATGTTTGACTTAATTCAGTAAATTTTGATGCATGTCAAAATAAGATTTAAACTTGTCAATTCTAGCATCCTAATTTGATTTGATTAAACCTAACATTGATGAAACCCTAACATCAATTGTGATGAAACCCTAACATTAATTGTGATGAAACCCTAACATGTACATATCTATTATTGTGTTTGTTGGCCTAGAAACCCGTCCAAGATTTAATCATTAGGAGTAAATCTTGGATAGTCCCCGGTTTGGGACTGTTCTTGAACACCTAATCTCACTTAGGATGTAAATTTATAATGTGTATTGGGTTTTTGAGAAATTTTTGGCAGCATTTCCCTGTTTTTTCTCTAAGTACATATGTACTTAGAGAACAGCGGGGAAATGCTGCCAAAATTTTCTTGAAAACCCAATACACATTATACAATTACTAGTGAGATTAGGTGTTCAAGGATGGGATAGGTGGTACACATTTATTATATATAAGAATGACATCACATGTGTTTGTTGGCCTAGAAACCCGTCCAAGATTTACTCATTAGGAGTAAATCTTGGATAGTCCCTGGTTTGGGACTGTTCTTGAACACCTACTCTCACTTAGGATGTAAGTGTATAATGTGTATTGGGTTTTCGAGAAAATTTCAATAGCATTTCCCCGTTTGTTCTCTAAGTACATATGTACTTCGAGAACAACGGGGAAATGCTGCCGAAATTTTCTTGAAAAACCAATACACATTATACACTTACTAGTGAGATTAGGTGTTCAAGGATGGGATAGGTGGTACACATTTATTATATATAAGAATGACATCACATGTGTTTGTTGGCCTAGAAAGTGAACAATCATTGTTCTTTATATTACTTGTACATTGGTATAAATTAGAATGAACAATCACTAAATTATATATTGTTTGTATGGAGTCCGGCTTCATTGTAGATAATAGGAGTAAATCTTAGATAGGATGTAAGTGTATACCCTAATCTTGTCCTAATATATACTTGTTTTCTCTTTGAGCATAGAATGGATAGATCATGGATGTCCATTCGCAATCGCTGCACCCTAGAGTTTATATCTGGTCTTGATCAGTTTATTAGATTTTCCGAGGAACATAGGAAAAAACCTACAGATAGGTTCTATTGTCCATGTAGGCATTGCGGTAACAATTTGAAAGTCAACACTGGTGAGGAAATCAAAAGTCATGTCATGTGCAACGGGATTGTACAAGGCTATACAGAATGGCACTGGCATGGAGAGATTTCAAACTCAAAACCAGTAGATGTCAATAGCAGTGCTTGGGTGGAAGAAGAAATTGCCTCTGATGATGTAGATGTGAACGACCTAGTTCCAGTAGACATCGTTGATGCGATGTTGGATAGTTGTAGGGTAGAGCACACTGATCCACCTCCTATCTTTAGAAACATTGTGCATGCTGCTGAGATATAGTTATACACAGGCTGTGCTAAGTTTACGAAGCTTAGCGTTGTGTTGAGATTGTATAAGTTGAAAGCTAACAATAGATGGAGCGACAAAAGCTTCACTGAATTGTTGACTTTGTTGAAAGAAATGCTTCCTGAAGGAAACGAGCTGCCAATCTCAACATACCGGGTAAAGAAAATGTTGTGCCCAATGGGAATGGAGGCCAAGAAGATACACGCATGCCCGAATGATTGTGTATTATTTCAAAAGGACTATGTAGATTTGAAAGATTGTCCAAAATGTGGTGCGTCACGGTATAAATTGACGACTTCGGGGGAGTCCAAAACTGGTTGTCCTACCAAGGTGTTGTGGTATCTACCTATAATATCACGGTTTCAACGCTTGTTTGCAAATCCGAAAGATGCGAAGAATTTGAGGTGGCATGCAGATATTAAGAAAAATAATGATGGGATCCTACGACATGCGTCTGATTCCCCACAGTGGAAGAAGATTGATCTATTGTACCCCAAATTTGGTGAAGAAGATAGGAATCTAAGACTTGGGCTTTGTACAGATGGGATGAATCCGTACGGGACATTGAGCAGCCAACATAGCACTTGGCCAGTCATGCTTGTTATATACAATCTTCCTCCCTGGCTGTGTATGAAAAATAAATATGTTATGCTGTCATTGTTGATATCGGGCCCTAAACAACCCGAAAATGATATCGATGTTTATCTTGAACCTCTGATTGATGACTTAAAGAAACTTTAGGCTGAAGGTGTGATGACCTATGATGCTTCAGGAAGAGAGACATTTCGTTTGCACGCTATGTTGTTTTGCACTATTAATGACTTTCCAGCATATGGGAATTTGTCTGGATATAGTGTCAAAGGAGCTAAAGCGTGTCCTATATGTGAAGAAAACACTAATTCAATAAGACTAAAACATGGCGGCAAGACTGTATATCTTGGTCATTGAAGGTTTCTTTCAAAATTCCATCTGTATCGTAGGAAGCACATAGCATTCAATGGATGAAATGATGAACGAAGTGCACCTAAACCTATACCAGTCGATGTTGTTTATGAAAGAGTAAAAGACATTGTCAATGAATTTGGTAAGAAATCACAATGTAGTATGGCCACACGGAGTGACAATTCTGCATTCAAGAAGAAGTCAATATTTTGGGATCTTCCTTATTGGATTTCTTTGACAGTCAGGCATTGTATCGATGTAATGCACGTTGAGAAAAATGTATGTGATAGCATCATTGGTACTCTGTTAAATATACCAGGTAAGACTAAAGATGGGATAAAATCTAGACTGGACCTACGTGAAATGGGAATAAGGTCAGAATTAACAGAATTACGTGAAATGGGTAATAAAAGAACATACTTACATCCCGCATGTTACACGTTGTCTAGAAAGGAGAAGAAAGCTTTTTGTGAATGCTTGGTAAATGTTAAGGTGCCACATGGTTACTCATCCATCATCCATAGATTGGTATCAATGAAAGATTTAAAGTTGATAGGTCTTAAATCTCATGATTGTCACACTCTAATGCAACAAATATTGCCCATGGCAATTCGATCTATATTGCCGAAGCATGCAAGGTTTGCAATCACCAGACTTTGTTTCTTTTTCAATAGTCTATGTAGCAAAGTTAGTGACCCTAATACTCTCGATAATTTGCAAAGAGAAGTGGTTGTTACCCTATGTCATCTTGAGATGTATTTCCCTCATTCGTTCTTTGATATCATGGTACAACTTGTTGTCCACTTGACTAGGGAAGTTAAAATGTTGGGACCCGTTTTCTTGCATTGGATGTATCCATTTGAACAATACATGAGCATTTTTAAAGGTGATGTTCGAAACCGTTATCGGCCTGAAGGGAGTATTATTGAAGGTTATGTGGCGAGAGAGGTTATGGATTTTTGCAATGACTTTCTGAGTGGTAATAACACTCCTGTTAATGACAAGAATATTGAAGAGGGCAAAGGAATTTTGGGATCACGGGTGAAAGTAATCAGCCGTGAGTAGTTGGAACAAGCTCACTTGTATATTTTACACAACATGGACGAAGTGAGTGTTTATATCGAGGAACATACCAATTTCATCAAGAGACAACATCCTCGAGCAAGTTCAATGTGGCTTGCTACAGAGCATAATAAGAATTTTACTAAGTGGTTTGAAGATAAAGTCTTACATCAACTATCTCAAACACCAAATGATATTACAAAAACTATCAAATGCCTCGCCTTTAAACCAAAACTGAATGTTATGTCTTTTGAAGGGTTTGACATTAATGGGTTCACATATTACACAAAGTGCCAAGATGATAAGAGTGTCATCCAAAACAGTGGGGTCACTCTTCAAACGTCGACTATGTATTTTGCAAGTGCAAAGGATAAGAGTCCACGTGAAGCTAAAATGTCATATTACAGTTTCATTGAAGACATATGGGAGTTTGACTACATAGATTTCAGAATTCCGCTCTTTAAATGTAATTGGGTTGATAACACCAAAGGAGTTATAGTGGATGAATTGGGTTTCACTTTGGTGAACTTTGAAAAGATTGGCAAGAAGGGTGAACCATTCATATTGGCATCACAGGCGAAACAAATATTCTATATCGATGATCCTGCAAATGATAAATGGTCAGTTGTTCTTCATGGTAAAAGACAGTTCATTGAAGATCCTATAGATGAAGAAGAGTACTATGATAAGTATGATGACTCCAGTCCATTCTTAGTTGGGTTGCCGACTACACAAAATATTGAAGCTAATGATGACTTATATGTGCGCGGAGATCACAATGAAGGATTGTTAATTGATAAAAGATCACAATTTTAGAGACATGTATGTTTATATTTTTTTACAAATGCTAGTTAATACAAATGCTAAATGTTTGCCTTTTTCTGGTTAATACAAATGCTAAATGTTTGCCTTTTTCTAGTTAATACAAATGCTAAATGTTTGCCTTTTTATGGTTAATACAAATGCTAAATGTTTGCCTTTTTCTAGTTAATACAATTGCTAAATGTTTTCCTTTTTAATGACATTTTCAGATGGCTGACCATGATGAGCATGATGTCCATGATGAGCATGAAGTCCATGATGAGCATGCTGTCCATGACGAGCATGGCGAGGATACCAATGTATGTTCTAAAAACGTATCCTATATTTCTATAAAATTCATTATCTTCTAGTTATGTCATATATCCCATATTTCTATATTGCGCTAATTCAGTGGGTTTATTTTTGTCAAATTTTAGGTTGATGATGCACATGTACCCACTGAAGCACTGGAGCAACTTGATGCGCAACACCAAACACTTAATAAGAAAAGGGGCATCACTCTGTTGAAGAAGTTAATAACGCTGAGTGGTAGTGGATCCAATTTGGTTGTGGAGTTTGATAATGGAGGAAATGCAATTGGAGGGAACCACAATAATTTTGTAAACTATCTTGGGTGTGTCACTCGAAGCCATTGTGGTTTTAAGTATGATAATTGGCATAAAGTTCCTCAGGGGAAGAAAGACTTGATATGGAAGGATTTATGCGTGAGTTATTATTATTTGCAATTCTATTTTGTAGATTACAAATTATATTATTTGCAATTCTATTTTTCGATACTAGTTAATAAGAATTCTATTTTACATAATCTGTTTGCATTGGATGAGAAGCTGCATCGTAAAAGCGTGATGCAACGTGCTGGAAAGATGCTTAGGAACTATAGGACAAATCTAAACAGAGAATACATAAAAGATGGTGATAAGAAGAAGAAGTCAACCCTTGAGCAGTGGAACTTCTTGGACAAAGAAGATTGGGACAATTTTGTTGCTTCAAGAAAATCTGAAGAATTCAAGGTATTAGGCATCACTCCCAATTTAATTAATATATGTTGTATTCACCTATTCAAGATTAACATTTAGTGCTACTAACCAAATCATTAATGTGCATACTAACTAGGCCCTCAGTGACGCACAAAAAGCAAGGCGTGCATCGAATGTGCATGACCACACTATGGGTCCAAAGGGCTATGCAAGCGTTCGCCAAAGACTACAGGCAGAGTCTGTGGCTACTCAGGAGTCTGCTCCTACTCAGGAGTCTGCCACACCCATGCCTCGCCATGATATCTGGATAGCTGGGAGGAAAAACAAGAAGGGTGAAATAAAGAATCCCGTAACTGCTGAGGGGGCTACGTAAAATACAACTCTTAGAGCAATCGCTTGAATATTTATTATTTGTGGTGTTAACTTACCAATTTCTGTTGATGGTGATTAGAGGGAGCTACACGAGCAGAGGAAACAAGGCACGTTCATCCCTCAGGGCACAAGGGATGAATTGACAGTTCCTCTGGGTAACCCAGAGCATCCTGGACGTGTTAGGGGTGCAGACGCTGGTGTGGGCATCAAAGCATTCTTTGGGCCATCCCAGCGCAAACCCAGAGCGGGAATTTCACAAGAAGAGGTAACCTATTCTTTTTTTAGAATGTTATTACAAAAGGGAATTCAATATTAAGAAGCTAATGTTTCTTTTATCCATGTATAGGAGAATAAGAGAGTCGAGGATATAGTTGCTAAGAAGGTCAATGATATAGTTGCTGAGAAGGTCAAGGAAGAAATAGTGTGGTGGCAGGCATCTCAGGCTTCCAATCAGCCTATGGCGACCCACTCTTCTCCTGATGCACAGACTGCGAATAATCCTGGAGACCCATCACTTAGCACGTCTGCTGTAATTATTGTTTATGACATTGTAGCTAGTCTTTTCAAGATGATATGTTCAAAAGGTGATATGTATATATGTATAACATTATTTACGTAAATTTGTAGGCATTGAAGCCATGCCTCTTAAGAATGCAAGACTATGTTGTTGCAGAGGCGAATGCTTACCAGTCCCTTCCTGGGGCAACGTTTCATGGGACTCCAATGCCGTAGGGCTATGTTCGTGTGAGCCTGATATGTGTATTACCTGATTGGAGGGAAGCAACATTGCCATATGCCCACCCAGATATTGATACACTTGGTGAGGCAGAAGGCGGGGTGATATTGTGGCCCAAAGCAGATGTCGTCTACACTACTGAAATTGTAAGATAAATTTACATTACTTTAGATTGTTAATGTGTATATATGAGGTCAGCTAATCTGAAATTATATATACAGGTTAAAAAGAAGACACCCAGAGCACCTAGGCCTCCACCTCCACTTCCTGCATTACCAAGTTGGGTTCCAACTGACCTAAAATACCTGTTAGGTCCTGCTTGTAGGGGAATGACATGTTTGTTGGCTAAATGGACATCTATAAAATCCCTTTGTTTTGATTATGACAAACATTTCATTCTTATTAATCTAACGAGCTACTTGAGTGTGCGGGATGACAAAGCAACAAGGGAAAATCTACAAGCTTACATATTTATATTTTTCATGCAATGTAATCACTGTTGTAAAAACTTGTACAAAAATATAATGTACAAGTACTTAGAATTGCATGTAAATCAAGCGTTAGATTCTCCCTAGCTAAACACCACAGTTAGACAAGTCATCCCATTCAAATAGGATTACTTATGCACACTCACACACATAATTAGTGCCTAAATTGAAACCTTGAAACAGGATCAATCTCGATCGACAAACTCCTCGACCGAGACACTCTCGGTTGACAATCTTCTCGACCGAGAAAGATCCAAAGTAGCCGTTAGACACAACAGACAAGTTAGTTGGCAGTTAAAGAAAGACGTTGCAAATCACTTGTTCCAGAGAGCCTGTCGGTCGACAAAATTTCGACCGAGTAGGTGTCTCGGTCGACCATTTGTCGACCGAGATGGTCTCTGACAGCAGACTCGGTCGACCATTTGTCGACCGAGATGGTCTCTGACAGCAACTGCAGAATTAATTAATTAGCCGTTGTTAAAGCAACAACTTTGTACCTAACGGCTAGTTATGCACTTAGAAACCCCTAGAAGTTGTCTAGAACATCCTTAAGCATCCTTAGGCCATTCCTATAAATAGGACAAGCCATAGGACACCTAAACTCACTTGTTTTACACTTGCTACACTTGAGAAAATACTTGAGCATACTTGAGCAATCTGTTGCAAGCAATTTGAGCACTGTGATCATTGGCCTACTTTCTCCTTAGCTCAATTTCGTGTCCTATAGGCTAGAATCTCCTACCCACAGCAATCACAAGTTCACACACTTGGTTAGTAGATCTATACGCTTGATCTAGGCATATCAAGCCTTGGGCTTAAAGGATAAGTTGTAATTTCCTTTTTCCTTCTTGTTCCTTTTTATTATTTGTACTCTCCTTGCTACTCCTAGGGTTGGAGGCTGCGGAACGGAGAGGGTTGACTTCTCAGGTGGAGAAGGGGACTTCAAGCTACTTCAAGAAGGCTATCGCAAGGGAAGCTACTTCTGAAGGCTGGTGCAACGGGAGTTGGTGCATCTACTTCAAGGAAAGGCTGCTTCAAGGTTGAGCGATTACTTTTAGGTGAAGGCTGCTTGAAGGGTTTGGGAAAAGAAATTGTATTTTATGTAAAGTCCTTGCGAGGTAATAAAATAAATTTCTTTTCAAATCCCAGTTGGGTAAGCAACCGGGTAGTGGACTGACGGCTATAGTATTTGCTATAGTTGGAACCACTCTAAACCCTGTGTCTCCTTGTCCAATATCTTCATTGTGGTTGTTTGAGTTTAAATTAAGTTAAAATCTTTATAAAACTCTATTCACCCCCCCTCTAGTATTTTTCAGTTGGTATCAGAGCAAGGCTTCAAGGAACCCTAACAAGGTCTTGAAGAAATGGGTGATGGAGTGCTCAACAACCTCAACATTGAAGGGACACTTGTTGCTAGGCCCCCAGCATTCGATGGGACAAACTACCAATATTGGAAGAGAAGGATGCAATTCTATTTCCAAGGAATAAACTGGGATCTATGGAGAATGGTGTCTACTCCATACATGCTCCCTCAAAATGAATTTGCGGAATGGGATGCAAACACGGTAAAACTAGCCCAAATGAATGCAAAAGCTGTAAGTATCTTATATTGTTCTATTTCGGTAGGAGAATTTAATAGAATATCAAATTGTGATACAGCTTATGATATTTGGCATAGACTGTCCATAACCTATGAGGGTACAGTCCAAGTAAAAAATTCCAAAATTAGCTTGCTTAAAACGAAGCTTGAACATTTTCGTATGGATCCTAATGAATCTATTAGTGAAATGTTTTCAAAATTCTCTATCATTGTTAATGGTTTAAGTGCCCTAGGAAAACTTGTCCTTGAGGAAGATCAAGTATCAAAAATCCTTCGATCACTTCCTCCAAAATACAAGCCAAAGGTGACAGCCATTGAAGAAGCAAACGACCTCACTCGACTCAAAATGGAGCAACTCATCGGCAATTTAGAAGCTCATGAAGCAGATCTAGAAGAGGAAGAAAGAAGAGAACGTGAACGTCAAAATGGGAAGAAGAAGGATGTGGCTCTCAAAGCTTCAAAAGTCGTCACACAAGAAAGTGAGGAGTCAAGTGAAGAAGAAGGAGAAGAAGCCTTGATCGTCAACGGTAAGAAATACAAAAGGTTTAAAACTAACAAAATTTCTAGTTCTTCTACCCCTCCTAGGTGCTTTGAATGCGGGAAGAAAGGGCATTTCAAAAATGAATGTCCCAAAGCAAAGAAGGGAAAGAAAAGCTCACACAAGAAGAAAGGAGAAAAAGCCTATAAAGCAGCATGGGATGAGTCAAGTGAGAGTGAAAGCGGAGAAGAGGTGGAATGTCTAATGGCAAGAGAAGACAATGAAGACTCTCAAGAGGTAAGCCTAATTGATCTTCCTAAAGAAGAGTTAGTTACTAACTTACAAGAAACTCATGATAAATATATTGATGCCAAGAAGAAACTAAAGAAGGCTATGAAATCAAATGATGAGCTCATTGCCAAATTAGACGAAATTTCTTCTGAAAAGAACAACACTGATCTTGAGAATCTATCTTTAAAAACATCTTTAGATGATTGTACTTGAAAGCTACTCACTTTAGAAACAAATGTTGATCTTCTTTCTAAAGAAAAGACTGAATTGCTAGCTAAACTACAAGATTTTCAAACTCAGCCTATTTTGTGTAACCATTCGAACTATGATAATCTTGTAAAAGAAAAGGACTCATTATTTTCTGATTTAGATCAAGCAAGAAAAGATCTACACAAGAAAATGAATGACATTGCTATGTTACAAAGAGAACTGTATGAGTTAAGAAGAAAAGATATACTTGATAACATACTAAGAGTTGGCACTGTTTACAATGGAAGAAAAGGTGTGGGATATGCTCCAAAGAAAAATCAACCCAAAAGAACTCAAACTAGGTTTGTACCTAAGAAAACAATGGCTAGAAAGAGAAATGAAGTTGATTCTATTACTTGCCATTTCTGCTTGTGTCTTGGACACTATTCCTTTTCATGCCCCTATAAGACTAAGGAGTCCGACTTAGTTTGGATCCCAAAACCCCAAACTTAGTGGAGTGGAATGTAGTTGAGATATGACCAAATGCTTTATTTTGCTATTTATATTGTCTTATCTCAACTAAACAAAAGGTGTCATGCATATTGTTATTATTTTTCTGCATTGTTGTACTGAAACAGAAACCTTGTCGGTCGAAGTATTGTCGACCGAGCTTTAGATCGATCGAAGTATTGTCAACCGACTGGATGACTTTAACAAATCAAAATTTACAGCACCTATTTCGGTCGAAAATTGGTCAACCGAGCAAATTTCTGCGTATCTTTGATTGTAATACAGTAACCTTCTCGATCGACAAATTGTCGACCGAGACATATGTCGGTCGAACAATTGTCGACCGACTGGACTTCTGTTTCAGAACTTTTATACAAATCTGTATTTAAATGATTCTAACCATATCGGACCATCACATGGGTACCAAAATCTACATTTTAATGCAGGAATGGGTGGTTGACAGTGGATGTTCCAAACATATGACCGGAAACAAGGATGCATTCCAAACTTTTGAAGAAAAGAAAAGTGGAACAGTCACTTTTGGAGACAATGGTAAGGGAAAAATCGTTGGAATAGGTAATGTTGGTACAAACCTTGAAATTAAGAATGTTCTACTTGTTGATGGTTTGCACCATAACTTAATAAGTGTTAGCCAATTATGTGATAGTGGTTATGATGTGTTATTTAACAAAACCTGCTGCAAGTTATTAATAGAAAATACTACAAATGTTGTTTATGAAGGAAATAGAGTTGGTAATCTTTATATTCTTAAACCTAACTCTATGAAAACAATAGTAGGAAAATGCTTGCTTGCAAATGACAATACCTTACAAATATGGCATAAAAAACTAGGACATGCTAGTTCACATGTTATCAAAAAGTTAGTGAAATATGATCTTGTTCGCGGATTGCCTACTTTATCTTTTGATCAAAGTGAAAACTGTGAACCATGCACAATGGGAAAGCAAACCAAAACATCTTTCAAATCAAAACATGTACTTAGCACCAGTAGATCATTAGAATTAATTCATATGGATCTATTTGGACCAATGAGGACACAATCAATTGGTGGTAAGAGATACTGCTTTGTGATTGTTGATGATTATAGTAGATATACATGGGTACATTTTATTGCAACTAAAGATGATACTATTCATGTTTTTATGCAATTTTGTTCAAAGATTGAAAATCTCTTACAAAATAAAATATGTACCATTAGAAATGAGCATGGTGGGGAATTTGAAAATCATACATTTGAAGAGTTTTGTACATCTCAAGGATACACTCATAATTTTTCTGCTCCACGCACCCCACAGCAAAATGGTATAGTTGAAAGGAAAAATCGATCACTACAAGAAATGGCTAGAACTATGATGCTTGAACATAACACACCCAAAACCTTTTGGGCTGAAGCTGTAAACACTGCATGCTATGTGCTAAACAGAGTAACTGTTCACTCTTATTTAAAGAAAACTCCATATGAACTCATACATTCTAAGAAACCTAGAGTTGACTATTTTCATACCTTTGGCTCCACATGCTACATTTTCAATACCAAAGATGATAGAGACAAATTTGATTCTAAATCACACAAAGCATTCTTTTTGGGATATTCCACTTCTAGCAAAGCTTTTAGAGTATATAACACTATCTCTAGAAAAGTTGAGGAATCCATTCATGTTTCTTTTCATGAGGAGTCAAAATCTGAAAATCGAGAAATTACTAATCTCACTAATCAATTCGAAAATTTAACCATACCAAATGATAATGAAAAAGCTACTACATCCAATCCCCAAGTTGAAACACAACCTACACCTAGGCTTATCAAGGATCATCCCCAAGAACTGATTATTGGAGATCCAAATGATAAAGTCAAAACTCGGTCTTCCTTCAAAGATGTAGCAAACATGGCTTTTGTTTCTGTCATTGAACCTAAAAAGATATCCGAAGCTCTTAAGGATGATTATTGGATAATAGCCATGCAAGAAGAATTGAATCAATTCACTAAAAATGATGTATGGGATTTAGTTCCTAAACCACAAGATAAAACCATAATAGGAACTAAATGGGTTTTTAGGAACAAGCTAAATGAGTCAGGAGAAGTAATAAGGAATAAAGCTCGGTTAGTAGCACAAGGATATAATCAACAAGAAGGAATAGATTTTGATGAAACATATGCACCCGTAGCTAGACTTGAAGCTATTAGGATGTTACTAGCTATTGCTGCCCATAAAAACATTAAGCTCTATCAAATGGATGTCAAAAGTGCATTTCTAAACGGCATTATTCAAGAAGAAGTTTATGTTGCCCAACCACCTGGCTTTGAAATACCGGAAAAAGGTGACTATGTTTATAAACTTAAGAAAGCACTTTATGGTTTAAAACAAGAACCTAGAAATTGGTATGAAAGGCTCAAAACATATCTTTTTGATAATGGCTTTTCTATTGGAAATTCAGATTCTACTTTATTTTTCAAAACATATACATTTGATTTCCTAGTTGTGCAAATATATGTTGATGACATTATTTTTGGAGCTTCAAATGATTCATTGTGCACACAATTTAGTGATATTATGCAAAAAAGAATTTGAAATGAGCCTCATGGGTGAACTAACTTTCTTTCTTGGTTTTCAAATTAAGCAAACACCTGCAGGAATTTTCATAAGCCAAGAAAAATATACTAAAGAACTCTTAAAACGTTTTGGGATGGATCAATGCAAACATGCTACTACTCCTATGGCTACTTCTGTCAAAATTGATAAGGATGAAAATGGGGAACCTATTGATGATTCCTTATATAGAGCCATGATTGGTAGTTTGCTTTACTTAACGACTTCTAGACCGGACATTATGTTTTCTGTTGGTCTTTGTGCTCGATTTCAATCACAACCTATGCATTCTCATTTTCTAGCAGTTAAACGAATTCTTCGTTATCTAGCCGGTACTACTTGCTTTGGTTTATGGTATCCAAAAGGACAATCCTTAGATTTTAAAGCTTATACTGATGCGGATTATGCTGGTTGTCGACTTGATCGCAAGAGTACTAGTGGTGGCTGTTTCTTATTAGGGAGAGCTTTAGTATCTTGGTTTAGCAAGAAACAAAATACGGTTGCCCTATCTACAACTGAAGCTGAATATATGGCAGCCGGGTCTTGTTGTGCTCAAGTGCTTTATATGCAACAGGTGTTAAGCGATTATGGTTTTAATCTGTCATCTACACCTATTTTTTGTGACAACACGAGCGCCATTAACTTAGCACACAATCCTATTTTACACAGCCGAGCTAAACATATTGAAATCCGTCATCATTTTTTAAGGGATCACATCTCAAAAAATCATGTTTCCCTTCATCATGTTGATACGGAAGATCAATTGGCTGATATTTTTACAAAACCACTTCCACTAGATCAATTTAACAACATTAGGAAGCAATTGCTTATCACTCCTTTGGAGGATGTTTTCTTTGACATTTGTGCTACTTAAACAAAAACTCTTGTTTACATTTTTGGCTTTTAAATGGACATCTTTTTTCATTAGATTTGATGGGATATCTAATTAAGGGGGAGTTTTTATTCTTAACGGTTATCTTTTTGAAATGACAAAGGGGGAGATATAAATATAAAACTCAAATTTAGTAATTATGTAAAACTCAATTAATGAGCTTCATAAATAAACTCTTGGCTTTACATTGAAAGTTGCTATATTCCCATATGATCTGGATTTCATGTTCCATAATTCATGGGGAATAATAAGCACACATTTTATACACAAGAGAAAAAGCTACAAAAGGTAATCTAAAGGTATGAAACTCATATGTTTTATATTTCCTTTATTTATATTTTGGAAATGTTTGTCATCTTCAAAAAGGGGGAGATTGTTGGCTAAATGGACATCTATAAAATCCCTTTGTTTTGATTATGACAAACATTTCATTCTTATTAATCTAACGAGCTACTTGAGTGTGCAGGATGACAAAGCAACAAGGGAAAATCTACAAGCTTACATATTTATATTTTTCATGCAATGTAATCACTGTTGTAAAAACTTGTACAAAAATATAATGTACAAGTACTTAGAATTGCATGTAAATCAAGCGTTAGATTCTCCCTAGATAAACACCACAGTTAGACAAGTCATCCCATTCAAATAGGATTACTTATGCACACTCACACACATAATTAGTGCCTAAATTGAAACCTTGAAACATGATCAATCTCGGTCGACAAACTCCTCGACCGAGACA
Organism: Alisma plantago-aquatica; assembly: GCA_963693085.1. Lineage (NCBI taxonomy): Eukaryota > Viridiplantae > Streptophyta > Magnoliopsida > Alismatales > Alismataceae > Alisma > Alisma plantago-aquatica. The sequence goes on from OY856412.1 coordinate 38,439,803, forward strand.
CTCTCGGTTGACAATCTTCTCGACCGAGAAAGATCCAAAGTAGTCGTTAGACACAACAGACAAGTTAGTTGGCAGTTGACGAAAGACGTTGCAAATCACTTGTTCCAGAGAGCCTGTCGGTCGACAAAAGTTCGACCGAGTAGGTGTCTCGGTCGACCATTTGTCGACCGAGATGGTCTCTGACAGCAACTGCAGAATTAATTAATTAGCCGTTGTTAAAGCAACAACTTTGTACCTAACGGCTAGTTAAGCACTTAGAAACCCCTAGAAGTTGTCTAGAACGTCCTTAAGCATCCTTAGGCCATTCCTATAAATAGGACAAGCCATAGGACACCTAAACTCACTTGTTTTACACTTGCTACACTTGAGAAAATACTTGAGCATACTTGAGCAATCTGTTACAAGCAATTTGAGCACTGTGATCATTGGCCTACTTTCTCCTTAGCTCAATTTCGTGTCCTATAGGCTAGAATCTCCTACCCACAGCAATCACAAGTTCACACACTTGGTTAGGAGATCTATACGCTTGATCTTGGCATATCAAGCCTTGGGCTTAAAGGATAAGTTGTAATTTCCTTTTTCCTTCTTGTTCCTTTTTATTATTTGTACTCTCCTTGCTACTCCTAGGGTTGGAGGCTGCGGAACGGAGAGGGTTGACTTCTCAGGTGGAGAAGGGGACTTCAAGCTACTTCAAGAAGGCTATCGCAAGGGAAGCTACTTCTGAAGGCTGGTGCAACGGGAGTTGGTGCATCTACTTCAAGGAAAGGATGCTTCAAGGTTGAGCGATTACTTCTAGGTGAAGGTTGCTTGAAGGGTTTGGGAAAAGAAATTGTATTTTATGTAAAGTCCTTGCGAGGTAATAAAATAAATTTCTTTTCAAATCCCGGTTGGGTAAGCAACCGGGTAGTGGACGGACGGCTATAGTATTTGCTATAGTTGGAACCACTCTAAACCCTGTGTCTCCTTGTCCAATATCTTCATTGTGGTTGTTTGAGTTTAAATTAAGTTAAAATCTTTATAAAACTCTATTCACCCCCCCTCTAGTAGTTTTCAATGTTGGCTACGGGCACATAATATACATTTCTCTATAATTGTTTCTTTAGAAGCAGATTATGCAGGTCAATCATACAATAGCTCTTTATTTATACAAGATATTATTGAGTTGTTTATGTATGATTGGATGAATACATCAATGATAGAGACATGGATAAGGTGAGATCTTGTTTATACATCCATATACCTTGTGTAAGATCCGGTGATCTGGTTTCTTATATATTAATGCATACGTAATACATGTTTTGCAGCTACTTAGTCAAAGATCAATGCAAACAATTTGCATTTGATCATGTGGGATTTTTGATTCCATCATTGATTAGTATGGTAGCTAAAGACCCTGATAGTGCTCAACAATACTGTATAGATGCTTTTACAGTTTTCGGTCAGCAAAAGAAGACGATAATAATAGCTCCATTCAATGTCAAGTAAGTTTACTTTATTTATAATTTGGACATAAGAAAATTCCATTTTTATTGTGCATTTTGAGTTATTAATTTTTAACTTTTTTACCTCTAGCGGTAGACATTGGGAGTTACTAGTTATTGTCCCCGGGACATTCATTGTTTATTATCTAGATCCTGCGGGAAGTACATTGAACACTAAAAGTGGACACATATTGAGAATGCCATTATTCTGGTGAGAAATATTTCATTTTTATATCCGTTAACATATGTTATTACATTACTATTTAATTATGCAATTTACTGTGTTACATTAACATGTAGGGGTTTAGATGCATTCAAAAATGCTGGAGGAAATGTCCCAAGGAGAAAGAACCAACCAATAATTTGGGAGAACATAAAAGTAAGTTCCCGACTCCAATGTATATATTATTTATGTGAACTGTGCTTAGTTGTATTTTTTAATATTTTGTATGTTTCAATTTATAGTGTGCTACACAAGACAACGGCTGGGCATGCACATACTATGTGATGCGATTTATGCAGATGATTATCCGACATGCCGCATTGGATATTAATACCATACATGAGGTATTATATATAGTCTCATTAGTTAGTATGAAATATATCAATCTTATTTTTATATTATTACTTATATATATATATCATTCTCTTTGCAAGTGTTTAAAACTGACCACACTATAGGTAAACTCTTAAAAAATGTACATGCTCCATATACGATGGAAGCATTAAATGAAATAAGAGAAGAATGGGCAAAAGCCATACAAGCAGTGGCGATTGTAAGATATAATTGGGATGCTGATAGCGATGCTGAATGATATTTTGTAAATGAATATTTCTGAATGTTTATACAAGTCTGAATATTTCTACATGTATTTGAATGTTTCTACATCTGTGAATGTGAGAATTGAATTGATGTCTGAATGTATCTACTTGTGTGAAAAAATATTTGTTGATTTTGTAGGTTTGTGGCCTGTTTGTAGGCTGATATCAATGGATGTCGTAAACCTGCAGTTCAGGAAACTGAACTGCAGGTTCTCATCCTGCTGACCAGCCACAACATGCCTGCAAACTGATAAGAAAAAAAAAATTAAAGTATAGGCGTCGGTTATTTATAGAACACCGACGCCTAAGGCCTACAACATCAGTTATTAGATACAAACCGACGCCTAATGTGACAAACAACCCGACCGTGCAGGAAAGCACGACCGTGGTGGAAAAGGTGTCGCTTATTAGTATAAAATTGACGCCTATAGTACTAAACACGGCTATGCAGCGAAGCATGGCCGTGTCATCTGGGAATATGGCATCGGTTGTTCAGTTGTTAACTGACGCAGAAAGTGTCCTAGGTGGTGCCTTTTTTGTGGCGCGAACCCTATAGACGTCGGCCAACTATATATAGCCGACGCCTATAGATCATATAGGCCTCAGTTAGAAAACCGACGCCGAAGAGTTTGACCTTTAACGACGCCCACATAGGCGTTGCTTGAAAACCAACACCAAAGTGGGTTAAACAACCGACGCCAAAGATTGTTTCTGTAGTAGTGGTCTAAACAATCTATTCGTCAGATCATAAAGGTTGTTGGAGCATTGGTTAGCCCAAATGCATAACCACAAATTCATAATGGCCATACCTTTTCCTAAAAGCTGACTTAGGTATGTCATCATCCTCAATCCAAAACTGATGATAAAATGAACTAAGATCTATCTTATAAATATTGTGGTACCTCGTAACTAATCAAACATATCATCTATACATGGCAACAAATACTTATTCTTAATTGTCATCTTATTCAACTATTGGTAATCAATACAGAACCTCATCGATCCATCTTTCTTTTTTACAAACAGAATGGGAGAACCCCAAGGAGACGTAATCAAACTAATGAAACCTTTATCTAGTTCTTGCAACTACTTCTTAAGCTCTTTCATCTCTATTGGTGCCATCTTATATGGTGTTTATGTTATGGGATGAATACCAAAAGCTAGATTGATTTCACAACCAATATCTCTAGGAGGAGGTTGACGTGTATTTTACTACGCGCTAAAAACGCAAGTATACGCGTCGAGTAGTACATGCCTTGTGAGGCCCGAGTCGAACACAGGGATACTCGGAATTGTTGGTGACTCCTACTAACTAGTCGTGATCAGCTAATCCGATTAACAAGTTGAGAGTTGTTGTTAAAACTAAAAGAAAAATAAAAACAAAACAAAAGAAGCAATCGATTAAATGTTGGTTTAATCAATTCAAAAGGTATCTTTAGGATTGCAGTTTCACCGTGGGTTTTCATTGTATTAGATTTTATATAATGCCTCAATCTTCTCTCTCTATCCGGGTAGTGGCCTGAAAATAGAATTTCCCACTGTCGTTGTGCAATTCACTACTTAGGTTTAGGTCGGTTCCACCGTCGTAGTAACCTATCCCCTAAACTAAGTGCATTACGAACAATCTCTCAGTATCCACCATTAATTTTACACCACCTTGTTCAAGGGATTTATCGATTAATGTAGGTTTCGTCTCTTTTCAGCCGTTAATCCTTCTGTCGAAGTGATTAAGGGCATTAGATTATTATTATGGTGATCAATCATAACAATATATGGAGAAAACGAAGCTATGCCACGGATTTAAGAGAGAAAAATATGAATTACTATTATAAAACTGTCATACAATGAATTCCCGGGCTACTCCCGGTCCTAAAGATGGAGGGGATTAGCCCCGCATGTTCATCTTACACAAGTACATGGAAGAAATAGGGGAAATCATATGGAAAACGTGAATTGAAAGGGAAAACCCCTGAACGGAGAAGAACCGATTGATCCTTTGCGTAGAACACGTGCTTTCCCGCCTCTCGGTGGTGAAATCCGTCTTTGGCAGCATCCGAATCGACTGGTATGAACTTCTGGCCTCCGTTCCCCTCTCTCCTCCTCCTCGGCACTTGTGCAATGGCTAATCACCCCCCCTTCTTCTCTGGGCGGCCGTCATTAGGTATAAGTCCCTAATTAGGTCGCTAATTAACTCCAGCCGTCTGATTGAGATCATTAGAAAGCAAACTCATATCCTACGACATCGATACCATCGACGCGAGTCGATGGTATCGACCCGCTATAGTAGCAGCTGGCTGCAAACCCTTCCTTTGTCACGCCCGACATCATCTCGATACCATCGACTCGGGTCGATGGTATCGACTTCCTTTTGGCGTAGGTTCTGTCATTTTGCGACGTTGTAGCCTCCATGTGTCGATGGTATCGACTTGGTGTCTATACTATCGACTGCTTCTCCGCCAGCAACCTGAAGACGTCTCGATACCATCGACATCAGCGTCGATGGTATCGACTCTTTGCTGCTCCTTTCGGCTGGCAACCTGTGACCATGTCGATGGTATCGACTTTCGTCGATGGTATCGAGGGGAGCAAATACTCGTTTTTCCTGAAATTCAAAGACAAGATCACATAAATCCACACAAATAATAATAATGTGATAATTAATGCTCAAAACAATGAAATAAAGGGAATTTGACATAAAATAATGGCAAAGACCAAAATGGATGAATTATGCGATATTAACCATAGAAATGACTAATAAAAGCACAAAACACATATCAAACAGGTCTATAAATTTGACTCAAAATCATCGCATCAAACTCCCCTAAGCTTGAATATTGCTCGCCCTCGAGCAACTCATCCTTAGAATAGAATTGCAAATGTCAACTGAAAAACAACAAACCAACCCAACATCCCATATGACTCCCACTGATCATTCACAAACCGGCCTTCTCTAACCACAGAACGATAATTACCCTAAAGGTGACAGTAATCATCAACAAAAGAAATTGACCTCCAAACCAATCGAACACTATCACATAAGGCAGTTAGCATAAAAAGATTCGCCGGTTCAGACTTGGTTCATTCTGTGATCGCCTATACTACGTTGCTCGCCCTAACTACCATCTACATGGAAGCAGTTCTCCTGATATTCATTAGTGAGGAGAAATTCACGGTGGCCTACCAATCTGAGCAACGGGTGGATGAAGATGGGTGGCTCATGGAAGAACGTGGAAGTATTGTACAGTTTCAACATGCATATACAAAAATGTCCTATATGATGCACATGCACATTAGAAATGCCCTAATGCCTAAACTTGGGTGGAATGATGCATGCACTAACCATCCATCTCAAAATGAGATGGATATCTAGTCAAGCTACATCATGTACTCAATTATCCTGAAATGCAACTAATATCATGTTCCTTTCTCCTTCTTATTTCACTTTCTTCTAAATTCTTTTTTTTTCTATTACAGATTTTCAGATTTTTTTCAGCCCACATATCCATAATTGCTTAAAGATAATTTTGTGGGGCTATTTTCTTCATACTCAGGAATTTTTTTACTATTTAGAAGGTATGGAACAATTAATTCACCATTGGGGAAAAATTGAGATACATGATATACTTTATGCATGAAAATCATGAATGCAACTACATGGCATGCACCTAAAGGTGATGTGCCTGAATCACTATATTTTTTTCTTTTTATGCAAACATATGGAAAATACCAATGCAAGTCCTATCTAAATGCTATGCACACAAAAAGGAATTACAACATCACTTTACTTCCAATTCTTAGGTGGATTATAGAAAAAATGAAGTGGAACGATCACAAGACTAGATGACTGAACCTTAGAAAGATATTATGCGTCCCTCCTTACTGACCTGTGTAGTAGTTTAGAGGGTTCTCTCTCTTACATCCAATTAAGGTCTCATTACCATTTGGTTAGGTTAGGCTCAAACAACCATTTCCGGCCACTTTCATGAATCATTAGGAGTACAGGTATGAAATGTTGTTTTAAAGTTGACATAATCAATCATTTTCGTAGGATGTGTGCCCAAGGTCAAAACAAAACAAGCTATCCAAAGACACAAAAATTTTCAAATTTCCCTTAAATTCCCCATGCACTAACAACATGATGACACATTTTTACGACATCCACAATTACACTAGATAGCACGTGGATCCTACAAAAACTAAAAATGCAAGAAACAAATAACAATGCTAAAAACTAAAAACAATAAAAGATAGAGCTGTTCCAACTACCCCCCTAAGCTTGAATTCGACTATGGCCTCATAGTAAAAAACAAACTTAAAGATTGGAACAGGGATACCTGATCACTCTTATGGAGGTGGAGGTGGGTAAGGCAGCGCCGTGGGGTCCCAAGATGGGTATTGCCCCTGGAATGTCAGATCATACTGGGGCATCGGAGGAGGCTGTGGATACCCCCCAAAATAATTCTGGCTCCAGTAATGATCGTAAAATGGCTGCTGCTGCTGCTCCATCCTGTGCAGCCGATCATGGATATTCTGTTGATTCCTGAAGAGAAGGCGCTCATTCTCGAAGATCGCCTGCTGGTTGACAAATAGTCGGTTGGTAGTCTCTTGAATATCGGTAAAGGTGGATGTATGCTGTTGCTGTGTATGGTGAATGTCCTGCATCATATTGTACATGCCTTGCATGGAATAGGCATCCTCGCTAGGCTGCGAGGGCTGTGGTGATGGTGGCATAGGCTGTGATGATGAAGACGCACCCGGATGCATCCGAGGACGCTTCCGGGGTGCTACTTGTGCTCGAAGAGGTGTAAATGCCTCTTCTTCCTCCTCAGCCTCGTTGTCCTGTCCGTCGTCGCCATCGTCATTGTCGCCTTCTTCATCATCAGAGTCGATGGCTATGATCAACCATCTGAAATGTTGTGCACCCTCGATGTTGAAGATGGGATCCGGCAGTGCGCACTCCTGGTACGCTTGATTTACGTGGCAATGCGTAAAAGCCACGCCAGCTCAGAGAAGAACGAGATTGGCTCGGTGTAGATGTTGCAAGTTGACCTTGCTTCTCGTAGAAAGAGGAGTCAGCTGATCGAGATTCAAGCCCAAGTAGAGGGATCCCTTGGTGACAAGCCCCCCAAAATGAATCGGGGCTTTTCTCGTGCTCCTCTTCACCGCCAACACTCGTTGTAGAAAGAATGCACCCCAGTTGCATTCTTGGCGCTTCAGGAGCTAATATAAGAAGAAAAGATCCGTTTCCTGAAATTTGCTTAGTGCCAGATCACTTCGAGAAAAGATGGTGGAACTCAACATCCGGTGCAATACCCGAACAAACGGGTGCTCGAAGTCGGCTACCGCAGCGTTGTGGTAGCTCACCGACCTCCCTTGTGGTACCGTCACCAACTCGGAGAAGAGAGTATCGTAGTTGGTGCGGTTATCCGGCCGCCAGTGGTCGTATGGAGAATGATTCCAATTGAAGATCCTGTTGAATTGGCAAAGCGTGAGGGTATAGTCACGGTTGTACAGCCGGAAAGACACCCGACCCTTTATCCATTCACGGTCGGTGGCGACGACATCGTTGGGCACGACGCAGACGTCAAGTGACGCCATGAACTCCACCACCAATTCTTTGTAGGTTGGCCACTCGCCGAAAAACGGTTGGCCATTAGCATGATACTGTAACTCATCGGGCCCCCTGCTTGTACGTTTCTCTTGCCCCTGCAGAACATAGGCCAAATTGGCCTCGAATCCGAGATCTCGGATCATTTCCCGGTCCACATACCGAGTGAGTTCGATCTTCCTTTTTAAGATTTCCTCATAGATCTTCTTCACCTCTGTGGAAGGATGCATCATGCGCGGCCATGCAACCGACCCGGGAGGAGGTGGCACAAACTCCTGAATCTCCTCCGGGTCCGCACGTGAAGAAGATGCTCCAGTGACGTGAACAATGTTGGTGATGAGAAAGGGATTAGAAAGAGAGAGCTCGGTGTAGAATGGAGATATGAATCTCCACTCGGTGACGATCGTCGCTCGTGATGCTGGTCTTCGCTCTTGGATGGCTCGGGGGAGTGCTCGGCGCAAAGGGAGGAGATCACTCTGAAGGTGTGATGTCAAATGACGTAATGATTCTCCTTAAATAGACTTGGCCGGCGCCACTGTTAGCCCGTCGATACCATCGACACGAGTCGATGGTATCGACGCTAGTCGATGCTATCCGCCCCTCACATGGTATCGACGATCGTCGATTGCTGGATATTGAAACACGGATCGCTGACGTGTCGATACCATCGACATGGGTCGATGGTATCGACTCTGCACCCGGATCGATGATGTGGAAGCCACGATTGCTGTCGATTTCTTTGCGCGGATCGGTGACATGGATGGTCGATACCATCGACAGATGTCGATAGTATCGACTTGGTTTCATTGCGACACCGCCACTTTGCACTTCAACCTGTAACCATGTCGATACCATCGACGAGGCCATCGATGGTATTGAGTTGACTGAGACAAATCGGCCTGAACTTCTCCAGAGATCTCGATGGTATCGACACCCTTGTCGATACTATCGACACCCTTGTCGATACTATCGACTTTTGCTTGGCGACCTGCCTGTAGGTGTGTCGATACCATCGACAAGGCCGTCGATGGTATCGACTCAGAACGAAATCTGCAGTCATCAACCTGAACCCGTGTCAATACCATCGACTTGTGTGTCGATGGTATCGACTCTGCCTCAGCCTGCACAATGAACAAACGGATCAAGGTATCTTTTTTTACACTAAAAATTAAACGAAAATAAAGCAACCTATGATTATAAATACTCTATCCTAATGTACCGATGGTTGGGTTGCCTCCCAGGAAGCGCCCTTATTTAACGTCTTAGGCTAGATAGCTTCCGGGCTTCTCATCCATCCGAAAGTGCAATGAGTTTAACCTCATTCATCTTCCTCTTGTAATTCTCACCAAAATAGAGCTTCAGCCTCTGTCCGTTCACCAAGAACGTGGTATCACCATCACGCACTAAAATCGCGCCGTGTGGTTTGACCTCTTCCACCACGAACGATCCACTCCACTGGGATTTTAGCTTCCCGGGATGCAACTTGAGTCGAGAGTTGAACAACAAAACACTATATCCTTTCTTAAACGTGCGCAACTCGATGTGGCAATCGTGAATCAGTTTTGTGCGCTCCTTGTATATCCGGGCATTCTCATATGCCATCATCCGTAACTCATCCAGCTCATTCAATTCGAACATTCTCTTTCTCCCAGCTTCATCATAACTTAGATTTAGCCTTCTAAGCGCCCAATGGGCCTTGTGCTCCAACTCCATCGGTAGGTGACAAGCCCGGCCATACGCCAACCTAAAAGGCGTGGTGCCTATAAGTGTTTTGTAGGCCGTTCTGTACGCCAACAGTGCATCCGGTAGTAGGGCACTCCAGTTCTTCCTCGTGGATGCCACCGTTCGCTCTAGAATCTTCTTAATTTCACGGTTGGAGACCTCCACTTGGCCTTGAGTCTACGGATGATATGGGGTGCCAATGTTGTGCTTGAACCCATATTTCTTCAATAATGTCGATAACTTCTGATTCCTAAAATGTGTACCCCCATCACTGATTATCATTTGGGGTATCCCAAACCTGCAGAAAATATTCTCCTTTACGAACCTGCACACTACAGTGGAATCATTAGTCCTTGTGGGGATTGCTTCCACCCATTTCGACACATAATCAACTGCTAACAAAATATATAAATTGGAGTTCGAGGACACAAAGGGTCCCATGAAATCTATGCCCCACAAATCAAATACCTCAACTTCCTAAAATACATTCAGGGGCATCTCCTGTCGCTTCGAGATATTACCTGCTCGCTAACAAGGATCACATTGTCTCACAAAATCGTAGGCATCCCGAAACAAAGTTGGCCAATAAAGGTCTCTTTCCAAAACTTTAGCTGCCGTTCGCGAGCTGGCGTGGTGTCCTCCCGTAGGTGATGCATGGCAATGATGGAGAACACTCTCGTACTCCACTTCAGGCACACACCTGCGTAAAATACCATCCCTGCATTGCTTAAGAAGAATTGGATCATCCCAAAAATAGTATCTCAAAGAATGAAAAAATATCTTCTTCTCCTGATATGACCAATCTTCCGGGATGATCCCGCAAGCTAAATAATTTACAATTTCAGCGAACCAAGGTTCTTTAGAGTTAATTTTCAAAAGTTGTTCATCCGGAAACGTCTCGGTTATGGGTATATGTAAATCTTTTTCATCCACCCTTTCTAACCTAGACAAATGATCAGCCACTACTTTCTCAATCCCAAATTTATCCTTGATTTCAATGTCAAATTCCTGTAAGAGTAAAATCCACCTAATGAGTCTAGGCTTTGCGTCTTTTTTCTCCATAAGTATTTTATTACAGCATGGTCAGTCCATACAACTACTTTAGATCCAACTAAATACTGTCGGAATTTTTCGAAAGCAAACACAACGGCAAGTAATTCTTTTTCAGTAGTTGTATAATTCAATTGGGCATCATTCAGAGTTTTTGAAGCATAGAAAATCACAGCGGGCTTATTATCTACCCGTTGCCCCAATACGGCTCCTACTGCAAAATTCGAAGCGTCACACATCAATTCAAAAGGTTTTGTCCAATCCGGCGTTTGAACAACAGGGGCAAAAATCAATTTTTCTTTCAAAACATCAAATGCATGGAGACACTTATCATTGAAATCGAAAACCGCATCTTTCTCCAAAAGCTCGGATAAAGGTTTTGCAATTTTAGAAAAATCCTTTATGAATCGCCGATAGAACCCGGCGTGTCCCAGAAAACTTCTCACCCCTTTTACAGAATTAGGTGGGGGCAACTTGGAAATAACCTCAATTTTCACCGGGTCCACCTCAAGACCTTTGCTAGACACCTTGTGTCCTAGCACTATTCCCTCTGTCACCATCATGTGACATTTCTCCCAGTTTAGGACCAAGTGTGTGTCCTCACAACGCTGCAACACTTTGTCTAGGTTATAGAGACATTCATCAAATGATGCACCATAAACCGAGAAGTCATGCATAAAAACCTCAAGACAGCGCTCTACCATGTCAGAAAATATGGCGAGCATACAGCGTTGAAACGTCGCCGGTGCATTGCATAAACCAAACGACATTCGGTGGTAAGCAAAAGTCCCATACGGACAAGTGAACGTAGATTTCTCTTGATCCAAAGGATTAATCGAGATCTGGTTGTACCCCGAGTACCCGTCTAGAAAACAAAAGTGTGATCGACCGGCAAGACGCTCTAAAATTTGATCAATAAACGGTAAAGGAAAGTGATCCTTAAGTGTGGAAGCATTCAAACGACGGTAGTCAATAAAAACTCGCCACCCGGTTACCAATCGGGTGGTGACAGGTTGATTCAATAAATTTTGAGTGACAGTAATTCCCCCCTTCTTAGGGACTACCTGTGTGGGACTCACCCATGTCGAGTCTGATATGGCATAGATAATACCTGCAACAAGAAGCTTGATGACCTCCTTCTTCACAACCTCCATCATGCTCAGATTTAGACGTCTTTGAGGCTGAATCACTGGCTTGGCTCCTTCCTCGAGCCGAATCTTGTGCTGACATAGAGTAGGGAAATCCCCTTGATGTCTGCAACGGACCACCCAAAAGCTCCTCGGTGGTTTTTAGCACTATCAACAGTTGCTCCTCCTCTTCCGCACTCAAATAAGCAGAAACGATCACCGGTAACTTGTCTTTCTCAGCTAGAAAGACATACATGAGATGCGGGGGCAGCGACTTTAATTCCAAATCCGGCAGGCTGATAAGAGATGATTGCTGTGGTGGGGGAAGTGCACCTAAATCTTCATAGTGCCTCGCATAGAAACATGGAAGCATCTGAAGCATTTTAGTGCACTCCTTGAGTGATTTACTCCGCATCCAATCATATGTAATATTCAACAAACAAGCCTCCAACGATAATTTCGGATACGCATCAGAAACAGAAAGTGCTATCACATCATCCTACAAAGAAGGTGGAATGTCCTCATTCTCATCATTCGGAAATCCCACAGCTTTACACAAAGAAACTACCTTAGTCTGCTCCATGATATCTACAGCTAAGGTTCCATTGTCCACCTTGCTCATCACATGAGCCATGTCCAGAAATGGTTTTCCAAGGCAGAGTGAAATATTGCAATCCAGATGTTTCACCATATTGCATTGTTCTTTTGATTTGGATGACACAGTGCTAGAAGGCATGACCATCTCAAAACGGTCATCTGCTATGCCCAAGGTCAAGCGACCTCTCCCCATCTCTAAGATCATGTCGGCTGTAGCTTGGAAGGGACGTCCAAGTAACAGCTGGTTGCCATGCTCATCCTGCATCTCCATAACCACAAAATCAGCCGGAAAGACAAATCTATCCACCTTTACTAAGACGTCTTCACAGATTCCATATGGCTTCACCACAGAGTTGTCTGCCAATTGAATCGTCATATTGCTCGGGCGTGATTCCTTCAATCCCAGCTTTTTAAATGTCGAAAGGGGAATCAAGTTGATGCTTGCCCCTGAATCACACAATGCTTTGCCAAATTTAACCTTCCTGATATAGCAAGAAATGTTGAAACACCATGGATCCTGTCTCTTTGGCGGAAAAGTGCCCATGATGAAGGCACTCACTTTCTCCTTGAGAACAACGACCTCTGTATCCGGAATTTTTCTTTTCTTGGTAATGACATCTTTTAGAAACTTCCCGTATGAAGGAATTTGCTCAATGGCTTCCAGTAACGGAATATTAACTGAAAGCTTCCTAAAACTGTCCAAGAACTTCTTGAACTGTGCATCTACCTTCCTTGCCTTCACGCTATTCAGATACGGGACCGGAACAGCTTGTGCCCTTTGATGAGGTGGCACATAAGACGTCTTTTTCTGCGGTTCCTCCTCAGCATCCTGTTCTTCAGTACTCTCCATGGCTATGTCTTCAACTTGCCCAGAGACTGGTGTGGGATGCTCCACATTGGTTTCACCTTCAACTTCATCTCGCGGTGTGCTTGTTTCATCAGTTCTTGGATTCAACACTTTCTTACCGCTTCTAAGCAGGATAGCCTTAGCTTGCTGGTTTCCCCCGAGAACATTGGTATTCCCCGGAAAACCTGGATGTGCTGGCTTCTTCAAATTGGCAATCTCGGCTGCCATCTGTGTCATGGATGTCTCAATGGTCCTCATTTGAGCCCCATGGCTCTGCAATGTTTGCCCAAATTGATTCATGAACTCTCCTTGCTGCTTGATTTGCTGGCCAAACATATTCATTAGCTCTTGATTTTGCTTTATAACCTGATTGAGCAGCTTCGTGCTCTTATCTTCTGCTACTGGCGTGGGTTTGGCATCCGGATCCTGTAGAAAATTATTTGGATCCTTCCAAGAGAACTTTTTATCTTTTCTCCATGAATAGTCATTGTTCCTATATCCTTGTTGTTGTCTCATGTATTTGACTTGAGCCTCATCCTCGGACTCATTTTCCTCCTTTTGCATTAGCTTCTTTGCAAGAAGATCCATCTTATCATTCAGCTCTCTCATTGCCTTGGATTCACTGACGACTCGCGCTTGCTCTACCGGGCCTCTTTCTCTTTCACCCCATGACTGCTTTCTAGCCATGTTCTTGAGTATTTCCCAGCATCTGGTGTCAGTATTGTTTAGAAAAAATCCCGAACCGGCTGAATCCAGATTACTCCTATCATGCTCGGAGAGAGAAAAATAGAAGATTTTCACCTATGTCTCTTTGTCCAGCCCGTGATGCGGACACCTCCTCAACATAACCTGAAATCGCTCCCAAGTCTCAGAATATGTTTCACCGGCCTGTTGGGTGAAATGGTGAATCTTCCGGATCATGTCGTTAGTCTTCTCAGGAGGGAAGAACCTCTCAAAGAAGACCTCCACCATATGGTCCCAAGACTCCACGAACTCATCATCTAGATTATGTAACCATTCTCGTGCTGCTCCCGCCAAGGAACTTGGGAAAAGCTTGAGATACAATGCATCTTATGGAAACATGTCTATTTTTACCATGTCGCAGTTTTCAAAGAACTGGCTGATGTGTGCAATAGGATCCTCATTCTTCAGCCCATGAAACGCGTTTGATTTCACCAAATTTATCAACGCTGGATTGATCTTATATGTCGGTATGTTGATCGCCTGCTTCTTTATAGGCCCCTTTGAAGCTGATGAGGAAGAAGCCTTTATCTTCTCCCATATGGTCTGTGGCTCGGCCATGTCTTCTGGTTCAGATTCAGAATCTATCTCTTCTTGGTGCTCTTGCTCGTAATACTCCTCGTCCTCAGGTCCCGGAAGCGGAACCTCGGGTGCGCGTTCCGTGTAGTCAGTACTACGCGTCTGCACCATACAGAGTACCTGAAATAAGAAAATTCGAGTTCAGTACTATGCTTAGACGAGTATAAACAATTAAAGCACAATGTAAAATAATTCAAATTGAATGAAAATTAAAAAGAAATTTGTGGCCTAGAGTGGCCGCTCGTAGCACTCGAAGTGCCAACAATTCGCCTTGTCCCCGGCAACGACGCCAAAAACTTGACGTGTATTTTACTACACGCTAAAAACGCAAGTATACGCGTCGAGTAGTATAGGCCTTGTGAGGCCCGAGTTGAACACAGGGATACTCGGAATTGTTGGTGACTCCTACTAACTAGTCGCGATCAGCTAAGCCGATTAACAAGTTGAGAGTTGTTGTTAAAACTAAAAAAAAAAAAAACAAAACAAAAGAAGCAATCGATTAAATGTTGGTTTAATCAATTCAAAAGGTATCTTTAGGATTGCGGTTTCACCGTGGGTTTTCATTGTATTAGATTTTATATAATGCCTCAATCTTCTCTCTCTATCCGGGTAGTGGCCTGAAAACAGAATTTCCCACTGTCGTGGTGCAATTCACTACTTAGGTTTAGGTCGGTTCCACCGTCGTAGTAACCTATCCCCTAAACTAAGTGCATTACGAACGATCTCTCAGTATCCACCATTAATTTTATACCACCTTGTTCAAGGGATTTATCGATTAATGTAGGTTTCGTCTCTTTTCAGCCGTTAATCCTTCTGTCGAAGTGATTAAGGGCATTAGATTATTATTATGGTGATCAAGCATAACTATATATGGAGAAAACGAAGCTATGCCACAGATTTAAGAGAGAAAAATATGAATTACTATTATAAAACTGTCATACAATGAATTCCCGGGCTACTCCCGGTCCTAAAGATGGAGGGGATTAGCCCCGCATGTTCATCTTACACAAGTACATGGAAGAAATAGGGGAAATCATATGGAAAACATGAATTGAAAGGGAAAACCCCTGAACGGATAAGAACTGATTGATCCTTTGCGTAGAACACGTGCTTTCCCGCCTCTCGGTGGTGAAATCCATCTTCGGCAGCGTCCGGATCGACTGGTATGAACTTCTGTCCTCCGTTCCCCTCTCTCCTCCTCCTCGGCACTTGTGCAATGGCTAATCAGCCCCCCTTCTTCTCTGGGCGGCCGTCATTAGGTATAAGTCCCTAATTAGGTCTCTAATTAACTCTAGCCGTCCAATTGAGATCATTAGAAATCAAACTCATATCCTACGGAGTCAATACCATCGATGCGAGTCGATGGTATCGACCCGCTACAGTAGTGGCTGGATGCAAACCCTTCCTTTGTCGCGCCCGACATCATCTCGATACCATCGACTTCCTTTTGGCGTCGGTTCTGTCATTTTGCAATGCTGTAGCCTCCATGTGTCGATGGTATCGACTTGGTGTCGATACTATCGACTGCTTCTCCGCCAGCAACCTGAAGACGTCTCGATACCATTGACATCAGCGTCGATGGTATCGACTCTTTGCTGCTCCTTTCGGCTGGCAACCTGTGACCATGTCGATGGTATCGACTTCCGTTGATGGTATCGAGGGGAGCAAATACTCATTTTTCCTGAAATTCAAAGACAAGATCACATAAATCCACACAAATAATAATAATGTGATAATTAATGCTCAAAACAATGAAATAAAGGGAATTTGACATAAAATAATGGCAAAGACCAAAATGGATGAATTATGCGATATTAACCATAGAAATGACTAATAAAAGCACAAAACACATATCAAACAGGTCTACAAATGTGACTCAAAATCATCACATCAGAGGTACACCTAGGAACTCATCGAGAAACACATCCTCAAATTCTCGTACAACTAGCACTTCCTTAATAATAGGACCCTTTGCCTTGGTATCCATTACATGTGCCAAGAATGAACCACAACCCTCTCTCCTTCACTTATCTACTATCATAGATGAAACTAAACATGTCGGAAGAATCCTCCTATCACCTTGGAAGACCCATGAAACATCACCATATACAAATGTTTCTACCTTAACACAATAGTCCAAGATCACCTGATATTTTTCCTAAGTATCCATCCCACGCTCATTTAGATCTTCTAAAGTTGTGTCATCCACCTAGTTCCTGCAACACTCAAGTATCATGTTAGATCCACAAGAATGAAATGTTTGTCATCATCAAAACAAAGGGATTATAAACATTTCCAAAATATAAATCATATGAGTTTCATACCTGAAGTATACCTTTTGTAGCCATTCTCTTGTTTGCAAGTGTGTGCTGGCCGAGAGATTATGAGACCCATTTTATTTTATGTTATTGATTTTATATTATTTCTCTCCCTTTGTCATTTCAAAAAGATAACCAAGCTAAACATTAATTATGACTTGTTATTTCTCCCCCTTAATTTGATAATTTGAGACTTAATGCAAACCACTTATTTTTATGTCTAATTTAGCCACAGTTTATTTCTCAATCATTTGTAAAGGATGTTAAGCCTTGAAATGATATGAGATCCATTTAGATACATGGCATATGTGTTTTGATTTCTCATCCATTTTACAAGGGATGTTAAGCCCTGAAAATGACACGAGAATCCCTTAAGATCGTAATGAATGTATCTCTAACCAAATGCACGAGATGTTAAGCCCTGATTTGTTTAAAGAATTCCATTATATTCATACATATTGTAGGCTCCAAGATTACTTTAAAGATACTAAGGTCATAACTAGCTTCAAATTTTCTTTATGATGTTTACAAAGTTTTGTAAGCTCCTTCTTAATCTTATAGTCAAGATAGTTTTTGTGAGCTCCCCCTTAATCTTATAATCAAGATAATTTAAGGATTCTAAGGTCACAATAAGTATTAGATCATAATAAGTTAACCTTTTATGAGAGCTATGCACTGAAATCTTGTTTTCAATATACTGAGATTGAGTGCAAGGAAATGATTTACAATTAAGCATTTTGTCAAGCTTATTTTAGGTCAACCTTAACTTCGACCACGGTGCCCGTTGGTCAAACTTGATTTCAACCCAGAGGCAATTTCTGCAGATTTCCAATTTAAGCATTTTCAATGATCTACTTGATTGAATATTTGAACCATAGCTTATAGAGTATTATTCATGTATAACAAGAATATCATTTTCCATAAGCTAAGCACAAGATAATCATTTAACTAATATGTCAAGATGCATTTGTGTCATTGAGATTTATCTGAATGCAAAAATTACATTTTCAATGATAATATCATATTTTTGTGTGATCAACTGAATCACTATGATCATTTTGAAAACAATATCCATTCATGGTTTATATATAGATCAAAGATCATTTTAGGCAAACCAAGTAAAAGATGAAACACAATGATCACGGTGAAACAGTAAAGGCATCTCCATAATTTCATGAAATACAATAATTATGATCATTTAAAAACAAATTTCAAAACACATGGTTTTTATATAGATAGACCAAGGAATACTTAGGACAAACCATGTGGATTATTATAAAACATTAATTAAATCAACATGGTTCACAGTTTTTAGTTTTAAGACAAACCATGTAGGAGATTATAGAAATTAAAAAATGAACTTGCAATCTATGATATATCTGTATTGATTCATTTTTGCAAGAAGGCATGTCCAATTTTAGTGTGCAAAAAGTATATAGGTTTTTAATCAACATGTTTTGTAACAAGTTTAATAAGAGTGTTATAATTAAAGTATATTAATAAGTCATAATGCAAGCTTATCAAAATGTTTAAAGAATTTGTCTCCAAGATTCATTCTTGATTTGCAGATTAAAGCAATCATTAATAGCAAATTGATAGAAAACTGGATCAATTAAACAGGTTTGGTAGAACTTGATTCGGTCGACTTTTTCTTCAATCGAATTTATCTCGATCAAAGATTTTCTCGACCGAGTATTATGTTGTTTGTATAGGTTTTATCAAATTTTTGCAAGCTTAAAAATAGTAACCTACTCGGTCGACTAATTTTCGACCGACAGTGTCTCGGTCAAACATTTTCTCGACCGAGAATGTTTTTGTATTGTTTTTCAATAACTATTTGTAAGCAAAAGGTAATACAATTTTGCAATAATATAAATATTGAAGCTCAGTTTTGTTGAGATAAGACATTTGAATATCAAAGAAATGTTTTAGGTCAAATCTCAACTAATCAAATTCAAATCTCTAAGTTTTAGGAACCCAAACTAGATCATCATTCCTTTTCTTATATGGGCATGAAAAAGAGTAGTGTCCAAGACCCAAGAAATAGTGACAATTAATAAAATCAATCTCATTTCTCTTTCTAGGAGTTGAGTTGTTCCTGGGTACATACATAATCTTGGCCTTGGGTGCTTGTTTTCTTCTAGGTTTAGGTTGATAGTATTTCCCTTTGGAAACATATCCTAAACCTCTCCTTCCATTATAACTAGAGGAATTATTCAAAATTTTATCAACAACATCATTATTTCTCAAGCTATTAATTTCTCTTTGTAACTTGATAATCACATCCATCTTCTTTTTAATATTTAACTTTGCTTGATCTAGATTAGATGATAAAGCATCTTTTTCCTTAACAATAGCATCATAATCTAGATGATTACATAGGATAGGTTGAGTCTAAAAATTATGCAGTTTTGCAAGCAAATCAACCTTTTCTTGAGAAAGAATATCATGATTTGTTTCTAAAGTAAGCAACTTCATATTGCAATCATTTAATGATGATTTCAAGGTCAGATTTTCAGAAACAATATTGTCCTTTTCAAAAGAAAGATTAGTTAATTTAGCATACAAGTCCTCATTAGTTTTAGTAGCTTTCTTTAGTTTCTTTTTGCAATCAATATATTTCTCATGTGTATCTTGAAGACTAGTAATTAGATCTTCTTTTGGTAAATAAAAAAGGCTTACCTCTTCTTCTTCTTCATTTGTTGTAGCAATAAGGCACTCTACTTCTTTTTCTCCATCTTCACTATCATCACTTGAATCATCCCATGCAGCTTTATATGCTCTTTCTTTCTTCTTATGAGATGATTTCTTCCCCTTCTTAATTTTTGGACAATCACTTTTGAAATGTCCCTTTTTGCCACATTCAAAGCACCTGGAAGAAGAAACACTAGAAGTTTTGTTAGTTTTAAACTTTTATACTGCTTACCGTTTACAATGAGAGTTTCTTCTTCACTATCATCTTCACTTGTGTCATGACTATTCTTGGTTGATGCTTTGAATGAAATGTCCTTTCTTTTCTCCTTCTTGTGTTCAGCCGCCAATCTTTCTTCTTCCTCCAAGGTTGCCTCATGTGCTTCTAGGTTGCCAATGAGTTACTCCATCCTT
Organism: Alisma plantago-aquatica; assembly: GCA_963693085.1. Taxonomy (NCBI): domain Eukaryota; kingdom Viridiplantae; phylum Streptophyta; class Magnoliopsida; order Alismatales; family Alismataceae; genus Alisma; species Alisma plantago-aquatica. Next base: position 38,459,800 of record OY856412.1, read on the forward strand.
AGTCGAGTGAGGTCATTGGCTTCTTTGATTGTAGTCACTTTTGGTTTGTACTTTGGAGGCAAACAGCTAAGGATTTTAGAAACTTGATCCTCTTCACTGATTGCTTTACCTAAAGCATTTAAACCATAAACAATATAAGAAAATTTTGCAGACATTTCACTAATAGACTCATTTTGATCCATACGAAACTGTTCAAACTTTTGTTTAAGCATTCTGATTTTGGAATTCTTAACTTGAACAGTTACTTCATAGGTTATAGAGAGTCTGTGCCATATCTTATATGTCGTTTCACAATTTGATATTCTATTGAACTCACCTACATAAATTGAACAATAGAGTATACTTACAGCTTTTGCATTCATTTGGGATGATCTTACCATATTAGCATCCCAAGTTGCATACTCTGTTTGAGGAAAATCATATGGATTTTAAACCATCCTCCAGAGATCCCAACTAATTCCCTGGAAGTAGAACTGCATCCTCCTTTTCCAGTAGGTGTAGTTTGTGCCATCAAAAGGTGGAGGTCTAGCCACGAGTGTCCCTTCCAAGTTGAGGTTGTTGAGTACCCCGTCTCCCATTCTTCAAGACTTTGTTAGAGTTCCTTGAAGCCTACTCTAATACCAATTGAAAAACCACTAGAGGGGGGTGAATAGGGTTTTATAAATATTTTAACAATAATTCAACTCAAACAACCACAATTGAGATAGGGAGAAAGAGGCAAGGTGTTTAAAGTGGTTCCACCCTTAGAAAAAACTAAGGGAGTCAGTCCACTACCCAATTGTTTCCAATTGGGATTTTCAAAGTATTTAATTTTTATTACCTCACAAGGATGTTACATAAAAATACAAATGCTTTCACCACCCTTTGAATAGCCTTCACCTAGAAGTAGTCCCACCAACCTTGAAGCAGCCTTCCTTGAAGTAACTTCAAGATCCCTCTTGAAGTAGCCTTCCTCTTAAAGTAGCTTCCCATTGAGACAACCTTCTTGAAGTAGTCCAAAGTCCTCCTTCTCCACCGAGAAGATCAAACCCTCTCCAATCCATAGCCTCCAACCCTAGGAGTAGCAAGGAGAGTACAAACAATAAGAAAGAACAAGAAGGGAAAATGGAAATTACAATTACCGTTGTACCACAAGGCTTGATTTCCTATATCAAGCGTTTTGATCTCCTAACCAATGTGTATGGAAGTGTAAGTATGGTGGAAAGGAGATTCTAGCCTACAGGACATGAGCGTGTAGCAATGGGAAGGATTAGCAAATGCTAGAGTTACTCAATTTCTCACAAGAACAGATTGCCAAGTGCAAGTATGTATGCTTAAGTGTTGCACAAGTGTATTCTGGGTGTCCTGAGGCATGTCTAATTTATAGGAATGGCCTATGAATGCTTAATGATGTTCTAGACACTTTCTAGGGGGTTATTAGTGCGTAACTAGCCGTTAAGTATCCACTAATTGCTTTAGCAACGGCTAGTTAATTACTTCTGAAAACTACAGACAAAGTTCTTCTTGGTCGAAGAATTTGTCGACCAAGTGTCTCTCGGTCGATAAGTTTGTCGACCGAGGGATGGTCTGGAGCAAGTGTATATAACATTCGATTCTAACTCCCAACCACCTTGTTTGTTGGGTATAATAGCTATTTGGGTCAATTCTCGGTCGAGGAGTTTGTCGACCGAGAATGACTTTGTTTCAATGTTTTGAACTATGTACTAAGTGTGTTATGAGTGTGCAGTTGTGAAACTATTATAGGGGATGACCTATCTAAGTGTTGTGTGTGGCTAGGGAAGATCTAAAAGCTTGATTTGCATGTACATTGTATACTTGTACAAGTTTTTACATTTGATTACAATCATGAGATTAACACATTGTGAGCATTTAGATCTTCCAAAGTTGTGTCATCCACCTAGTTCCTGCAACACTCAAGTAGCACGTTAGATCCACAAGAATGAAATGTTTGTCATTATCAAAACAAAGGGATTATAATATTGTCCAATTTAGCCAATAGGTTTTCCCTTGGTCTCTATGGAATCTATCCTACAGACCTTCAATGCTTTTGTTTATGGTTTTGTTGGAGAGAGGATCTATATACAAATCCATAGAATCAAATTTCATTGAAATTTATTAAGTATATCAGAAGTTATATCATTTTCCATGATGGATATCGAACAGTAATGTCACTCCCCATCTGTTATTCATGTATCAATTTTTGGCTTTTTAGTACATGCATATTAAAAATGCAATAACTTCCTTATATTAACTCCAATTTCTCCATTCGTTTTTCTTTTGATTCATGATTCAATTCTCTAAAAGAATAAAGTACAAGTTTATAACAATTTTTCTATAAATCAATTGCTCAAGTCTTTTGAGTATGGAAAGCTTTTCTAGTAGGTGTTTTTCCACTTTTGCCTCTATTAAGGTTCCTACTTTCAAAATCATACTTATTCACTTTAGTAAATGTCTAGTGTTTACTCAATCATATAATCAAAAAATAGCTCTTAAATTAATAATATGAGACAAGATTTAGACTAATCAAGATGATTAATCTATGATTTAGAGATAATATGAGTTTGGATTGTTATAAGTTCTCTCCTTAAAAAATTTCATCCTCGAAACTTAGAATAGCTCGGTATGAGTTTTTCCTCATATCATTTTCAAGCCCCCAAGTTACCTCTTCAACAGTTTGTGTTTCCAAAGTACTTTAACCATAGGTATTTCACAGTTAATATGCGTCTGAATCTTTGTATCCATTATTTATATTGGTCCCTCTTCATTGGTGACATCATCTACTAAGTGTACATCTATAGTTTGTAATTGTTTCTTGGTGACATTTCCTTGGCATAAAAACATGAAATAGATCATGCAATTGTTGTAGCTCAGGTGTAGCCACAAGCTATAAGCAACAATGCATATCTTCTCTATAATAGGATAAGTGCCTACATTTCTAGGTGCCAATATAACCATCTTTTTAAATCTAAGAATATCCTTCCATGAAGAAATATTTAGGAAAACATTATCACCAACATCAAATTTCAAGGGTTTATGCCAGTTATAAGTATAACTCTTTTGTCTATGTTGTACAACCTTAGTTGCTTCTTGATCAATTGAATCATTATTGTTGTATATTGAACTATCTCAAGACCTGTCAATTGTTTCTCACCCACTTCATACCAACATATTGGTGATCTAAACTTCCTACCACATAAATCTTCATAAAGTGTCATACCTATACTGAATTGGAAACTTTTGTTGTAGGAGACCTCTATTAAACTTACATGTACATCCCGACTGTTGTAAAATAAACACTTCAAACATATCTGCTAATGTTTGAAGTGTTCTTTCTGATTGTCCATCAGTATGTGGGTGAAAAGTCATACTTAAGTTAAGCTTTATCCGCATAGAAATATGTAGGTTATCCCAAAATCTAGATGTGAATTGTAGTCGTTGATCTAATACTATTGCCAAAGGAGCTTCGTGCAGTCTAAATATCTCTTCTATATAGATCACTACTAGTCAATCCACTGCATAAGTAATTTTCACTGATAGAAAATGAGGTGATTTTCTTAGTATGTCAATAGTAACCCATAAAAGATTTAAAACCTCATGATGTACGTGGTAATCCTATCACAAAGTCTATTGTGATGTGGTCCCATTTCTATCCTAGAATAGGTATTGGTTGTGTCATCCCTATAGGTTTTTGATGTTCTATCTTAACTTGTTGAAACACCCTACAATGTGCCACACATTTTGTCACATCCTTTTTCATCCCCAAAAACCAATACAACGCTTTTAAGTTTACATCTTAGTACTTCATGGATGCATAGAATACATAGAATTACGTGCCTCCTCTAGAATGATCTTTCTTCATTCTACTTGATTTGGTACACACAACCTTCCTTTAAGCCACAAACTGTTTTTATTTGAGAAGTTAAATCCTTCACCCTTTAATTTCTACATCTCATAATTAAACTTTTGAAACTCAAAATATATACCTTGATATTGTAGAATCCGTTTTTATAGAGTTGGTTTAGTTTGTAACCGTGCTAAGAGCATTCCCTCATGTGTTGCAATCAATCGGGTATTTGTCCCTCTAAGATCTAACATCATATCTCCTTTCTCACATGTTATACGATACACTCTATCTATATATGAAGAAGATGATTTAAGCTTAATGTGTCTGTGACCACATTGCCTTACCAGGGTGATAATCAATTGTATACTCATTATCTTTTAATAACTCAACCCATCTATGTTGTCTCAAGTTCCAATCCTTCTAATTAGTAATATATTTAAGGTTCTTACAATTTGTACATACTTGGCATAGTTCTCCATAGAGATTATATCACCAAGTATTTAGGTATAACACCAATATAGAGAACTCTAGGTCGTATATTTGATATTTTGGCTAAACTGGACATTAGCATACCCATTATCTTATTGATGACAAATATTTCATTCTTGTAAATTTCACATGCTATTTAAGTATTTTAGGGTTCAAGAGCATGAGGAGATCGTACTAAGTGGATAGTCGAATATAAATGCACTTAAATGTTTGATATTTTTCATGATTGTACTCAATGTAAAAATATGTACAAGTATATAATGTACAAGTACTTAGATATCATGTAAATCAAGTGTTAGATCTTCCCTATCCACCCAAACACTATCTTACACTCACTTGAAGACTTTAGGGTTGATAGGTTTCATATGAGTCATCAATAGGACCTCATATACATTGCAAATCCTTGCAAAATGTCCTTCTCAGTCGATAAAATTGTCAACCAAGAATCACTCGGTCAAAGAATCAGGCAATCGAAAAATAACTTTGCAAATCTTTAGTTCTAGGTCAATTTTGGACAAAAATGTTGTCGACTGAGATATAGCCAGTGTAATTGATTTAAACAAGAGAGAAACAAACATATAGCCATTAGAGCTAGCTGAACCAAACATTCATCTAGTCGACAATATTGTGGACCGAGAGTCATCCGGTCGACAATATTGTCGACCAAGAAAAGTTTTGGAAACTTCGCATTTAACGGACATTTAGCTGTTGCAAACCAACTACTTTCTACCTAATAGTTATTTAAGCACTAAGAACACTCTAGACAGTCCCTACAACGTCCCTAATCACTTGTAAACCATTCCTATAAATAGGAGAGGCCTTAAGACACCAAAATCATCCCTTGTACACACAATACATAAAGACACACTTGAGCATCCATTCTAGAGAGCAAAAAAGCTAAGATTCACTTGCCATCTTCTTCTTTGTTCTCTAAAGTTGTGTCCTATAGCTACAATCTCCTAGCCACCACATATATCCATGTTCATCTTAAGTGGATAGGACATGTATACACTTGATATAGGATGAAAGTGTTGTACTTCATTTGTTAAGTGTTTCTTTCTTCCAATCTATTTCTCTTGTATTATATTTTGTTATCCTTAACTACTCTTTGGGTTGGAGGCTATTTGAAGTAGGTTGATTGGAACTACTTCGAGGAAAAGAAGGCTTCTCTAAGGTTGCTTGAGGTTAATTCAAGAAGGCTACTTCAAAGGAGGTTGTAGCTACTTCTAGGTGAGGGCTACTTCAAGGTGGTGGAGCTACTTCTTGGTGGAGAAGGTTGCTCCAAGGTTTCTTGAGGTTACTTCAAGAAGGCTACTTAAAAGGAGGTTGGAGCTACTTCTAGGCAAAGGCTACTTCAAGGTGGTTGAGCTACTTCTTGGTAGAGAAGGTTGCTCCATGGTTTGAGGTTACTTCAAGAAGGCTGCTTCAAGGAGGTTAAGGCTACTTCAAGGTGGTTGAAGGTGATTGTATTTTGTTGTAACATCCTTATGAGGTAAATAAAATAAATAAGTTTCAAAATATGGATTGGATACAATTGAGTAGTGGACTGACAACCTTTGATGCAAAGGTTGGAACCACTCTACATTGAAGTGACTTCCTTGTTTCCTCCTCCTTCTTTGATGTGAGACCCCTAGCCTTGCTTTGATGGTTGAACATGCTTAATTACCACGATTGAATTCTTATAATTATAATATAACCTTTTGATATGATTTGGAGTCATAATACAAGCTTAAGTTTCAAGTTTGGTTAAATTTGAACAATGTTTGTGCAAGTTATGAAATTTTATGTACATTTTTGACTTTTCTACAATTTACCCAATGGAGAGGTTTTCTTTGCAATTTGTCACTTTCATTATGTTCTTTAGATGTTCTCTCATCATTATTGAGCTTTTTGAGCCATGGGGCACCTAGTTGAACCTTAGTTTGGAGGTGTTTTCCTCAAGGGTATTTTAGGGTTTACCCCTTTATGGATGAGCTACCTTTAGGAGCTATCAAACAAATGGTTTATTTGCTTTGCTTGAAAAATCAATAAATGAGGGCTAACCAGGTCTCCGTAGATGGTGGGTCAGCATCTTGTGTGGTTTCTTCTATATCCTTCATAGTTTAAGGACATGGACACATGGGGAAGCTGCGTGTACACCTCATGCTTGCTTCCATCCTTATCTATAGGCTATAGTATGAAACCTTTGCTTGCTTTCTCTTTCGTATAACCCGGATCAATGACTCCACTCTGTTTTTCTGCAGAACTACGTTCTCTAAGGTATAAGACAACCTATTTTTGGAGAAGAAGGTCTCCTAGTGCTCCATATAGCCCTACATAGGGTTTCCAAGGTCATCTTTTAGGGTTTTTGACCAAGGCAAGTTGTTTTCTTCCTTCTCCAATTTTCTTTCTCTTCTCCTTACTTAGATCTTCCCATAGGTCAAAACTTTTCTGTTCCATGGTAGAAGTTTCTCTAAAGCTCTAAAACCCTACCTTTCTTGCTCCTTATGCTTAGGATTTGCTTCTTTGATGGAGAAAGGTGTTAGATGGACGAGTTCAGAGCTTATGCTTGGATTTTCTACCCTACCTAATCAAGTTTTCTTCTATTTGGGATTTTATCTTCTCATTAGAGGCAAGTTTTATAACTTTCTCCATGTTTATTTCTTACCCTAAGTTTGCTAGTTCATTTTATTGCTTTTAAAATGACGATCCTTTTACTAAAAAGGCTATGCTTGACTTGGATTTTGATTTTTATAATGTTCCCTATTCTGATTTCAGTTCTAGAAGAACATGTAATCATGTGTACGTTATTATAAAGGTATAATATGACTTGGATCAGGTTGGTTTGACAACCGATGGTGCTAAGCACTTATGAACCAATGGTCAATTTTAGGGTTTAAAGCAGATTTCTTCTATAAACAGATGACCCGATGGTGGTACCATTACAAAAACCGATGGTGTTGTCTTCATGACAATTGATGGTGGTTACCAAGGGTGTCAATTGACATTCACCCCTTAGGTAAGGTTTTGGCCTAATTAGAAGATTATTGATCAATAACTAAGTACCCTAATGGTGCTATCAATCAATGGTGACATTAGTTTGATATTCGATGGTGATTAATGAATATAGTGCTGATATAACAACCTATGGTGACTTAATGGTCATTACTGATGGTCGAGCATGTCTCCATAACCTATGGTGAGTTAAGCATGTAGTTGAAGCATCAATTAAGCCTTAAATCAATGGTTTCTCGGGTCATTTGATGCAATGGTCGGACCTATACTCCAATTGATGGCTTTAATATATGAACTTGACCTAATGGTTAAGATCTAATGTTTCTTTGTCTAATAAATTGTAATGATGCCTAAATGTAATATGTTGGTCCTAGTAAGTGATTTGAATGGTTTCCTTTATGAAATCAACTTAAGAAGCTCATTTACAGACGAATTGTTTTAAATAAACAACCGCTTGTGGGTTTTACCCTACTCTCAATGGAACTTTTTATGTTGTTAATCAAGGGATGTCTAGGGTTAAATTGTGAAAATGGATGATCATTGGATTACATGATCAAATGATCAAGATTGATTCACAAGGGTGTGCAGCTTGTTGGTTGAGACACACAAGTTTGATCTTTGGTTTGGCCGGTTCACTCTTTGATTGTTGCTTTAATTGAATCGGGTCTAATGTCCTCTAGAATGTCGGTCTGGGACTTTGTCTCCCATTCCAGTGCTCGTGCTCGAGCATGAACCTGTGATGAACGAGCTCACTAGTGTGAAAGGGGGGCAGGAGTAGGAGGGGTCTACGATGACAGAGGGGATGTCGTTCAAGTTCATTGTCCTTTTGCGAGGTGATATGAGTTGTTGATTTGGGGAGAGGGGTCGAGGCTGTGAAACACCCAAAAATGTTGTGTGGTGGCATTGTTCCAGCTAGTAGGGGGAATAGAAAGAAATCGGAGATATTTTGGGCCGTGATGGTGTGCAAAATGGGGGCCTTGAGCATGATATGGTCGTTGCGATCATCGGGGGCACTAGTACAGAACCGACATTTAGTGTCGGTTATTTAAGGCCTTTGGCGTCGGTTTCAAAGTGACACCCAAGTGGGCGCCGCTAAAAGTCGAAACCTTCAGCGTCAATTTTAACACTGACGCCATAACCCTTCCCGCCACCAAAAACGTGCTAGCAAGGGCACTATAGGTGTCGGTTACTTAATAAAACTAACACTATATCCATGTCAAAGATGTCGGCGTTTCACAAAAACTGACATCATAACCCTTCCCACCACCAATAAAACTCACCAACAAGGTCACCATCGGCATCGGTTTGTATATATAACTGACACTATATCCACGTAGACGTTGATTTTTTGTTAATAACCAATGATGTATGTCTTTTTTGTCGGTTTTATACTAATAACCGATGCCTATGTTCTAATTTTTTTCTTATCTGTTTGCAGGCCTGCTGTATGGCTAGTCAGCAGAATGCAGAACCTGCACTTCAGTTCTGAACTATAGGTTTATAACATCCATTGATATCAACCAACAACAGGCCACAAACTTGCAAAATTAACAAGATGGACAATATTAGATATGGATCATGTGATTCTCACACGTGTATAAGCACATTTAATTCATATTATTTTTCATCACACACATGTAGAAACCGGTAGTTCCATTTCAAATTTCCTCCATTTTCACACACATTTAGCAACCTGCAGTTCCATTCATTTCATCTCTTTTCACATTCAGACACATGTAGAAACATTCATGTATTCATCATCTTCACATTCACACATATGACTATTCAGAAAAATTCATTCACATTCACACAAAAGTAATTATGAGAACAAAGTTTAGAAATATCATTCTTTATTCATCATCGTCATTATCTCCATCACTATCCCAATCATATTAAAAAATTCCCACTACTTGTAGGGATTTTTGCCCATTGTTCTCTTACATCATTTAAGTCTTCCTTCATATAGGATGTATGTACATCTAATAACTTTCCACCTGTAGTGAAGTCAGTTTTAAACACCTGCAAAGAGAATGACGTATGTATATAATTAATAATATATAATAAGATTGATATATTTCATATTATCTAATGAGACTATATATAATATCTGATGTATAGTATCAATTTCCATTGCGGCGTGTTTGATGTTTAGGTCCATAAATCGCATCACATAGTATGCACATGCCCAATCGTTGTCTTGTGTAGCACACTATAAATGAAACATACAAAATATTCAAAAATACAGATAAGCACAGTTCACATAAATAATATATATATTGGATTCGGGAAATTACTTTCACATTCTCCCAAATTAGTGGCTGATTCTTTTTCTTGGGGACCTTTCCTCCAGCTTTTTTGAACTCATGTAAAGCCCTACATGTTAATGTAACACATTAAATTGCATAATTAAATAGTAATGTAATAACATATGTTAACAGATATAAAATATGAAATATTTCTCACGGGAATAATGGCCTTTTCATTGTGTGTCCATATAATGTATTCAATTCCCTCCCCACAGGATCTACATAATAGACAATGAACATCTTGGGGACAATAACTAGTAACTCCTAATGCCTACCACTACATGTAAGAAAGTTAAAAATTAATAACTCAAAATCTACAATAAAAATGTATTTTTCTTAAGTCCAAATTATAAGCAAAGTAAACTTACTTGACATTGAATGGGGCTATTATCACCGTCTTCTTTTTTTTACCAAAATATTTAAAAGCAACACAGCAATATGAAGTAACTTAAGAAGGGTCTTTATCTACAAGACTAATCAAAGATGGAACCAAAAATCCCACATGGGAAAATGAAAAATCTATACATATCATGTGTAAGTGGCTGCAAAACATGTATTACGTATGCATTAATATATAAGAAACTAGATCATTGTATATAAAACAAGGTATATGGATGTATAAACCAGATCTCACCATATCCATAGCTCTATCATAAATGTATTCAACCAATCATAATGAAACAACTCCAAAATATCTTGTATAAATAGCTTGTTATTGTATGATTGACTTGCAGCATCGTTCGGAATAGAAACATTTATAGGGCAATTTGGATTATGTTCACCTATCCATACTGCCATACCCCTACAATTAGGACCTAACGAGGCGTGTAGGTCCCTTGGAAGCCAACTTGGTACTTCAGGAGGTGGAGGTGGAGGCTGAGATGTAGTGGGTGTCTTCATTTTGACCTGTATATATAATTTCAGATCAATTGAATCATATATACACACTAACAAATTAACATAATGTAAATTTACCATACAATATTAGTAGAGACGACATCCGCTTTGGGCCACATTATCACTCTACCTTCTGCCTCACCAAGCATTTCAAAATCTGGGTGGGCATATGGGAATGGAAGATCCCGCTAATTGGGGAGTACATGTATCAGGCTCACACGAACCACACCAGCTGGTACTGGAGTTCCATGAAACATGTCCCCTAGAAGGGTTGGGTAAGCCTGTGCCTCTGCAATGATATATTCTTGACTTTTTAGACGGCATGGCTTCAACCCCTACAAATTTATGTAAAGAATGGTATATACATATATACATAAACATATCATCTTGAAAAGACTAGCTACTATATCATAAAAATACTTACAATGGGTGTGCTAGGTGATGGGTCTACAGGATTACTCCCAACCTCTGTAGTAGGAGAAGAGTGGCCCGCCAGAGGTACTATCTGAGTGGCAGTCTGAGACGCCTACCACTTCACCATTGCCTCTTGGATTCTCCTATCAATTAACTGATCTACCTATACATGGATAAAAGAAACGCTAGCTTATGATTATTGAATTCTCTTTCGCAATAACATTATAAAAAAAGAATAGGTTACCTCAGCTTGTAAAAGTCCCGCTTTTGGGACAGGTTTGCACTAGAATGGCCCAAAGAACGCTTTGATGCCCACACCAGCGCATGTACCCCAAACACATCCCGGATGATCTGGGTTACCCAGAGCATCTGTCAATTCATCCCTTGTGCCCTCAGGGATGAACTTGCCTTCCTTCCTCTGCTTGTGCAGCTCCCGCTAATCGCCATAAATAGAAATTGGTAAGTAAACATAACAATAATCAATATCGACCAATTGCTCTAAGAGTTGAATTTTACCATTTTTGCAGCCGCCTCAGCAATTACGGGCTTCGTTATATCTCCCTTCTTGTTTTGCCTCCCAGCTATCCACATAGCATGGTGAGGCAGAGGTACGGGTGCAATAGTAGAGGACTCTGCAGTCTCCTATGTAGTAGTAGACTGAGCAGTAGACTCATCCTGTAGTCTTTGGTGAACGCCTGCATAGCCTCTTGGACCCATTGTGTGGTCATGCACATTCAGTGCATGCCTTGCCCTTTGAGCATCACTGATAACCTTGTTAGTAAGCATATTGATTTGGTTAGTAACACTAAAGGTTAATCTCGAATAGGTGAATACATAAGAATGCATATTAATTAAATTGGTACTGGCACTTAATACCTTGAATTCATCTGTTTTTTTGTGGGTAACAAACTCCTCCCAGTCTTTGGGGTCCAGGTAGTTCCATTGCTCAGTGGCTGCCTTCTTCCTAAATTTATTTTTTAAATAGAATACAAACTAAAATTATTAGTGTAGAGTTAGTCAAAAAGTGATCAATGTCTAGAATTGGAAATCAATCAAGAACCTTTTTTCAGCATCGCGTATGTAATCTCAGGTGAGATTTGTCCTATAGTTCCTTACGAGCCTCCCACAGCGTTGCATGATGCCAACTTTTCATCCAGATCAAATATACTTTGCAAAATAGAATTGCTATTAACTAGCATCCTAAAATATACCACAGCGTTGCATCACACATTTACGATGCATCACACATTTCACGTCGGCCCATTCTGGATTTTATCCCATCTTTAGTCTTACCTGGTATATTCAATAGAGTACCAATGACGTTATCACAGACATTTTTCTCAATGTGCATGAAATCGATACAATGCCTGACTGCCAAAGAACTCCAATAAGGAAGATCCCAAAATATTGACTTCTTCTTGAATAAAGATTTGTCACTTCGTGTGGCCATGGTACATTGTGATCTCTTACCAAATTCATTGGCAAAGTCTTTTACTCTTTCATAAACAACCTCCCCTAGTATAGGTTTAGGTGCACTCTGTTCCTCATTTCGTTCATTGAATGCTTTGCGCAACCTACGATACAGATGGAATTTTGGAAGAAACCTTCAAAGACCAAGATATACAGTCTTGCCGCCATGTTTTAGTCATATTGAATCAGTGTTCTCTTCACATATAGGACACGCTTTAGATCCTTTGACACTATATCCAGACAAATTCCTATATGCTGGAAAGCATTAACAGTGCAAACCAACATAGCATGCAAACGAAATGTCTCTCTTCATGAAGCATCATAGATCATCACACCTTCACCCCAGAGTTTCTTTAAGTCATCAATCAGAGGTTCAAGATAAACGTCGATATCATTTCCAGGTTGTTTAGGGCCCGATATCAACAACGACAGCATAACATACTTATTTTTCATAAACAACTAGGGAGGAAGATTGTATATAACAAGCATAACTAGCCAAATGCTATGTTGGCTACTCAATTTCCTGTATGGATTCATCCCATCTGTATAAAGCCCAAGTCTTATATTCCTGACTTCTTCACCAAATTTAGGGTACAATAAATCAATCTTCTTCCACTGTGGGGAATCAAACGCATGTTGTAGGATCCCATCTTTATTTTTCTTAACATCTGCATGCCACCTCAAATTCTTCGCATCTATCGGATTGGAAAACAAATGTTGAAACCATGATATTATAGGTAGATACCACATCACCTTGGCAGGAGAACCAGTTTTGGACTCCCCCAAAGTCGTCAATTTATACCTTGATGCACCACATTTTGGACAATCTTTCAAATCCACATAGTCCTTTTGAAATAATACACAATCATTCGGGCATGTGTGTATCTTCTTGGTCTCCATTCCCATTGGGCACAAAAATTTCTTTAACTGGTATGTTGAGATTGACAGCTTGTTTCCTTTAGGAAGAATTTCTTTCAACAAATACAACAAAGACATGAAGCTTTTGTCGCTCCATCTATTATTAGCTTTCAACTTATACAACCTCAACACAGCGCTAAGCTTCGTAAACTCACAACCTGTGTATAACGGTATCTCAGCATCATGCACAATGTTTCTAAATATGAGAGGTGGATCGGTGTGCTCTACCCCACAACTATCCATCATAGCATCAACGAAGTCTACTGGAATCGGTTCGTTCACATCTACGTCATCGAAGGAAATTTCTTCTTCCACACAAGCACTGCTATCAACATCCACTAATTTCAGGTTTGAAATCTCTCCATGCCAGTGCCATTCTGTATAGCCTTGTACAATCATGTTGCACATGACATGACTTTTGATTTCATCACCAGTGTTGACTTTCAAGTTGTTACTGCAATGCCTACATGGACAGTAGAACCTATCTCCAAGTTGTTTCCTATGTTCCTCGGCAAATCTAATAAACTGATCAAGACCAGAAATAAACTTTAGGGTGCAGCGATTTGGAATGGACATCCATGATCTATCCATTCTATGATCAAAGAGAAAACAAGTATATATTAGGGTTTAGGGTTAAAAGATTAGGGTCTAGGTTTAAAAGATTAGGGTTTAAGGTCTTATATATAATAAATGTGTACCACCTATCCCATTCTTGAACACCTAATCTCACTAGTAAGTGTATAATGTGTATTGGGTTTTCAAGAAAATTTTGGCAGCATTTCCCCGCTGTTCTCCAAGTACATATGTACTTAGAGAAAAAATGGGAAATGCTACCGAAATTTTCTTGAAAATCCAATACACATTATACACTTACATCCTAAGTGAGATTAAGTGTTCAAGAATAGTCCCAAACTAGGGACTATCCAAGAGTTACTCCGAATGAGTAAATCTTGGATGGGTTTCTAGGCCAACAAATACATATATGTTGTCATTCTTATACCTACAATCTTTGTACCACCTATCCCATTTTTGAACACCTACTCTCACTAGTAAGTGTATAATTTTTATTGGGTTTTCAAGTCATATTTCAAGTCAAGACTTAGGCATTTAATCACCTTAGGGTGCATACATGATTCATAAGGTATTTGGGTGCACAAAGAATAATATATGTTACTGATTTAGGAGTTCACATAATCATTTTAGAAATAGAAGACCCACATGTGAGTTAAGATTGAGATTCAACATCAATGTATCTTTAACACGCATGTTTCAAGGTTCAAAGAACATAATCAAATCAAATTAGGATGCTAGAATGGACAAGTTTGAATCTTATTTCAACATGCATCAAAATTTACTGAATGAGGTCAAGCATGAGGATTATAAGAAAAAATATATGCAAGCACAAGATTTGTTCATATCCTAGGTTGATTTACAATAACAACATCTTGTAATCTTAATCATACCCTAGTCTAGGTATCGTATTCTATAACATTCATTTCAACATCTCCAATGTACATGCATGTTCATCATCAAGATAATCATTACACACAAATGTAGGTATCCTATCATTCATCATTTATTTCAAAATTTCAAACTAACATATCTTCTCTGATTTTTCTTCATATTTTTATGACACAAAATCTGAAAATAAGTCTCATTTCATATAACTTACCTACCAAAATTGAATTTTTGTATGTTCCTAACATATATGATTGACCGACCAAAAAAATCATATATGATTGACACCATCACATAAAAAAATGTGAAACTCACAGTAGCAACATGAATGTCATCTTCAGAGTTTAAATTGATAGCAAGTATATAAAGTTACAAACCTGATGTTGTTTCAAAATTTTGAAGATACAAAAAAAAGAAACCATATAGCAATCATGTACTTCTTATAGTAAATTATGAACAATTTATCAATATATCCTTCACATACATTCATAGTTTCGGACCATACTTGGAATTTAGCCAACTCCTGCAAATCGTAATCAGGTCGATGCGTCGAACGATCCTCCTCCTGCTCACAGCTGCCTGCACGCGAAGGGCAACTCGATAATATCCGGTTTCACCAGTGAGCCTTATCGGCTCTCATTCTAATTCTCATTCACAATTTCCTTACCTATAGCAGTCGAGGAAGTAGTTCGGCGGTGTTGAGCACACGAGTAGGCGGCGGTGTTGACCACATGAGTAGGCGATGTTGGTGGCAGATGGCGGTAGACGAGCGGCAGGTTGACCGAGCTCCTTGTGGAGGTGGCAGACGACGGCGGCCGAGCAGACGGCGAAAGGTGGCGGCGGCGACAGACAAGTAGAATCGCCAGAGACCTAGTGGCGCTGGTGAAATCATGATGAAATAGAGAATGGGGAAGAGTCTGTTTTGCGGGTGCTATTAAGTTTACCGTCATCGTCGGTTGTTTTAGAAACCAACACCTAAGTTCAATAGTCATCGGTTGCCATAAGAATCCAACACCAAAGGGGGGTACATATTTTCACAGGGACAGCGTGTGAACACACATCGACGTCGGTTATTGTAAACAAACCGACGACAAAAATGGGGTCGATTTCTATCTCGCAAAAAATCTTTAGTCATCAGTTATTTGGTAATCAATCGACGCCGTATGTGAAATTTTGGAGGTAATTTTTTTGCACTGGAAAAAATGGATTTGGCGGGAAATTTTAGGCATCGGTTTCTTATTGAGCAACTGACGCTAAATAAAAGTGATACCCGTGTCTGGTCAGTCTTCACATATAGATGTCGGTTTGTGTTTTCAGCCGATGTTGTAGGTTTTCGGCGTCGATTTTTTTGATACAACCGAAGCCTCTAAATGTGACATTATAAGCTATTTTTGTATTACTGGGGGTCCTTTTATAGGATCAAGGGGTAGGTTTAAGGATTAGTTGATCCTTGGTAGATGATCGTAGTCGCTAGAGTGAGAAGGCCAGGCAATGGAAATGTTTTGATGGTTGGGTAGAGCATTAAAGGGGGTCAAATTAGGGATGGGTGAGCGTGAATTTATGAGAATTATAGTTATGCTCTGTTGGAAATTCAAATTGGGGTCAAGAGCGAGTGATTGCTCATTTCAGTCACACAAATTCCTCCCCACAATCAGTGGGATGTTGAAGATGAGTTCTTGGCTGTGCGATCCAGACCTATTCCATGGGAAGGTGGATCCAATGGCTGAGGCTCGCTCTGATCCCTTGCCTTGAATCGTTGACCTTGAAAAGTTCAATTAAAAAGGCAAATAAAGGAATATTCAACACATTAACTTCAATATTTCATAGAAATTGGTAGGAATGTCCAATTGAGATGCAATTTGGACCATAGCTTCAAAAAATGTGAAGCATCTTTAGAAAATGTTTGAGGACCAGAAGTTGAATTTTTATGGAAAATTTATATTTATTTATTAGAGTGATAATCTAATTCAATTTGGGTGTCATAAAGTGTATAAAACTACATTGATCACTATATTTCAATTTTGAGTATCATCATTTATCAAGTAGCCAAGAAAAACATATTGGGGTCAAGAGTGAAAATAATAAGGGTAAAAGAGTAATGAATTCATAATTATGCAAAAACTCACTTTGTCACATCCTTCCCTCCTTAAGAGGAATTTTGTCCTCAATATTCAAAAACATCCTCAATATTGGGAGTATTCAATCCAAGTCGTATCTTCAAATATTGGATCATCCTCAACCATATAATCAATTTTTTTCCCCAAAATTATCACTCATCAACAGTCTCTCATAAAGTTGCATTTATCTATACAGAGGTCAAAAGGTCAGAGTTCACTTTTCAAGTAATGTCTGTATATAGAGGGAGAATCGAGATCGAGAGTCGAGATTTAATGTCATCGATCAAAATGGGTCATGTACAAACAAGATTGCATATCAAGATTCAAGATTCAAATATTCATATTTTGGTTTCTAAAAGTTCAAGTCTATAGTTTTAATTCCTATCCATACCACCGATGTGGTCAATCGCCCATAATAACAATCTAGCAATATTCCAATATTTTGGTATGAATTTCTTTTATCAAGTATATTTGAAGTGAGTGAATGATCCAGATCTAGGTCAATATTATGAATTGAACCTTATACATGTTTTCAATGTTACCATCCTCAAAATACAAACTAGTTAAGATCTCAAGATTTTGAGTCAAAGGTTAAAACAATGGATGTTCTATATGTAGGTCAATATAATTCAATGTCACATGAGTGAGTCAAAATTCCAAAATCTGAGTATGGGGAGTCAAAATTCAAATCAAATATGAATTTTCAAATCTAAGATAGGTTATGAATCATAGATTAGAAAGCTTAAATCAACATGCCATTATATTTAAATTTTTAAAGGTGAGTACAAGGTTCATTTCAAAAGTTACAAAAAGGTTACATAATCGACGAATCATAATCTAGATCTAGTACAAATTTTGTTGGTTCTTTTATTGCTAGTAGGCCTTGATATGGCCTTCTGACTAGTCACTAGATTTTGCAATCTTTTGGAATTCCAACTTCTATTTTTGTCTCCATCTCCATGACTATGGGCTCAGATGCATGGGTAAAAGCAGTCATGGTGACTTGGACTCCTCTAGGAAATATCGATGTTGTGTATCTTTCCCATTTGGTCATAGAATCCATTAGTATCTTGTTTTGTACTTCCCACGCATCATCCTTGGAAGACTCACTTGGTTCATCCCTATTAGAATCATTGATCCTAGGTCTTTCTCCTTTGTCTACTTCATTCTAGACTTTTTCTTCAAGAATTTTCTTTTGAGTCTTCCTTTTATCAATCTTCTCTACTTCCTCATTATTGCTTCCAGAGGGTCTTGCCTTTTGACTATGGGTTTGTGGCGCCATATGCAAGGTACATCCACTTATGAGTCCTTTAATTACATAGGTCGAGTTAAGAGTATATCACAATGTAGGATATACATTATTTCACAATTTTGTTGGTTCTCATACTACTCAAAAATAGGGAGAGTGTCTTCTACATCATGGTTTCGAGAGTTCTAATACTTAATAATTTGACGGCATAATCATATTGTGTATCAAATAGGGTAAGAGGTTTAGTCAACAATAGGGCAACATGGACTTAATCAAATAGGAACCTCGTCAATAATGAGGTATAAGGAATAAATCCTTCTTATTTCAGTAAATCAAGATTTACCTCAAACATAGAAAACATGTAATCTAATTTTGGTTAAATTGAGTTTTCATGAATGGGTCTTGCATGGGTATTTGATTTTAATTTTTTTTATCAAAAGCGGGTTTTTCAAACTAAGGTCGGATCATGGCACAATGTCTAGTAACTTTTATTTTTCCCATATATAAGTTACCCATAATAAAAAAACCATGTGGTAAAAGGTCATGAGAGAAGGACCACATGAGGAGATGAGAAGACTACCTAATCATCATCTACTGGGTGTCTTAGGGTAGTCCTTAAAGAAGAGATGAGATGTTAAATGACTCTCTAGGGTTTCAATGGAGAACCTTTAGGTCCAGTTCTAGATCTATTAAGGCCAAGTAGAACGGGGAACCTCAGCCACTGTGAAGATGGATAGGAGATGATTATGCCAGAACCCTGAGCGTAGACACCTCAATTTTCACCATTATGGACTTTAGGGTTCTTGGGTTTAGGAGACTTCATATGTTATTTACTTAAAGTATATGGGAGTGTGTATGCTCTAATACCAACTATCACGGAACTGTTCTTACCCTGATCCCAATCCAGCTACCCAGATAGTGGTAAAAGGATTGAAGTTCCCATCTCAGAGTGGCCCAAAAGGATCTCACACACTGGCATATACAATAAGAAATAATAACTCATAAAATAGGAGATTTAAAGAACAAACTAACCCAAATAGGATATTTGTAGACCTATCCTTGTTATCAAGATTTGTCAAGTGCGGAAGTGATCTAGTCAATGATCCATCTGGTTTGCCTAAAATCAATTAAATCGAGACACAATCAATGCATATGCATCGATACGCTTTGAAAAAAATAGATATTGAACAATTGAAAACATTGATAGAAAAATATAGTACTTGGAAGGACTTATGTTCAAAATGTATAACAAGTGATTTTTCAAAACAACATTTTTCGACAAGATGTCTATTTCAAACAATTCAATTTTTAGTATGAGTTCCCATTATGTTGATATCGAGAAGCATGCTTATATATTTTATGTGGTTCCATCTCCCCAATGAGATGGGGGAGGTCACCAGGCTCCTTTTCTCCATACGAGGTAGGAGGTCAATTGACATGTACAAGATTTGAGATTATTCAACAAGTACAAGTTCCACCCTCTGAATGAGGAGGTCATTTGTACTCAATATCAACATTATCATAATTCGGGCAGTCATAATGGGCAATATTAGCTATGTTTTCAAGTTTGTTGCAAACTATAATATAGAAATATGGAAGACTAATCAATAGGGAACAATATCTCAAACAAATACATAGCCAAGATTTCCAAGAGGTACATACTATTATCATTCAATACCACTAGTTCGTTCAAGGAGGAATTATATAATAAAAGTGTACCTTTCATTGAAGATTTAGAGTACAGATCTCAACAAGCAATTGGTCAACCCTTTGAGTCAAATCCTAAATCAACAATATTTGGATCAAGGGTCAAGATCATGATATTTTAAAATCATGTTTAATTCTTAAGATTAGGGATCCTTCCTTTTAACCTTAGGGTTAGGTCATCCACTTATGATCAAGAATTTCAATTTGTTCAACTTTATTCAACTGTCAAGATTATTTCAAGTGTGAATGACCTACCTAGGTTTTCTAGGATCATATGTGTTAACCCTAATTTTATGATCATCATTCAAGTCATAATTAAGTTTCTAGATTATCATCAAGGAAGAAGTTCAAGGGTCTAGATCATGTATTTCATAAGATTTACATCATTTATATTCACCATATGGCAATTATAGGGTTAGAATCAAGATTAGTCATTACTTTATGGCATGGAATCATATTCAAGATCTGAACAAGTCAACAAAATAAATCTAGATCACTATGAGTCTAGTCTGCATTTCTGTGCCTCAAGATAATCACAAAGTCAACAATTAGGGTTTCCAAAAACTAATCATGATTATTGAGTCATGTGACAAATTTATAAAGAACAGATCATCGTCTAGGGATATTAGTGAGATACATTAATATATAGACTCCACAAGTATTTAAAATGATTCCTTGGATTTTTTTGATCAAAATTGACTATTTAATCATAATGCTTGGAGCTAGGATGCATTTTTTATGATTTAAACAAGATCATACCATTTTAGTGATTATTTTTCAGAGAGAGAGCCAAATTACCGAATAAAGAAAATGGCCAATCGTTGGAGTACATGATCGAATGCCTAAAATTGTGCCATGTGGGGAACGACTTACTGGTTGAGATGCACCGGTTCAATCTTTGGTTTGGCTAGTTCACTCTTTGATTACTAGTTCAATTGAACCGGGTCTAATGTCCTCTGGTGTGACATCCCTCCATCACAAAGACAAAAAAACACCACGTGAAAATGTGCAGAACCGTCATAAACATCGTATTACCAAAAACACAAGTTAATTAAAAACGATTGCAAAAAGAAGATAAGAAAGGAAACTATAACAACCCGATCCACATCCTCCAAAGAAACATGTTACATAAATATACATAAACTTGATACATGTCCACAACTCATAGGATCTAGTTGTCCCATAAGCACAAGAGTTCACCAGATGTTTATGTACGTAACAGACCTAGCCAGGTCAACAACAGGATAAGAAAGCCATATCAACTATACATCGTGAAACCTCGTCAAAATACCTCCAAGGACCTGAGAGTACAGTGATGACTCTAGGACTCTACTACAAAACACCCAAACACAGTAGCATATCCACCTCTTTCCTTCTACTGTTCTTCTTGCTACTCAGCCACAACACCACGTTCACCACCACGTCTAGCACGTCCACCTAAAAAGGTTTTATACCAATGGGGTGAGACACACAGTCCCAGCAAGAAACATAACCCCCGATGAAACTATAAAACCTCGGGATAACTATAATAGATAAAGAAGGTAACTGGTATAAGCAGATCATATATGCAACATTTTGAGCAAAACTATCTCTATAACATCTTACCAGGAAATCTAAGAGGCATATAAACATATAATATATGGAACATGATTGACAAGACAAGTCTTATAAGATCTTATCATAACATCTGAGGAACATGTAATTAGATGCAAGATATTACTAGGGCAACTATACAAATAAGGCCTCAACCAATGTTCTGTGTTTACCCTAAGAAAATATACTATATGACTAGATTACCATTTATTATACCCTGAGGAAATGAGCCGTACCGCTCAAATCCAACCTTCAGTTGCAAAACCCAAAGTCGGTGCCATACAAGCTCAATGTAAGAGCCGGAATCCATGACCTCATCCTCCTCATAGTCAGTGCACGATATCCAAAGTAGGACCGCAGTCTCTTGCTTAAGTGACCTCAGTCACAGGGTCAGATCCCGTAGGCTACCCTTTCCTCTAGCCTGCCTCAGTACAAGTCTCAGTGGGAGCATACTTTGAGCCACATGCCTATTCACTGTGCTCTATCACTCTGAGCCATGGGCATGTTCACCATGCTCTATCACACTGAGTCATGGGCCTATTCACCATTATCTATACACATCTGGAGTCTACAACTGCAGTTGCACTTGAATCCTCCTATTTTAGGCTAGGAGAACCCCGCATATTCAACAATATGCACTCCGAAGTAACCCGCAGGATAACCCATTTCACCATCACCAGCTACTGACAATGATGGATCTATGGCCAGGGAAAACTACATGAAAGGTTCATATGTAATTAATTAATGTATTTTATGTGGATTGTTGGAGTCAACCAAGTTGTATTATGCAAACCATAAACATGAGTAAACAACACAAATTCCATTAACTTGTGTCACACTGTTACTGCTATTCTCAAAGCCATCAACATCATCATGATCCATCGTAAGGATTCAACATTACATGTTAACACTTGGCCTCTTGCCAATCATCTAGATCCATCACAAGGATCAACATCACTAAGACTTAATCCCACCATCAAAGTATTCCATACCATTCCATGGGTAACACCATTCACATATTACTGAATTCATCATAACCCATGATGTTCCACATCATGTTACTATCATGCCATTACCATGGCCTCATCGTACAACTATTACCTGCATAGTTAGTGAAATCACAAAGGAGCAATTATACTTGTACAAGGAACATTTACAACTCCTTACTTTATTATGAGAGTCAACCATGCAACATAGATGAGTGTATCAAAACATAGCAGTCTTATATATATCAAAGCATAACAACCTCATATACCAAAACATAACAAGCACTAAGGTTACCAGCCAAACACAAGGTACACCCTTACTATAGGTGTATCAGGTAAGGAACAACCTTCACCAAAAGCATCTCGGGTAAGGGATATCCCTCACTAAAGGCACACCGTCTCTCACCAATGAGTGTGACACCCAGCACTATATCGGTTAAGCATGCAACTCTTCACCACCTACAGTATCGGCCAACACCCATCTAGGGCTACAACCATATCGGCCAACCACTATCAACTTGGTATTGGGCAGCATCAAACAAGAACATATCGTCCAAAGAAGAGGGTAAGCTTTATAACGCCTAAGGTAGCAAACCCTAACGTCCACTTCATATCGCCCAAGCCACTAAGGCACCATGTCGGGAAGAACCACCAGTGCAAGGTGAAAGGTGCAAGCCATGACGCCCAACCAAAGGGTCAGCCTTACCATATCGGCTAACACCCATACAGGGCAATGCCACAACGGGCAATGCTATACCAGGTAACAACATGTTGAGCAACGCATCACAGTGAGCACCATCTCCAAGATAGAGTGTTGGGCAGCACACTCAAGAGGGTATCATGCAAAGTAGTAGGGCCATGTCGCCAAGTGCAACACCCAACACCTGATGCAACTTCCTAACGCCCAACACAAACCCCATATCGTCCAAGGGAACACCAAGGCAGCCACCCACTATATTGCCCAAAGAAGGCAAAGAGGCACCAAGCTACCCTATCGCCCAAGGCAACTCTAACGTCCAAGCTAGGGTTATGTCGGCCAAAGGTTATAGCTCACCTCACAACTCAAGGAAGGAGGGGTGTTGCTTAGTCGTCAAGGCATGGTCTATCCATGTTGACCAAGGTACTCAAGAGGGGATGTCAACCAAGCACCATATTGGCTAAGGACAAATCGCCCCACAGCATCTTGGGTAAGGATCCATATCGGTCAAGAAGTAAACAAGACATTCATCTAGCATATCGCCCAAGCTCAACCCTAGAAGAGGGATATCGGGAAACTCAAGCATCCAACACACTACACTCCACATCGGGTTAGGTAACCTTGTAACCATGTCGGCCAAGAACCACATAAAATATCGGGCAAAGTACCATATCGGGTTGGTCATCTTCAACCTCAAGACTGCCACCAAGAAACCCTAATAGGTCAAGAGAGTTGGCTCACCTCTTAACAATCAAGTGAGAGGGGTTTTGCACAACTTCCATCACATATTGGGTAGAAAGGTGGGTCATCACCATATCAGTTAACCCTCCAACCTCAACTAGGTCAACACCGAACAAAGGCTCACCTCTCAAGTTCATGGTAAGAGAGGGGTATTGCCCAAGAAACTAGAGTATAGACTCACCTCTCAATGAGAGAGGAAGAGAGGGGTTTTGCCCATACTACTAGAGCTCAAGCTCACCTCTAAAAACCAAAGGGAGAGAAAGGGATTTTGCCTCAAGAACACACCACACACACCATTGAATTAGGGAACCCTAGGCTCACCTCTCAACAACTAAGAGAGAGGGGTTTTTCCCAAGGAACCCTAATACAAGGTTTGTCCAACAAGGTCCAAGAACACATCTAAACCACAAAACCGTGTCATCATATCCCAAAATGTCAAGGGCACATACTAGAGCAAAGATATTACTAACAAGATAAGCATGGCCGATCAAGATAGCATATAAACAAGCAACATAAAAAGAAGGTAATATAGCTAGGGTAGGAGTTATGTAACCTACCTCAAGCAAGCTCTAAAGTTCCAAGCACCAAGCTTCATGCTCCAAGCTCCAAGCTCCAGGGCACCACCTTCGGCCAACACTAGGAGAGAAGAGAACTCCATAACCACCATGGCTGAAAAGAAAGGAAGAAGAAGAAGAAGAAGATGCTAAGGAAAGGGAGAGAGATACTTACCACAAGAGAAAGGAGCAAGGCACACTCTAGGGTTTTAGTCACCACTAGAGTAAGAAGAAGACTAGAGCTATGTCACCCTCCAAACTCCACCAAGGAGAGGGTATCGGCCAAGACACCAACTGTATCGGCAACCACTTCCTCTTCTCTTCTCCTAGATCGGCCACCAAAGGAAAGGGAGAAACTAAGGGTACCAAAGAGGCCTAGCAAACAAGAAGGGTTGCTTATATACTAAGGGGTGAAGAGGGAGAGCATGGAAAGGTGGCACCCGACCATAGCACACTTGTCCAAGGGTTATGTCACATGCTAGCACCCCAAACTACTTGTCCATGACTTGCCACCTACTAACAAAGCAATGGCCACTTGTCCAAAGAATGGTGACACAAATGAGGCTAGGTCAAGAGGGTGTGTGTTGCCCAACATGGCAAACCAACACACCATGGCCGATACACAGCTTGCCTGATACAAGCAAGCACTCATGGCCAATACACCAAGGTCCAACCCGATACCAAGCCTCAACAAGGCCCAACAAGGCTCAACAAAGCCCAAAGCTACTCAAGCAAAGAGCCTGACCCATCCTCTCAACCCTAGAGGATGCAAGGAGAGAGAAAGACATCTCTCAAGGTGACAAACTTGCACACCAACCCTAAAACTTGGGTAAATTGCAAGTTTCACCTCAACCTCTCAACAAGGCACAAACAAACCCTAATCATGACTCAGGTGATTAGAAAACATCTAAACACAAGGTTTAGGTAAAGAAAATAGGGTAAGCCCAAAACGGAGGTCAAGGTCCTTAGAAGCCATAAACCCCTACAAAAGGATTTCGTCCCCAAAATCCAAAGAGAAAAGTGAGGGATACTTCCTCCTCATCTCTTTTTCAAGATCCCACGTGGCTTCCTCAATGCCACGATGATGCCAAAGAACCTTCACAAGAACCAAGTCCTTCCTTTTCAGCTTCTTTACTCTTCTGTAAAGGATCAACACTGGACCTTCTTTGTAGGTCATGTCTTCATCAAGCTCGACCTCAACTGGCTGTATCACTGTCTCTGTGCCAAGATGATTTTTCTTCAGCATACTACCATGGAACATTGGATGCAACATGTACAACTCTGGCGGTAGCTCTAACTTGTAAGCCACTTTGCCAACACGTTCTATCACCGGATATGGCCCTATATACCTGGGAGCCAACTTGCCTTTCTGGCCAAACCTCAGCATGCCTTTCCATGGAGAGACCTTGAGATAGACCTTGTCTCCCACATAGAACTCTAGAGATTGTCGAAGATTATCCGCATATAACTTTTGTCTATCATGTGCCGCTTTCAACTGTTGTTGTATCACCTTGATCTTTTCTATCGTCTGTTGCACTAACTCAGGACCCAAAAGCTGATACTCGCCAGACTCACACCAACATAAAGGAGATCTGCACTTCTTGCCATATAAAGCCTCATAAGGTGCCATTTTGACACTCTATTGGTAACTATTGTTGTAGGTGAACTCTATCAAACTGAGATGCACATCCCAACTGCCTAGGAACTACAAAACACAAGCTATGAGAAGATCCTCCAAAGTCTGAATAGTCCTTTCAGACTGTCCATCGGTATGTGGGTGGAAGGCGGTACTGAACCTCAACTGTGTTCCCAACACTTTGTGCAACTATTCCCTAAAACGACTCGTGAACTGAGGACCTCTGTCAGAAACTAACGTTGCAGGCACACCGTGCAAACGCACTATCTCATCCACATACACCTGAGCATGCTTCTCTGCTGTGTATGTCATTTTCACAGGTATGAAATGGGCAGACTTTGTCAATCTGTCCACTATCACCCAAATGGAATCATGATTTCTAGCTATCTTCGGAAGACCAACTACGAAATCCATGGTTACATGATCCAATTTCCACTGCGGTATTGGCATGGGTTGCAACGTACTTGCCAGCTTCTCATGCTCAGTCTTAACCTATTAACATATCGCACACTTAGCCACAAACTCGGCCACATCTCTCTTCAAGCCAGGCCACCAATACAAGTCCTTTACATTATGATACATCTTGGTGACACCTGGATGCATAACATACATCGATGTATGCACTTCCTCAAGCACTAAATTATTTATATTATTACCATCAAGGACCATCATCCTGTTATGATAACAAACTAGTCCATCCTTAGACTCATGGAAGCCATCACGCTTCTCACTGCCGAACTCTGATCTAATCAACTGCAATGCAACATCTGTCTACCATGCTTCTTTGATATGTTGTCTCAATGTAGGCTTCACTTGCATCTGTGCCAACAGTCCTGACAACAAGGAGACTTCCAACTATACCTTCATCTGCCATAAGGAGACAAACATATCCCGCCTATGGCATAACAAAGAACTCAACTGTGCCTTCTTCGTAGGAATAGAAGAAGACTTCCTGCTAAGCACATCAGCTACCACGTTCGCCTAGCCAGGATGATACTCGATGGTGCAATCATAATCACTGATCAGCTCCATCCAGCGATGTTGTCACATGTTCAGGTCACTCTGCAAGAAGATATACTTCAGGTTCTTATGATATGTAAAGATCTGACACACTTCCCCATAAAGATAGTGTCTCCAAATCTTTAACGCATGGACCACCGCTGCCAGCTCCAAATCATGTCTGAGATAACACTCCTCGTGTTTCTTAAGATATCGCAAAGCAAAAGAAACCACGTGATCTTCCTGCATCAACACACATCCTAAGCCTTTCTTGGAAGCATCATAGAAAATAACATAGCCTTTCCCAGGCTCTGGCAACACCAACACTGGAGCACTAGTAAGCTTCTCCTTCAAGTTCTGAAAAGCGTGTTGATAATGATCATCCCAAATAAAAGGTACATCCTTCCTGGTCAACTTCTTCAACGGCAACACGATCACACTGAAGTCCTTTATAAACCTCTGATAGTATCCTACTAAATCTAAAAAACTGCGAACTTCAGTCGGCGTCTTCAAATGCTCCCATTCTGCAACTGACTCTACCTTTTTGGGATCCACTCTAACTCCTTCTGCCAATATCACATGACCCAAAAAATTTACTTCCTTTACCCAGAACTCACATTTACTAAACTTGGCATACAACTGGTGTTGGCGAAGGAGAGTCAATGCTTGTTGAAGATGTTGTTCATGCTATTGACTGTCCTTACTATAGATCAAGATGTCATCTATGAAAACCACAACAAACTGATCTAGAAATGGATGGAACACCATGTTCACCAGATCCATGAAAGCAACAGGTGCATTGGTTAGCCCGAACGGCATAACCACAAACTCAAAGTGACCATACCTCATCCTAAAAGCTGATTTTGGTATGTCATCATCCTTGATCCTCAACTGATGATATCTAGACTGTAGATCGATCTTCGAGAACAATGTAGCACCACGCAATTGATCAAACAAATCATATATCCTCGGTAAAGGATATTTGTTGTTGATCGTGACTTTATTCAACTGCTGGTAATCTATGCACAAACACATCGATCCATCTTTCTTCTTTACGAATAGAACTGGAGCACCCCACGGTGATGTGCTCAGTCTGATGAAACCTTTATCCGACAACTCTTGTAATTGCTTCTTTAGCTCTGCCATCTCAGTTGGATCCATCATGTACGATATTTGAGCAACTGGTTGTGTCTCTGGCACTAGAATGATCTCAAAGTCAATTTCTCGAGGTGGGGGAACACCGGGAAACTCATCGGGAAACACATCTACAAACTCTCTAACCATAGGTACATCCTTAAGGCTAGAACCTTCTGCCTTGGTATCCACAACATGAGCCAAGAACACCCTACAACCTTGCCGCAACAACTTCTCTACCATCATAGCTGATACTAAACATGTCGGAAGAATCTTCCTATCTCCCTGGAAGATCCACTTCTTACCGTCATCAGCGAACACCGCTTGCTTGGAACCACAGTCCAACACAACATTATACCTCTCTAAGGTATCCATCCCAAGGATTATATCGAATACATGCATATCAAGTGGTATGAGATCCACTTGTATGTTGTGTCTTGAAAAGGATAGAACACAAGATGGACACACCTCTCGAAGCATCGAGGAACCATCAAGAGGGGTTTCTAGCAACAAGTTATCCTTCTTACAACTAACACATAAAAGACAGCTATCAAGCATTCTACGTGCGATAAAAGAGTGTGTAGCACTCGGGTCAACCAAAATAGATACAAAGCAAGAAGAAGACAAATCAGAATGAAATAACTCCATCTGACTTATCACCACTCGCGGGTTGACTATCGCCTCTGGCTGACTCATAGCATAGAATCGAGTCATTTCTTGATGTCGTCCACGTCCTCTGCTTCCTTGAGAAAATGATCCGGCTTGTGACACTTGGCCACGTCCTCTCCCTTGGGTGCCACTAAACTATTGTCTATCTGAACCTTGTTGACTCTGTCTCAGTTGTTGTGTCACTTTGATATCTCTCCTTGGGAAATTTGACTTCATATGCCCTGTCTGCCCACAAAGATAGCATGACAAGTCCTCTAACTACGGCCTAGATGGCCCTATCACTGCTACTGAAGTTGTACTATAGGCTCTGGATGGTGAATAACCACGTCGTCTTCCTTTACTTGGTGACCACTGAGGTGGTGCACTAGAACCTTACATCACAGAAGGTGCAGAAAACCTCGGCTTCTTGTGGCTGTCAAACCTCTATTTCTGAAACTGAGCAAGCCTTTTCTTGGACATGGCATCTCTCTTCTCCTTGAATGACCATTTAATCCTTCAGACAGACTCCACAAATGTGGCAAAATGTTCCCAGTTTTCTAAAGCAGCAGCAGGTGTTGACAACTCGACACTCAAACCTTTCTCAATCTATCTGATCCTCTCATCATCTGTTGCCTCCATGTGAGGACAAAACCTCAACAACTCCATAAACTTAGCCTCATAGTCGGTGACGTTCAAAGATCATTGGTGCAAACGCTCGAACTTCTGATCTTCTCATCCAAATACGGCTTCGGGATGTGTCGACTCACAAACTCCCGCTAAAAGACGTCCCAACAGATCACCACGCCAGGTCGCTTCTCTTCCTTGATGGCCCACCAGTGGCCAACACTACCCTTCAGAAGGTATATAGCGTGCTTGACTTTGTCTGCTTCGAGGATGTCAAGGATCCGGAAGCCCTTCTCAAGACCTATCATCCACAGATCTGCATCTACTGGATCAGCCGTTCCAGCATAATCTGAACCTCCGACTCAGTGAAGCCGCTCGATGATCTTCCCAATACTCGAAGATTCACCATGGGAAACCAATGCTCTTGGAGGAGGCACAGGTAATCTCTCCACCATGAGATTCATCGTTGCCATTACCTGTCCCATGAGGTGTTCATAGGCAGGGTTCTCAAGAATGGTTGGGTCGATTTGGGGGACCTCAGGCACCCGATCTTCATGTGCCTACACACTCACTCCATCAACTGATGCAGCAGCACTGCTCTCAACAACATGTCCTTTGTGACTTCCAAACATCTTTTTTCTTTATCATCTGCTGGGGGAAGAAGGTTAATGAGAGAAAATCTAGAAAAATCACAAGAACAAACACAGAACCTAGTCCTAGATCTCTATAGACTCAGTGAACCTAGATCTTTGATACCAACTTACTTGTGACATCCTACTATCACAAAAATAGCAAAATGTCACGCAAAAACGTGCAAAACCGTCATAAACATCATATTACCAAAAACACGAGTTAATTAAAACTGATTGCGGAAAGAAGACAAGAAAGGAAACTATTACAACCCAATCCACATCTTGAAAAGAAACATGTTATATAAATATACATAAACTTGATACATGTCCACAACTCATAGGATCTAGCTATCCCATAAGAATAAGAGTTCACCACCTATTTATGTACATAACAGACCTAGCCAGGTCAACAATAGGATAAGAAAGCCATATCAACTATACATCGTAAAACCTCGTAAAAACACCTCCAAGGACCTGAGAGTACAGGGATGACTCTAGGACTCTACTACAAAACACCCAAAAGTAGTAGCATATCCACCTCTTGCCTTCAACTGTTCTTCTTGCTGCTCAGCTAAAACACCACGATCACCACCACGTCTAGCACGTCCACCTAAAAAGGTTTTAAACCAATGGGGTGAGACACACAGTCCCATCGAGAAACATAACCCCCGCTGAAACTATAAAACCTTAGGAGAGATATAACAAATAAAGCAGTTAACTGATATAAGTAGATCATATATGCAACATATTGAGCAGAACTATCTCTATGACATCTTACCAGGATATCTAAGAGACATATAAATAGATAATATATGGAACATGATTGACAAGAAAAGTCTTATAGGATCTTATCATAACATCTGAGGAACATGTAATTAGCTGTAAGATATAACTAGGGAAACTATACAAACAAGGCCTCAACCGATGTTCCGTGTTTTCCCTAAGCAAATATACTATACGGCTGGATTATAATTTATTATGCCCTGAGTAAATGAGCCGTACCGCTCAAATCCAACCTTCAGTTGTGAAACCCAAAGTCGGTGCCATACAAGGTCAATGGAAGAGTCAGACTCCACGACCTCATCCTCCTCGTCGTCAGTGCATGATATCTAAAGTAGGACCGCAGTCTCTTGCTTAAGTGACCTTTTTCATAGGGTCAGCTCCCTCAGGCTACCCTTTCCTCTTGCCCACCTCGGTACAGGTCTCGGTGCTAGCATACTTTGAGCCACAGGACTATTCACCGTACTCTATCACTCTGAGCCATGAGCATGTTCACCATGCTCTATCACATTGAGCCATGGGCCTATTCACCATGCTCTATACACATCTGGAGTCTAGAACTGCATTTGCACTTGAATCCTCCTATTTTCGGCTAGGAGAAACCCCACATATTCAACAATATGCGCTCCAGATTAACCCACAGGATAACCCATTTCACCATCACCAGCTACTGACGATGATGGATATATGGCCAGGGCAAACTACATGAAAGGTTCATCTGTAATTAATTAATGTATTTTAAGTGGATTGTTGGGGTCAACCAAGTTGTATTATGCAAACCATAAACATGAGTAAACAACATAGATTCCATTAACTTGTGTCACACCGTTACTGCTATTCTCAAAGCCATCAACATCATCATGATCCATCACAAGGATCCAACATTACATGTTACCACTTGGCCTCTTTCCAATCATCTAGATCCATCACAAGGATCAACATCATTGGGACTCAATCCCATCATCAAAGTATTCCATACCATTCCATGGGTAACACCCATCACATATTACTGAATTCATCATAACCCATGATGTTCCACATCATGCTACTATCATGCCATTACCATGGCCTCATTGTACAACTGTTACCTACATGGTTAGTGAAATCACAAAGGAGCAATGATACTTGTACAAGGAACATTTACAACTCCTTACTTTATTATGAGAGTCAACCATGCAACATAGATGAGTGTATCAAAGCATAGCAGTCTAATATATATCAAAGCATAACAGCCTCATATACCAAAGCATAACAAGCATTAAGGTTACCAACCGAACACAAGGTACACTCTTACTATAGGTGTATCGGGTAAGGAACAACCTTCACCAAAAGTATCTCGGGTAAGGGATAACCCTCACCAAAGGCACATCGTCTCTCACTAAATAGTGTGATGCCCAACACTATATCGGTTGAGCACGCAACTCTTCACCACCTACTGTATCGGCCAGCACCCATCTAGGGCTACACCATATCATCCAACCACTATCACCTTGGTATTGGGTAGCATCAAACAAGAAGATATCAGCCAAGGAAGAGGGTAAGCTTTATAATGCCTAAGGCAGCAAACCCTAACGTCCACTTCATATCACCCAAGCCACTAAGGCACCATGCCGGGCAGCACCACCAGTGCAAGGTGAAAGGTGCAAGCCATGAAGCCCGGATAAAGGGCCAGCCTTACCATATCAGCTAACGCCCATATAGGGTAACGCCATAACGGGAAATGCTATATTGGGTAACAACATGTTGAGCAATGCATCACAACGGGCAACGTCTCCAAGATAGAGTGTCGGGAAGCACACTCAAGAGGGTATCATGCAAAGCAACAGGGCCATGTCACCAAGTGTAACACCCAACGCCCGACGCAACCTCCTAACGCCCAACAAAAACCCCATATCATCTAAGGGAACACCAAGGAAGCCACCCACTATATCGCCCAAAGAATACAAAGAGGCCGCAAGCTACCCTATCGCCCAAAGAAACTCTAATGTCCAAGCTAGGGTTATATCAGCCAAAGGTTAGAGCTCACCTCACAACTCAAGGAAGGAGGGGTGTTGCTCAGTCATCAAGGCATGGCCTATCCATATCAACCAAGGTACTCAAGAGGGGATGTCAATCGAGCACCATATCGGCTAAGGACATATCGCCCCACAACATCTTGGGTAAGGATCCATATCGGTTAAGAAGTCAACAAGACATCCATCTAGCATATTGCCCAAGCTCAACTGTAGAAGAGGGATATCAGGCAACTCAAGCATCCAACACACTACACTCCACATCGGGTTAGGTAACCTTGTAACCATGTCATCCAAGAACCACATAACCTATCGGTTAAGGAACCATATCGGGTTGGCCATCTTCAACCTCAAGACTGCCACCAAGAAACCCTAATAGGTCAAGAGAGTTGGCTCACCTCTTAACAACCAAGTGAGAGGGGTTTTTCACAACTTCCATCACATATCGGGTAGCAAGGTGGGTCATCACCATATCGGTTAACCCTCCAACCTCAACTAGGTCAACACCGACCAAAGGCTCACCTCTCAAGTCCATGGTAAGAGAGGGGTATTGCCCAAGCAACTGGAGTATAGACTCACCTCTCAACGAGAGAGGAAGAGAGAGGTTTTACCTATACTACTAGAGCTCAAGCTCACCTCTCAAAACCAAAGGGAGAGAAAGGGATTTTACCCCAAGAACACACCACACACACCATTGAATTAGGGAACCCTAGTCTCACCTCTCAACAACTAAGAGAGGGGTTTTTCCCAAGGAACCCTAATCCAAGGTTCAGCCAACAAGGTCCAAGAAAACATCTAAACAACAAAATCATGTCATCATATCCCACAATGTCAAGGGCACATACTAGAGCAAATATATTACTAACAAGATAAGCATGTCCGATCAAGATAGCATATATATAAGCAACATAAAAATAAGGTAATATAGCTAGGGTAGGAGTTATGTAACCCGCCTCAAGCAAGCTCTAAAGCTCCACGCACCAAGCTTCAAGATCCAAGCTCCAAGCTCCAAGCTCCAAGGCACCACCTTCAGCCAACACTAGGAGAGAAGAGAACTCCATAACCACCATGGCTAATAAAGAAAGGAAGAAGAAGAAGAAGATGCTAAGGAAAGGGAGAGAGATACTCACCACAAGAGAAAAGAGCAAGGCACACTCTAGGGTTTCGGCCACCACTAGAGGAAGAAGAAGACTAGATCTATTTCACCCTCAAAACTCCACCAAGGAGAGGGTATCGGCCAAGACACCAACTATATCGGCCACCACTTCCTATTCTCTTCTCCTAGCTCGGCCACCGAAGGAAAGGGAGCAACTAAGGGTACCAAAGAGGGCTAGAAAGCAAGAAGGGTTGCTTATATACTAAGGGGTGAAGAGGGGAGCATGGAAAGGTGGCACCCGACCATAGCACACTTGTCCAAGGGTTATGCCACATGCCAGCACCCCAAACCACTTGTCCATGACTTGCCACCCACTAGAAAAGCAACAGTCACTTGTCCAAAGAATGGTGACACAAAAGAGGCTAGGTCAAGAGGGTGTGTGTCGCCCAACATGGAAAACTGACACACCATGGCCGATACACAGCTTTCCCGATACAAGAAGCACTCTTGGCCAATACACCAAGGTCCAACCTGATACCAAGCCTCAACAAGGCCCAACAAGGCTCATCAAAGCCCAAAGCTACTCAAGAAAAGAGCCCGACCCATCCTCTAAACCCTAGAGGATGCAAGGAGAGAGAAAGACATCTCTTAAGGTGACAAACTTGCACACCAACCCTAAAACTTGGGTAAATTGCATGTTGCACCTCAACCTCTCAACAAGGCACAAACAAACCCTAATTACGACTCAGGTGATTAGCAAACATCTAAACACAAGGTTTAGGCAAAGAAAATAGGGTAAACCCAAAACGAAGGTCAGGGTCCTTACATCGGGACTGCCGGTCCAGGACTTTGTCTCCCATTCCAGTGCTCGCGCTCGAGCACGCACCTACGACGAACGCGCTCACCGGTGTGAAAGGGGACCAGGAGTAGGAGGGGCTGACAAAGGCAGAGGGGATGTCGTTCAAGCTCGTTGCCCTTCCGTGAGGTGATAGGAGGTGTTGATTTGGGGTGAGGGGCCGAGTGTATGAAATGCCCAAAATGGCTGTGTGGTGGCACCATTCTAGCTAGCAGGGGGAACTGAGAGAAATCAGGGGTATTTGGGGCCATGATGGTGTGCAAAACTAGGGCATTGAGCATGATATGGTCGATGCGATAATCGGGGGGTCCTTTTATAGGATCAAGGGGTAGGTTTAGGGCTCGATCGATCCTTGGTAGATGATCGTGGTCGTCGGAGTGAGAAGGCCAGGCAATGGAAATGTTTTGATGGTTGGGTAGAGCATTAAAGGGGGACAAAGTAGGGATGGGTGAGCGTGAATTTGCAAGAAGTAGAGTTATGCTCGGTTGGAAAATTGAATTGGGGTCAAGAGTGAGTGATTGCTCATTTCAGTCACACTAATTTCTCCCTGCAATCAACGGGAGGTTGAAGATGGGTTCTTGGTTGTGTAATCTAGACCTGATCCATAGAAAGGTAGATCTAAGTGTTGAAGCTCGCTCAGATCCCTTGGTTTGGATTGTTGACCTTGAAAAAGTCAATCAAAAAGTTAAATAAATGGATTTTCAACACACTAACTTCAAAAATTCATAGAAATTAGTAAGAATGTCCAATTGAGATGAAATTTGGATCATAGCTTTAAAAAATGTGAAGAATCTTTAGAAAAAGTTTGAGGACCAGAAGATGAATTCTGATGACCAAAAGATGACTATGGCCCTCAGTGCCTTATCCCTCAGAGATGTTGCTAGAGATAAGAATGGTGAGTCCCTACCTATCTTCCATCATCTTGGAGTCACCATTCTCAACTTCATAAAGATAATTATAGAAACGTTCCAGGGTGAAGACAAGATGGAAGTTGTTGATAAAGCTGATGTCTGGTTGCTAGCAGTAGATAATGGCTTCTGTGAACTAGAAGTGCAAGCCAACAAGAAGGCTCTTTTTGCCACGCACCTCCTCAAAGGTGTTGTAAAGATATGGTGGGAAAACTATATCATAGACATAGATTTGACTGAGGAACCCATAGCTAGGGTGGACTTCTGCACCATCTTCATTGCGTGTTTCACTCCCAAAGCTTCCATAAAGGAAAAGGAGAGATAGTTCATTCTCCTTAATCAGGAAAATATGATAATGGTGGATTATGCCTGAAAGTTCTGCCTTCTAGAGTGCTTTGGCTACATGCTGAATGAAGAGAATCGAGTGGAACACTTTGTGGAATGTATGCACCATCAGATAAGACCTCATGTGATTGCAAGTAAGCCTCAAAACTTCACTGAGGCCCTCAACTTCACCCTAGACATGGAGAGGATAGTTTTTCCACCACAAAACTCACCCAAGGGATACCTACGGTTCACAAAAGGCACAATACAACCAACGAATAATAATAGAACAACTCAAGGACATAATAGTGGTAAGGGAAAGAACAGAGGAAAGGGAAAACTTGGCAATGAGAACTGCAGAATGGGGCATCCCCAAAATACTGTAACTATGGGAGGTTTCATGTTGGCAAGTGTCATTTTGAAAAGTATGTTATCACCACCTGCAAGAAGGACACTTCCAAGTTAATTGTCCCCTCCCTGACCCAAGTGGTTTGGGTCTAGTAGAGGCCCAACCAGTAGCTACAACACCACAGGGAGAAACCCCACCTGTTGGAGAGAAGAGACAAGCCCGAGTCTTTTCCATTGACAATGAAGAGGCTCAAGATAGTGCTAACCATCTGATCGAGGGTAACCATCCTTAGAGTATGTTCTTATCCTTCAATATGTAGTGTATAGTAATTTGACTGTAATGATTCCAATGTAGGCAACTTGACATCATGGGACAACATGTAAAAGCTTTGTTTGACTCTGGTTCTACCAATACTTTTATTTTGAGAAATCTCACAACTATACTTTGTCTGGATTTCAAGGATTTAGGACATATTTTAGAAATCACTACTCCTAGTGGTCGAATCTTTTTGTCTCTCTTGACTACACCAGTCTTACCTAATAAATATATGAACAATGAACTCCCTACTGATTTTATCCTCCTTGATATTAATGATTTTGATGTAATGATTAACATGGATTGGAATTACACTTATAATGCAAAAATAGAATGTAGGGAAAAGAAGATAAGAATAGAGAGAGAAGGTCACCCACCTTTTACCATTAGATGTAGGAAGGATGCTACCACTATCTTATATGTGTCATCTGTAAAGGCAGAACAAATGATAGACAAAGGTTATCATGCATTCCTAGCAGTAGTTACCGATTCAAATCTTAAGGTACGACCCTTAAAAGAAATAGAGGTAGTATGGGACTATGCAAATGTATTCTCGGATGATTTTACTGGCATACCTCCAGAGAGAGAAGTGGACTTCTCAATAGAATTAGCTCCCGGGATGAACCCCATTTCCATGGTGCCTTATAGGATGATCATGATTGAGTTGCTTGAGTTGAAAAGGCAACTGCATGAACTTCTAGACAAAGGCTTCATCAGACCTAGCACTTCTCTGTGGGGAGCATCGATCCACTTTGTGAAAAAGAAGGACAAATCACTCTATATGTGCATAGACTATAGAATGATAAATTGGGATACCATTAAGAATTAGTATCCTCTAAACCATATAGATGACCTATTTGGCCAGCTCAAGTCAGTCTGGGTTTGATAGAAGATTGATTTGAGATTGGGATACCACCATTTGTGATTTAAGAAAGAAGATATTCCAAAAACCTCTTTTTGAACCCTCTAGTGCTGTTATGAGTTCTTGGTCATGCCCTTTGGGTTGTCCAATT
The DNA here is from genome assembly GCA_963693085.1 of Alisma plantago-aquatica. Taxonomy (NCBI): domain Eukaryota; kingdom Viridiplantae; phylum Streptophyta; class Magnoliopsida; order Alismatales; family Alismataceae; genus Alisma; species Alisma plantago-aquatica. Next base: position 38,497,560 of record OY856412.1, read on the forward strand.
CCTTGACTGTGTTTATGAACCTTATGAATAGTATGTTCAACCTTTCCTTGACTCCTTTGTCATAATGTTCATAGATGACATCCTGGTTTACTTTCATGATCTAGAACAACACAGTGACCACCTTGCTAGAGTCCTTGATATCCTGAGAAAGCATAATTTCTATGGGAAATTATCAAAGTGTGAGTTTTGGATAGACTATGTCATGTTCCTTGGATACATTATATCTAGAGGGACCATCTCAGTGGATCCTACTAAGGTTTTGGTTGTACGTAATTACCCAGCACTAAAGAACCCTTCTGAGATTTGTAGCTTCCTAATATTGGTGGGGTACTACCGGTGATTCATCAAGGATTTCTCGAAGACCGCTTTGCCCCTCTCCAAGATCACCCAAAAGGACGAGAAGTTTGTGTGGTCCGACCTGTGTGAAGCACGATTCTAAGAGTTGAAGGAGAAGGTGACCATAGCTTCCATGTTGACTCTACCTTCTTGCAATGAAGGATTCATGATCTTCACTGACGCATCAAAGATGGGACTTGGATGCATGCTAGAATAGAATAAACATGTTCTCTCCCATGCTCAAGACAACTTAAGATGAATGAATTGAACTACCCAACACATGATTTAGAGTTGGCAACAATTTTTCATGCCCTAAAGATCTAGAGACATTACTTGTATGAAGATACCTTTGAAATTCTCACCGACCATAAAATTTTGAAGTACCACCTAACTCAGAAGGACCTAAACTTAAGACAAATATGATGGATGGAGTACATGAAAGACTACGTTTACACCATTTCCTGTCAACCGGGAAAAGCTAATGTAGTGGTAGATGCCCTTATTCGGAAACTACTCGGATGTGCGACTACCTTATCCACCCAATGGAGAGAGTTGGAAGAGTTTTCTAGATGGACTCTACAACCATTAGAAGACCAAATCTGTTTGGCTAACATTCATATAAAACCTAACTTGTTGGCCAAGTTGTTAGCTGTCCAGTTAGCCAGTCCATAGCTAGAAAAGATGAAGGGTTTGATGAGGAAACCTTAGACGCATCTCTTAGTAGGTGTTGATGGTGGAATCCTATACAAAAGTCAAATTTGAGTTCCTGAGGATTCACCCTTAAAAACTCATATCTTGTAGGAGACTCATGGGACTAAGTATATAGTGCACCCTGGTACCACAAAGATGTTTAAAGACGTTCATCAATATTTTAGTGGCCTGGAATGAAGAGAGACAGAGCAACATATGTGGCCAGTTGTCTCACATGCTAGATGGTGAAGGTTGAACACCAATAACCCAGTGGGTTACTACCATCGTTTGAGATTCTTGAGTGGAAATGGATCAGATCTCTATGGATTTTGTAGTGTGTCTACTTAAGATGAGAAAAGGGCATGATGATATATGGGTCGTGGTAGACTACCTAACCATGTCATCACACTTCCTATCCCTAAAGGTTATTGCCAAGGTGTCATACCTAGCTGAGTTGTATATTTGAGAAATAGTCCATTTACATGATGTTCTAAGTTCAATTATTTCTGATCGTGACCCTAGGTTCACTTCAAAGTTGTGGAAATAAGTTCAAGAGGAACTCGATACGAGACTAAAATTTAGTACAACTTAGCAGCCCCAAACTGATGGTTAATCAGAAAGGACAATTCAAACATTAGAAGATTTATTGAGAGCATGTGTGTCTGATTAGGGTGGATCATGGGAGCAGTACCTACCTTTAGTTGAGTTTGCTTATAATAATACCTACCGAGACAATATCGGGATTCCTATGCATGAAGTTCTTTTTGGGAGGTTGTGTCAGTCACTGCTTCACAGCAAATATGTCAGTGAGAGGACCTTGCTTAGGTTAGAAAAACTACATTTATATACAGATAAAGTCGATTTGATCAAGAAAAGGCTAAAGAGAGCCCAAGATAATTAGAACTCATATACTGATGCAAAGCAGACTGATTTGCACTTCATTGTAGGTGAACATGTGTTTCTAAAAATCTGACCCCTCCGAGCTATAGCTAAGAATAGAGAAAAATTGAGTCCCCGATATGTGGGTCCATTTAAGATTTTAGAACAGATTGAATAAGTTTCTTATCATTTAGCCTTACCTCCACAATTTAGTATGATGCATGATTTGTTCTGTGTGTCAAATCTAAAGAGCTATGTGAAGGATCCTGCCAACGTGTTGAATATTAAATCTATAGAACTCCAGGGTATATTGACATATCTAGAGTCACATGTGAAGGTACTTGACACCAAGGTGAAAGAACTCAAAAATAAAAAAGATTAAGATGGTAAAGGTTCTCTGAAAGAACCATGGAGAGGATAGCGCCACATGGGAGTTAGAGATGGATATGGAAAAGTTTCATCCCCAACTCTTTGTATGATTAGTTGAATTTTGAGGAAAAAATTCCTATAAGAGGGAGAGGATGCTATAACTTGGTTTTTCATATATTTTTATGATTTTCAATAATGAAACTATAAGTGTTTTTATGCCATGTTTGTAAAAGTGTGGACTTGATTTGCAAAATCACCTTTGCTTTGGATTTCGTGACTCTCACTGTTTTATTAAAACCAACAATGAATGTGGGGAAAAGGATGAAAGAAAATCCATTAATATGGGAAATATAAAAGATAATGGATAAACATTAATGTACTTTTAGAATCATGTGGATATTTTTCATAAAATTAGTAGGAAAGGCCACTTAAGGCTTGTTTTTATTTTCACATGGTCCCTAAAAAGAAAAGTCATCAAAATAAAGGATATGAAAAAGATAGAAACATAAAAGTATTATTTTGAGGCCTTAAATCATGAAATAAAGGAGAAAACTTGGAGACTAAGTAAACTATCTTTTGATTTTTTATTTTGAATCTCAAAACCCTGCCAATGCTTAGAAAAATTTATTAAGAACTTTCCATTATAATTTGGGATTAAAAGGATTAATAGAATGAGAGAAATGAATTTTGCAAAAATTCTTAAAGTGTAAGTAATAATGGGTTGATATATTAAATGTCACGCACACATTCCTTTCTGGGAAAGGATTTTCACTGACATTATAATTGGCACACACTTTTGCAGCCCTTAGATGAAGATACGAGGATCAGAGGATCATCCCCTACCTCTGCTGGTTTGTGAAACCATTACCAGAAGTGAGAGGATTCCATTCACCTCTCTCGCCCATTACAATACATGAATGGATCGAGAAAGTGGACGAGTAGATTCAGGGAAGAATTGTGCATCTACCTAACCTATTTTTTTTCTAATTTGGGGAACCCTAGAAGATTTTCCCAATAACCCCATGTAACAGGGACAAAACAACCAACCCAAGACTATATATAGGAGCATAGACCTCTCTTCGAAACCCCAAGGATGCTTGTGATCTCCTGCTGGCTCTCTAGACCCTCGCTAGACCTTCAATTACATAACCACACCATGCTTTTCTCCTTCATCCCTCTCTAGAGCTCTGCTATAGAATAGATACCTAGTCTGACATCACCAAGCTCTCTCTGATCAATCAGGGGCCACCAACGGAACTGTCGAAGTCAAACAGAGGGATTCACACCTTTGCTCGCCACTCCAACATCCTAACTCCTAGAGTTGACTATTCAATTGACTTGGATGAGAACAAAAGCAAGATGGAAAGAGGTAGATGAAGATGGTACGGGGAAATACACATCTTCCCGCACACATGCATTGAAAGAGTAAGTGTAATTTAGTCTTTTTACTCTCCATTTGCTCATCCAAGTGTGTGTCCACAAAAGTGCGGTCAATTGAGTCAGCCCAGCCGAATTGGCAGTGTGGGACCCAGGCTCATTGCCTGGGTGGCAAGTCCCCATTAGTTAGAATTTGTTACTTTTATAAAAATTAGAGTAATTTATACGAAGGTCTGATAAAGGAATATATATATATATATATATATATATATATATATATATATATATATATATGATTCTTTCTCAGAACAATGTGAGGAATATAATTAAAATATCTCCAAGACCTATATATATCTCTAATTCATAAAGTGACCAGAAGTGCTAACTTTAATGTGTTTAATGTGTAAAAAAACTCTCATTTCTATGTTTAGTGGATCTTAATAATGAAAGACTGATCTTTTTAGATAAAAGGATAACTTGGATCTATTTTGAGTTTTATAATTCATAAATTGACAAATTAGGGTTTTCTTGAGTTAAAAATGCATATGATGATAAAATTAGGGTTTGTAAGACAAAAAGGCATTAAAAGTGATAATTAAGGTTTGGGAAGCCAAACCCCTAATGAAGCCCCAATTTGACCCCAAAACCCTAACTTGGACCCCAAGTCTATCTTAATGGTAGATTTTGGATAAACTAATAATATGAGGGTATTATACTTTAATTTCATGATAGTTGCTATTGGTTTCTTTGTTGCCATTTTTCTTAGACATCAAGTACTCCTGAGAAAGGTATTTGGTTACGCCTATCACTAATCAACTTAACCGACTTCTATGGCTTTCTTAGAGTTTTACTCGAAATGATTACAAATTAAATGCTTTCCTTTTAATTTATTTCTAGCAACTCATAAAGTCACTATGGATATCACATTACATGAACATAACTAACTCAAACCCTATGCCACCTCTAGATGTATGGAAATATAAGAAAGTTCATGACATGATATGATCAAGCCCCTGGAGGGGAAGATTGATATGACACCAAGATTCTAGAGGAGAAGGTGGTCTACGCCCATTGTAGGAACAAAACCCTAGAAGGGTATATAGAGGCTGAGTAGTAAAGGGGTTGATGAGTTATGATGAAAAAGTAATTTTGATTATGTAGAAATAATTTGGTTGAATATGTTGTTACAACTAGATGTGAATATTTGTTTCCCCCTACATACCAGTCTAACTTGTTATAATGAACGTTATTTTGTTTCACATCATTTTATGTTAAGCCACTTCTATTATGTAACTAATGAAGAAAGATGGACGTCTAGAAAAGAAGGAACCAAAAGGAAAATTTTAATGTAATTCTAGAGGATTTAGATAGATGGTCTTTATTCCCCATTGCAAACATTAGAGATCCACATTTTGTAACTCCATGCTTGAGAAATTATCTTTTATCTTGTTACCAAACTCTTTTCAATTTGATGAAATTTATTAATTATTTCTAGTTATTTGATAAATCTTGATCCTGTAAATTTTAGTAATGGCCCTTTCCCTCTCAGTCCTCCTGCACAGGGGATAATAGGGGGAGGGGGTTGTTACATAAGTAATTATACGAACATTCAAAACTTATTTTTATGTTTTAGTTGGATAGAGTATCATGATATGATTCCATAGAATCAAATTTCATCAATATTTATATAGTATATGAAACATTATGCCATTTTTTGTGATTGGTCCTGAATAGTGGTGCTGCTCACAACATGTAGTTCTTGTATCAAATTTTGTTGTTCTATGCATACATATTAAAAATACATGCACATTAACCAAACCATTCTTTTTGCATTGGATTCATAATTCAATTATGTATAAGAATAAGTCCATGTTTAACGATATATCAAGTAATTTTTTATTAATTTGAGCCAAGAGTTGGCTACTGATGTGATACTGCAATCATTTCCAGAATCCTACAGTCAGTTTGTGATAACTACAACTTGAACAACTTTGACAAGCCATTGATAGAGTTTTTGGGCATGTTGAGGACAGCCGAGGCACAGATGAAGAAGGACAAGCCTAAGTTTGTGATGATGATTAGCAACAAGAAAGGCAAGTCCAAGCACAAGGGCAAGGGCAAGGCTAAGAAAGGTTCTGAATCTAGCCAGCAGCCCAAGTCGTCTGCAACTCTCAAGGCCAAGGGAGGTGTGACCAAGAGAGGCAATTGCCACCATTGTCAAAAGCCAGGACATTGGAAAAGAAATTATCCACTCAATTTGGAAGAACTTGTAACACTTTTTGAGGTATATGATACCAAGATATAAAGTGTAAAGCACCCAATAAATGGGGCAAGTATTGCCGCCATAGATAGGAGCACTTTAGTTTATTTTCAGCTTTGAAGGCATGTAATAGAGTTATGAACTGCTATTTCATATTTGCCAATGGATAGAAACACCTTATTTTTGCATGAAAATAATGACAATTAATAAAGTTGATGTTTCCTTGGGGCAATGCCTTGTTTATCTTGTGGTACTTGGTATGTATAAGATAAAATGATACCTAAAAGTTGTTGATAACTCAAACAATTAAATTAGCATAAATCATGAGAAATTCATTTCTAGTTTCCATATGATGGTTAAATCTAGACTCTTTTGGGTAGAAAACCAGTAAGAGACATGAATCTCTTGGACATGATTAATCAATCTTCACTAAGGTAGTGGAAGAATGATTATCCTATTAGGTATAATACATGTGATGTATTTACATACCTATTGGAGTTAATGTTGATACTTCAAATGGTGTTTAGAGAAATACCAATATGAATATCTTGAAGTGTTCAAGAATATCATAGATGAAGTACAAATTTGGTAAAAGTATTAGTTCTTGATAATTAAACCAAATGTTTGAGAGCCTTATGAGTGATTATGATAGTGTATCATAGTGAACTCATGGTTAAGGCATGGTGATGTCTAAATCAAAATGATTCATTCTCTAAGGAGTTAGAGGATGATTATCAAATAACTAAGTTCTTCTTAAATAAAGAATACCCTACACTAATAAAGGACATTAAGAATCACAAAGAGTTGTGAGTTCTTATATCCTTGACAAATACACCCCGATTATCTATGTGATGAGTTGGTCATGTGATGAGTCAACTATCTAGATGAATATGAGGAATCAAATTTTGAGTTATGGTTTATGACCATTGCATCCTAAATGACTTCAATGTGAACCATACGGCATGACCTTGATGGTAGCACCCATTGGGATGAAATCCATAAGTGTGAATGAGTCTTAAGCATTAAGACACATGGATAACATTTTGAGAAGGATGATTCTTGCTAATTTCAACTTAAAGACTAAGAGATTTGGCATACGGATACTAAAACCGCATTCCTATGAGGAATAAAACAAGGATGTGTACGTGACACAACCTGTAAGGTTTATGAATCCATTAATGCAAATGAAGTCTATAAGTTACAATGGACTAATCAATGTGATTGATTAAGTGCAGGCAACTCAGAGCTGGATCTTTACTTTGATGATATAGTCAAAGGGTTTGACTGATATGTCAAAGATAAAGAAGGGATTTATGATTTAGTGGGAGAGTATTTGCATTCCACATGTTGATGAGAAATGAGATGTTCTAAGAATGGAATTCTTTGTGGAAATCATCTTTAGGGAAGATAGAGACGTTTCCTATGTGATAGGAATAGATATCTATAGAGATAGTTCTCTATAACCTCTTGAGAGAGAGCATACATTAGCAATCTATACTGAAGGGTTTAGTGTGCACAGATTCAGTGGGAGAAAACTTGTCCATGTTACATGGAGTTGGTATCCCAAGACCAAGTGTCCAATTCTTATGAAGAATGGGAACACTAAGAATAGATAAGGATCTATCATGTATGTAATCATCCCATCATCTTGCATGTATGGACATGGCAAGAACAAAATGCATTTATCATCTTGTATGTAGGACATGACAATATGATTTGCTCATCATAATAACTCATATGTGGGACATAACGAGTGGATGTCTGTTTAGTTCCAGTAAGGGTTACTGGAATACCATAAGAACTTGATAAGTACTTGAGAAGTACTAGTTCTATGGAAATAAGGAATGGTTCACTGTAAAGAGTTACACTGATGCGAACTTCTGAAAAGGACAAAAAATTAATCGCAAAATATATATGGGATATAAAAAAGTGAATGTTTGTTGATAAATGGAAACGTTCGAATATAGCCATTTAAAAGGAAAAGTCGTGTATCCGTGTGCTAGAGAACATTAGTGGATGCTATATGGATCTGGAAGTTCATAAGATGAACTTATAGCTATTCCAATCTTTGATGACAAATACAAAGTACTTAGTCATGCAATGTGGCTAAAGGTTAGCAAAGGAATACTAGATCACATATTATGACAACTCATTCTCATATGTGTGACGTATAGTGAAGAGAAGACAGACATGCAGTTAATACTGACTTTGGCAAGGTGTTGCAATAACTCACTATGTTAGCACTAGAGCACAGTAACATGTGGGACATGTTTGAAGATCACTATGAATATGATTCAAGGGTGATTGGCGCGCAGTGCAAGTGGGAGTCTGTTGGTATGTATTCCCTGAGAGCCAATCATGGGATGATTGGTGGGATACATTAAGATTGATTTGATAAACATCAAAGGCAAGCTTCCAATTCTTTATGGTTCAGTCATATGAGATAATGATAGAACATATTGAATGTCTAGAGAATGACAGTACTCAATGATAGAACATGACCTGAACGATGAGATCATACAGATGCTAAAGAGTTTGTACATTCTTATCATGTCCCTAGTCGGATGTCATTGTGGAAGGTAGATAGAAAACAATGACACACAAGACTAGATTGTGGTGTTGGTTGATGACAGAATCTCATTAGTCATGATATGGAGATATCAAACCAAACACATAGGTACTTGTTAGAGAACAAGTGTACCGGATAGACCCACCGTGAGTTTGACACATGGAACCATGACATGGTAGTCACAGTCAGTTCTCACAGTGATGGTGGTGAGTGTGATTCTTTGACCTGAAATCAATACACTCAACACATGTCATTGGGTACACTTTGACATCATCAAACACAGTCTTGAAACATGGGTTGTTATAAAGGTGATGATTGGGTGTCTTTGACACATGGGGCTTTTGAGGGGTGAGTGATAGATATGGGATTTTTCCCTCCTGAGGGATTTTGATATCCATGGCCACTTGATGAGTAGGATTGAGATAGGCGTGCGCATGCATGTGTGAATCAGTATGTAATATTGATGTCATACATATCTCCTTCAATCTACTCTGAAATCAAGAAAGTGAATGAACATTGACAGGAAGACTATTCAATGCCTCGAGTTCATTTGGGATATCCGTGATAAAGGAATTATACATTCACTATAACACCATTCATGGATTGTAGGATTGAAAGTTGTTCTCCAACTTTCCTTTTCACTTGGGTAGTACTGATGTGCAACTAGGCATTGCTCTTTGTTTGTGAAGTCATAAGTGTTATGGACTTTCACTGCCAATGTGAAATGGGCCTGTAGGGTCACACACATAGGATTTAACCTGGAAGATGAGTTTATCCACAAATTATGTTTAGATTGATTACTAAAGGAGTTAAGTAGTTCAATTAAACACTCAATCAATTGATAGCTCAATATCATAGCGTTCAAGGTGTTGGACCAATTGATTAGAGTATCAGATTGATTGAAACTGCAATTGACTGATTTTGCACAGTCTGCACTCCCAACCGATCGACTCATATGATGAACCGATCAGCTCATCTTGGTGAACTGATCGGCTCAGATTGTTGAGTCGATTGGCTTAGGACAGGCTGAACTGACAGGTTCAAGGGTTGAATCGATCGGCTCAACTGGTCCAAACGAGCAAGTTGGGAAAGTCAGGTTGGCAAGAAATTTCTCTTCGTTTCACTTGTCCAATTTGATTGGAACAAGGATTGGTATTTGGATCAATTCGAAACAAAAGAGGAAAAGTCGACCGGTAACCGACTAAGGCAGTGAACCGACTGGTTCAAAAGTGAACCGATCGGCTCAGGTCCCCAAACAACCATTTCATGCTTGAAACGATCGGTTCAACTGCCGCAATGTGTCATATTTTGTGGAAAATCTTGAACCCTTCTACTCCTTTAATCCTGCATTACTCGGGGTAGAAAACATGTCCCTTGACCCTCCTATATATATAGGGGTACTGGGGGCTTCTCAAGTACAACTTAGAATGCTAGATGCTCTACAAACTTGTTGTTCTCTCTGGTTGTGGTAACCAGGAGAGCTTGAGCAAGTGCTACCCGATAAGGGAGGCACAACAAGGGAAAGACAACTGCAGAAAAGTGACTGGTTGTAGGAGAGTGTGTTAGTGACTAGTACGCTGATAGGAGGGTACGACTCCTTCTGGTGTCTTGTGCGACAAGGTGATTGGAGTTCCAGGTGGTCCATCTAGACTACTTCAGAGGCGGGAGACTTCTGCCGCTCGGAGGACAACTTTCAATCTCGACAGTCCCAGTGAGGCCAGGAACTGCACAGACACCATCCAAGATCGGAGGTGAAGACCGCACAATCCGCGAGGTAACGTTGCCGAGCAAGCCTCGGGACAAGGTATGTCTCAACAATACATCCTTCCTACTGTATAGAAGTTGATGTGATTCCTTTATACTGGGTTCGGGGAGAAGAAATTTTTTTTTCCGTTGCCTTCTCTGTCTCCCTATAAAAACCCAACAAGGATGTGTTCCAAACAATCCCAACATGGACAATGATCAGGTCATTTGGAAGATCATGGACAAGGATGGATGTTTAGATGATTGCAGATGGGGTAGGTAGAGTGATACACATAGATGACCGAACGTTGGATGGGGATGAACCGTGGGTGCTTGTAGAGCTCAAGGTCAATGGCCCAAAACCTAGTACTATTTGGCTCAACGTGAAAGGAAGGGAACCAATACCAGTCACAATTGATTACGACCACATTCTGATCAGTTGTGCCAAGTGTGGAGCTTTCAACCATAGCACACAACAGTGTGGGTAAGAGGAGGATGTGTCAAAACCTACAAAGGGAAAGCAATGGGCCAAGGTATGGAAGAAGAATATTGGGAAGAAGAATGCCGACGATGAATGCAATGAGAAGACTATTGAACATGCTGACAAAGCGGATGGAAAAGGGGGAGGGGCTTCATACATAGGTCCATATGAGTCTACATGCAGCAAGGACACTTCAGATATGAGGAGTGGTGTTGATCCATAATCCTCTTCTTCAGGTTCAGATGAAGGGAAGGTAAATCTATGGAGGGATTTGAATAGAATAAAGATGAAGGGGAGTTTACTCCTTCAAAGAAAAAGGGACCCAAAAAGGTAGGTATTCCAACAACACAAGCTGTGGGATCCATACTGAACACATCAAACTCATTTGAGGCACTTACTGATTCTAATAAGGAAGGGATCGAGAAGATTGAGCAAAGAAGCAAAGGGCAGTCAAAGAAACCTACCAAAGAGCCTCCTAGGCGTACCAGATCCCAAAAGAAAAATTAATATGTCCATGATCTTATGGAATATTAAAGTAGGGTGTGATAGGTATAAGAAGAAAGAGATACATGAGTGGATTTCTATGAGTGGGAACTCATTAGTTGCTTTAGTAGAAATAGAAATATAGGTGCAAAATAAAAACAATATTAAACACCTATTTCTACAAGGATGGGAACATGTGTCTAATATGGAGTGTTCTGAGTTAGCTAGAGTCAATGTAGTGTGGAAACCAAATGTGTGGCAGGTTACTGTAATACAAATGTCAGACCAACACATTATAGCAGACTATAGAAATGTAGGAGGCTTACACATATGGGTGACAACCATATATGCTCATAATAATGCAAAAAGGAGGTAGAGTTTATGGCAGGATATGGTAGAGCTATCTAGGTAGATCTATATTCCTTGGATGGTGATTGGAGACTTCAATAACATCTGGTTGTCGACAAAGAAGGTAGGTGGCAGACCAGTTTTGAATGCAGTGATTAATGCTTTCAATCATACCATTGATAGGGCTGAATTATTTGAAATACCCATGGTGGGGGGTGATTTATTCACATGGAACAATGAAAGGAAACTGGAGGGTAGAATTGCAAGCAAGTTGGATAGAGCTTTAGTGAATGAAGAGTGGCTACAAATTTTCCCCAATGTGTAGGTTAAAGTAGGTGGTTTTGAATTGAGTGACCATGCTCCTATCTTAGTACATATCATAGAGAAGAAATGGAAGAGGATACCCTTCAGAATTCTGAACTACTGGGCTGATTGGAAAGGATTCAGTGATGTCATTGAAGATAGCTAGAAGATACAGGTGGCAAGGAACCTGATGTATGTGTTTTCCAAGAAATTGGCTAACACAAAGCAAGCACTTAGGAGGTGGGCCAAATAAGAAGTGAACATTCCCAACTTGCTAAAGTCAACCAAGAAAGAATGTAAAGAGGTCAGAGAATTGCTGCTATATGATCCACTTAATGAAGATCTAATTAAGAGAGATGATGAGCTAAAAAGGATGATAGATGATTTAAAGAGGACAGAGGAAAAATTCTATTGGAAGAGAAGTAGAGCAGATGGAGATAGAAATACCAAACTCTATCACTCATCAGTCAAGAGAAGAGAGGCTGACAACATTATCTAAGAACTCATAGATACTGATGGGAATGTGATAAACAAATAGGAGGATCTTGAAGAACAGGCTATACAATTCTACACCTCACTATATAATAAAGAATTTGAGGATGAGATGGAGGGGGAGGTTATGGAGTGGAAATTTAAACTGACTAGTACACACAATACCATCTTGACTAGAGACACCAATGAATAGGAAGTCAAAGAAGCACTATGGTGTATTGGGAGTAACAAATTTCCTGGCTAAGATGGATTCAATGTTTTTTTCTACAAGAAGACTTGGGAGATCATCAAGGAGGATTTGATAGCATATATGAGATGGTTCTTAGAAGGAGGAAACATGGCCAGACAGGTCAATGACTCCTTCCTTGTGCTTATTCCAAAAAAGAAACTAACAATGTCTCTTGCTGATTTCAGACCCATTGCATGCTACTCAGTCCACTAAAAAATGATTGCAAAGATTTTGGCTGCTAGACTAAAGACAATACTTCCCTATCTCATCTCTGTTAGCTAGGGAGCTTTAGAGGTAGGAAGTAGCATAAGTGATTGTGCATTATCAGTCAGGGAGTTTCTATAAGACTATAATGTTATGAGAGGAAGTAGAAAGGCATGTTTGAAGCTTCACATGTCTAACGCTTATGACAACATTAGATGGGACAAAATATGGTGGATCATGAAGCAGATGGGGTTCAATGAGAAGTGGGTTGGTTGGATGAAACAATGTATGGGAACAAGAAGCTACTCCATCCTGGTGAACGAAACTTCTACATGTATGTTTGGAGTTGGAAATGGCCTGTGCCAGGGTGACCCACTTTACCCTTTATTGTTTGTGATTTTTATGGAGTACTTCACTCAAAAGATGCAAAAGGCAGAGAGGAGGAAGGAGATCAAACCATACACAGTGCATGAAACCAAAGTGATGACACACCTAATCTTTGCAGATGACGTGCTTGTCTTTATTGAAGCCAAACAAAGCACACTAGAGAATATGTGGGAGCTGCTTAGGATATTTAGCAAGCAGACAAGGCTGCATATTAATACAAATAAGACTCATCTATTTTTATCAAATAACTACTATCTGATGGAAGACTGTCTAAAGAAAGCTATGAATGTGGAGTTGGAGAAATTTCCTACAAAATATCTAGGCTTTCTATTAGCGGGTGGAATTCTACAAGTTAAAGATTTTGCTGAATGCATGGACAGACTGGCGTATATGATCAATAGATGGTCAACTCAGAAAACTTCCATGGCAGGGAGAGCTGCTCTTCTGAAGGTAGTAGTGGAGGGACTCCTTATCTTCTGGGTACAGCAAGGAGAGACTCTCGGCTCAGTCTTGGATAGAATGTAAATGAAGATGGAAAACTTTCTTTGGGCCAACACGTATCATCTGATGAGATATGCACGCATGACATTCCCAAAACATGAAGGTGGACTGGACTTAAAAGCACTAAGAGACTTAGCTAAGTGGGGGACAATGAGAAGGATTATTGTATAGTAGGAGGGCACCTCTATTTGGGGAAAAAGGATGAGATAAAGATAGCCTCGGGGGTTGGACTTCATACCAAGCACAAGAGAATGATACTCACGCACAATCCATGTCATGACAGAGATGTTCCATCAAGTTAAACATTTTTTTGACCCCTATGAGGTAGGGGGTGGAAGCATAAAGACACAAGGACAAATCTTTGGGAAGTAACAAGATCCAAAGTGCCAAAAGATAGACATATCGAGCAGGTATGGGTTGGAATTCATGTACCAAAGTACAATATGTGTGTATATAAAATTTTGCACAATGCTTTAGCTACACTGGATAAAATTCATAGATGGAATTAAGAAGTTTCTTCTATTTGCATACTATGCAAGGAGTAGGAGGAGTCCCATATTCACCTAGCGTGCTGCTGCAAATTTACAAGGGCAATATGGAAGGTAATATGCGTTGAATTTAGATTGCACTTACAACTGAAAGAAGAGCCACAAAGAATGCTATCTTGCTGTGGAGGAAACAATAAAAGGAGGATCTTACTTTCTACACTTTTCTACCACATGTAAGAGGAAAGGAATGCACTTAGACATGGAGGTTCAACTACAAATCCAACCACTATTGTTGTAAAAATATGTAAATGTGTCAAACACAAGTTGCACATTAGATAGAAGTGTGTATTGTCACCCGTTTGATATATGGAAGCGGGCTATATGTAACTCTTGACCTCCTATAATTTTAGTGGGGAGTTGGAATATATTTACCTGATTCCAATACAATACATACATACATACATACATACATATGTTGGCTAAATGGACATCTATAAATCCCTTTGTTTTGATTATGACAAACATTTCATTCTTATTGATCTAACGAGCTACTTGAGTGTGCAGGATTAAGGTGGATGACAAAGCAACTAGGGAAATCCATATGCTTACATGTTTATGTTTTCATGCAATGTAATCGCTTTGTAAAAACTTGTACAAATATATAATGTACAAGTACTTAGTGTGGGCTCTGATCTCCAAACCATGACATAAACACGATTAAAACTTAGCGGAAGCGGATCGGTAATCAGCGGAAGACAAAAATCACGGGAAATTAAAACTTTTCGTGACAAGAGCTTGAATCCATAAAAGCTTCTTTTCATAAAGTGAGGTAAATTGTTTACATCTCAGGATAATTACTTCTTGAGTAATTATATACATCAAGATACAAAATCTCAAGATCACTATACAAAAGACTCCAAGACCTGAGAGTACAGAGGACACATAGGACTGACTCTTAACTACATCATATGGCAGGACAATCTCCACCTGAGATTACTGCTGCCCCTGATGCTGCTGCTGAGACTGATCACCTGTAGGCTGGTTCCTTCGTCTCCGACGTCCACCTAAAAAGTTGAAGCCTACGGGGTGAGACAATCATACATAATTGTCCCAGCGAGAGTTATAACTCTTCGCCAGAAGCTTTATTATAACATCAAAGAATATCTTAAATAGTAAAGCTTTTAAAGCATTCTATAACAGTTGTAGGTATAACATGATCTCAACCATTTAGGAGATATAGAGAAGATAAACATTATTGCAATGTAACATCAATCAACTAACTTGGAGTCATCTCTAACAAGTTATACTACATGGTTGATTATGTTTTACAAACAACATTATGCCATGTGGAGATGAGGCTTACCACTCATACTCCAACTGATCGCTGAGAAGTCACATCAGTATCATACAGAGGTCATTAAGAGAGCCGGATTCTCATGACCTTCACCTTCCTCAGTCAGTAAGAGGATCACTTGTAGGACATCTCGTGTCTCTACTACTATAGCTCACCAGGGTAAACTAGTCCTTCGCTATTTTAGAGTCACAGTGGCATTCTGTACTCTCTTCGTCATCAGGAGGTTTCATGTTTACCTACCACTGATACGGGTATCTGTGCTTTCTTCATCATCAGGAGGTTTCATGTTTACCTACCACTGATACGATATGGAAATATAGTGAAGGATGGATGGATTACACATCTACACCACTTTCCTACACTAGGATGTAAGGTTCTACACATCCATGTACCCCACATACTCAAAAGTATGTGCTTCAGGAGTTCCCTGAGGAAACCTGTTTCACCATCACTTAATTTCTGACAATGATGGATCTATGATCAGGGCTCTACATTATACTTGATTAGTTAGGTACATTCAGTATTCTTTAACAGCATACATTGTTTTTCAACAATAACAATAGCATAGCAGCTATAAAAGAAGAATACTAAATGTAACAGGCCTAACTCATATCAATCATCATTTCTCATTATCCTCATCACAAGTCATCTCTAAGGCATGACTTTGGTGGTATTCATGGCTCTCACAGCCCATTATCAGCATAGGATGCCACTGACAAGACATCAGATTACTTTATGTATTCATAAGGCTAACAACATGCCTTTAATGAATATAACATCATCATCCATACCTGGATATGATTACCTTCATATCAGAACCTGCATGGTTAATACAACTGATAAAGGTAATACAAAAATAAGGAATATCCTTCCTACTCTTGTCATAAGAGTTTAAATCTCTAACTCTCATCAAATAGAGTTTAATATTCAAAAGCATGCCATTACCCTTGAATTAGGGTTTACTATTCACATTACATGTCATCACCCTTGAATTAGGGTTTACTATTCACATTACATGTCCTCACCCTTGAATTAGGGTTTACTATTCACATTGAGGTGAATTGAACTCATAACATCATCATGTATGAGTAACATCTTCATTGATGATCTTAGATTAGTTAAAAGTTCATCATTTATCATAATTAGGGTTTCTATGATCTCACACAGGTGGATCATACCCTAATTATGCTCATTTATGTGTATTGGGGATGCTTCAATTGAGTTTCCACTTAAAAAGGGTACTTTCTCTCTCTAGAAGTACATCCTCTCTCTAGAAGTACTTTCTCTCTCATCATAAGGTTAGGTGATGTCAACATCACCCTAGATCAGGTCAAATTAAGTCATCATAGGCTAACATGGCTAAAACATCATCATCATGTGATTAGGGTTTGAATTGAGCAAGATATAACTCAATTGGCCCTTTAGGGGTATTTTGGTAATTCACCCCATTGATCATCATTATGGTCCAAACCTTAGTCAATTAACCGCTTAATATCCTAGGTTGTCATTAGGGTTCGATTAGGGCAACATTGGACCATTTATATCATCAATTGATTGAATGAAGTCAGCCTTAAATCACATTGATTGATTTCAATTATCAACCTTCAATTGAAGTTGAGACCGCGAAGAGATGTTGACCGTTTGCCCACTTTGACTTTCCAAGACCGCGAGCCCTCTTCTATCTTCAAGACCGCGATCCTCCTTAGGCTTCAAGACCGCGAGCCTCTCCAAGTGGTTCAAGACCGCGAAGCCCTTCAAGTTGTTCAAGACCGCGAAGATCAAATTGAAGTTGAGACCGCGAAGAGATGTTGACCGTTTGCCCACTTTGACCTCAGGACCGCGAGGCCCCTCACGATCTTGAGACCGTGAGCCCCCTCACGGTCTTGAGACCATGAGCCCTCTCACGACCTTGAGACCGCGAGCCTCCTCACGACCTTGAGTCCGCGAGCTCACATGGTCTTAACCACTTAGACCATCAACGGGATTCGATGATACAACCGATAATGTCAACCAATATTGAAGCCCTTAAAAGGTCAAAACTTCGTTGAACACTTATGGATTGGGTTAATTACGATTATGCTTGACCACTTAGTCATTCAATAGACCCTCAATTGTTGACCAATTAGGGTCTATCAATGTTCACCCATCAACACTCAACAATGTGACTCAACACAAGGTTGAACCCTTCAATTGAGCTCCAATTGGGCCCAAACTTGGCCCAAATGGTCTTGAGGTCATGTGGGTGGACCCCACATGGTCTTGAGACCGTTTGCCCATCCAATTTTGGATTCTAGTGCAAATTCATCAAGGTCTGACCTATTGAGTTGATGGTCATATCAATATTTAATTGCAAAGTAATTTGATGTAATTATACCTTCAATTGGTCAACTATTCTCCAAACGGTCATGGTTGATTGCCCTCGTGGTCTTGAGACCGTTTGGGTGACCCCTAAACGGTCTTGAGACCGTTTAGGTCAATCAACCCTAAAAACCCTAATTAGGTCACCATAATTTCAGTACTGATTGCATCTAGGGTTAGCCCTAGTATTCACCCTTCAACTCTTAGCCCGTTTGGAATTAGACCATCAAACTTGGTGAGTTGTTAATTAACATTATTTTGAACAGTAATCTCATACGGTCAACGTTTAGTCAACGACCTTACACGGTCTTGAGACCGTTTGCCCAAAAAGGCAATTTCAGACCGTTTTAAAATCAGGAATAAATTCAAATAAAGTTGTTACTTAAAAAGGTCATATCTCCCGATTCCCTTGGAGTTAGCCTCCAAAATTTTGAGGGTAATTAGCCTATATAATTCGGAACAGATTTCGTATACGGTCCACGCTCGGTCAACGGGGTCAAACAGTCTTGGAGACGGTTTACCCTGTCGCGGTCTCGAGACCGTTTGCTCACCTCGCGGTCTTGAGACCGAGAGAGCAAACTGGTGAGACCGTTTAAGGAAGTGAAAAGCGGTGGGTTTTTCTTGGAAATCACGCCTTCATCTCCTAGATCAAGAACAGTATGAATATCCCATGGATTTGCTTGCAAAATAACAGGGGAAAGTAGGGAAACACTAAGAGCTATCATCAAATCGCATATAAAGATGTACATAATGAAGCATGGGTTTAGAGCTATAAAACCCGCCTAAAGCTTGCTCCTTGAGCTCCAAGCTTTCAAGCTCCAAGCTCTAATGGCGTCCTTGAGTTCCCACAGGTTGGACAAGGTGAAAACTCCAAGGAAGGATGAAAAGAGACGGCTAGAAAGGTAGGGTTTCAAGAGTTAGCCATGAAGATAACCTTGAATTCGAGTTCTAACCATAGAATTAGGCAAGAAGAGGGGTTTAAACCTACCTTGCACCCCTTGGTCGTCCTCCTTAGCTCCAAGGCAGTCCTTGGTCGTCTTTGGTGAAATGAAACAGTAAGGGAACGAAGGGTAAGTTCCCTTGCAACTAAGGGAAGGAGAGCTTATATACATGGGGTAGGATTTTTATCATTAGTTCATAAGTTGTCCATAATTCCAACTAGGTCCCTCCTTCTTTACTTGATCGTCCCTTCCTCTTTATTCTAAGGACAAACCTTCTCTTAAGTTTTTAGGAAAAGAAGGTAAAGGAGAGCAAGCTAATAATGAAGTACATACATAAAGAAATATTGCACATATACCCTGATTATTCAATCACAAGGCATATCTCATAGCTTGATAATTCAATTGAGGTGACTCCCTCATCATTTATTCTCTTAATGATGGCAAGAGTCTAAAAAGATACTTTAGATGAAATATTTTACAATTTGCATCCCTTAAATTTGGGTAAATTGCATTTTACCCCAAATTAGGGTTTCAAGCACCGGGATTGCTTCCACAGCTGCACCTTGGTGCCCTAGCTTGGGAAATCCCTCAAACTTTACCAAAAGATTCTCATGATGTCTCAACATATGAGGAACATCTCAACATCTGCAAATTGCAAGCTAACCCTTTTAACTGGGTAAATTGCACATAGGTCCCTGTATATCAAAACAATGCTACAACTTTAATTAAAAAGGAGCAAATATTGAAATATACTTTTTCTGAGAAACTTAATTACATGCTCAGAGTTAATCACAAAGATTTAATTACATATTTAGGCAAAATACCTAGGGTTGACTCATAACCCAGGTCAGGGATGTTACACTTAGATTGCATGTAAATCAAGCGTTAGATTCTCCCTAGTTAAACACCACATTTAGATAAGTCATTCCCTTCAAATAGGATCACATTTTCACACTCATACATATAATTAGTGCCTAAATTGAAACATTGAAACAGGATCAATCTCGGTCGACAAACTCCTCGACCGAGACACTCTCGGTCGATAATCTTCTCGACCGAGAAAGATCCAAAGTAGTCGTTAGACACAACTGACAAGGTAGTTGGCAGTTGGAGATAGACGTTGCAAATCACTTGTTCCAGAGAGCCTGTCGGTCGACAATAGTTCGACCGAGTAGGTGTCTCGGTCGACCATTCCTCGACCGAGATGGTCTCTGACAGCAACTGCAGAATTAATTAATTAGCCGTTGTTAAAGCAACAAACTTGTACCTAACGGCTAGTTAAGCACTTAGAAACCCCTAGAAGTTGTCTAGAACGTCCTTAAGCATCCTTAGGCCATTCCTATAAATAGGACAAGCCAAAGGACACTCAAACACACTTGTTACACTTGAGAAATCCTTGAGCAATTACATTTGCAATCTGTTGTGAGCAATTTGAGCATTGTAACAATTGGCTACTTTCATCCTTAGCTCAAAATATGTGTCCTATAGGCTAGTATCTCCTACCCACTGCAATCACAAGTCCATATACTTGGTTAGGAGATCTATACGCTTGATCTAGGCAAATCAAGCCTTGGTCTACAAAGGATAAGTTGTAATTTCCTTTTTTCCTTTCTTGTTCTCTATTACCATTTGTACTCTCCTTGCTACTCCTAGGTTGGAGGCTGCGGATTGGAGAGGGTGAAGATCTTCTTGGTGAAGAAGGAGACTTTGGGCTACTTCAGAAGGCTGGTGCAACGGGAGGTGACTTCTAGAGAGGAAGGCTACTTCAAGGGGGAGCTTGGAGTTACTTCAAGAAGGCTACCTCAAGTTGGTGCACCTACTTCAAGTGAAGGCTGTCCAAGGGGTGTAAAGGAAAGTATTGTATTTTGTATAAATCCTTGAGAAGGTAATAAAATAAATACTTTCAAAATCCCAGTTGGGTAAGCAACCGGGTAGTGGACTGACAACTTTAGTATTTGCTAAAGTTGGAACCACTCTAAACACCTGTCTCCTTCTTCCAATTTCAATTGTGGTTGTTTGAGTTCAACAAATTGTTAAAATTATTTTAAAAACTCTATTCACCCCCCCTCTAGTGTTTTTGAATTGGTATCAGAGCGGGCTTCAAGGAACCCTAACCAGGTCTTGAAGAATGGAGGGTAATGGTGATTACAATTACAACAAAAGGTGCTGCTTGAACAAAACTACAACATGTTGCAATTGGTGCTTAGGAACAAGCCACACAACAACTAGATGACCATGGAGATCAAAGAAGGAAGATGAGCACAAAGATTGTCTCATTGCTACAACTAGTGAAGAAGAAGAAGAAGAAGAAGTAAGTATTTTTGATTTATCTACAGAAGAACTAGTTGCTAGTCTTGAAGAAACACATATTAAATATGTTGAGTGCAAGAAGAAATTAAAAAAATCTAATAAAGAAAATGATGAATTACATGCTAAGCTTCTTGCTATTACATCTGAAAACGAAGATCTTAAAAAGATCATTGAAGATCATGATATTGAGATAAAATCTATAGAGGCAAATTGTAATCTACTTTCTTTAGAGAAGAATAATTTGCAAAGTCAAGTGAATGATCTTCAAAAACAACCCATTTTATGCAACCATCTAGATTATGATTCTATTTTCAAAGAAAGAAATTCATTGTCATCTAATCTAGATCAAGCAAAACTAGATATCAAGAAGAGAATGGAAGAGATTGCCAAGTTACAACAAAAAGTTAGTAATTTGAATAATAAGGGCATTCTTGATAAAATCTTAGATAATCCCTATCATCAAATCGGGAGAAGAGGACTAGGTTACAAGACTAAAGGGAAATCCTATCAACAACCTAGTTGGAGAAAGTCACAAACACAACAATCTATATATGTACCTAAAGGAACATCATCACCCAAGAACAACACTGAACACAACCATAGAAAAAGATATGAGGTTGACTCGATATGTTGTCATTATTGTTTGCGCCTTGGTCATTATTCCTTTTCATGTCCTTACAAGAGAAAAGATGTCGAGTTAGTTTGGGTTCCAAGACCTCCAAACTAAATAAACGCAATTAAGTTGAGATATGACCAAGAACCTTAGTTGCATATTTCTACGTCTATCTCAACTCAACATAATGGGATAACAAACAAATTTAAGTATCTAAATATTTAACTTGCATAGCTATGTTTTATTTGGAAGCAATTAACAGTTCCAGAAATATTTTCGGTCGAGAGACTGTCGACCGAGACACTGTCGGTCGAGAAATTGTCGACCGAGCATGTCACTGATTTCCAGTCTGTTGCAAAATTTCTGAATTTCTTTGAAATTGATGAAATTGCTATCTATTTGTGATTGATGAATGGATATATATTTTGAAAATCATCCCTACAAACTTAAATGAGATTAATATTCGTTTATTTCATAAATGATTTAAGTTTAAACTGAAATTATGCTTAGCTCAAATAAAAAGAAAATTTCTATTTTCACATGATCATGTGATGGAATTATATGCTGTTATCATTACATCATGGATATGCTTTCAATATTTGGTACGCATAGATAATGATAAATTGTATGCATGGATCCGTGATGATATTCGGAAAGCAAAATGATTTATTGGTTATATGCTATTGCTTGCAACACATAAGACAAAATCTCTAAATTAATATCTTTGAAGAATTGAGATATTAATTGTGCCTTCATTTGAGAATTATATCAAGTAGTATGCTTCAACTTGATACTTAATCAAATTTTATGCAGATATTATACTCGATATGTTCAATTTGAAAATCTGCAAATTTGCCTCTTGCTTAAAATGAAATTTGACCAAGGGGCTCTATGGTCGTAGTCAAATTCGACCTAAAATAAGTTTGACACAATAACTATTTGAATATCATTTTATTATGATTAAAAGCAAAATCAATTTATGATCACAAAATTGTCCCAATATTGTCAATAATAAAACAAAATATTACTCCCTTAGAAAATATATATATGCTCTACAAATTCGGTCTATCATTTGCATTAAAAATCAGCTTAAAAATTCGTACCCAGTAAGTCTGTCGGTCGACGAATCTTCGACCGAAAACCTCTCGGTCTGCCCACCTCTCTCGACCGACAGAATCAAGACAGACCTAACATCGGACACACTTCCGGTCGACAATTGTTCGACCGAGACAGTGTCGGTCGACAATTGCTCAACCGAGAAAGAGTCGTTGGGATATGACCGTTGCAATCTGACCGTTACCGTTAACGGCCAACCGTTGCAAGTCGACCGTTGGACGGCCGAGTGGCGCGTCTAGAATATGACCGTTGCAGACGCTCGGTCGACAAATTGTCGACCGACCCGGTCACTGGATTGCTATAAAAGGGACAAAAAACGAGTCACTTCTTCACACTTTCATATTCTTGTTTCCATAGGCTCTCTCTAGTGAATTCTTGTGCAAATCTTTAGCATCCTCATCCCCAAGACTTCCTTGCTTCTTCTCCACCTTCAAGCAACACAATGGCATCATCCTCTGCTCGTGGAAAGAAGAAGGTCGCCGGCAGGAAAGGAAGGGAAGCTACTCCACCATTGACGATCATCAACGACATTGCCTTCGTCGACGGAGATGCTGGTGATCGCTATCTACGGCCCTCCTCCAAAGATCCTCTCCCACGACGACCAGTTGAAGTTATGGACTTCCTCAACATCGTCGACTTGGAGGACCTTTTTGAAGTGCAAAAGTTGAAAGAATTCATCAACCCTTCTTTCCCTCCCTATTCCACCAAGGTAGTGAATGAATTCTATGCTAACCTCATCTCCCACTCTGAAAGAGAAACCATCTTCTTCTATACTATGGTCAATGGGCATAGCTTTCAATTTACTGAAGGAGATATTCTTGACATGCTAAATATTGACCTAGATGAATATCAAGACACCCTTGACCTTACCACTGGAAACCCACTTAATCAATTTTCCCAAGATGACCATACAATTAGTCTTAGTGACATCAAAAGAACCATTTTTCAATCAAATACAACCTGTCACGAAGATAGGGGCACATACTATGCTATCAATCTCAAACCAGCTGCTAGGATTGTAAACCTTATTGTTTCAACAAACATACATCCTAGAGGAAATAAGTCTGAAGTTCCTATTTTTCGTATGTGTCTAATATATGCCATCATCCAACGTATTCCCACAAATTTTATCCGCATCATTCTTAAAAACATGCTTGAGTTTTCTGGCAATCCTCCATATGCTGATCTTGTATGCCAAATTACTCAACATTTTCTTAAGACCCAAATTGAGGATATGGGATATACATGGGAGCGTAGACCACAAAAAAATAAGTAAGAATACTATAGAAAAAAATGGGAATTGATTTCGGCCATAAGAGGGCTAGGGTAGAAGGAGAGACATCTACCCAAGATATACCACCTCCACCTCCTCCTACCAGCTTACCCTATGATCCCATCCAAAACACTCTAACCTATGTTGCTGGGTCACAATATCATCTTAGTAAACAACTAGATTATAACCATCATGCCATGACTTATCTAAACCAAAGAATGCAAACTCTTTCTCCAAACCAACCAGATGAATATCCTTACTCTTTAAATTGTGGCATGCTCAATCCATATAATCCATCTTACAACTACTATCAACCTCCACCTCCACCATCTACAGATCTCATGTATACTCAGTTTTCATCAATGCAACTACAAGATATTGCTGCTCATTTCCGATTTGATCATGTTCCAACCTTCTTGGAGGCATATGCCTTAACCAAGACAGGTGCTCTGGAGTGGCAAACTTTGGTTCAGTACTATGGAGCTGAGCCTTTTCTTGGGAAAGACCCTGACGTTGATGTAATTATTAAGTCTTTCCAGTGAGATTTGGAGTTGTATTAGTTGTAATGGAATCTTTGCAAAATTGTAATAAATGGGTTATCTTTACATGATTTGGCTATCTTTTCATGCTTGTAATGAAATTGGTTATCTTCATAATGGATATCTTTTTTTTTGGCATCATTTGAATTTGGATTATAAGACTATTGTAGAGCATACAAAATAAGGGGAGTAATAAATAAAAATAAATCAAAAAGGACGAAAATATTTGCAAATACCTAAAAGTTAAAGTTATGGCTAAATTGACATCTATTGCAAAGCACTTATACCTTGAGATATCTATCTAAAGGGGAGCATAGTATAAAATTAAGGGGGAGAAGTAATATCAAATATTCAACATGGATATCTTTTTGAAATGACAAAGGGGGAGAAGAAAATATCAAAATAAAATAAAGATCAAAACTATAATAACTGAGTTTCATAATGAAAAAGGCCAAGCACTTACTTGCAAAACAAGAATGGCTACAAAAGGTAATCTTCAGGTATGAAACTCATATGTTTTATATTTCTTTCATTTATATTTTGGAAATGTTTGTCATCTTCAAAAAGGGGGAGATTGTTGGCTAAATGGACATCTATAAATCCCTTTGTTTTGATTATGACAAACATTTCATTCTTATTGATCTAACGATCTACTTGAGTGTGCAGGATTAAGGTGGATGACAAAGCAACTAGGGAAATCCATATGCTTACATGTTTATGTTTTCATGCAATGTAATCGCTTTGTAAAAACTTGTACAAATATATAATGTACAAGTACTTAGATTGCATGTAAATCAAGCGTTAGATTCTCCCTAGCTAAACACCACATTTAGATAAGTCATTCCCTTCAAATAGGATCACATTTGCACACTCATACATATAATTAGTGCCTAAATTGAAACATTGAAACATGATCAATCTCGGTCGACAAACTCCTCGACCGAGACACTCTCAGTCGACAATCTTCTCGACCGAGAAAGATCCAAAGTAGCCGTTAGACACAACTGACAAGGTAGTTGGCAGTTGGAGATAGACGTTGCAAATCACTTGTTCCAGAGAGCCTGTCGGTCGACAAAAGTTCGACCGAGTAGGTGTTTCGGTCGACCATTCCTCGACTGAGATGGTCTCTGACAGCAACTTCAGAATTAATTAATTAGCCGTTGTTAAAGCAACAAACTTGTACCTAACGGCTAGTTAAGCACTTAGAAAGCCCTAGAAGTTGTCTAGAATGTCCCTAAGCATCCTTAGGCCATTCCTATAAATAGGACAAGCCAAAGGACACTCAAACACACTTGTTACACTTGAGAAATCCTTGAGCAATTACATTTGCAATCTGTTGTGAGCAATTTGAGCATTGTAACAATTGGCTACTTTCATCCTTAGCTCAAAATTCGTGTCCTATAGGCTAGTATCTCCTACCCACTGCAATCACAAGTCCATATACTTGGTTAGGAGATCTATACGCTTGATCTAGGCAAATCAAGCCTTGGGCTACAAAGGATAAGTTGTAATTTCCTTTTTTCCTTTCTTGTTCTCTATTACCGTTTGTACTCTCCTTGCTACTCCTAGGTTGGAGGCTGCGGATTGGAGAGGGTGAAGATCTTCTTGGTGAAGAAGGAGACTTTGGGCTACTTGAGAAGGCTGGTGCAATGGGAGGTTACTTCTAGAGAGGAAGGCTACTTCAACGGGGAGCTTGGAGTTACTTCAAGAAGGCTACCTCAAGTTGGTGCACCTACTTCAAGTGAAGGCTGTCCAAGGGGTGTAAAGAAAAGTATTGTATTTTGTATAAATCCTTGAGAAGGTAATAAAATAAATACTTTCAAAATCCCGGTTGAGTAAGCAACCGGGTAGTGGACTGACAACTTTAGTATTTTCTAAAGTTGGAACCACTCTAAACACCTGTCTCCTTCTTCCAATTTCAATTGTGGTTGTTTGAGTTCAACAAATTGTTAAAATTATTTTAAAAACTCTATTCACCCCCCCTCTAGTGTTTTTCAACATACATACATACATACATACATACAACAACTGCTCCCTCTGTCTCTAGGGTTTCTCTGGAAACCAACGAGGCGACCTTGAGAAAGACTGACGGCCATGGGCTCCCCTTGTCGGGGCCCCTCCACCTCCACCCCTTCCACCCAACCAGTCCCCACCTCCACCCCGCCCCCACCCCAGCCTAATGCTCAGGGATCCACACCTATGGAGAAGATAAGAGTGCCCGATGGTGCACCGAAATGCCTATGGATGCATGTCGTGATGAGGATGACGGCCCAAGAGAAGGAAAGTGCTAACTTGGTCTTTCTTAAAGCCTGGAAAATTGATGGCAGGGTCGTTGTTACGCTTGAAGAAGAAGAATACAATAGGATGACAGATATTTGGGAATTCTCGGTCACCATCTACGTCATGGGAAAGAGGCCCTTCTATCCTCATCTTGCTGCATGGATCAGGAGAACTTGGCATCCCAAGGGTGAGTTCGATCTAGTGTCCAAAGCCAATAGATTCTTCATCATCCATTTCTCCAATGATATAGATAAAAAAGCATCTCTTCTCGGTGGCCCTCACTGGTTCGATAATCAATTGGTCATCACTAAAGACTACAAGTATGGGGACCCTCTCGTCAAGGAGCAACTATCCTCGATTCCAACCTGGATTAGAATCCCATCCAATGGCAAATCTTGGACCAAGAAGGCCACAGGCACCGTGGCGGTGGGTGTTGGTTCAATTCTCCATATTGAGACCAGAGCCATGGAAGGTCCCGACAGAGATGAAGCTCGAGTTCTTATAGAACTGCTAGCTGAGGAAGATCAACCGGACACAGTCTGGTTAAGTGTCTCAGGTAAAGGCAAGCAACCATTCAAGATCCATTATGATCACATCCCTGTGAAATGCACCTCATACTGTGTTTTTGGTCATGACAATGAAGACTGCCCTATGAAACCCAAAAATACAACACCAGATGGTGATGATGTTGAAGAGGAATTTCAAATTGCTAAGAAAGTGTGGCGACCAAAAATAGAAGATAAGCAAGTCACTGATAAGGCCACTGAACTTCAAGAAGGGGAAGTCTCCATCCCGGAGTCATCTACATCCACGTCCAACCAGTTCGATTCCTTGGATTCTGATAAAGAAGAAGAAGACCTACTAGAAACAGTGAAAGAGAAGCCCCCTCGTACATCTCAGAAAAAAGGAAAGGAAAAAGAGAAAGTGCCTTTGCGGCACCCAAGGAACTCCAAAAACTAGTTATTATGTCCATACTGGTCTGGAACATAAACGGAGTCAATAAACCTTCTAAAAGTAAGGAAGTAAGAGATTGGATCACCCATAGTGATGTTTCTATTTTTGTGATCATCAAAACCAAAATAAAGAAATGCAATGAAAGATGTGTTAGTTCCATCTTCCCTAAAGGTTGGCTCTGTATCTCTAATCATGACAAGGTTGAACTAGGTAGAATTTGTTGGGTTTTATGGGAGACAGAGAAGGCAGCGGAAACAAAATTTTCTTCTCCCAGACCCAGAACGAAGGAATAGAGTCAACGTATATACAATAGGAAGGATGGTTTGTAGAGACATACCTTGTCCTGAGGCTTGCTCGGCGACGTTACCTTGCGGCTTGTGTGGTCTTCACCTCTGGTCTTAGACGGTGTCTATGTAGCACCTGGTCTCACCGGGACTGTCGGGATTGACAGCTATCCTTCGAGCGGCAGAAGTCTCCCGCCTCTGAAGTAGTCCACACGGACCACCTGGAACTCCAATCTCCTTGTCCCATAAGGAATCAGAAGGAGTCGTACCCTCCTGTCAGCGTACTAGTCACCGACACACTCTCCTACAACCAGTCACTTTTCTATAGTTGTCTTTCCCTTGCTGTGCATCCCTTATCGGGTAGCACTTGCTCGAGCTCTCTCGGTTACCACAACCAGAGAGAACGACAACTTTGCAGAGAAAATGGTGTTCTGAGTTGTACT
The DNA here is from genome assembly GCA_963693085.1 of Alisma plantago-aquatica. NCBI lineage: Eukaryota > Viridiplantae > Streptophyta > Magnoliopsida > Alismatales > Alismataceae > Alisma > Alisma plantago-aquatica. Next base: position 38,526,164 of record OY856412.1, read on the forward strand.
TTGAGAAGCCCCCAATACCCCTATATATAGGAGGGTCATGGGATAGGGTTCTCTACCCCAGGCAATGCGGGATTAAAGCAGGAGGGTTTGAGATTTTCCACAAAACAACCAACTGCGCCACCTGCACCGATCGTTTCAAGCATGAAACGGTCAGTTGGGGACCTGAGCAGATCGGTTCACTTCTGAATCGATCGGTTCATGGTCTTGGTACAACTCAAATTGACTTTCATATTTGTTTCCAACTAATCAAATATTAATCCTTGTCCAAATCGAATTTGTACAAGTGAACCAAATTGTATTTGCAAAATAGTCTTCTGACTTTCCAAACGATCTTGGTTGGTCCACGAATCAACCGGTTCAACAATTGAGCTGATCATTTCATGACACATGATCTGATCGGTTCATCCCTATGAGCCGATCAGTTGGGGCAGCAGACTGTGCAAGTTAGTCAATTGCAGTTTCAATCAATCTGATACTCTAATCAATCAGTCCAACACCTTGAACACTATGATACTGAGCTATCAATTGATTGAGTGTTTAATTGAAATACTAAACTCCTTTAGCAATAAATCTAAACATCGTTTGTGGATAAACTCCTCTTTCAGGTTAAATCCTATGTGTGTGACCCTGCAGGTCCATTTCACGTTGGCAGTGAAAGTCCATAACACTTACGACTTCCCAAGCAAAGAGCGGTGCCTAGTCACACATCAGTGCTACCCAAGTGAAAAGGAAAGTTGGAGAACAACTTTCAATCCTACAATCTGTGAATGGTGTTATAGTGAATGTATAATTCTTTTGTCACTGATATCCCGAATGAACTCGAGGCATGGAACAGTCATCCTGTCAACGTTCATTCACTTTCTTGATCTCAGAGTAGATTGGAGGAGATATGTATGACATCAATATCACATACTGATTCACACATGTGTGAATGCCTATCTCAATCCTACTCATCAATTGGCCATGGATATCAAACTCCCTCAGGAGGGACAAATCTCATATCTATGACTCACCCCTCAAAAGCCCCATGTGTCAAAGCCACCCAATCATCACCTTTATAACAACCCATGTTTCGGGATTGTGTTTGATGATGTCAAAGTGTACCCAACGACATGTGTTGAGTGTAGTGATTTCAGGTCAAAGAATCACTCTCACCACCATCTCTATGAGAACTGACTGTGACTACCATGTCATGGTTCCATGTGTCAAACTCATGGTGGGTCTGTCTGGTACGCTTGTTCTCTAAGAAGTACCTATGTGTTTTGTTTGATATCTCCATATCATGACTAATGAGATTCTGTCATCAACCAACACCACAATCTAGTCTTGTGTGTCATTGTTGTCTATCTACCTTCCATAATGACATCCAACTAGGGATATAATAAGAACATACAAACTCTTAGCATCCATATGATCTCACCGTTCATGTCCTTAGCCTGAAATCATACATCATTGAGTATTGTCATTCTCTAGACATTCAATTTGTTCTATCATTATCTCATATGATTGAACCAGAAAGAATTGGAAGCTTGCCTTTTATGTGTATCAAATCAATCTTAATGTATCCCACCAATCATCCCATGATTGGCTCTCAGGGCATACATACCAACAGAATTTGCTTGGGTTGGAACCCAAACGTTTGGAACGTTGATGTCCACTTGAAGACGGAGCAACTGATTAGAGTGTCTTGCAAAAACAATGGTGGACTTATGATCTGGTTCACAGCTGTGTATGCTTATAATCTTCATAACCAACATAAGGACCTCTAGAATGATATTGAACTACTTTCTAACTCCATCAATGGCCCCTGGCTTCTCATGGGAGACTTTAACAATGTTAGACTCCAAGAAGAAAAGATAGGCGGTCGCCTGGCTCACGATGCTGCTATCAAAGCTTTCAACCATATGATCAGTATGGCTGATCTTTGCAAACTTCCCATGAATGGGGATATCAACTACACATGGAACAATGAAGGTAAACCAGGCAAAAGAATCGCCAACAAGCTCGATAGAGCCTTAGTCAACAATCAATGGCTCCAAATCCTACCTACTGCTCACATTAAAGTGGTGGGCACTCATATAAGCAATCATGCTCCATTGATTATGCAAATTCTAGATAAGAAGAAGAAGGCTAGACCTTTTAGATTCAAGAACTTCTGGTCATCCTGGAACGGATATGCAGACATCATCCAAAAAGCCAGGAATGAAAAAGTTGAGGGGAACCCCATGTTTGTGTTCACCAAAAAGCTCATGAAAGACAAACTCATGTTGAAGAAATGGTCCAAACTACATGTTAACATCCCTAAATTGCTAGCCAGTTGCAAGAAAGACCTCATTGCAATTAGGAACGTACTCCTCACTGATCCACTCAACAACCATCTTATTGAAGAAGAATTGAATCTGATATCCCAACTTGATGACCTTAAGAAGGCTGAGGAAAATTATGCCTGCAATGTAGTGGCCAGGCCTGGATCACAGATGGTGACCGCAATATCAGGCTCTACCACAATTCCATCAGAAAGCGTGAAGCCCAGAACACCATTGCTGAGCTCATCATTGAAGAAGACGTCGTTGTCAATACTGAAGAAGAGCTAGAATTACAAGCAGCTAATTTCTATAAAGCACTTTTCAACAAATAACAAGAGGAGAATAACATCATTTAGAATGAAGATCTTAATTGGAGGTACAAATTAACTAGCTCCCATAATAACATTCTTTGCAGAGAAGTCAACATGAAGGAACTCAAGGATGCTGTCTGGAGCATCGGGGTTAACAAGTCCCTAGGTCCCGACGGATTCAATGCACACTTCTACAGAGAAGCCTAGCAAACCATCAACACTGATCTCCTAAATAGCATCAATTGGATTATGAAAGGAGGTAGCATGCTCAGGAAAGTCAATCATGCCTTTCTTACGCTTATCCCAAAGAAGAAATCCACTGCTACCTTAGCCGACTTCAGACCCATTGCGTGTTGCAATGTCCAATACAAAATCCTAGAAAAAATGCTTGTTGAACGTCTTAAAATGTTGCTTGCATTCCTTATCTTTGAATCCCAAGGAGCATTGATCACTGGTAGAATAATTTCAGACTGTGCACTTCTCATAGGTAAGTTCATGCTGGACTTTAATGTGAAACGTGGCCATAAGAAGATTTGTATGAAACTTGATGTTTCTAAAGCATTTGACAGTGTAAGATGGGACAAGCTTTGGCAAATTATGAGAGATATGGGCTTCTCCAAAAAATGGAATACGCTCATTCAGCAGTGTGTTACCAGTGTCAGCTATTCGGTGCTTGTCAATGGCACACCTAATGGCATCTTCTAAGCTTCTAATGGTTTGAGAAAAGGAGATCCATTGTCCCCACTTCTATTCACTATAATCATGGAATATTTTACCCAACTGATGAAGAAGGTGGAGGATAACAAGGAACTAGCTACTTATACTATGAAAGGTACAAAGATCATGAGCCACCTTGTGTTCACTAATGATGTACTGGTCTTCTTGGAGGCTAAAACTAAGTATTTAGCGTATATTAAAGCTCTTCTCCTAAGATTCGGGACACAAACTGGGCTTCACATCAATGAGGCCAAAACTCAGGTCTTCATTTCTTCTAATTGTGAAAACATCAAGCAAGAGATAGAGGAGTCACTACAAATGAACATCAGCTCGCTCCCCACCAAATACCTCGGTTTTCCCCTTACTGGCGAAAAGCTCCAGGTGTAGGACTTCACGGATTGTATTGACAGACTTGAGAACATGATCAGTCGCTAGCCACAGAATAAAACCTCAATGGCCAGATGTATCATGTTAACCAAAAGCACTTTGGAAGGCCTACTCATCTACTATGTTCAGCAAGGTGAAATTCCCTTTGTTGTACTCAACCGTATGGTGATGACCCTCTCTAACTTTATCTGGGCTGGCGGTTCTCACACTATGAAGTACTCTAGACTCACAATCCACAAAGATGAAGGAGGCATCAGTCTGAAGACCCCCGCTGTGATTGCTAATTGGGGTACTATCAGGTCCATTATCAACTACCACCAAGGGAAATCAACCAGGGCACAATGGATGAAAATCTGATATCCAAAGGGTCTGGACTTTGACCCCCTCACCAGAGAGGGCTACTCCTGAGTCATCAACAGGATGACCTCTGTATGGAAGCATAACAAACATGTATTCAGCATCAATGATACAAGTAACTCGACTCTCAACAACAATTTCAACCTCTGGGAACTGGCCATGCTGAGAGGAAACACTTCACCTCCGCCTTTTCACTTCACAAAATACATCTGGAATGACCTTGAAATTCCCAAATGGAGTCTATGTCTTTATAGAGCCACCTTCAAATCTTATCCTACTCTAGATAAGATCGATAAATGGTACCCAGGCACTTATTCAACTCAGTGTCTGATGTGCAGTGATGGCATCGAATCCCATGAACATCTCTTTCAAAATTGCACCTTTATCACAACACTTTGGAGACTGGTTTGCGATGAAGCTAAGCTAGGCTACACTCAGCTTCTCTCTACGAAGGATATGATTTCTACCCTAGGCCCAAGTCTAAACCTTCAGAAAAGAAAACTTCTAACTGCCTTGTCTGCAATCTACTACTATACTTGGTGTGAAAGGAATTCTAGGAAGCACATGTCCAAGCTTTACAAAGTAGAATACATTGGAAAGAAGATTTGTAAAGTCTTAAATTATAGACTCAATGTATAGATAGCTTTTTCCTTTTTGTTTGTTTAGTAGCAAGCAGGGGCTACTATGTAAATTGTCCCAACTTTGTTGGGGTTTTGGAATAAAATTTACCAAATTCTGATACATACATACATAAATATGGCGAGAAGGAGTAGCTCAAGTGGTCAAGCACGGTGTCCCCTAAAAAAGGGACCCATGTTTGAATCCCAGCTGCCGCCTTGATTTACCACCCTCCCGGGCATTCAGCCTCTGCCATGTGCATGGGAGAGGGAAGGAGAAATCTTTCTCTCTTAATCCCATACATACATACATACATACATCTACATTGGTTTTGAATGTAAAAGGCATCTGCAAACTAGTGAAGAGGAAGGAAGTAAGAGACTGGATCAAGCCCAGTAATGTCTCAATGGGAGAAATAATTGAAACAAAAATAAAAAGATGCAATTCTATTTATATGGACTCAATATTCCCAAAAGGATGGAACTATGTACATAACTTAGAGGAGGTGGATTTGGGAAGGATATGCATGGGTTGGAATCCAAACATCTGCGAGGTCCAAGTTCATCACAAAATGGAATAGATGATTACATCCATATGCACTAACAGAGGAGGACTAAAAATATGGTATACTGCACTCTACGCTTTCAACTACCACAACCAAAGACAAGATCTACAAAAAGATATCATGGAACTATCTAAGGTGATAAAGGACCCATGCATACTAATGGGTGACTTCAATAATGTTATACTTCAAGAAGAGAAGAAGGGGGGCAGGTTAGTTCTAGAGATTGTCATCAAATCCTTCAACCACATAATCAATATAGCTTAACTTTGTGAGTTCCCTATGACTGATGAAGGCATCTATACCTAGAACAATGAAGGTAAACCTGAGAGAAGGATCACCTGCAAACTTGACATGACTTTAGTAAAAAATGCCTAGCTCAACCAATTACCAAATGTCCCAGTCAAAGCAATAGCTGCAGACATAAGTGATCATGCCCCACTGGTCATGCAACTTCATGAGAAGTTTAAGAAGTCGAGGTTGTTCAGATTTGAAAATTTCTAGACCAGTTGGGCAGGCTATAGGGAAATCATCTCATAATCCTAGAAATAAGAAATCGATGGGAACCTACTATACATTTTCACAAAGAAACTTGTGGGAGTCAAGAAAAGACTGAAAGCCTAGTCGAAAGAGTGTGTTAACATCCCCAAGTTGATCGATAACACCAAGAAGGAGTTAATTGAGGTTAGAGGAAAGCTCATGAAAAACCCCCTAAACCACAAGTTGATTGAAAATGAACTGAAGCTTAAGACTACGCTTTAAGACTTAAAAACAACTGAAGAAAACTTCATTTAACAAAGAAGTAGATAGAAATGGATAGTTGATGAAGATCGCAACACTAGCCTATACCACAATGCGATGAGGAAAAAGGAAGCTCAAAACATGATTTTAGAGTTGATCGATGCTGATGGAAAGGTCATCAATGGCCAGGAGAACCTAGAGATCCAAAAAAAAAAATTCTACAAAAAAATTTACAACAAATCTGATAACCTGGATCCCATGGAGGAGGACAACATGAAATGGAGGTATAAGCTAACAGATTCTTACAACAACTTTCTTTGCATGCCCAGAAATGACTATAAAATAAAAGATGCCTTGTGGAGCATCGGTAATAACAAATCACCTAGTCTAGATGGGTTCAATTCACATTTCTACAAAGATTCTTGGGAAATCATCAAAGATGATCTATGTAAAGGAATCAAATGGTTCATGAATGGAGGAGGAATGCTAAGGCAGGTAAATCATGCCTTCCTAGTCCTAATTCTGAAGAAGAAAACGACCATGTCACTTGTAGACTTCAGGCCAATTGCACGCTGCAATGTGATGTACAAAATCATAGATAAATTACTAGTTGAATGTCTTAAACTGGTACTACCTCTTATCATATCTGAACAACAAGGTGCCTTCCACTACAACAAACATACTCATTAGTGGCCTTTCAGAAATGCCACTAAAAAAAAGCCAGTAAACAGGTTTAGCAGCATTTGTTGACATTTAAAAAAATGCCTCTAGCGCCAATGCCACTAGGAAGATAGTGGCTTAAGTTGTAAAAGCCACTAAAGGTTTGTCTTTAGTGGCTTAGAATAAATGCCATATAAAGGCCACTAAACCATCATTTGGCATTTATAGAAAAGCCACTATCCATTATTTGGCTTTTATACAAATGCCACTATTTTGTATAATGTTGTTGTATAAAATGGTTTTGATTGAATGTAATGGCTTATGAAAAAAGCCACCAATGTCATACTAGTTCTGCATTACTAATTTTTTATGGATTTTAGTCAGTCAATTTGTAGTTCATGATCAAGTTTTCTAATTGAATGCCAATTGAAGCCGAACACATTCCAGAAGTATTGAACTTTTTTATTTATAATCAAATGACAATTACATGGGGAGGACATTTTACCTTGCCCCTTGTATTGAATACAACAACATCACATATGACTATATATGGTACATATTGTAGACATGAACACTAACTGGATAACAACTCATTTTGCACTTGGAGACCCCCCAAAGGAATACAAACTCATTTTCTTACAAAAACATACAACTCCATTCTAGCATTCCAAGTAGTTGTGAGCTTCTACAGGAGTAGACCAGCTACACTGCAATGAAGGTTCATCCTTCTTCTCACCTATAGTGATTGCATTATAGCTATATGGTCATTAGATTCCTCAATAGGTTCTTCCTTCTTCTCTTTCACCTTGGCAGCAGAAGTAGCAGGTGCAACTGCATAGCCTGAAGCAACAGTAGGGGCAGCAGCAACTGCAAACTTGCTAGGATCCTACAATGAAGTGAGCAAAATGTTGAGCACTTGCATGCAAATGTAAGACAAAAACACTTACATCACTAGCATGCTGTTAAGATAGTATCAGGGAAGATAGCACCATTGCCAAATTTATCAATAAGGTCATCTTCAGTAAGGTGAAGGACCTCAGGGCTGAATACAAATCCACTGACATAAACTGACAGCACAACCAGTCCATCTGAGAAGGGCATGATGCTGAGCTTGGCAAGAAGGGCAGCCTCAGAAGAACCCACCTTCTCACCTTTCCAAATAAGTTTAGTAATGGTGATAATTTCAACTGTACCATTCACATTATGTCAGGTGAATAGAGTTTGCCATGCAGCAAAGTTGTAGACATTCAACTAAGCACACAACTAAGCACATGATAGAAAGGATGCAAAGCTGACAATCTTGACAATTATGTAAAAAGCAAAAGATTATTATCAAACTCAATGTCGTCCAGGGTTCTCATAAAACTATAGTCTATACATAATAAGTTGAAAGATTTTTAGTAAGGTAAGAAATCATATAATGATTAATAAGAGAAGAATCGGGTGAAGGCCTTCATGTTGTTATAGATAGATCTCCCTTCGCCAACTGCAATAACTATTGTTCTGAAGTTATCATCATCAAGAACCATGTCTGGAGCCTCCTTGGTAACCTGGACTGACACATAAAAAGAGAAGAAACAATAATTATCGATAATAATTACTAAAAGACAAGAAGGTTCATCCTTCTTATCAGCTGCAGTGACAACATATGATAATATGGCCATAAAGTCATCAGATTCCTCAGTAGGTTCTTCCTTCTTCTCTTCCACCTTAGCAACAGAAGTCGCAGGTGCAACTGCATAGCCTGAAGCAGCAGTAGGGGCAACGACAACTGCAAACTTGCTAGGATCCTGCCATGAAGTGAGCAAAAAGTTGAGCACTTGCATGCAGATGTAATATAAAAAAATGTACAACACTAGCATCCAATAAGATAGTATCAGGGAAGATAGCACCATTGCCAAATTTATAAATAAGGTCATCTTTAGTAAGGTCAAGGACCTCAGGTCTGAATACAGATCCACTGTCATAAATTGGCATCACAACCAGTCCATAAGAGAAGGGCCTAATGCCGAGATTTGCAAGAAGGGCAGCCTCACAAGAACCCACCTTCTCACCACTCCTAATAAGTTTGACAGGGGTGATAATTTCAAATGTACTATTCACATTATATCAGCTGAATAGAGTTTGCCACGCAGCAAAGCTTTAGACATTTAGCTAAGCACACAACTAAGCAGATTATAGAAAGGGGGCAAAGCTGACAATCTTGACAATTATGTAAAAGCAAAATATTATAATCAAACTCAATCTCGTCCAGTGTTCTCATAAAACTATAGTCTATACATAATAAGTTGAAAGAATTTTAGTAAGGTAAGAAAGCATAAAATGATTAATAAGAGCAGAACCTGGTGAAGGCCTTCATGTTGTTATAGATAGATCTCCCTTCGTCAACTGCAATAAATATTGTATTGAAGTTATCATCAGCAAGAACCATGTATGAAGCCTCCTTGGCAACTTGGACTGACACATAAAAAGAGAAGAAACATCATTATCGATAATAATTACTAAAAGACAAGAAGATAGATATACAAATTCCCATAGCGAATATAATCACCTCAGTTCTAGAAATTCCCATGGCAATACCAATGTATGCCATTTTCAGAGCAGGTGCATCATTGACACCATCACCAGTCATGGCAACCACCACATGTAAAAAACAAGTAACTACAAAACATGCAAGAAGACTTTCCAGAGTAGGAAGCAAAAAGACATTTACAACCTTATCTCTCGAGAATGGCCTTTAATCTCTTGGAGAAACCATTCTTTCTTGAGGCTTCTTTGTAGACTTCTCCACCATAGCATAGTTCTGACATGTTGACAATGACTTCATGTACCTATATAGAGAAATTAGGACGCAAAACTGCAGAGGTACACCAAGTCATTATCAACATATCAGTAACAGTAGAGCTAGTAGTAGTGTTAGTGAAGAGGATTGCATAAAAATGAAACTCTGATTGCATACACCTACAGACAACCTTCTCTCTCGAGAATATGCAAGATAATCCAACACACATAGAAGCATGCGATTAAAATATGTCAGATACATTTTAGACAGTGAAAACTTCATGCCAACGAAACAGGCATATATATGTCAAATAATAACGACAAACGAAAATAAACATTGGTTACTACTTTGTAATTTTCTCATTCAAAATTGTCATCCTCATCACTTTGATATACACTTTCATCATCCTACTGAATTTGGGATTGGTCTTTCTCAATTGTTGAACTATCAACAGTAATTCCTTCCATATCCAATCTAACTATGTCATAGTCTGCATTTTCATCCTCTGTTGTCATTGATGGCCCATCTCTAGGTTCACCTTGCACATAAGTTTCAACAGTCTCACTACAAGATGGATCTTCCATGTTGAACGTATCTAGTGGGGGAATCTTTACAACAAAATGCCACCCTTTTGCAGTGACATGTTCTATATAAAATGATTGTCCAACTTTAGATGCCACTACATACTGTTCTCTAGTTGATTGAAGTCGTCTCAAATTAACAAGAGTCAACCCATGTTCATCATGCTTGATTGTCCTCTTGGAGTAGATGTCCACCCAATCACACTTAAATAATGTCACCTTAAAGTGTTCATAATAATTGAGCACAATAACATCCTTCAAAACACCATAGTAGGTAACATATCTAGTAATTGGATTGTGGTCAGTGGTTTTAGCATAACAATCAGTCTTAGCTACTAGAAAGACTCCACTATTTTGTGTTGTTAGATCTTTTGATGGTATGGAATCTGTGACCATTGACAATGTAGCCCTTTTACTTAACGGCCATTTGATGCGAACCTTGAGAAAGAAACTTGATTTTATCATCCACCATCTCTGTTCTTAGGAGTGTCTCAATATAACACAAGAAAAGTTTGTTAGTATTTAATCATGAAGTATAAAAAATTTATTTGTGACAAATTAACTTACATGTTCCTTAAACCATCCATCAAATGAGTTACTATGTATTCTCTGTACCTCCTTTAAGGACTTATGAGGATGTTTTAGCCTAATGATATCATAGTGCTTCCTGAAAACAAAATATGTGCAATATGTAATTGGAATATGTAATAATATTTTAATAATAGAGGACAATTGTCACTAACTTACTTAATGTAGGGTTCAACTGCGTCACAATTGAATAGTACATGCTTATGGGCTTGTTGCAATGTATGTTCGTCCAAGATACATGCTATCATTTTACCAACACCACGACCTACTATCGAGAAAATCAACCAATCTTCACTGTCATGTGTTAGCTCATTTTCCAAATTTATTTCGTTAGTATCGTTTCTATTTGGCCGATTTAATTTTTTTTCAACTCCATCCAAGTATCTTGAACAAAAAGTAAGACACTCTTCAGCTATATATCCTTCTGCTATTGATCCTTCTGGATATCTTTTATTATGAACATATCCTTGTAGGGTCTGCAGATACCTGATAACAAAGTTGGTGAAAATATTATGACAAATTAAATTCCAATAGGTGAAGTCATCACGATGTATGAAAAGTAACCTTTCAATTGGATACATCCAACGATACTGAACAGGGTCAACTATCTTGGCTTCAAAAATGAGATGGACTGATAGATGCACCATTATGTCAAAAAAACATGGAGGGAAAATCTTCTCCATCTCACAAAGTGTCACAGCTATTGAATTTTCCAATGCAGCAAAATCATTTGGATCTATGACTTTAGTGCACAACCTCTGAAAATAGCGACAAAGATTAATAATACATGACTTAGCATTCTTACTGGGCAAAGACACAGTGACAGCTAATGGCAGAAGTTGTTGTATCAACACGTGATAATCGTGCCTTTTCATTGGTAGCATCTTCTGATCCGTCGGCCGTGCACATCTAGATATATTAGATGCATACCCATCTGGAACTTTGATAGATTTTAGGAGGTTGCAAAATTATATTTTTTCTTCTTTTCTCATCGTATAGCAAGCTGGAGGTAGTATGGAATGTGTGCCAACAGTTTTTGGATGAAGCGGAAATCTAATTCCCATATCCTCCAAATCCTTCCTTGCATTCAAGTTGTCCTTACTTTTATCCTTAAGACCTAGCAATGTTCCAACAATACTCTCGCATATATTCTTCTCAATGTGCATGACATCCATATTGTGCCTTACAATGTTAGATTTCCAATATGGTAGCTTGAAGAATATGCTTTTCCTATCCCAATTGTGTGTCAAATCTTTACCTCTCGGCCTTTTCTTACCAATTACAGTGCTTCTGCCATCCAATTGTGACAAGATTTCAGCTCCAGAAGGAGGTTTAGGTGGACTCCTAAATTCTTGCTCACCGTTAAATGCCCTAGCTTCTTTCTAGAATCTATGGCCAGCTGGAAAAAACCTACGGTGTCCTCTGTAACAAACTTTACGGCTATGTGGCAACCAATGTGAGACAATATCTTTATTACAATAAGGACATGCTTTGTAGCCTTTAGTACTCCAACCAGAAAGATGTGCATATCCTGGAAAATCACTAATAGTCCATAATAAAGAAGCATGCATCTAAAAGAATTCCTTGGCTCTAGCGGCATATGTTTGTACACCAGTACTCCATAGTTCTTTCAGCTCATCAATCAATGGACGCAAGTAAACATCTATATTATGTGGCGAAGATGGTCCAGAAATTAGTAGGGACAACATAAAATATTGTTGCTTCATGCACAACCAAGGAGGTAAATTATATGGAATAATTACAACAGGACATGTACTATGAGAATTACTCATTGTCCCAAAAGGATTAAATCTGTCAGTGGCAAGTCCCAATCGAATATTTCTAGCATCTGCAGCAAATTCTGGATGCATAACATCAAATGTTTTCCATGCAGGTGAATCTACTGGGTGTCTTAACTTGTCATCTTTTTCATATTCTTCTGCATGCCACTTCATTAAGAAGAGGTTTTTGATGACATGAACAACCTCCTCAGCCGTGGTATAAGTGGAAAGTGTCTGAGCACTTTGGGAGGTGTTCTTCTGGGTTTGTTTACTAGCTCCTCATCATCATCATATGGGGTTGAAGTCGTTAGCCATCTTGATTCTCCACATGTATCACAAACGTCTTTATCAGCAGACTCCTTCCAAAACAGCATGCAACCATTTTGATAAACATGAATCTTCACATAATGTAATCCCAACTCCTTTATTGTCTTCTTCAGCTCATAAAAGGAATTAGGTAATTGTTCTCCTTCTGGTACCATTTTTTTAAAGAACTTAAGAAACATAGATAATGCTTTCTTACTCAAGGCATTAAGACAAACCAGGTGATAGAATTCTAGGATGCAAGCAAGTTTGGTAAGTTTCTTACACCCTGGATATATTTCTGTCTCAGAATCCTTTAACAAGATATAAAATTTGTCAGCATTTAAATGTTGATCAGTAGCCGACTGTACTCCTTCCATATTTTTGTCTTCATTGAAACTCGGAAAAACATCATGCAACATATCTTGTAAATTTTCATCATCTAGACAATCACCCTAATCAGTTGGAGCATCCATTTCAACATCGGCATGTTCTCCATGAAAAGCCCAAGAAATATAGCTTTTTTAGAAGCCATTCCACAATAGATGACTCAATGCGGTCTTTCTGGTGACCTGGTATACATTAGTGCACTTTCTACAAGGGCATACAATCTTGTCTCCAATCGCTGAATGTTGAAAAGCAAAATCCAAAAAGTTGGATACTCCACATAGGTATTTACTACTCGTTCGGTCATCCTCAGCTATCCAAGACTTATCCATTCTACAAAAATAGTAAAAAATATAACATCAAGAATTGTGACACCCGTTTGACTAGTGAATTGTGACAAATACTGTAAAAAATACATTTATTGGTGATTTCCTTATTTAAAAATAACAAAATTTGCATTCTACAAAAATAGTAAAAAAATACATTTATTGGTGATTTCCTTATTTAAAAGTAACAAAATTTCATCAAGAATTGAGACACCCGTTTGACTGGTGACTTATCCATTTTATTGATGATGCTGTGTCCTGGAGGGAGTCCTTCATAGACGAATCCAATTAGCATGTTCGTAAGCCAGACCTGGTCCTCTCGGCCAATTAGCATGTTCTGAATCCACACAAGCCAACTGGTTGTGGATACCTTAAAGTGCATTCACCATCATAGTGAATGTGGATTACAGTTGTCGAGGTTCCATACTTTAAAGTCACTTGACCAGCCGTGTAGCGTCTTCCATTCTAATGACACCACTGTCTAGTAATGATGAGTTGTGCTAGTGTACGATGGCCTAGGGTGATGTGCAGTTGTTCTGTTTTAGGGAAAAGGACAGGGGGGTCGAAGCCCAGGCCATAGTGATTGTTGTGGGTGGAAAGAGACTGCAAAATATTAGTACTAATAATTGTAAGTATATATAACGATGTTATATATTTTCAATAAGTATATATAACGATGTTACATATTTTCAAAGATAACTTGAGAAATACAAATCAGACTTAGATGGAAAGTTAGACTAGTGTCATTATACCAACAATTATCATAGTCTACATTATGAATTATTATGTCTGTTTTAAGGAGATCACTTATGAATTATTATGTCTACATTATGCTTTTCAATTATATTGATCACTGCATTTCACATCACCTGGTTTCTCAAATGATTTTGTGGGAAGACCATGTAAACATCAAATAGAAAATACCAATCCACCATCTTAATATGGAACTAATGAATTACATGTGATGTTTACATGAACTTTATAAGTCATATTCTGTTAACATATTTGAAGTGCTATAGTTTCTTCATTCTTGTCTTTCTTCAAAATTATAACACTATAGATAAGAAGTACTAATAATGTATGTAGAACAGAAGTCAGATCCAAGGAAAATACCTTTTAAGTATTATTAATTGAAATGGCTGGAAACAAGAGTGGACTACTATTGGTAAACAAGTTATTAGTCGGAATATGTTTTTTTATTCTGTTGCAAGGTTTTCCATTAATAGTTATTGATGATTTAGGATAACCTGCAAATGAACAACAAATTCCAAGTGGCATGGCATTCGATACCTATAGATTTTTCATCCAAGCATGAGAATTGTTGACACTTTACATGCCTATTAGCCACTGTTCATGAAAGAGACCTTGAAGGAGGTATGTAAGCTACATCTTAGTTAACAGAATAGGGTGCGGCGATGGTTACCTGAAGAGGATTGATCAGAGTCCCTCACTCAAGCTCACCGACGCTGGAGGGGCATATTGAGTCTGTGGCGGTGCTTCAACTGGGCTCAGTCAGCCAAGGAGGATGAGGAAGAACGAACGGTGCCTGAGTATGCTTATCTTGGGCTCAGTTCAAATAGGTGGAGGAGGAAGAACTAACACTCGTGATCATAGGCAAGGTGTCACTGCGGCACTGGCAACTTGGCACTCTATAGCCAGCAACTATTGGCACCACGGATGGCAACTGGCAAACAACATGCGCCACCAGTCTCTCCCAGTATGCAGATGATTGCGAACCACCAACGGACCTAGGGCACGATGGGCCAGGGAGAGAGGAAGTCACGCAGGGAGAGAGGGGGAGATCGGAAATGTCGGGCTGAATGAGCGGAGAGTGCAGCGTGAAGGGAAAATTTAATTTGGAGTGGGAAGTCAAAGTATTTCCTAATTTGGTATGGAAATTTAAGATTGCCCCTAATTAGAATAAAAACGCCTTTAATGTTATGTCCTTTTCAGAAATCCTATAATAGGTGGTTCAGCGGCATTTTAATTAAAAATGCTTGTATATTAGAAAGATAGTGGCTTTTCTTAAAAAATGCCACTAATGGGCACTTTTTTTGTAGTGTTCATCCCAGGAAGGAACATCTCAGGCTGTTCCCTTCTTGTTGGGGAATTCATGCTTGACTTCAATGTAAAAAGAGGGCATAATAAGATATGTATGAAGCTAGATGTTTCAAAATCTTTTGACAATGTCCGTTGGGACATACTGTGGTGGATATTGAAAGAGTTCAGATTTAGAGAGAGCTGGATTTCACTCTTCAAACAATGTTTTTGCACCATGATCTACTCAGTTATAGTTAATGGAACTCCTAATGGCATATTCCAAGGATCAAAAGGATTAAGGCAGCAAGAGCCTCTCTCCACCCTTCTCTTCACTATCCTAATGGAGTACTTCACACAACTGATGAACAAGTTAGAAGACAAGAAGGAAATTAAAAGCTACATTGTACATGGAACCAAGGTCCTAAGTCATTTGATATTTTCTAACGACGTCTTTGTATTCACTGAGGCAAAGTCTCCCTACTTCCAAAATATGAAGAAGATATTTATTAAGTTTGGGAAGCAAACAAGTCTGCACATCAACCAACAGAAGACTCAGCTATATACCTCTCAGAACTGCAACCCCTTTAAAGGCAGATATAAAAGCTTCATTGGGAATCGAAGTCGATACACCACCAATGAGGTACCTTGGCTTCCCTCTAGCAGGGGCAACCTCTGGGTTAAACACTTTGTCTAGTACACAAACAAGCTTGAAGATATGATTTCCTGATGGCCTCTGACCAAGACGTCAATGGCAGGCAGTATAGCACTAACGAGATCAGCCATCGAGGGGCTAACCATGTTCAGGGTACATCAAGGGGAAATCCCACTGGAGGTCCTAGAAATAATGGAGATGACAATGGCCAATTTCATATGGGCAGGATGAACCCATCCAATGAAGTATACCAGACTCACTTTAAAGAAAGAAGAAGGTGGAGTTGGCTTGAAAACCCCCATGGAGATTGCAAATTGGGTCACCATTCAAAGAATCATTAAGTACAACCAGGAAGATACTACCTGTGCAAGATGGATGAGAAAGAGGTACCTGAAAGGATTGGAGTTCGGACCCAACACCAGAGAAGGGTACTCTAGGGTGATCAATAGAATGACATTCCTTTGGAAACAAATCAAACACCACTTTTTCCTCCATAGCACTGAAACCTGGAAGACAAAGGACCCTGATCTTGATGTCTGGGAAATCACTCTCAGTGGAGGTGATATCAACAATAGCACAAGATGCATCTGGACTGAGTTTGAAGTACCCAAATGGTCCCTATGTATGTACATGGATACCCTTGAAACACTACCAACCATGGATAGAATCCAGAGATGGTACACGGGAACAACTAATGCTTGTTACATGTGCAATGGAGGCAAGGAATATCATAAACATCTATCCAAAGAATGTAGCTTCGTACAAGAACAATGGCAAAAAACCTGCTCCACTTTGGGTCTCATCAATCTCGCGATAAAAGAACCAATGGAAATGATATGTCAACTAGGGAAGGATACTAGTCCCCTCAAAAAGAAAATGCTACTGGTATTCTCTACAATCTGCTATCACGCCAGGAATGAAAGGAATGAAAGAAAGCATAGCAATAAGAATAGAAGCACCGACAATACATCAAAAAAGATTTGTAAATTTTTTAGATATAGAGTCAATGTATAGATAGTCATTATTTTGGCAAGTTATGAATTGTAGTGAGGGACTACGATGTAATTTGTCTTAACTTCTGTTAGGTTTTTCAAAATAAAATTTACCCAAATCTAATACATACATACATACATACATACATACATACATATATGCATACATTCATACATACATACAGCTGACAAGGAGTAGCTAGAGTGGTCAAGCACGATGTCCCCTAACAAAGTGACTAGGGTTCAAATACTAGTTGTCGCCTTGATTTACCACCCTCCCAGGCATTCGGCCTCCACCACGTGCATGGGAAAGGGGGAGAAAATGCCTCTCTTAATCCCATACATACATACATACATACATACATACATACATGCATAAATACATACATACATACATACATACATACATACATACATGCATGCATGCATACATACATACATGCATGCATGCATACATACAAAGGGACCCGGGTTCGAATCCTAGTTGCCGCCTTGATTTACCACCCTCCCGGGCGTTCGGCTCTACCACAGGCATGGGAGAGGGGGAATAAATCTTTCTCTCTTAATCCCATACATGCATACATACATACATACATACAACTGACAAGGAGTGGCTCAAGTGGTCAAGCATGGTGTCCCCTAATAAAGGGACCCATGTTCGAATCCCAGTTGTTGCCTTTATTTACCACCCTCTCAGACGTTCGGCCTCTTCCACAGGCATAGGAGGGGGGGGGTCTTTCTCTCTTAATCCCATACAGACATACATACATACATACTTACGCCGACAAGGAGTGTCTCAAGTGGTCAAGCACGATGTCTCCTAACAAAAGAACCCGAGTTCAAATCCCAGTTGCCACCTTGATTTGCCACCCTCCTGGGCATTTGGCCTCTACCACGGGTGTGGGAGAGTGGGAGAGATTGCCTCTCTTAATCCCATACTTACGTCGATAAGGAGTGGCTCAAGTGGTCAAACATAGTGTCTCCTAAAAAAGGGACCCGGGTTCGAATCTCAGTTGCTGCCTTGATTTACCACCCTCCCAGGCGTTTGGCCTCCGCCATGGGCATGGGAGAGGGTGGGAGAAATATTATTCTCTTAATCCCATACATACATACATACATACATGCATTTATTTTTTGTGAGAGGACGGAGGAGTCGCTTCAATCTTGGACCACTTCAAGTGCGTTCGTCTCCATCTCCACCTGTCTGTCACCATGGTTGTGCGCCCACTGCAGTGCTACCCTCAAGGTTGTGGCTTCTGTCGTTGCTATCTCTATGCGCTTGCTAATCTTCTCGCCCGCTACCTCGATCAGCTTCCCTTCACTGTCACGCAACACCATTCCTATGGTTGTCTCTCCATCCTCCCCACATGAAGTGTAGACATTGATCTTCATTCATCCATGTGTTTCCTTGACCCATCGTGGTGTTCCTTCACTACCCCTCTATGCATTGCTATTTCTCCTTAGTTTCTTTTCTCCCCCATCATGCTTGGTCCATGTCAGCGTTGAACGGTATAGGTAGCCACTGTGTACTTCACCATCTTGGAAGACACGCATGTTGCACCCCCTCCAAACAACCCACATGGCTACAATGATCACCTCCTTGTCTGCCCTCTCCAAAGTTGCCCCCATGGTGATGATAATATCTTCATCCTTGTAGTCTTCCACCCACTCTTGGATCCCTCTTTCCATTTGTTCCCAGACCTCAATAGCATTTGGGCACCGAAATAGCATATGTGGAATAGATTCCTTTTTTGACATGCACAGCTGACATGTACCATCCTCAATGCAATGTCTGTCGAACAGCCTCCCCTTGGTTGCTAGCCCCCCAGTGCACACTCTCCAAATGAAGTGCGCCATCTTGGGTGCCCACCCCCCTCTCCAAATGCACTGCCATAAGGTGTCACCCTGCTGCCTTACTTGCTTCCAGGCCTCCTCTTTTCCAAGCATGCCTAGCCAGTATGTTGATCGCACCATGAATATACCTTTCTTTGTCGGCCACCATGACCATATATCATCCTATTCACGTAGGCTGAGCGGGATAGCTTTTATCCTTTCTATGTAAGACGGTGGGAAACAAGCCTCGAGTCTTTCAATATCCCAGTCAAGGCCATCTAGTGTCATAAGATCACACACCTTCCCGTAGGATATGTCATCCGAGATCTTAAAGCGTGCAAGAGTGTCCTCCTCTCTCGGAAGCCATGAGTCTTCCCAAATGTCAACGTCTTTCCCATTTCCTACCATTCACTCCATCCCTTCCTTCAATAGTGCCTTTTCTCCCCATAAGCTTCTCCATGTATAGCTAGGATTATAGCCTCTCCTTGCATCCCACATAGATGATCTAGGAAAATATCTCGCCTTCAAAACCTTATGCACAAGTGAATGCGGGTTCACTCCTAACCGCCATAATTGTTTGACTAGCAGTGCTTGGTTGAATATATGGAAACTCCTAAAGCTGAGTCCTCCTACCTTTTTTGGTTTACACATGTTTTCCTAGCTTGTCCATGCTAGCTTTCTTTCATTTCCTTTTGTGCCCCACCAAAACCTTGCTATGACACTTTGAATTTCATCAAGTGTTCCCGTTGGTATTTGGAAAATACTCATCACATATGTCGGGATAGCCTGTGCCACTGCCTTGATAAGGACCTCCTTGCCGGGCTTTGACAACAACTTCTCGGACCAACCTTGAAGTGTTTTCCAAATCCTCTCCTTCACAAAGCTGAAAATATGTTTCTTTGATCTTCCTATCGTTGTTGGAAGACCTAGGTACTTTGCGTGCCTGTCCACCTCCTTTACTTGCAGCAAACCTTTGAGTTCTTCTCACTTTGTGGCCGTCACCCCTTTGCTAAAGACTACCTCTACCTTTGATAGATTAATTTGTTGACCAGATGCATGTTCATATTGGCTGATAATTTCAGCTATCTTCAAGTATTCTTATGAGGTTGCTCTAGCGAAAAGGATGTTGTCATCTGCAAAGAAAAGGTGAGATATGTGTGGCGCCCCTCTACATGGAGTGATGCCGTGTATAAGGTTGTCACAAACAGCAATACTTAACATGTTAGAAAAAGCTTCCGCACATATGATGAAAAGATAGGGGGAGAGAGGGTCACCCTGGCGAAGTCCCTGTGAAGGTTTTGTTCTCCTGGTCCGGTCCCCATTAATAGAAAACATATGTTGGACAGATGTGATGCAGTCTTGAATCTTCTCCCTCCATACCACCCCAAAACCCATTTTCTCCATCACATAGTTTAGGAATCTCCATTCGACCCTATCATAAGCTTTGAACATGTCTAGCTTCAGAGCAAGGCTTCCTTTTTTTGTTCCTTTGTCCCTCTTCTTAGCATGCAAGAGTTCATAAGCAATGAGAGCATTATCGGTAATCATGCGCCCCGGAATAAAAGCACTTTGATTCTCTGTTATAATACTATTTATGAGAGGCTTTAGTCTATTAGCCATCACTTTAGAAGGAAGCTTGTACAGGACATTGCAAAGGCTGATCGGGTGAAACTCTCCTACTGCTTTGGGTTTGTCAGTCTTTGGGATCATCACCACCAGTGTTTCATTAACCTCCTCTAAGCTCCTATCCCCATTCCACCACCCCTTAATGTAGTTGGCCACATCTTGACCCACTATGCTCTAGTATTTTAGATAGAACATCGCTTTCATTCCATCCGGTCCCGACACTTTATTAGGATGCATATGTCTAAGGGCTACCCATACCTCCTCACTTGTGATCTCTCTTTCAAGATCTTCTTTTAGTTCCTCACTGATCATCCTCCTAATGCCTCTTGCTACTTGTTCAAACCCTGTGGGATTGCTAGTTTGGAAAAGGTTGGAGAAGAAGTTGGTGATGATGGCTGAAATATCTTCTTCATGTGTTTTCAAATTCCCTTGTTCATCCTGAAGACCCTCTATCCAGTTTCTTCTTTTCCTTCTAGATGCCTTTTGATGAAAATAAGCTATGTTGCGGTCCCCCTCCTTGAGTTCTTTGACCCGTTCCCTCGCTGCTAGTACTCCTCATCTCTCCTGAGCTTATATTGGAGGTCTCTAGATATCTCTTATGCCCTTTGAAGGTATACTTGGTTTGGATGTTGTGCCTGGATTTTCTTTAGCTCGCCTTCAAGTTCATGGATCTTTTTTTTGATTCCCAAACTTATTTGCAGCCCACCTATTGAGATGATCTTTACAAGTATTTATCTTTGTCTTCATATCTCCACCACTTGTCCATGCTTCCCCAATACTATTTTTGCAATCCTCCTCTCCTACCCACATGGGATCAAAAGCAAAGTACTTTCTTCTCCTTCTTCCTTTTTGTTTTTTATTTTCGGCCATCAAGGTAATAGGGGCATGATCCGACTCATAGATAAGGAGATGGATGATCTTGCAGTAGCTAAACAAATCCTACCAACTGAGCTCCGGAAGATATCTATCAAGTCTTTCTCACACAAGTGTTCTCTCGAACATCCCTCATCTCCAAGTGTAAATGTTTCCTTCAAAACCAAGGTCCACCAGTTCGCAGTCATCAATGGTGTCCCTGAAGTTTTACATGACCTTTTTCTCTCTGGGTGGTCCACCTTTCTTTTCAGAATTAGATACTATCTCGTTAAAATCATCGAAGAAGAGAACCGGCTCCTCAGCCTCTGCTTTTAGCCTCCTCATCAAGTCCCATGTCTTTGATTTTCTCTATTGATCCACCCACCCATATATCCCAGTGGCATGCCATGTGGCCCCTATATCATTGTCTTTGACTAGACTAGTGACATGTCTATTAGAGTAATTGAGTACCTCCACCTCTGCATCTTTCCACCAAAATTTGATAACTCCTGCCCAGCCTATGCTAGGGATGCACAAGCCATCTTTGTAACTGCATCTTCTTTGAACCCCTTCCAGATTCTTTCCAACAATCATCGTTTCCATAATGAAAACTATATTCAGGCACTCTCTCCAACACCATGATCGGAGGGTAGTGCATGTGTCACAGTCGCCTAATCCCTGATAGTTCCAGTTGAATAGTTTCATTGTCCTTCGTGGGATTGGACACCACCAATCTCTGCTACTTGGGTCTCACAAACCTTGGTTGAGGTAGTTCCCCCTGTTGAAGTTTGCTTTGCCTTCTTCTCACCAGTCCCACTCGTTGGTAGTTCATTAAGCTCCATGTCACACCACTCCGAGTTCCTATCCTACTTCCCTGCCCTTTTTTCCCACACCACCTCCTCCTCTGGGATGCCAAGTCGGGCACCTCTAGTCATCTTGTACACCCAAGGTTGATGTTTCTTCTTTGCTCGAGTTGTACTCAAACATGGCTTAGATTTTAGCCCAGCTGCCTTCCTTCTTTGAGCTCTAGTGATTGCAAGATGATCCCCCTTTGATTTGGCTATGTTGCGTCCCTCTTCATGCTGGCGTTGCAAGGAAGGTGTCTTTGATCAGGAGACGTTCTCATTCTTGCTCTTCCCCTCACCATAGTGCTACAAAGCTATCAGTCCTACCCCATCCCCGTCACCCTCTTCCTCCTGCACTATAGGTGCAACTCCATCTATTATGGCATGCTCATGTCGTTCTCCTTCTTCCTCCAAGCAACATTCCTCTTGCTGCCTGTTGTGGTTCGTTCCCACCCCATCGACCCTCGATGCCTCCCCGATGTAGCGCCCTGCTTGGCGCTGCGTTGCTCCTTCCCCCCCCCATCCCACCCCATTTGGCCCCCTTCATCCTCCAACCTATCTACCCACACAGTGTTCCTCCTCTCACCCCCACTTCTGCACCCGCCACCCTGACGAAAGTCTTCTTCTGGTTGAACCATGCCCCCTTTCACCCTGATCTTCAACACCCGCTTCAAGGGTTTGGTGACATCAAGAAAAACCCTAACACGGGTGGACGCATCCCACCCCGAGCCATCAGCATCCACATTGGTCACATCTCCGACCCGTCCAGCAATTTCACGGACCATGCCTTCTCCTCTATAACCTAGAGGGAGGCCATACAACCGAATCCAAAAGGGCTCCTATTAATGGTGACCTGCCCTGGTTGTTCCTCCTTGTAGACCTCTTTGAACATCAGTAGTCGTCCATCAAAGTGCCAAGGAACCCCGTCAATGACGCACTGTCTGTCACACCATTGAGTGAACTGAATTACAAAGATTTCTCATTCCAGTTTCTTGAAATCAACCTTCTCTTTGAGGCTCCATTCCTTCATTAGCGTGCACTCCATGACTCGGGAGTTGTATGTGTGATCTGTCAATAGTTTCCCTATCAACACCAACTCTGTATGGTCCTCCTTGTCGCCTCTTCCCGGTGGTTGAACATCGATGGGTTCCTCCTCTTCATCTGACAACTGAAGACCTGCATATATGTCTACTAGCTCTTCCCCCATCCTGGGGACAGGACCAGAAGACAACCCAGCGCTTGAACCTGCAAGAGAATAAACCCTAGACGGGTGGGGAATCGTCCACTGCTCGGAACCCTAATCCCCAGAGCGACAGGAAGCGAGGGGACGGTCCAACTTAGGGGACTCTCACATACATACATACATACATACATACATACGCGGCCTCCATAGGTCAGGCCAATCCATCCACCCCATCCAACCCTCCATCCTCCACCCACCCATCGAAAAACCCTAACCCAAAAAACACTACGAAGACCGACGGGAAACAAAGGAAACCATGGACTGCTTTCGTGAAGAGAACTCCTTCCCAGGAGAAGGACAGACTGGTTTTTCTTAAACCAACGAGGCGGGATGGTAAAGTGATCATAAACCTGGATTTAGATGAATATGGACGAATGAAAGATGTCTGGGAATTCACCGTTTTGATCGACATCAAGGGTAAAAGGCCTTTTACCCCCATCTTCTAGCTTGGATCCATAGGGTATGGAACCCTAAAGGAGACTTTGATGTGATCTCAAAAGAAAATAGATTCTTTTTTATTTGTTTTTCCAATGAGACTGATAAGAAGACCTACCTATCGAGTGGTCCATGTTGGTTCGATAGCCACCTAGTCATTGACAGGCACTATAAGTATGGTGATGATTTGTGAAGGAAGAGTTGTCCTCGATCTCTGTATGGATCTGTATTCCTTCAAACGAGAAGACATGGATGGAAAAAGTTGTGGGCACTGTTGCCTCTGGAGTGGGGAGGGTCCTGCATATCAAAACTAGATTGATGGAGACGTTTGGAGCTGATGAAGCAAAAGTTTTGGTAGAGATTGAAGTGGAAGAAGATGCTCCAGATAAGGTCTGGGTCAATATCCCGGGCAAGGACGAGATCTCTGTCCAAATCAAATATGACTACCTGCCCAAGAAGTGTTCTCACTGTCATACGTTTGGACATGGGAACGAAGACTGTCCCTACATGGAAAAAAATAACAAGGAGAATAAAAAGGATAATGAGGGTTTTCAAATCCCTAAGAAAACCTGGAAGGAAAAATGCACCACGGAGGCTTGTACTTCGAGAGGAAAGGAGACTGAGGAAGGTGAAATACCCAACACTGACACTGCGAATCCATTCAATGCCCTAAGTGACTCAGATAAGGAAGAAGAAGAGATAGAAGAGATATTGGAGATTGAAAAAAGTTCCAGCAGGCCGCCTAAAGATAAAGAAAAAGAAAAATAAAAGAGCAAGGGTAGTGAAAAAGAGAAGGAGAAGGAGCTTTCCAGGTGAACTAGGAACAATAAGAAAGGCTAATTATGTCAGTTTTAACTTGGAACATCAAGGGAATTTGCAATGTAGTGAAAAGGAAGGAGGTTAGGAACTGGATTAAGTCTAGTGGGGTTTTTATAGCAGCCATCATTGAAAAAAAAAATAAAGAGGTGCAACTCTAACTTTACTGAGACAGTCTTTCCTATGGGTTGGTCTCATGTAAATAACCTAGAGCAAGTTGATCTAGGACATATATGCTTAGGGTAGAATCCTAATATCTGGGATACGCAAATAAACTTAAAGACTGATCAAATGATCATTGCCCAATGCACGAATAAGGGTGGATTGAAGATGGTCTTCTCTGCCATATATGCTTTCAATCACCATGCTCAAAGGCAAGAGTTATGGAAGGACATCATAGAGCTTTCAAAGTCCATTAAAGACCCTTGGATATTGATGGGCGATTTCAATAATGTATGCCTTCAAGAAGAGAAGAAGGGAGGTAGGCTAGTTCTTGAAGTTGTCATCAAGTCATTTAACTATGCAATAAACATAGCTGAGCTATGTGAACTCCCAATGACTGGTGATGGAGTCTACACCTGGAATAACAAAGGGAAGCCAGATAAGCACATAGCTAGTAAGCTATACAGAGTTCTAGTTAATGCTATATGGCTCAATCAACTACCTACTGTTCAAATTAAAGTTGCAAGTTTTGACATCAGTGATCATGCTCCATTGATCATGCAACTGAATGAGAAGGAAAGAAAGCCTAGGTCGTTCAGGTTCGTTAACTTCTGGACCTCCTGGAAAGGTTAGAAAGATGTATTAGATGAAGCTTGGAAGTTGGATATTGAAGGGAACCCGATGTTCATCTTTGCTAAAAAGCTCATGCATCTAAAACAAAACTTTAAAGTCTGGTCTAAGGAATATGCCAACATCCCCAAGCTATTGGACGATACCAAGAAAGATCTAATAAGGGTCATAAGCTCACTCATAACGGACCCACTCCACCATGACATTATTGAAGAAGAACTGAACCTCAAATGAATGCTAGAAGACCTCAAAGTAGCTAAGGAGAACTTTGTTTGGCAGAGAAGTAGGAAAAAGTGGATTTCTGATGGCGATCGAAACACCTGTTTATACCATAATGCTGTGAGGAAAAGGGAGGCTCAAACTCAATTACGGAATTGGTTTCCTCAAATGGGGTGATAGTGAATAGCCAGTGGGAGTTGGAGGCTCAAGCTACTGAATTCTACAGAAAACTATACAATAAACCCATAGAAGCTCAGCCGGTGGAAGAAGATGGTCTCAAATGGGGAGCAAACCTAACCAATTCTCATAATAATTTCCTATGCAGGTCTGTCACTGAAGATGAAGTTAAGGAGGCCCATTGGAGCATCAGAAATGGGAAATCCCCAGGTCCTGATGGCTTCAATTCTCACTTCTATAGAGATGGCTGGGACACAATAAAATCTGACCTACTCAAATGTGTCTAATGGCTCATGGAAGGGGGTGTGATGCTAAGACAAGTTAACCACACATTTCTTGTCTTAGTCTCAAAGAAGAAGACTACTATGTCCCTCTCAGATTATAGGCCGATCACCTGCTGCAGCGTCCAATACAAAATTATGGCAAAGATACTAGCTGATCGACTGAAACTGGTGTTGCCACTACTGATCTATGAACAACAAGGATCTTTCATCTCTGGCAGGAAAATTGCTGACTGTCGCTTACTTGTAGGGTAGTTCATGGTAGACTTCAGAGTCAAGCGAGGACATAAGTAGATGAGCATGAAACTTGATGTGTCAAAAGCTTTTGATAGTGTCTTATGGGACAAACTGTGGTGGGTCATGGATCAACTAGGGTTCAGAGCTAGCTAGATATTATTAATAAAGCAATGTGTCTGCACTACTAGTTTCTCGGTTCTAGTCAATGGCACTTCAAATGGTATATTCCAAGGCACAAATTGCTTGTGCCAGGGTGATCCCTTATCGCCACTCTTGTTCACCATTCTAATGGAATATTTCACCCAACTGATGAATGGAGCAGAAAAGAAGAAGGATATCAAAACATATATTGTTCGTGGGACCAGAGTATGGAGCCATCTGATATTTTTTGATGATGTAATTGTATTCCTTGAGGCAAAGACGCACTATCTGAATAGTTTAAAGAAGATACTAACCAAGTTTGGCAAACAAACTGGATTGCATATCAACTAGCACAAGACCCAACTCTTCATCTTGACAAACTACATGCACATCAAGGACTCCATTGGGGAAGTTTTGGGGATTGAAGCCAGTGCCCTTCCCATGAGATACTTGGGTTTCCCTCTTGCTTGGGGAAATCTCCAAGTTAAACACTTTACCAAATGCACTGATAAGCTTGAAGACATGATCGCTCGATGGCCTCTCACCAAGACATCAATGGCGGGCAGAATCATTCTCGCCAGATCAGCTATAGAAGGATTTCTCATCTATTGGGTCCAACAAGGTAAAATCCCAATGGCATTTCTAGAGTGAATGGATATGACAACCTCAAACTCTGTCTGGGCGGGAGGAACTCATCCTATGAAATACATTAGGCTTTACCTACCGAAGGAAGAAGGTGGAGTGGGACTCAATACTCCTCAAGTGATTGCCAACTGGGCCACTGTGAAGAGAATCATTAGCTACAACCATGGCATCTTGCCCTAGGCAAGATGGATGAAGGGAAGATACCCAAAGGGCCTCGACTATGTACCAAACACTAGGGAGGGTTATTCCAGAGTGATTAACAAAATGACGAAGCTTTGGAAATAGATCAAGCACCTCTTCTTCCTGGAAAATGGGGTCTAGACGCAAATCAACCCAAACATGGATGTCTGGAGCATGATTCATAATAGAGGTGAAAAAAACTATACCAGGTTCATTTGGACTAAATTCAAAGTTCCCAAATGGTCTCTCAGCCTCTATAGGGTGGCAAATGACTGTTTGCCAACCATGGACAAGCTTGAAAGATGGTACTCAGGGACTACTAACAAATGCCTCTTTTGTGAAGGGACTGAATCTCACGAACACTTATTCATGACCTGCCCCTATGTCAAAGAACTCTGGAAGTCAGCTTGCATGTGCACTGGTTTCTCTCATCTACAATTGAAGGCCCCGTAGGAGATGATCACCATGCTTGGGAAGGACACTGGAACTTGGAAGAAGAAGCTTCTTCTCCTCTATTCAGGCATCATCTATCATATATGGAGGGAAAGGAATGATAGGAGGCATAGCAACAAAAGCAGAAGTGAAGAATCCATAGAAAAAAAGATTTGTAAAATTTACAAAAATAGAATCAATGTATAGGAGTGTGTTCTTTTGGTTTGGAGTTGTGTAGTAGCGTATGGGCTATTATATAATTTTGACCTAACTTTGATAGGGACTTCGGAATAAAATTTACCCAATTTTGATACATACATACATAGATACATACATAGGCCAACAAGGAGTGGCTCAAGTGGTCAAGAACGGTGTCCCCCAACAAAGGGACCCAAGTTCAAATCCCAGTTGCCGATTTGATTACCACCCTCCCGAGCATTCCACCTCCACCACGGGCATGGGAGAGGGGGAGAGAAATCTTTATCTCTTAACCCCATACATATATACATACATATATACATACATAATGTAACATGCAACATCCGCCTAGGGTTAGGGTGGATATAGCTATCAAGGAGGCGAATAGAAGGGCAATGGTGTCCCACTCAGAGGGGATTCCTTCCTCCCCCTCCTCCACAGCCTATTTCTGATTGGTTTCCTATGAAGGCGGTCCCTGATCAATGTCCCAATAGGAAAACATGGACACAAATCCTCATAGGGATGGAGCAGTTCAAGCCTGCACAGAACTACGACCCTTCGGTGATCGAGGAAGGCAAGAGATTTTTCACAATTTATAATGATACCTACTAAGCAATGGAGAAGACCTAGGAACATAATATTTCAGTCTATGTAATGGGAAGAATACCCTGCTACTACCACTATCTCTCATGGATCAGGTGTGTATGGAACCCGAAGGGGGGTTCTATTTGTACTCATAACCGAACAAGTTCTTTCTGGTTAGATTCAACAATGGTGATGATAAGAACGATGTTAGCAACTTGAGTCCAAGATGGTTTGATGACAGGCTTGTCATTGTGAATGAAAATCATATTAGCGACGATCTGAAAAAAGATCACTTTAGTTCGATATCGGTCTAGATCAAGATCCCCAACACGGGGAGGAATTGGTCTGAGTGAGCGGTGGGAATTGTGGCCTCATGAGCTAAAGCTTTTGAGGGTGGACCTGAGATGTATCCAACAGGAAATATTAGGGGAAGCAAAGACACTGGTAGAACAATAGGAGATGGAGGAGCCTCCTAAGGAGAAATGGGTTAATCTACCTAAGAGATATCCTATTCCAATTGAGATTCAATACCAACATATCCCGAAGAAGTGCCTTGAATGCAAGGTTTTTGGGCATGGTGAGGAAGATTTATCCTTGCATGAAGAAGAAAGGAAGGAAGACCAAAAAGAGAAGCTAAAGACTGTATGGGTTGAAGTCCATTGTAAAAATACCAACACTAAGGCAAACCAAATGAAGATACCTATAGATGAATCTACTAAAGAAGAAGGAGTAGAGAAATCTACACATGACACTACCGATAAGGAGATGAAGATTAATATTTCTACCTAGAACAGATTTGAAAGACTAGATTCAGAGGATTGTGCTAATACCAAGAACAATGGCACTGGCTCCAAGAATGTTAGATGTGGCTCTACGGTGACCAAGACACATAAAACTCGATCATATAAGAAGAGTCATTAATGACCTTCTTCATGTCTAATGTTGATGGTTCCTATAAACCACATAAGAGAAGGGAGGTGAGACTTGTTATTCATTCTATCAAAACTTATATAGTAGGTATGGTGGAAATTAAGATTATAAGACATACAAGGAACTGATGGTGAAGATGTTTCCTTAACATTGGAAGTGGTATTCAAATCATGAGTATAATAACAATGAAAGAGTCTGAATCGATTGGAACCCCAAATCTTGGGATCTCAATCCAATGAGTGTGGATGATCAACAAATCACAGCTAATTGTGTCAATAAAGGTGGTCTTCAGATCATCTTGATTGTGGTATATGCTCACAATTTGATGAGTAAGAGAGTGTTTTTATGGAGAAATTAGAAGAGCTAGTAAATAAAATCATATCTCCATTGCTTGTGATCAGAGATTTTAATAACATTCATAAAAGAGAGGAAAAGGCAGGAGGGAGAGAAGTCCTAAAGGAAATCCTGAGTTCATTTATTGTGGCAATTGACAAGGCAACCCTGTCTGAGATACCTATCATCGGCAACAAATTGTTTACTTGGCATAGCAAAGCTACGAAATGCATTGAGTGCAAGCTTGATAGAGCTTTGGTTAACAATGATTTTCTTGATTGTCTTCCTAGTTCTAAAACTAAGCTCCTAACATCTTGCTTTTATGATCATGCTACTCTCTAGGTCCACCTAAGGGAGGTTACCAGGAAACAAAAATCATTCAGATTCTTGAAACCATGGCAAGACTAGACAGGTTGCAAGGACGTGATCTTCAAGGTGAGGAAAGAGAAGGTTTATGGTAATCCTATCTATTTTTTTAACCAAAAACTTAAGAATGTTAAGAAATAACTAAAAGGTTGGCCAAGGAAATTTGTGGACATCCATAATCTAATGAACAAAGAAAGAAATGATTTGGATGATATCTTAAGAGCTTTGAGGTGTAATCCCTTGAACCAGAAACTTATTGAAGCAGAAAGGGTCACTCATGATCACATTAAAGCACTGGATAAAGTTGGAGAAAAGTATTATAGGCAACATAGTCGATCCAAGTGGATTGAAAATGGAGACTAAAATACCAAGTTATACCATTCTATTGTAATGAGAAGAGAAGCTATTAACACCATTATTGAGTTATATGATGCTAAAGGTCAATTAATTGATAATGAAGAAGGAATAGTGAAGGAATCCACAGAGTTCTTTCAGAACCTTTATAAAAAAGACCATGAGTCATCAAGGAACGATATAAATTGGGACAAGTTGGTGAAAGAGGAAGATAATGACATGCTTTGTAAGACACCTGAAGAGGAAGAAATCATTGTGGAGTATAGGAGTTGAAAATAGTCTAGTTCCTAACGGTTTCAATGAATTCTTCTTCAGGAAGAACTGGGAGATGATCAAAGATGATCCTGTGGAAGCTGTTAAATGGATCTTCAATGGTGGAAAGATGGTAAAACAAATAAACCATGTTTTCCTAGCACTTCTCCAAAGAAGGAAATTATCTCTACCCCTGTGGATTTTCATCCTATATCTTGCTTCTCAGTTCTCTATAAGATTATAACTAAGATAATTACCATTAGATTATCAAGTATTGTTCCTAGGCTCATTTCTCCTAATCAAGTTGTGTTTGTTAGAGGAAATAATATTGAGGATTGTGCTATGCTAGATGTAGAGTTTGCTTTGAACTTCTATGTTGAAAGGAGCTCACTATTTGCCTGCATAAAGTTGGACATCACTAAAGACTATGATATAATCAACTGGACATACCTTTGGTCTTTGTTGAGAGGACTAGGTTTTTGCAAGTTGTGGATAAATATGATCCAACAATGTGTGACTACAACGTCTTTCTCTCTTCTTATCAATGGAACATCTGAAGGGTTCTTTTCAATCTTAAACGGCCTCAGGAAAGGTGACCCTATGTCACCCTTGCTCTTTACTACATCTATGGAAGGTTTGTCAAGGCTCATAGAGAGTCTAGTTGAGGAGAAACTTATTAGGATCTACACTATCAAGCATACAAAGGTCCTCTCTCATCTGTTGTCTATAGATGACATTCTTATTTTGGTGGAAGTAAGAAGGAGGTTGCTTTTGAATCTAAACAAGGTCCTTAAATACTTTGGACTTTTATCTAGTTTGATACTAAATGATAACAAATCCAATATTTACTTCTCGAAGTCATGTAAAAGAAAGGAGGAGTTAGTGAATGATATGGGGATTCAGGAGGGTGTTGTACCGACCAAGTACTCAGGTTTACCCTTGCTGGGGGTAACCTAAGAAGAAAACTTTCCATGAATGCCTTGATAGACTCAAGGACATAATAAATAAATGGTCAGGTTCTAAAATGGCCATGGCTGGTCACTTGGTTCTTCTCAGGAGTGCATCTATGGGATTAATAAGATTTTAGATGGCCCAAGGGGAGATACCAAAGTCTGTCCTTCATAGATTGGAGATCATGCTTTTGTATTTCCTATGGGGATATATTCTCTCCTGAATCCAACTATAATTTTTTGTTCAACCCAAAACATACTTCCAATTCGAACTATATTTTCTAGAGTTTACATGAACATTTTTTTCAAGAAGAATTTCAAAATCACACTATTTTACTACATTGTTTTCTAAAAGTTGTACTTAATATGACACAAGCCATGTATTCAGGCTTGGCATAACATCATTGGACTGGTCTTCATTCTTCTTGTCACCTACTCCTTCTTATGACTCTTCATGATCTCGAGCAGCATCTGTTTCTAGCTGTAGTCTACTCCTCCTCATCATTCCTTGGAAGATCTCTACCCTAATTACAGGGATGTCTTTACTTGTGAAGCTTATTTCTTTTTCATTCTCCAAGTTGTAAGAGAGTGAAATCACCCCTTTACTAAAAATTTGAAGAATTGTCATCCATTCCAAACACTCTCAGAGGTTATTATGTAATGGGCATAAATTTTCCAAATTTATTAAACATTGGTAGAAAAAAGACCATTAGAAAGCAACGGAATAAAAAAACGAGCTGACTACATTCAATTTTGATAAAAGGTTTACAAAAATACATCAAATTCTCCAATTAGGGTTTACATCAAGACACACAATCAGGATCTAGATAGAGGGAAGTCTAGACTACTACAATCTTGTCTCCAAGCAACATTTCCATCAATTGAGTCCAAGCCAAAAGCTAAGATCTTACTTGTCTTATCCATCACCTTGCTCAACACCTAGGTGGTTGGGATCACCCAGTAAGAGAGAGATAAAAGTATGGGTCACAAAACTAGTCTAGGATATCAAGATAAGTAAAACAAATAATAACATGCTAGGGATCATCATAAGATGAAGATAATAAGAGTATGAGGCTATATTCAAAAGAAACTTGCCATTAACAATTATATCGAAAAGGATTTGCATGTAAGATAATTATGCCTACCTAACTAAGTAGGGTTGAGGCACCTACCAGACCTTTAACCTTAGGTGAGGGGAGAATAAGACATTCCCAGTAACCTACAATATTATGGGGAGAATAAGACATTCCCCAGGGCGATTATTTACATGCCCTCTGTGGGTGGTTGTACATAAGTAATGCTACTTTAAATTAAATAGAACATAAATCCACATGCTAGAAAAGTAGTCATGGCAAGAGTAGTCATAATATTCAATAAGCATGGCAGTGGGGTATAATACCCAAACAAGAAGAAATTATAATCTAATTTGAGACATGAACAACATTAGGATTCAAGAATAGAATATTTAGGGTTCATTTAAGCTTCATTAGGAAAATATAGGGTTTGGCTGCAATTATCCCAACATAGGGTGTAAGGAATGCACATACATAAATAGGGATTGCACATACATAGCACACACCTTTCATTATGATTCATATTACCCACTTTCGTCACTTGATTGAGTCCATGATCAATTTTTCCTATTTTCAATTCGTATACATGTATTAGAATACATAGTGCACATTAATGTATAGAAACGCTAATTTTAGACCTTTTTAGAAAACTCTGATTTAGACTCTTAAAACATTACCAATAAAGTTACTAAGTTCTCATGATCAAGAAAACATATTTTTATGTTAATTTTGGAGTTATGATGATTAAGATGTAATTTTTATGGATTTTATGCATTAAATTCATTTTACAAAAATCACCCTTCGTCAAAACATGAAATCAGACCTTGAAAATACTTTTATTAGATAGAGAATAATTTTTCAACTCCAAAACATATTTATTTGTCAAATTTGGATAAGCGGTTTAGAAGATATGAATTTTTCAATACTGAGCAATAGGAAATTGCCACATCATCAAACCGATCGAGATAATTAAAGAGAGAGGGAGAGGGAGAAAACACCATTTGACCCAAGATCAAGTTTATAAGTTTCTTAGATAACAAAACTAGAGATTCTAGAGAAGATAAAATAGCAAGAAACCAAAACCTTAGAAGAACATGGTAAAAAGAGATGGAAATCATCGACTATCAACATAGAAGCATGGGTTTTAAGCAAGTACTTAAGAAATATATGAGAAGGGGGTTAACAAAACTTGCCTCTAGGAAGGTAATAAGGTTCAAACAGAAAGGATTCCGAGATTAGAAGGCCTGGTTGCTCCAAGCCAAGCTCCTTTCTTGAGCAAATATCACATTCTCCACTTTATTGGTGCAAACCCGAGCAAAAGAGCACAGAGATGAGATGTTTTAGGGTTTTAGGTGGAGTTTTACCATGTATGGTCATGGTTCCGACCTAGGAGAAGGTGTAAGGAAGACTAACAATATGAAAATAGGGAAGGAATGGAGGAAACTTACTAGTTTTGGTCGAAATTACCAAGAAGGATCTTTAGAAACCCTAATAGAGCAATTTGGAAGCCCTAGGAGCCTTTTCACCAAGGTAGGCTCCCTCTATTACCTTGGGACAAAAACTTCATGGCTAAATATAGAAGGAACTATTATCTAAGCTAGAGGAAAGAAAAGGAGAGTAAGAGTTTTCTAATTGTGAGTTGGGAAGGGGTATACATGGCTATATATAGAAAGAGATGAAGCATGAGGTGTCTTAAGGGACTTTCCATGTGTCTTTAGCCTAGGGCTTGATGGCCATGCAAGAGGACAGCTCATGGACTCTTCTTGGATATCAAAATTCGGTCCTAAGAGCCCACAGATCCTTTTAGTCCATCCCTACCATTTTTGAAGAATGAAATAACCTCATTGGTTGATAGCTTTTAAAGATAAGCACCTTTATAAAGAGGGTAATCCCTATAATGCCCTTGGAAAGAAATACCATCAAACCAAGGTGAAACTAGGTTCTCCAATGGTGTAAAATCTCGTTAATGGTAAGGGAATATCTAAGAATTAAAATTCAGTTGATAATTTGCAAAGAAAACCTCCCAATTGGGTAAATTGCATAAAAGTCCAGAATGTACCTAAAATTGCATAACTTGCACAAACAACATCCAAATCGAACCAAATTTGAAACTTAGCCTCATTTTATGTTTTAAAATCATATCCAAAAGTTATATTAAGGTTTATAGCACTTAATTATGATAATTAAGCTTTCACTGAGGTATTTGAGCATAAACCCATATATTGGTACAATTAGTGAATAAATGTTCACTAAACCACTATAAATTCCACTAATTAAATAGAAAGGCCAATAAAGATGGAAAAGAAAGGAAAAGATGGGAAAGAGGGTCAAAATCCAAAATTCTAGAATTCAGTATGTTACACAAGCATTCAAGATACTTCATAATGTATACTCCACAGTCAACACCATTATCTTCTTGCTGGGGGAATTTAGGGTACTCTATTTTCCAATGAGACGTATGATCTCCACACTCCGACAAACTCGTGAAGAACTCATGAAAAAATGCCACATGCATGCAAAACCAAATATTGTTAAGTATAATATAACCAACACCATTTTCTCTCAAAAGTGAATAAACAATGTTCGACTTTTCTTACCCATCTAATGACCTATTTGTTAGAACTGGACCTCCCAGACATTGAATTGTAATATCTATGAACCCCATCTCTAAAACTTGACTCAAGCAAGTGTCAGTGATTGTTGTTGTTCAATATTGTAAACACGGAATCCATTGTGAAAATTTTGGGGTCGGGTACATTGAATAGAGGTGATTCTCATGTCGATATTCTTTATTGTAATGTCATCCAGCATCATGTTCATCTTTTTCTATAAAAACAACATTACAAATTACATTTTTATAACCTTTATTGTATTGTGATAAGTTGATCTATTCTAGTGTGATAGTGGTTTCTCTTAGCGGCATATAAGTGCTCAAACAATGAAATGACAATGCCTTCTTCCTTTTTTTGATTGTTGTTTCTTTTAGCATTTGAACAAATCAATCCATAACCTCAAAAATCCACAGTCTTAAGTTAGCAATCCATAATATAGTGATAAATACTTACCACTTCAGTTCTTCTAGGAAACTGCATCATTTTGTCAGTGAATAGTAGTGGTGATAGATCCTTCCCCGTACACCATGTATCTTCTCCAAATCTCCATTCTCTTTTAGACCTTCACATTTTTGGTTTTCCAAAAGTTTTATTCTAAAGATGTGACATACAATTTAGAAACTGAGCAACTATTCTATACAAGGAATGTATATATTGTCTCTAACAAGTAGCTATAATAGTAGTTGTGCAACAAATAATAGATTTCTTTTCATTGAAGGAACAACCAGAACTCTTCAAGTGGTATAGCATGTTTTTGAATGATATGTGAATTATCAGTATAAATAATAGGAAGGTAAGTGCCATTACTGATCATTATGAAATCATATTACTTATATGAAATAATATTACTAAGAATACCTAAACTTTTAGCAATGTGATTTATGGCACTAGAGTCCACCTTCCACTCGCTCATGTTGACGTTGTTTGAATTAGGAATCTACATAGCAGTCACAGCTTTGTCTTGTTTAGTGACAACACCTTGGAACTATTATGGACCCATAATTTGATGAATTGGGTTTCTTTTAAGAATAAAGTGCAATTAATGACAAATTAGTGTTAGTGAACCAAAATAACATGAAAAGTAGTAATTTGGGTTTGGAAAGACAAAAATCCTACTAAAACCCTAAAGTTGTCCTAGAAAATCCTAACTTGTCACCCATGTCAGTCTTAATGATGAATTGGATAAAATAATAATGAATGGTACATTTCATTAAGTTTTTGGTTAACTTTGCTTGGTTGATTAATTGATTGCTCGTTCTTGGACATCTAGAACACTTGATCAAGGTATGTGGTTGCTCTTATGACTAATCACTTTAGTTTTCTATGGTTTTACCAGATTGCTTGAAATTAAGTGCTTAGATGATATTTATATCTTGCAATCTATAAAGTCACTATTGCTATAACAATATTAAGCTTATAACTTGCTCAAACCCCGCATATCAATTCTGTAGGTTTGGAAATGGAAAGAAATTAAAATTCATGGTGTTGACTTAAGACTAGGCTCCATATTGGGAAGGTAAGACCATGCCCCAGATTGGGAAGGTCGTATGAGATCAAGCCCCATATTGGGAAGACCAACATGGCACATGGGCTCTGGGTTGAGAAGGTGGGCTAAAGTCCACTGCATGGACAAAACCCTAAGAGAGGGTATCCTATAAGTTGAGTAAAATGGAGTTGAGAAGTTATGAAGAAAATTATAAATTTTGATTCTGTAACAATAATTGATGTGGTTATGTTGTTACAAGTGTATGTGAAATTTTTGGTTCCCCACATACTAGTATAACTTGTTATACTGACTAACTGTTTTATTTGTCTGCATTTTAGAATAATATGTCGTTCGAAAAATATGATGAAAATGGATATCCAGAAAGAAGACACAAGATCGATGGGCATTAATGTAAACATGGGGGTTATAGTAAGATAGATTTTATTTGTGATACAACTTTAGATATTCTAGGTCATGTAATATCAATTTTGTACTAAATTCCTTTTTCACTATAATTTATTAATTGTTTTTGGTTAATTGCTTAACCTACGATCCTGTATGAAAGTAATGTCCCTTGCCCTCTCAGTCCCCTAAATAGGGGATAATAGGAGGAGGGGGTTGTTAAACAACTCCATCGACTCTAGTATAAAGATATTCATCGTTTGTAGCACAATGAGAAAATAGCCTAGAAACCTAAGTATAAGCCATCGATTTAGAGGTACTAGGCACCATCAGTTGCCATGTAAGAAAGAACCAAGTCATACATTAACTCAAGAAGGTCGTGCACATGGTCAAGGTCCATCTAGAGCTGGAAACTACTTAAGGAACAACATAAAAAGCAAAACTCTAGGCAAGAAATAGCTTCTATGTGCATAGATCTTCATTTTAGAGCAAGAACATGAGTAAGAAAGCTTGTAATAAGCAATAAATGTGAAGAGGGTTATAAAACTCGCCTCTAACAAGAAGATCAGACTCCAAGCAGTAAGAAAACTCGAGCAAAGAAGTTAGGAAACCCTAGTATAAGCTATGAACTCAACCAAGTATCTTCTTCTCCACCGAGGAAGTAAACTCTAGGCATAAGGAGAAATAAAGATGAGTTCTTTGAGCTCTAAATCAAGATTTACCATGGAAAACCATGGTTCTGTCCCAGAATAATTTAGAAGAAGAACAATAAGAGAAACGAAGGAGAGAAGGAGAAACTTACTAGCTTAGGTCAAGATCACCCAAAGGAAGCTTTAAAAAACCTATATGAGGGTACATCTAAACCCTAGATGCTCCAACAAGAAGGTTGACTATCTTCTTCCACCTTGGGCACTATATTAGCCACCAAGTAGGGGAAGACAAAGTTCTAGGCAGGGAAGGAGAGATAAGGAACCAAATGTTTAGTTTGTGAGCTAAAATATAAGTATATAAAGCTTATGAATAAGGAAAAAGAGAAGCTTGAGGTGTCCTAGTAGCTCTCCATGTGACCATAGCCTAGAGCTTCCATGGCCATGCAAATAGTTATTCCACCTATCATAGAGACCTGCTTAGGCATCAATTGTTGGATCTCTAGGCCAACCATCGATTCCCAAGCATGGTAACAATTGGTTCTTTGGAACCCTAGTCACTTAATTGATGAACCATCAGTTGGTCACATATTTTAAGTGAATCGTTGGTCCATATGAACCCAAACAAGAAAATTTTCAGCCAACTGCTTCTAGGGATGACCGTCGGTTGTCACAACTTGTTGGTGACCATCCATTTATTGGATAAATCCTTGAAGATAACATGATCGATGAAATGTCTATGTATTTTCTACATCACTTAGTTACATTTATTGTCTATCAAGTAAAGGGCCTGGCCCATGTAATATAAATATTGTTCTCTTATGCAATGTAAAGTAGTGAGAACATTAGGAACAAACTCTCGAGTCTTGCCTTTTTGAATTGAATTTCAGTCTTCCTCTCTTTGTCACTCTTCTCGCTCTCTTGTTTTCAAGCCTCCTTCTCAATCTCAATCTAGGGAATTCATCCACAAACTTAATTTGGTATCAGAGAATTCTTCCATCGCCGTCAACTATGTCAACTTCCTCGGTCACATGATCATCTTCAACAACAAGAGCACCCAAGTACCCTTACCCCTCTGGCATCAACGTACCCAACTTTGTCTAGATAAAGCTTACAAGATCCAACTACCTAAACTGGGAGGTGTAGGTTCGTGCACTAATCGAGATCAACTCATTTTGAATTTTCTACATCTGCATTTGTATCTATTTAGGTTGACCCGGGTGTGACACACTCATTTATTACTGGAGAGGTGATAAATGGTTGTAACTTAAATGTATGTAGTTGGGATGATCACCTCTTGTTAGAAACACCTTTGGTTGGTTCCACACTATTACGGGAGGTGTGTTCATCCTGTGTTCTTTCTTTCTTAGGACCACGTCAAATTCTTGCATATTACCTTGGAGAAGTATAGGGTTGTGTGGAGTGTGGTTCCAAAGTTGTGACATTTTGTGATGGTGATGTATCTTGGATAGGAATATTCTTCCTACCTGTCTAGTGTAGACTGTGATAGAGAAGAAGTTGTTGAGACATGGGTGTGAGACATTCTTGGCTCATGTGGTGGATACTGAGGTGAGGAGTCCTACTATCTAGGATGTATCTACACTGCATGAGTTTGAGGATGTTTTTCCTTAGGAGTTTCCCGACATTCCACCCCCTAGAGAGATTGGATATGAAATCAATCTAGTTCATGACACACAATCCATAGCTCAGACACACACAATCCACATCTCAGACACCCTATAGGATGGCAACAACTGAGATGTATGAGTTGAAGAAGTAGTTGTAATAGTTTTTGGTGAAAGATTTCATACAATTGAGCACTTGCCCTTTGGGTTCTCTAGTGTTGATTGTGAAGAAGAAGGATGGTTCTATGAGGCTTTTCATAGACTACTGACAATTGAACAAGGTCACATTTAAGAGAAAGTACCCGTTGTCAATGATAGATGATCTGTTTGATCAATTGAAGGGTGCTACAACGTTTTCCAAGACACATCTAAGGCCATGATATCACTACTTAAGCATCAAGGTAGATGCCATACCTAAGACTGTTTTTTGGACTAGGTTATGGTTATTACGAGTTTGTAGTTATGCCATTTGGGCTAACTGATGCACTGACAACATTTATGGACCTAATGAACAAAGTTTTCAAACCATACCCACACTAGTTGGTGGTGGTGTTGATTGGTGATATCTTGATATACTCTAGAGACAGTCAGTAGCATGAGATACATCTTCACCGGTCATTGAAGGAGTCAACTTAGACTTTATGCTAAGTTTGATAAGTGTGAGTTTTGGATGATGCAGGTGTCTTTTATTGTCATGTCATCTATACAAAGGGTGTTTGTGTATACCTCAAGAAAGTGAACTCTTTGTTGGGGTGGGATCAACCTAAGACACCGATCGAAGTTTAATGATTCCTAGGTTTATTTGGTTACTACATGAGGTTCATCAAGAACTTTAGGTCCATAGATATACCATTAACCAAGCTAACTAGGAAGGGTATCTCTTTTGCTTGAGATGACAAGTCTTGAAGCTCTTTCTGGTTGTTGAAGGAGAAGATGACATATGCTCCAGTGTTGGTGTTTCCTGAGCCTGGGAAAGGCTACATATTTTTTTATGATGCTTCAAAGAATGGTCTGGGATGTCAGCCAATGCACGACAAGAATATGATTTCTTTTGATTCTTGACATCTTAAGAAACATGAGGAGAACTAACCAACTCATGATTTTGAATTAGCAATCTTAGTTCTTTCCTTGAACATTTAGAGGCACTATCTGTGTCAAGAGAAGTGTCAATCTTCATATACCACACAAATCTACAATACATATTTTCAAAGTACGAGTTGAACATGAGATAGATGAGGTGGATGTAGCTAATCAAGGACTAGAACTGTACAACACACTATCATCTCAGAAAGGCTAATGTAGTGGCTAATGAAAAATGAGTCATCCAGGATATTTCCTCTCCCAGACCCCTCATTGACATATAGAGGCCCGCCACATGAGCAGTATGGTAAACCAAGTGTGAAACCCATTAGTTCCAGCACAAACCATGTCTGAAATAAATCCCAATTTATTCATCCCTATGAGGATTCGAACCTGAGACCTCTGCCTGTGTTCACTGTCCGATCACCAGTGAGCCACACCCTTGCGGGCTAATGTAGTGGCTAATGCATTGAGTAAAAAGTCATCTTTGTCTTCATCATTGTCTATAGATAAAGCATAGTTGTATGTCATGGTGTGCCAAAAGAGGGATATGTTAGTGTCGCTTAGATATGTGAACATACAATTAGAATTTTCCTTGTTGATTGGTTTCCTGGCTTAGTTATAGGTCAAGATGACATGGATGAAATAGATAAGGGATGCTCAAAAGGATGATATTATGATATAGAATACCAGATCGATGTTTGGCTAAGGGAAGCATGATGGGTTTCACAAAACATATGATGGAATAGTGTGCTTTCAGAATAGGATGGTAGTTCCTGATGTAGGTGGTTTGACTGATGGTACTTGAGGAGGCTCATTGCTCAATTTACATGATGCACCCTGATAGTAAAAAGATGTATCATAATCTCAAGGATTTGTATTG
This sequence comes from Alisma plantago-aquatica, assembly GCA_963693085.1. NCBI lineage: Eukaryota > Viridiplantae > Streptophyta > Magnoliopsida > Alismatales > Alismataceae > Alisma > Alisma plantago-aquatica. The sequence goes on from OY856412.1 coordinate 38,567,785, forward strand.
GTGGTGGGGATTGAAGTGTGTGGTAGATTTTGTGGCCAAGTGTCTAGTTTGTAAGAAGTCAAATCATAGCATTAGAATTCGGCAGGAATGTTGTAGATTTTGCCAATTCCACAGTGGAAATGGGATCACATAACCATGGGATTTGTGGTTGAACTACCTAGGGCAGCAATGGGATGATTCCATTTGGATGATTGTTGATCGATTGATAAATCCATCTCAACTTTTACCAGTAAAGACCACCTACACTATCGAGAAGTTGGCACATGTCTATGTTGATGAGATAGTTTGTCTACGCAGTTTATCGATTACCATAGTACTGTACGTCTAGTACTATACTTTGTATTACAAAATGTGGTTGTTAGTAGTGTACGTCTTGTACCAACAAGATCATCAAATCATGTATTGTTGTTATGTCTCATACGGTACCTCTAGTATTGTACGTCTAGTACTATACTTTATATTACAAAATGTGGTTGTTAGTACTGTATTTCTTGTACCAACAAGATCATCAAATCATGTATTATTATTATGTCTCATATATACGGTACCTCTAGTACTGTACGTATAATACTATACTTTGTATTAAGAAATGTAGTTGTTAGTACTGTACTTATAGTAACAACAAGATCATCAAATCATGTATTGTTGTTATGTCTCGTACGGTACCTCTAGTACTGTACGTCTCGTAGTATACTTTGTATTACAAAATGTGGTTGTTAGTACTTTACTTCTTGTACCAACAAGATCATCAAATCATGTATTGTTGTTATGTCTCATACGGTACCTCTAGTACTGTATGTCTAGTACTATACTTTATATTACAAAATGTGGCTGTTAGTACTGTACTTCTTGTACCAACAAGATCATCAAATCATGTATTGTTGTTATGTCTCGTATGGTACCTCTAGTACTGTACGTCTAATAATATACTTTGTATTAAAAAATGTGGCTGTTAGTACTGTACTTCTTGTAGAATTTGTGTGTATCCTTGTATACAACTTTTGTTAAACACTACATTATGAATGTATATAAAAATTAATATAAATTATAAAATGTACAATACTTACATATTTGCGACAAAATATTGAGTGCAAAAAATGAGGAGGCACTTAGTATTGTACGTGTGTACATATTACGAATGTAAATACTTAAGAAAATAGAATGTGGTTGTTAGTACCATACTTCTAGTAGTGTATTTTGTATTATAAAATTTGACTGTAAGTACTGTACTTCTTGTAGAAGGTGTGGGTATCCTTGTAAATGATTTTTGTCAAATGTCACATTTTGAATGTATGTAAAAATTAATATAAATGATAACATGTACAATACTTCTGGATTTATGACGTAATAGGTAATATGAAAAAATAAAGAGGCAATAAGTATTGTATATGAATGGTCAATCTGAGTATAGTGCCCGAAAATATATTGTACTTTTGTATACTTCTCTCCTCTCTTAATATACGTCTAAATTTTTTTTTCCAAAGTATGTCAACATTGGTCTTGATATAAAATATTTTTCATAAGGAATTCGATGATTTTTATTTCAAAAAAAAATTCATTGCAGCAACTTTTTGCCACGTCAGCAATGCCCCTCCTCCCAACAACCGGGTAGGCGCCCAGGTGGGGGAGCAGGGGTGTGTAGTGTTACTCTTCCCTTTAGGATCTGCTGGTGTTGTGTGATTAACTCTGAGTAATTCTAGCCATAACCGGCTGCCCACCCGGCCACCCACCTGGCTGGGACTGCTGCAAAGTCAAATGTGAACCAACTTTATTTATTTTTAAATAGGAGGGAAGTAGAAACAAAGTGAAAACTTGTATTGATCATAACTTTCAAGCCACAATGAATTTTTCAATGAAACAAAAAGTATTAGCTTCGTAATAAAAAATATTTTTCAATAAGACCAATGTTGGCATATTTTGAAAAAATAATAATATGAGAAAATGTAATAGATGTGTTTTGGGCATAATAGTCCATATTTTGAGCACATATCCATAGTGTATACTTTGTCTCGTACAACCAACAACATTAAAAGTAAAAAATATAAGAGAGAGGAAATGATTGTGTTCACAACTTTAGTCTAGTTTTATTTATTAAAGAAATAAAGGATGAGAGAAATAGAAGAGAGAGAAAATATTTTTATCCATAACTTTCACTCTGGAGCATATTTTTTAATGAAATAAATTGCATTAGAATCCTTGTAAAAAATACTTTCATACAAGACTAGTGTTGACATACTTTAAAGTAATGATAATATGAGAGAAATATAGTATATGTATTTTAAGATACCATACATATGCTTTGGGTATAGACGTACAATACTTGTGAGTATAGTACATCACATTCGTGTTTCTCCCAAATCATATACAATATTTACTTGTTCATCTATGGATTCGATGGAACTAACATTAGCAATGAGTTTAGTACTGTACTTTTGAATGAATAATATCAAGGATTAGTTGTTCTTAAACATAGGTGAAACTATTGTAGTTTAGTAAAATGTGTATGTTTTTAATGAAATGTGAATTAGTTTATATAGGTATGGTATGTGGTTATTGACAATCTTTTATACATGATATGTCTCGTACTATACCAACAAGATCATCAAATCATGTATTGTTGTTATGTCTCGTACGGTATCTCTAGTGTTGTACATCTAGTACAATACTTTGTATTACAAAATGTGGTTGTTAGTACAATACTTCTTGTACCAAAAAGATCATCAAATCATGTATTGTTCTTGTGTCTCGTACGGTACCTCTAGTACTGTACGTCTAATACTATACTTTGTATTACAAAATGTGGCTGTTAGTACTGTACTTCTAGTAAAAATAAGATCATCAAATCATGTATTGTTGGTATGTCTCGTACAGTACCTCTAGTACTGTACGTCTAGTACTATACTTTGTATTACAAAATGTGGTTGTTAGTACTGTACTTCGGTACCAATAAGATCATCAAATCATGTACTGTATCTCTCGTACAGTACATCTAGTATTGTACGTCTAGTACTATACTTTGTATTACAAAATATGGCTGTTAGTACTGTACTTCTTGTACCAACAAGATCATCAAATCATGTATTATTATTGTGTCTCGTATAGTACCTTTAGTATTACTTCTAGTAACAACAAGATCATCAAATTATGTATTGTTGTTACCTTGAGTATCCTTGTATATGATTATTGTCAAACGTTACATTTTGAATGTATGTAAAAATTAATATAAATGATAACATGTATGGTACTTATGGATTTATGACGTAATATGGAATATGAAGAAATAAAGAAGAAATAAGTACTGTACCTGAATGGTCAATCTGAGTACATTATCCAAAAATGTACTGTACTTTTGTATACTTCTCTCCTCTATTAACATACTTCTAACATTATTTTTCCAAAGTATGTCAATATTGGTCTTGATAGAATGTATTTTTCATAAGGAATCTGATGTTTTTTATTTTGAAAAAAATTCATTTATATTTGAAAGTTATGAGCAAAACCGGTTTTTTTATTCTCTTTTTAACTTTCCAGCAACTTTTTTCCACATCAGCAGTGCCACATTCCCAACTACCGGATAGGCTCCTGGGATGTGGACGGGTGCCTGTAGCATTACTCTTAACTCTGAGGTTTATCTGAAATCTGTCAATTGGATGATGTACCATTGTGCCCTCAGACGTCGATTCGAATCAGTTATTTTGGTGTCGGTGAAGATCTCGGGTTTGCGTCCTCAGACTACCAAGCAAGGTCGCTCCATCTATATCATGGATTGATCAGTCCATGGATGTCGCTGATCTATATTACAGGTCTGTTCTTCTCCATTTCATTCTTCTGATTTTTGTATAGATTTAAAAACAGTCTTACATTTAATGTATTAAAAATAGTCTTACATTTAATGTATTGAGCAGTTTCTTAGCTGACTTTTAAATTGCCATATCTGCATATTTTGCAAATCCATTGTATCGATATAAAAATTGTATGTTACTGCAATGACAAATGAACTCATGCAATTTATTAGGATGATTCAATTGTTTATGTCAAATTCATTTTCAATGAATGAGTAATTACCTTTTTTGTGATGCAAGTACTTGACATTTTATATAGAATTTTGTATTGTGTATAATGTACAATAGATGCTATTTTATTTTTTACAATGTCTTACCTCCTATAACATCCATATTACACTTTCAAGAATATATTAATATATAGACCACGAATCATGTGTTCTTTGTATATATAATGATCTGATGCATGTCTCTCTCTTTTGCTTTCTTTCCCCCAACATTCTTTCATGATGCTGCACACATCAAGACCAATTTAAGTGTTCTAAAAAATTCTAACACCAAGCACTCATGCCTACCCAAAATACCTTCTAATTTCAAAGAACAACTCAACAACAACTATTATAAGCCAAATTAGTGTTCCTAATTTGGTGTCAAAGTGTTGTGAATTTATTAGGATAATTCAATTGTTTATGTCAAATTCATTTTCAATGAACGAGTATTTACCTCTTTTGTAATGCAAGTACTTGGTATTTTATATAGAATATTTGTATAGTGTATAATGTATAATGTACAAGAGATGCTATTTTGTTTTTTACAATGTCTTGCCTCCTATAACATCCATATTACACTTTCACGAATATATTAATATATAGACCACGAATCATGTGTTCTTTGTATATATAATGACCTTATGCATGTCTCTCTTTTTTGCTTTCTTTCCCCCGACATTCTTTCATGATGTTGCACACATTAAGACCAATTTAAGTGTCCCTAAAAGTTCTAAACCCAAGCACTCATGCTATCCAAAATACCTTCTAATTTCAAAAAATAATTCAACAACAACTATTATGAGCCAAATTGGTGTTCCTAATTTGGTGTCAAACTATTGTGAATTTATTAGGATGATTCAATTGTTTATGTCAAATTCATTTTCATTGAACCAATATTTACCTCTTTTGTGTTGCAAGTACTTGGTATTTTATATAGAATTTTTGTATAGTGTATAGTGCACAAGAGATGCTATTTTGTTTTTTACAATGTCTTACCTCCTATAACATCCATATTATACTTTCACGAATATATTAATATATAGACCACAAATCATGTGTTCTTTGTATATATAATGATATGATGCATGTCTCTCTTTTTTGCTTTCTTTCCCTCAACATTCTATCATGATGCTGCACACATCAAGACCAATTTAAGTGTCCTAAAAGTTCTAAGACCAAGCACTCATGCCTACCTAGAATACCTTCTAATTTCAAAGAACAACTCAACAACTATTATGAGCCAAATTGGTGTTCCTAATTTGGTGTCAAACTGTTGTGAATTTTATTAAGATGATTCAATTGTTTATGTCAAATTCATTTTCAATGAACGAGTATTTACCACTTTTTTGATGCAAGTACTTGGTATTTTATATAGAATTTTTGTATAGTGTATAACATACATGAGATGTTATTTTGTTTTTTACAATGTCTTACCTCCTATAACATCCATATTACACTTCCATGAATATATTAATATATAGACCACGAATCATGCGTTCTTTGTATATATAATGATCTGATGCATGTCTCTCTATTTTGCTTTCTTTCCCCCAACATTCTTTCATGATGCTGCACACATCAAGACCATTTTAAGTGTCCTTAAAAGTTCTAAGCCCAATCACTCATACCTACCCAAAATACTTTCTAATTTCAAAGAACAACTCAGCAATAACTATTATGAGCCAAATTGGTGTTCCTAATTTGGTGTCAAACTGTTGTGAATTTATTAGGATGATTCAATTTTTTATGTCAAATTCATTTTCAATGAACGAGTATTTACCTCTTTTGTGATGCAAGTACTTGGTATTTTATATAGAACTTTTTTATAGTGTATAACGTACAAGAGATGCTATTTTGTTTTTTACAATGTCTTACCTCCTATAACATCCATATTACATTTTCACAAATATATTAATATATAGACCATGAATTATGTGTTCTTTGTATATATAATGATTTGATGCATGTCTCTCCTTTTTGCTTTCTTTCTCCCAACATTCTTTCATGATGCTTCACACATCATGACCAATTTAAGTGTCCCTAAAAGTTCTAAGCCCAAGCACTCATACCTACCCAAAATACCTTCTAATTTCAATTACAAACTCAACAACAACTATTATGAGCCAAAATTGTGTTCCTAATTTGGTGTCAAATTGTTGTGAATTTATTAGGTGGATTCAATTGTTTATGTCAAATTCATTTTCAATGAATGAGTATTTACCTCTTTTGTGATGCAAATCCTTGGTATTTTATATAAAATTTTTGTATAGTGTATAATGTACAAGAGATGCTATTTTGTTTTTTTACAATGTCTTACCTCCTATAACATCCATATTATACTTTCACAAATATATTAATATATAGACCACGAATCATGCGTTCTTTGTATATATAATGATCTGATGCATGTCTCTCTTTTTTGCTTTCTTAGGCCTATATTACTCCTTAGGCCTATATTACTCGATTTGTATACTTACATTTTGTGTAGTTTGCGGGTATGAAGTTTTTGGCATAGTTGTCGGGGAAACGACAAATCCAGCACTACGAGTGTTGTAATCAGCCACTCTAAGCCACACATTTTTATTTTTATTTTTCTTTTCATTCCTTTTAAGATGAATTTCAAATATCATTTTCTTCAATTATTAGTACTTGTTCTAACATGGTATTAAACAATTTCAGTTATTAGTATATGGTGCACACTAGATCTGTAACAAACTGAAATCTAGATATATTCTCTTTTTGGCCCTTTTCCCATGCTTTCCCTTTCTTTTCTATCCTCTTTGCCATTATGTTCAAGTTGTGGAATTATTAGTGGTTTGGGGTGATTTTGATCACCATTTATACCAATAAAAGGGTTTATGCACAAATACCTTAGTTAAGGGTTGAAAATGTAAATTTACCACTTACATGAGATAATGATAAATTAGATTCGTTCTAGAACATTACTTAGTCTTATGGAGCAAGGAAGAGAAAAATGAATGAATAATAAAGATTTAAACATGTTAATATGACATTGAATTATTTAATATGAGAAAGTAGTAATATTGGATAATGGGCTAAAATTCATAAAAGAAAGACTAATTTGTTAAAGATAACTTGAGATTCATTTTCCTTGGGTTTGGTTTGGCTTTCAAGCCAAGTTTCATAATTTTGGGATGGTAATAATAATATATATTTTATTTTGAAAAGAAAATGTGAGTTTTCTCCAAAAATATGAGATAAAATATTTAATTACTCTAGCAGTGGAAAATATTCTTATATTTGTAATTTACACATTAAAAATAGCCTATGGGTAAATTTTCATGTAATTTGGATAATATTTAATTGTACATGTATAAATTAAGAGAGAGAAAGTCTAAAATATTAAAATTAATAGTCAATTCATGTTCCACATGTTTTGGTTTGCTTAAGAGTGAAGTTTCACATTAATTGGTGTTTTCTAGAAGTCTCTAATATGATAAGAAAGAGAAAATATGATTCACTTTAAAATAATTAAATAAAATATCTATAGTCTCGAAAAGCAAAAACTAATGCCAAATTAAGATTCCTCATGTCCAAAATAGGCTAGGTGTCAAATTGAATTAAATTTGGAAATCTTTCACACCCTCAATTGAGGATAGAGAAAACAAGAAATAAATGCATTCACACTTTATTCAAATTTGATTTAGGATTTCATTTATTTTGTCACGTGGTCGATTTCTTTTATTTTTTATTTCATGTGCATCAAGGACCATAGCATATCTGATCGGATGACTATCATGCATCTCTTATCTCGAGTCGTATAAGGCAACATGCTATTCATTTTTGCGAGCTTAAAATGAAGATTTCTCGTTCTACAATCCATCTTTTCTTGAAATTCTTTTGCCTTCGTGTTCCTCTTTCATTTCCACACCGATCAAGGTATTAATCGTAAGTTTTTATCAAGTATCTTGAATTTGCCCAAAACTCGGGCATTGAGCCTCATGACATCTTCCCTTATCGTGGCTCCTTGCTTCCCCATCAATAAATAACCCCCTCCAGGTCTTCATCCTCATTTATCAAGCTATCCTCTCATGATAATTGCTTATGTTATTGATTTTGTTTTCACCGGTGACTGAATCTAGGAATTGGGTTTGCGGCAGTTAGGGCTCACTCCTCACCTCACCTCGGCTCAATTCCAAGCAACAACATGTTCAGTTAATCCTTTTCCTCCTTTCTGAGTTCTTGTTTTCTTATATTATCATCTACCACAATTTTGCCCAAAACTGAAGCTAGATGCTCTTCAACCATGGAGTCAACTTATAGAGGGGATGACCCCCCTTGCATTTTGACATTTCTTCCCTCTGTTTTCTCCTTCTTTCTCATGTGTTTCGTGTAAGGGAAATAGTCCTTTGGTTTTGTTTTGCTATCTTTGGTGTGCGACTGAGGGGGCATGGATCGTTGACTTAGTGGCTCATGGTGTTGGTATGTATGCCCATAGAGTAAGTCATGTGATGATTGTAATGGGATACTTCATAAATGATTTGAATAATAATAAAGGCAATTTCCTATCTATATGTTTAAACTATTTCTGAGATGATGGTGTAACATGATAGATGCCTAAAGAATGATTTTACTCAATGACGTATGCTTTTAGGTTAAGGACCTAAACGATGAGATCATACGGATGTTAAGAGTATACATCTTGTTTGGTCCCTAGTCGGTTGTTATTGTGGAAACAACCATAGACATCAATAACACTGAAGACTAGATTGTGTGTTGGTTGATGACATAATCTCATTAGTCATGATATAGTGATATCAAACCAAGCACATAGGTACTTGTTAGAGAACAAGGTACCAGACAGACCCACCGTGAGAGTGACACATGGAACCATGACTTGGTAGTCATAGTCAGCTCTCACAGTGATGGTGGTGAGTGTGATTCTTAGACCTAAAATCACTACACTCAACACATGTTGTTGGGTACACTTTGACATCATCAAACGCAGTCCTGAAACATGGGTTGTTATATAGGTGATGATTGGGTGGCTTTGACACATGTGGCTTTTGAGGCGTGCGTGATAGATATGGGATTTGTCCCTCCTGAGGGATTTTGATATCCTTGGCCACTTGATGAGTAGGATTGAGAAAGGCATGTGCATGCACGTGTGAATCAATATGTGATATTCATGTCACACACATCTCACCTAGTCTGCTCTGAGATCAAGGAAATGAATGAATGTTGACAGGATGACTATTCCATGCCTTGAGTTCATTCAGGATATCAGTGACAAAGGAATTATACATTCAGTGTAACACCATTCACGGATTGTAGGATTAAAAGTTGTTATCCAACTTTCTATTTCACTTGGGTAGCACTGATGTGTGACTAGGCACCGCTCTTTGCTTGTGAAGTCATAAGTGTTATGGACTTTGACTGCCAATGTGAAATGGACCTGCAGGGTCACACACATAGGATTTAACCTAGAAGAGGAGTTTTTTCCACAAACAATGTTTAGATTGATTACTAAAGGAGTTTAGTAGTTCAATTAAACACTGAATTAATTGATAGCTCAATATCATAATGTTCAAGGTGTTGGACGGATTGATTAGAGTATCAGATTGATTGAAATTGCAATTGACTAATTCTGCACAATCTGTACTCCCAACCGATCGGCTCATGTGATGAATCGATCGTCTCAGCTTGGTGAACCGATCGGCTCATGTGATGAACCGATCGGCTCAAGGATAGGGTGAATGATTGCTTGAAGTGTTGAAACGATCGGTTCAATTGTTCAATCGGGAACTAACCAGGACCACGAACCGACCGGTTCAGAAGTGAACTGACCGGTTTAAGGGTCCCAACCGATCGGTTGAGGTGTCAACCAACCGGTTCAGGTCCCCAACCGACCGTTTCAGTTGTGAAATGATCGGTTCAGGTTGTGAGTTGGTTGCTTTTGTGGAAAATCTCGAACCCTTCTACTCCTGCTTTTAGTCCCATATTTCCAGGGACAAAGAACCCGATCCCATGACCCACCTATATATAGGGGTATTGGGGGCTTCTCAGAGTACAACTCAGTGCAAGCCGGTTTCTCTGCAAAGTTGTTGTTCTCTCTGGTTTTGGTAACCAAGAGAGCCCGAGCAAGTGCTACCTGAAAAGGGAGGCGCAGTAAGGGAAAAACAACTGCAGTTGCAACTGGTAGCAGGAGAGTGTGTTGGCGACTAGTACACCGACAGGAGGGTGCGACTCCTTCTGGTTCCTTGTGCGACAAGGAGATCGGAGTTCCAGGCGGTCTGTGTGGACGACTGCAGAGGCGAGAGACCTCTGCCGCTCGGAGGATAACTGTCAATCCCGACAGACCCGGTGAGACTAAGAGTCTTCAGTCCCGGTGCGACCAAGAGTTGCACAGACACCGTCCAAGACCGGAGGTAAAGACCGCACAAGGCGCGAGGTACTATCGCCGAGTAAGCCTCGGGATAAGGTATGCATCCACAAACCATCTTTCCTATTGTAAAGACGTTGACGCAATTCCTTTTGTTCTGAGTTTTGGGGAGAAAATTTTTGTTTTTGCTGCTTCTCTGCCTCCCCTAAAACCCTACAGTGGTATTAGAGCCTCGTCAACTGTTCTATATTTTAGGATTATCGATATGATCGATTTTGGTTTGTCACCTTTATTTATTGCATACGATGCGAATACAATTGGCTTTATGCATGTCCAATCCACAAATCCCAAATATACATATATGATATGTAATATTAATGCACTCGATACGCGTCACCCTTAAACGAGTTTTCTGGTGGATGTGTAGCATGGTTATGGCCTATAAACCCTAGATCTGTGTGTGGTTGTATGTGGTTGCTTGCATCTTAGTCTGCACATTGATTCCCCTTCTCCTATTCCTGATGTAACTCAAAATAATTTGAGAATTCTTTTTCTACCTTTGCTCCCCCCGAATGTAACTCGAGGTTTCACAATTAAATTGTAAATAGGATAGATTTTATTTCCAGTTATGTCAAAGAACGGCGGACGACCTGAGACGATCGGTTCAAGGCGTGAACCGATTGGTTGGTGATCCAGACGACTGGTTCGAGGAGTGAGACGAGTGGGTGGTGACCTGATAAGATGCACGACGACCGGTGAACTGATCGGCTGGAGGCGCCAGTCAATCGGCTGGTGGCACCCGAACAACCAACCTGATGGTGAGCCGATCGGTCATGGAGATGAGCTGATCAAACCCAGATAGGCAGGCACAGATATCATCTTGTACAGGTTGCATGTGATGTAGACCTAGATACCGTGATTTCTGTTGGCTCGAGGAATCACAATAGGATGGCCATAATCATTGCTTTTTATCATTTTGCATGTTTTCTGTGGGATATAGCATGTATATGATACGTACTATATATTGTGGTGATTGGATATGTATATGTATATAAAAACCAAATCCCTCATTAAAATATTAAGTCTTACACGCCTTCCATAAGTGACACACATAGCAAACTTGATCGACCAAGCGTAGGTGACGCCAAAGCGTGGTGCGCCGTCTATCTTGTGGAAGTGTGAAGGGTTGACATGTAGGTTCTGCCAAAGCAGGGTGCATGTTTACTGTGTCGGCTTTTGGGTTAGACTTAAATGGTGATTATTAGAGCGTCTAAGCCCAGAGGCACGGAATGTTTATGGCAAGGTGTTTCACATGTTCATTCATCAAGAGTTGCATATGATGCAATTGGCATGATGGCCTACCTAAATCGTCAAGATTATGGGCGATCAGCCAAAGCTGACTCATGACTTGATGAAATATGGATCTTGACCCACTAGAAGATTGTACACTGCAATCTTCCGAAGTGATGGTGAGGGCTATCAATTTGAGTCAAAATAGTGGGAGCGGTAATTAATGAAAGGCCTAAATAACTATCGTCAAATTTTATTCAAATCAAATCAAAAAGGTTTTGATACATGCAAATTTTCTCTTGTAGAATGGCAAAGGAATCATCTTTTAAAATGGGAAAATTAATTGAGAATAAATTCCATAACTGGTTGAGGACTGTGAGAAGTGTTCTGCACAATCCAGATATACCAGGAGCCTTAGAATCCACTCTATGTACGCTTAACGCGTTAGTGAAGAAGAAAGAAGGTAAGGGAGAGAAGGGTTCTCTCGCCAAACCATTTTCTTCTACATGGAGAGGATGGAAGGAACAATGGAAGAAGAAGTCAGAGATAGAGATCTCTACTTCTGGTGTATACGTGATAGAGATTAACTTTACTACTTCTTCATCATGGGTACTTGATACCGGATGCGGATCTCACATTTGTTCAAATGTAAAGGATCTTAAGAGAAGTAGGCCTTTGGGGAAAGGCGAGGTTGAACTACGTGTTGCCAATGGGGCAAGAGTTGCCACCAGTGCCGTAGGAACCTCTGAGTTAACTCTACCGAGTGGGCTAATAATAGAGTTGAAGAATTGCTATTATGTACCTGCCATAAATAGGAATATCATTTCCGTTTCATGTTTGGACAAAGATGGATTTGAATTTCTTATTAAGAATGGAAAATGTTCCATTTCTAAAGATGGGATATTTTATGGCAGTGCCCCAATGTCTTATGGTCTATATTTGATAGACTTGGAGACAAGTGTATACAACGTAAACACCAAAAAGAAAAAACTCAACGACTCAAACAAAACATATCCCTGGCATTGTCGTCTAGGGCACATAAATGAGAAGCGCATTTCTAGACTCCATAAAGATGGTTATCTAGACTCTTATGATTATGAATCAATAGAGACATGTGAATCTTGTTTGTTGGGCAAGATGACCAAGACTCCCTTTTCAGGTAAAGGTGAGAGAGCTAGTGATCTATTAGGACTCATACATACTGATGTATGTGGGCCTTTTAGAACTAATGCCAGAAATGGGTATCAATACTTCATTACCTTTACTGATGACTTCAGTAGGTATGGCTATTTGTACCTGATGAAACATAAGTCAGAAAACCTTGAAAAGTTCAAGGATTTCATGAATGAAGTACAAAACCAACTTGGTAAAAGTATTAAGGCACTTCGATCCGATCAAGGTGGAGAATACTTAAGCCAGGAGTTTGAGGACCTTCTGCGAGCCTGTGGTATTGTATCACAGTGAACTCCGCCTAGAACACCACAACATAATGGTGTGTATGAAAGAAGGAATCACACATTATTGGATATGGTGCGATCAATGATGAGTTTTGCTGATCTTCCAATTTCCTTCTGGGGTCATGCTCTTGAAACCGCTGCGTTTACACTTAACCGTGTACCATCTAAATCGGTTCAAAAGACACCATATGAGATATGGACCGGGAAGCGTCCTAATTTGTCTTTTATGTAGATTTGGGGTTGTGAGGCTTACGTCAAGAAAATGTTTCCTGATAAGCTTGGACCCAAATCTGATAAATGTTATTTTGTTGGATATCCCAAGGAAACCAAGGGATATTGTCTATACCACCCTACTGACAACAAAGTGTTTGTTTCCAGGGATGTTGTATTCCTACAGAAGGAATTTATTTCCAAAGGAAGCAGTGGGAGGAATATAGAGCTTGAAGAGGTTCAAGCCCAACAAGAAAACATTGAACCGGTAGATGTACCAGAGGAAAATGCAGATTCACAAGGTGTTGTGGAATCATAGTCTCCTCAGGTAACACAAGGACCTCATAGATCTAGTAGGACCCGCCTTGAACCTAAGAGGTTTGGATACCTTGTGACTCAAGAAGGTGGTGAGTTGATCATAGATGATGATCCAACTACCTACGTAGAGGCTATGGAGGGACCAGATTCTGAGAAATGGCTTGAAGCCATGAGATTCGAGATGCAATCCATGTACTCCAACAAAGTATGGACTTTGATGGAACCACCCGAAGGGGTAAAACCCATAGGGTGCAAGTGGGTCTTCAAGAAGAAGACCGACATGGATGGAAATGTGCAAACTTATAAAGGCAGATTAGTTGCGAAGGGATTTCGACAAGTTCAAGGTGTTGACTATGACGAAACCTTTTCTCCAGTTTCCATGATTAAGTCCATCAGGATCATGCTTGCTATTGCAGCTTAGTATGACTATGAGATTTGGCAGATGGATGTTAAAACCGCATTCCTTAACGGGAATATAAATGAGGATGTGTACATGACACAACCTGAAGGTTTTATAGATCCAAAGAATGCCAATAAAGTCTGTAATCTGCAAAGGTCAATCTATGGATTGAAGCAAGCATCTCGGAGTTGGAATCTTCAATTTTATGAGGAAGTCAAAGTGTTTGGCTTTACTCAAAATGAAGATGAACCTTGTGTGTACAAGAAGGTTAGTGGGAGCTCAACCACATTCCTCATATTGTATGTGGATGACATTCTTTTGATGGGGAATGATGTCTTAGCCTTAGAGAAGGTAAAGACTTGGCTTGGGAATACTTTCTCAATGAAGGACTTAGGAGAAGCATCCTACATTCTAGGAATTAAGATCTATAGAGTTAGATCTAGAAGGCTTCTCGGACTAATTCAGAGCACGTACATTGACAAAGTGCTGAAGCGGTTCAGCATGGAGAACTCAAAGAGAGGCAACATCCCCATGCTATATGGAGTCACCGTCTCTAGAGCTCACTGTCCCCAATCTTGTGAAGAGAGGGAGCGTATGAGTGGGATCCCATATGCATCAGCCATCAGATCCATCATGTACGCTATGTTGTGCACACGCCCAGATGTCTCGTATGCTCTCAGCATGACGAGCAGGTACCAGTCAGATCCCGGGGATGCTCACTGGACAGCCGTAAAGAACATCCTCAAGTATTTGAGAAGGACTAAGGATCAGTTTCTTGTTTATGGCAGCGAGGAAGAGCTGGTTGTAAAGGGTTACACCGATGCAAGCTTCCAAACCAATAAAGATGATTACAGATCACAGTCAGGATTTGTATTTTTCCTTAATAATGGAGCTATGAGCTGGAAGAGTTCCAAGCAAGAAACAGTTGCCGATTCTACTACAGAGGCCGAGTATATTGCTACTTCACATGCAGCAAAGGAGGCTGTGTGGATCAGGAAGTTCAGTTCTGAACTTGGAGTAGTTCCCAGTAGCTGTGATGCAATTGAGCTTTATTGTGACAATAATGGAGCTATTGCACAAGCTAAGGAGCCCATATCACATCAGCGGTCCAAGCACATACTGCGGCGCTTCCATCTCATACGAGAGATCATACATCGAGGAGATGTGAAGATTTGCAAAGTACCAACTGAAGACAACATAGCTGATCCACTGACTAAGGCCCTTTCTCACCAGAAGCATGATGGTCATGCTAGGTCACAAGGATTTAAGTTCCTTGGTGACTGGCTCTAAGTGCAAGTGGGAGTCTGTTGGTATGTATGCCCATAGAGCAAGTCATGTGATGATTGTAATGGGATACTTTATAAATGATTTGAATAATAATAAAGGCAATTTCTGATCTATATGTTTAAACTGTTTCTCAGATGATGGTGTAACATGATAAATGTCAAAAGAATGATTTTACTCAATGACGTATGCTTTTAGGTTAAGGACCTAAACGATGAGATCATACGGATGTTAAGAGTATACATTCTTGTTTGGTCCCTAGTGGGTTGTTATTGTGGAAATAACCATAGACATCAATAACACTGAAGACTAGATTGTGTGTTGGTTGATGGCAGAATCTCATTAGTCATGATATAGTGATATCAAACCAAGCACATTGGTACTTGTTAGAGATTAAGGTACCGGACAGACCCACCATGAGAGTGACACATGGAACCATGACTTGGTAGTCACAGTCATCTCTCACAGTGATGGTGTTGAGTGTGATTCTTAGACCTAAAATCACTACACTCAACACATGTCGTTGCGTACACTTTGACATCATCAAACGCAATCCTGAAACATGGGTTGTTATAAAGGTGATGGTTGGGTGGCTTTGACACATGGGGCTTTTTAGGGGTGAGTGATAGATATGGGATTTGTCCCTCCTGAGGGAGTTTGATATCCTTGGCCACTGGATGAGTAGGATTGAGAAAGGCATGCACATGCACATGTGAATCAAGATGTGATATTGATGTCACACACATCTCACCCAGTCTTCTCTGAGATCAAGGAAATGAATGAATGTTGACAGGATGATTATTCCATGCCTCGAGTTCATTCAGGATAACAGTGACAAAGGAATTATACATTCACTGTAACACCATTCACGGATTGTAGGATTGAAAGTTGTTCTCCAACTTTCTATTTCACTTGGGTAGCACTGATGTGTGACTAAGCACCACTCTTTACTTGTGAAGTCATAAGTGTTATGGACTTTCACTGCCAACCTGAAATGGACCTGCAGGGTCACACACATAGGATTTAACCTAGAAGAGGAGTTTTGTCCAAAAACAATGTTTAGATTGATTACTAAAGGAGTTTAGTAGTTCAATTAAACACTCAATTAATTGATAGCTCAATATCATAATGTTCAAGGTGTTGGACGGATTGATTAGAGTATCGGATTGATTGAAATTGCAATTGACTAATTCTACACAATCTGTACTCCCAACTGATTGGCTCATGTGATGAATCGATCGGCTCAGCTTGGTGAACCGATCGGCTCATGTGATGAGCCGATCGGCTCAAGGACAGGGTGAACGATTGCTTCAAGTGTTGAAACAATCGGTTCAACTGTTGCAACCGGGCAAGTTGGGAAAGTAGGATTGGTGAGAATTTTCCTTTCATTTCACTTGCCCAATTTGATTGGAACAAGGATTGGTATTTAATACCAATTAGAAACAAAAGTTGGAAAGTCAATCGGGAAATGACCAGGACCACAAACCGATCGGTTCAAGGGTCTCAACCGATCGGTTGAGGTGTCAACCGACCGGTGTAGGTCCCCAACTGACCATTTCAGTTGTGAAACGATCGGTTCAGGTTGCGAGTTGGTTGCTTTTATGGATAATCTCAAACCCTTCTACTCCTGCTTTTAGTCCCATATTGTCGGGGATAGAGAACCATGTCCCATGACCCACCTATATATATAGGGGTATTGGGGGCTTCTCAGAGTAGAACTCAATGCAAGCCGGTTGCTCTGCAAAGTTGTCGTTCTCTCTGGTTTTGGTAACCGAGAGAGCCCGAGCAAGTGCTACCCGAAAAGGGAGGCATAGCAAGGGAAAGACAACTGCAGTTGCAACTGGTAGCAGGAGAGTGTGTTTGTGACTAGTAAGTCGATAGGAGGGTGTGACTCCTTCCGGTTCCTTGTACGACAAGGAGATCGGAGTTCCAGGCGGTTCGTGTGGATGACTGTAGAGGCGGGAGACCTCTGCCGCTCGGAGGACAACTATCAATCCCGACAGTCCCGGTGAGACTAGGAGTCTTCAGTCCCAGTGCGACCAGGAGCTGCACAGACACCGTCCAAGACCAGAGGTGAAGACCGTGCAAGGCGCGAGGTACTGTCGCCGAGCAAGCCTCGGGACAAGGTATGCATCCACAAACCATCTTTCCTATTGTAAAGACGTTGACGCGATTCCTTTTGTTCAGGGTTTTCGGGAGAAAGTTTTTGTTTCTGCTGCTTCTCCGCCTCCTCTAAAACCCAACACATGGTTGGGCCAAGTCACGCGGCCCACCCCTCTTCCTCTCTCTCTTCATCTCTCTTATTCTTATTATGCTGATGTGTCAATTCCTGATTGGTCGATTTTAGAAAATTCATATCTTTTCATTTGCTTGCCTAAAAATTTAACAATAATGTGTTTTGGAATCAGAAAAAAGTGATCTTTCTAATAAAAAAATCTTTCAAGATTTAGTTTCTAGTTTTATAAAAAGGTGATTTCTAGAAAATGATTTTAATACATTAAAATCACCAAAAATACACTTTAATCATCATAACTCCATAATTGACAAAATTATATGTTATGTTAATTAGGAGAACCTAATTAGATCAATGGTGATGATTTCAAAGTCTAAAATGAGATTTTGTTCCAAAAGTATAAAAGTTAGGGTTTCTTTACATTAATGCATATGATATACCCTAATAAATGATTATACATTGAAAATAGGAAAAGTGAACCTTGGAATCATTTAAAATGGTATAAGTGAATAATTAAAATCAGTAAGAGAGGTATGTACAAATCTTACCCTTATGTTGGGATATTTCTGAACCAGCCCTTTTTTCCTTAATGAGGCATTAATTGAATCGTATTTCCTTTATTATTGTTTCTCTTGTTCTAATTGCCGCAAAATCAGATTTGATATATTATTTTTTGGGTCTTAGAACCCCACTTCCATGTTGTAACTATTTGATGATATTTCTTTCCACTTTAATATTCCTTGATCATGATAATTTATTTGAATATTTACCTATATTAGTGGTGCTTATGTGCAATCACCCATAATTTGGGCATGTGTTATTTCTTCCTGAGGAATGTGTTACTCTCCCTCTAGGGAATGTGTTATTTCTCCCCAGTATAAAATATTTGATAGGTTACTGGGAATGTGATTAATCTCCCCTCATCTATAGTTTGGGGTCCGGTAGGTTCCGCAACCCTACTTAATTAATTTAGTCCAATATTAATCATTCATGCAAGTTCATTATTATTTATTTGTTTATGGCAAGCATCTTTTGTTATAAGCCTCATTCTCTTGCCCTTCTCATCTTATGATGAATCTATATCCTTATGTTTCATTGTTGTTCTTATCTTTGTTTCTTGTTTATAATGTTGGCACATACCTTGTTTCTCTCTCTTGCTGGGTGACTTCCCAACCACCCAGGTAAAGCACAAGGTGTTGAACAAGATCAAGGAGAACATAGATTTTGGCATGGAGCTAGATCTTGGAGATGTTGCTTTGGAGACAAGACTTGAAGTAGTTTAGACTTACCTCTATTTGGGCAATAGTAACCTTAGACATTTATGTAGTATATCTTTGGGAACCTTAATATGTTGACCTTGTGACTTGTTTTGGATATCAAATAATAGTTCCCACATGTTTGATGAGCCTAACCCTCAAACCTAGACTTTGAAGTTTGGTGATTAGCAAGCAATGAAGTGATAAATCTTATACATGGTTTAGTTAGTTTGACCCTTTTACCTATAGTTTAGTTTGACTTGGTAGATCAAACCTTCTAAGGGGTGGAGAGTAGTTGGTTGTAGATGCTTGGATGTGCTGATTTCGAGGACAAAATCCTTTGTAAGGGGATGGAGTCCTATAACATATTAAAATCTAGATATTATGACTCTAGAAACCTTAACTCCATGATTAGAAGGATACTGTGCTCGTATCCTTAGAATTGACCAAAACATTTTATAGTTGTAACCCCACATGCTTGTTTATGTACTAATGAACATATAATGGTCATCTAATGAATAGTTCATATGTTTGAACCCTAATGAATACCTAATGCAGATAATATTAGTAACTCACATATTAATCATAATCGTGAATAAGTAAGATGTTGATGATGTCATAAACTAATAAACCCTAAGGATATGATGACTAAGATATTTGTAGCCCAATCTTGAACTTTTTTTTGGTGAACCCAGCGTGTTACTCTTCTCTATTAAAAAAAGGGGTCATATTTACAATGCAGGAGGTAGGTTTCAAGGTGAAACCATACGAAGGAAAAAGAGAAAAAGAAACTATACTGAGATATATGTAAAGAACTATGCAGAAACTATAAGCTATTCAATATAGAAACTTTTTGAGTCTGTCCAAGCCCTATGACAGATCTCTTCCAACTTCTTCAGAGGACCATCAAAACAAAAAAAGTTTATGTGCATCCAAATGTTGTAAATAATGAAGATATCAGTCAATTTCCTATTTCCATTCAGCTTTAAGAGGTCTCAAAAACAAGTGGGAAAAAAAACAAACTCATCAGCAAAATCTCCCCAAATCTTCACGCTGAAACAACAAGTGAAGAACATATGGCTATTTGATTCCTCATCCTTATTACATAGATAGCATCTCTATGTAAGGGAGTACCCAACTCTCTTAAGATAATCAAGAGTAGTCACTTTGTTCATAAAGCATTTCCACATAAAAACAAAGTACTTTTTGGGATGATTACCTTTCCAAACTCAAGCAGCCCAATCAACAGATGAGTGCTTGGTTCTGACAAGATCCCATCCCTCTTTTAAACTGAAATTGTCTTCCTCCTTATACTTAATGCAATCCTACTGGTTACTAGGCTTCCGGATGCTATCAAGATGCACCTGAATCAAATGACTTACCCTGATATTGGGGCAAATCCAGTTATCACCAGTAGAATAGAAATTCAACTTGCAATTAATTCCCTTGCCCATCCTAAGAACAAGGTGATTATCGCAAAGGTCCAAAAGAGACTTCTTACACGACAACCATGGATCTTTCTAGAGAAGAAAACCGTTACCATTACCCACATAGAAGCTAATATTTCTTTTCAGTCTCCCTCTCATCCTCAGCAACATGTTCCACATCTAGGAGGAAGAAGCTTTAGAATCAACAGACCAAAGAGACTCTTCTCTAACACATCTTTCATGCAACTATTTGACCCATATAGACTCCTTGTTTTTTTATCGTTTAAAGACTCCTTGTTGCTGGCAATGTCCCACAGATTATTCAAAAGACCAGCATTTGACCAATCTTCAACCTTCCTAATTCCTAGGCCACCCTCACTCTTTATCCTACAGATCATGTCCCAAGAGACCGAGTGCAAATGTTTCTGAGTATTAGAATCTCTCCAAATAAAATCTCTCATGACTTTCTCAATGTCCAGAACGACAGCTTTTGGTTAAGGAAAAGCAGAGGACCAAAACATATGATAGGCGGAGAATGTATATATAACTAGCTCCACTCTGCCCCCAAAGGACAGGAGCTTGCCTTTCCAAGAGTCTAACTTCCTCCTAATCTTGTCAAGAATGGGGGAACACATCAGTTTTGTAAGCCTTCTTGTAAACAAAGGAAGACCCATATTTCTAACAGGGAGGGGGGCCAAATCAATATTCAGAGCTTTAGAGAACTAATCACTAGATATCATATCACCTTTACTTAGAAAAAGCTGGCTCTTAAGATTGTAAAGCTTAAGACCCAAAGCATGACCAAAGGTATGAAAGATACTAGTCCAAGCATTGACATTAGGCATGTCTCCTTCAGAAAAAAGCAACAGATCATCAACAAAGATTACATGGGAAACAACAAAATCATCTGAAGCCATCAAGGCAACAATATATCCTTTCCTAACAAGAGCATTAACCATAGAAGAGAAGCCTTGCATTGCAATAATGAATAGATATGGAGCAAAGGGGTCTCCCTATCTCACCCCTTTAGAAGATTTGAAGATGTCAGAAGGAGATCCATTGATTAAGACCTGAAAGAAGGCAAAATCAAAGCAAATTTGGATCCAGTTCAACCAACACGGTGAAAAACCCATCTTCTGCATAAGAAAGATAATATAATCTCTTCTTATAGTGTCATAGGCCTTAGAGAGATCTGCTTTGATACAAAGAAGAGAAGAGCTTGAAGAACTTGTGAAATTACTCAACAGTTCATTAGCAAGAAGTATAGCATCACCAATGGCTCTCCCTTTGATGAACGCCACCTGATTCTTATCAATCAAAATGGGGAGGATCTCACATAGACGGTTAGCCATGATCTTCATGATTATTTTAAAAATCACATTACACAGAGATATAGGACGGAAGTCTTTTAGCTTGAAAGCACCAGGAACCTTGGGAATGAGAGTTATAAAAGACATTACATTCTTGGAGGAGTTTGCTTGATTCAAAGAAACACATAATTGCCTTAGAAATGTCATCACCTGTCAAAGTCCAACAGGACTTAAGAAACATCCCATTAAACACATTAGGGCCTGGAGCTCTATAAACATCCAGGCTATTTACAACCAAGTCAATTTCCTTCCTAGTCACCTTACCTCTAAGAGAATCGAACTGAGTATCAGTAAGGCAGGGAACCCTCCACTCATCATCCCATGCCACAATTTGTATTAGCCGAGTTAAAGATCGTACTATAATAATTCACAATGTGTTCAAAAATACTACGCAAATCAGTGAGGACCTTATCATTCTCATCATGGAGTACATAAATGCCATTATAAATCCTTCTAGTTCTAAGCGACACATAAAAGAAAGAAGAGTTCTTATCCCCCTCTTACAACCAAGCGATCCTAGATTTTTGTCTTAGGAATGATTCCTCATCAATGACACCTTTACTGGCTTCCTCCCTGGCAGAAGCAATAGATTTATGAAGATTGACATCATCAGGCTGAGATTTGATCTCTAAACAAAGTTCAGCGACTTTAGTTTTAAGTTCTTTGACTTTCGAGGAGTAATTTCCCACTACCTCCCTATTCCATTTCACCAAATCCTCCCTAACAACAGATAGCTTACGATACACCCTAAACATTGGTGCACCAGAAGGATTTGAGCTTCTCCAAGTTGTCTTAATGATAGCCATAAACTCAGGCTTCCTTACCCAAGTGTTAATAAAATGAAAAGGGCTATATCTTCATTTAGAAGGATGAAGATGAATAGCTAGAATGCGATGATCGCTAACTATATTAGAGATTATTTCACCCCATAGAGAAGGGAACAGATCCATAAAGCCAATATTATAGAGAGCTCTGTCAATCTTTGAGAAGGTACTAATGCCATTCTTTCTGTGACTATACTAGGGAAAGAATGCACCCTTAGCATTAATATCCATAAGGCCAGTAACCTCCAAAGATTGATTAAAATCATCCATGCTTCTAGTAGACGGAGGCTGCTTCCCAAGCTTCTCATTATTGAACCTGACGGCATTGAAGTCACCCAAAACACACCATGCTCTAGTCATAGAGTAGCTAATAGAATTAAGAAAGTTCCAAAGAATGCTTCTGTCAGCATCACCTTTAGCTCTGTAAACAACAATAATAAGGAACTTAGGACCAATACTTCTCATAGGCACCTCACAGTGAATCAACTGATCATTATCCATGATTTTGTTAATGCTGATATCAGAATCAATCCACATAATGATAATGCGTGTATAGGAATGAAAGTCACCATTGTACATGTGATTGGCACCAGACCATAGAGCAATGACCATAGAAGCAATATATGATTTCATAGTTCTATATTCTAGAATGATGTAAATGTCATCTTTGTTCCTGAAAATTTCCTTGTGAATGCAAGAGACCTTGTTGTGGCATCCTCTTACATTCCAAGAAATAATCGAGATGGGTTTATCCATTAGAGTTGAGATTGGGTGGGATCGACTCAATCTCCTCTGAAGATTCACTTTCATTAAAATTTTCTAGCAGAGAGAACTTGTTAGGAGACATCTAAATGTTCTTGACAATCGATATCGGTTTAGCAATCACTATGGGTGGGGATTTAGATTTTCTCTTATGCGTTTCCCATTCCGGAGATGGAACTGGAGTAACTTGAATCACTGGAAATTTGGTTTTCGATTTATCTGTAGAACTGACAGTAGTAACAACACTAATCACTTTCTCATAATTAGCACCATCACTTTGCATATCAGGCATTGGACCACCAATACTAATAATCTCAACAACATCACTCAAAACCTCCTGATCTTCTTCAACATTATCTATTGGTTTTGCTTTAGGAACCCATACATGCTTCTCCTGTACCTTCTCCACAACAAGACGAGAAGTAGGCTTGCTTTTTGCAAGGCACAGACCAGGCTCATGACTGAAGGTACCACACTCCAAACATTTCACCAGTGCCCATTCGTATTCAAACAAGATTTTATCTAGTTGACTGTCGTCACTCTAAAGCTATAATTCCTTCGGGAAAGAAAAATCCACTAGAATTAGAACCAGTAGCCTCGTGAATTCCAGCCTCGGAATTCTGAAGTCAACTTATCTACTCGAAGAGGCCTCCCCAGAAATGATCTGATAAAGGAGAACATCTAATCATCCTAGAGCTTGAGAGGGAGATCATGTATCTTCACCCAAACTGGCAGTTCAGTCAACTTGAGCTTCTCCATAGGTTCACCACGCTCCCACTTCTTGGTCAACATTGGTCTTCCAACGATGAACCACACACATCTATCCACTGCTATTTGCAGATCTTCATCATTTGAGAATAACAGGATGAAGTATGCCTTTCCTGTAGATCTAATCTCAAGAGAACCCTTCACATTCTAGATGTGAGCAAGGTATTTAACCAGCAATGGCCAGTGTGGATGCATACCAACAATGTAACCCGTTGTCGTTCTCCCCCATCTATTGATTTTCCTCTCAGCAATCGATCTGGAGTAGAGTAATTTGCCTTCAGACAACTGAATATCCTTCTTTGTTAGGTGCTCTGAACTCAATCCTTGTTTGTTTGAGGTGATATCCGCCCAAGATCTGGTATCAGTCGCTACTCGCACTGATGAGACAACTTCCTTGGTTGTTCTCTTCCCTGGATCTATAGGTCTCCCTCCATTGATACACACTGACTTGCCAGTAAGATCCCCGTCGAGATCTGCCTCCGCCTCCGTCTTCGCATTCGTCTCCTGAATCGCCTGTTGAATCACCCTAGCGGGAGTGGAGGCCATCTTCTATAATTGACTATAAGCAATTAGCCCAATCTTGAACTTAATACATGCTAAGAAGATATATGTGAAGAATAACAATCATGTTAACCTAAACCCTAAGTAGTAATCATATAACTCTCATATATTCATCCTTAATGCCTTTCATAATACATTAATGATGTTAGGTGTCATAATCAGACAATATACTTTGATACACATTAAAGTTATATAATCACCTAATCATAGATTAATCAAGTCATCAATATATAATGCATATCACCTTGTTCTCTAATACATACCTAATTAATCTCTAAATCATGACTTGCTATGAGTATCAATTCATTAATATGTAATATGTTCAACCTTGTTCACTAATATCCAGCTAATAGCTCAAATATGGATAAGAAGTAATTGGATTCATGCAAATGTACATAATCAATAAATAGAATTAAACAAATATGAGAAAAAAAGATTAATGATGAATTTAATGTGAGTAAGAAACGTAATGTGACAATGATTAGATGTTTAATATATATATATATAAGTAATTAATGTGACATTATTTGGATTAGTTGTACACTTAATAAAAAATTGGATAAAATGTCTTATTTCAAGCAAAATAATCTGCTATAATTCAATGTAGTGATAATATGAGGATAATGGAGTCTAAATCCAAATTATTAATGATGATGGTCAAATATATTAATAGACATTGATATAATTGAGTAACCTCTAATTGTGCTAAAATTCTTAATGAGATAAATAAGAAATACATAGGGTTTCGTACATAATACTGAAATATAACTCTTTGGAAATAAGGTGAACATATGACACAATTAATAGAACAATAATGATGTGTAATATCATAATAAATATAACTCTAATAGTCCTAAAATGTTAAATATGTTATATCACATAAAAAGAAATCTTAATAGTGGAACCTTTAGTGACCCATGAGAACCTGACATATGATGAGTTGCATGTGATGATTCTGAACTCCCAAGTTTGGTATTTGAAGAACATGGAGTTGTGAGTGGATTTTTTTTATTTTCTTAAAGATGAGATGTTACATACTCACCATTCTCCTTTTTCTTGAGATTTCAGGGATGAAATCCTTTTCAAGGGGTGGAGTGTTGTAACAAACTAAAATATGGATATATTCTCTATTTGGCCCCTTTCCCATGCTTTTCCTTTCTTTTCTATCCTCTTTGGCTTTTATGTTCAAGTTGTGGAATTATTAGTGGTTTGGGGTGATTTTGATCACCATTTATACCAATAAAAGGGTTTATGCACAAATACCTCAGTGAAAGTTTAACTTTAGGGTCTAAAATGCAAATCTACCACTTATGTGAGATAATGATTAAAAAGATTCATTCTAGAACATTCCTTAGCCTTATGGAGCAAGGAAGAGAAAAAGGAATGAATAATAAAGCTTTTTTTTACAACGTAGAGGTCAGTTCATATTCATCCCGCTCTCTACCACAGGCAAAAAGTTCACAACATTAGCATCAAGGTTCATAGAAAACCACGGGGGCACATTGGTTTGGAAGGTAAAAGAAGAACTAACGTTAACAGTAAAATGAGCTATGATATCAGCTACAATGTTGTGAGATCTTGGATTATGTGAAATGCATGGCTGCCCGACTTCTTCATAGAGCTTATGAAGCCGACGCAGGTGAGGGGCGAACATGTTTGATGCAGATGCAACCTCAGTGGTGATGAGCACTGCTGTGGAGGCATCAAACAGGATGGTGGGAGACTGCCACCCTATAACTTTGTAGAGCTCCAAAGCGTTGATGATACCTTAGACTTCTGCTTCCAACGCCGAGCTGGTGTGACTGGGCGAACCATGGCCCAATAGGAATCTACCATACTTGTTAATGGCATGAACTCCAATCCCGATAGGAGAGGTATTGGAGTTGTATGAGGCATCGACTAGCAATATGACATCGCTGAGAAAAGGATTGCTCCTGTTGTTGATATGCACCATGGAGGGTGTGGCTATCCACGTGGGGAGGGCAAGGATAGCTTGAGCTCTGTCTTTGATGAAATAGATCCGTTTATTGATAGGGATTTTCTTTCGGTTGTGAATGAAATCATTCTGATGTGTCTAGATCTCCCAACACACAATCACAGGAAGGATAGATTCCATGTCAGTGCAATGTGACGATATGATCCCCATAATCCAATCGTCCTTCGAGGATAGGAAGAAGGATGGGTCAACTTTGTAGGCCACCCAAGTCTCCTTACTAGCTGTGCAATCTCTTAGGTAGTGTAAGAGGGTGTCCCACGCATTGGAACAGAATGGACAAGTATCATTGACCGGAATATGTCATCGGGCCTTATCCACATTGGTGAGGATAACTTTGTAATGTAACAACCATAGGAAGGAACAAATTCTCTAAGGAATGGGCAACTTCCATATGGTAGACCATTTACCAGGAAAAGGGATAGCGATGTCATTGCGGATCCATTGATAAGCTGACTTTGCTGTGAATTGACTGGATGGCGTTAGTGGCCACTGCCAAGTATCACAACCCGACGCTGGGTCAGGCGGGAACACATGGCAGATGTGCGGCTAGGAGGAGGGTGGAAGGTAGCTGTGGATGAAATCCCAGTCCCAATCATTGCCCACCATTACCATGGAAGCAACGTTGAGACCAGCATGGTCCAGTGGAGGCTAAAAGGAAGGGTCCAAGTCGATAATGGATAGGCCATGTAGCCATTTGCTTGTCCAAATAGTTGTTGATAAACCATTGTTGACAGTAACAACTGAGGCTTGTTGAATAGAATGGATATGTTTCTTGATGAAAGACCACATAGAGGAGCACAGTTTCTTTGTGACGGTGTCATTATGCATGTACTTGGCCCGCATGACCCAGACCCAGAGTGTTTGGTGATCATTCATAAAAGTCCAGACATTCTTAAGCATAAGAGCTAGATTTTTTTAACGCGCCTCCTTTATCCCCAAGCCACCTTCCGCCTTCGGCATAGTGATTTTCTTCCACGATATCAAGGAGATGTTGTGGTGTAGTCTGCCCCCAGACCAAATGAATTTCTTAATGTGCTTATTGATGTCATCACATAGAGAAGGAGAGAGATGCACCGACTGCATAGCATAGCTTGGAATGGCATGTAGTGTAGATTTGGCAAGAGTAATCCTGCCAGCAAGGGACAACTGTCGGGCTGACCAGCTTGACATGCATTCCTTCATTGTGTCAACAATGGCAGAATGAGTGGATCTATTGACTCGGTGATGGAGGATTGGAACGCCCAAGTAGTGACCCAGGTCCATGGTGGATTGAATGCCCAGGCGATTGCAGAATGTCTCTTTGATTTGTTGTGAGGTGTTGGGCGAGAAGAAGCAGTGTGATTTATACGTTGAGACCATTTGGCCGGAGGCACTCCCAAAATCTTTGAGGACCTTGGTGATAACCCGTGCTTGCCCGATATTTTCTTCATCTAGCAGTAGTATATCATCGGCAAAGAAGACATGTGAAAGAGGTAGCCCTTGCCGTGATAGCCGGATAGGTTTCCAGTCTCCCTTATTGATAGAGTGTGAAATGGCTTGACTGAGTCTCTCCATGCATAAGACGAAGATGTATGGGCTGATGGGATCACCTTAACACACACCTTGAGATGTTTTGAAGGACTCCAGAGGGCAGCCCTCCCATAGAATAGACGTGTGTCCTTTGGTAATGATCTGCATGATCAATCTAACAATAAGGTTTGGGAGTCATGTTCTCTTCATAGTGTCATGAATGAAGGTCCAACTCATTTTATCAAATGCTTTTGCGAGATCCAACTTGATAGAGACTAGTGCCTTGACACTATGCTTCATGCGCATGGTGTGGATGACCTCCTGAACCAAGATGATGTTGTATGTAATATGTCTTCCCGAAAGGAAGCTAAATTGAGTTTTAGAAATCCAACCATGAAGGAGTGGCTGAATGCGTTCAACCATGATTTTTGAGATCAACTTGAAACAAGTATTGTTCAGGGAGATCGTATGGAGATCACTGTAGGTCTACAGCTCCCTAGTTTTCAGAATTAGACATGTATGGGAGTCAGCAATGCGATCATCAATAACACCAGTAGTGAACAACTCTTGGATGGTGCGAGTAAAGGAGGGGCCTATAACAGACCCGTTCTTTTGGAAAAAGGAGTTGCATATACCATTGGGCCTTGGTGCCTTATTAGGCTCCATCATAAACATGACATGCCTAATCTTTTCTGCAAATGGGAGAGCGCTGATGCATGTGCAGGATGCAATGGGTGGATAGCTGAAGTACCCGCTAAAGCCGACAATGGCAGCGCTGTCTCTAGGATTGTGGCTTGGGGTAGACATAAGGTTGAGGAAAAAGTTGCGAACATGGCATTTTAAGGAAGATGGGTTATCCACCCAATTACTGAAATCGTTCTTGAGGTGATTGACCTTGTTGAAGAGGCGAAGGGCCTTGACATAAGTATGGAAGAACTTGGTGTTGTCATAGTCGAGGCTAAGACAATTGATATTGGCCCGTTGACGCCAATTCGCCTCCTCTTGGAGGAGGATGTTGCTATACTCATCTTGCAAACGTGGCACAATGAGGTAAGAACTAACGGAAGTTAGAGTGTTAGTGGATACCTGGAGGTTATTCATTTGTTGCAGGATCTTGTTTTTATGCTTGTTATTGGAGGATTGGTGTTTGGAGTCCCATGCAGTAGCAGCAGTGCAGAAAACGGACAGGGCATCTAGGAAGCTCTTGGTAGAATCCCAAGAGTTGAGGAGGATATTATTGAAGGCAGGCTTCAGGGACCAGCTATCCTTGGTACAAAAGGGCCACGGACGACGGTGGTGACTCACTGAGTCATGGATGAGAAGCGAGTTGTGATCACTCTAAAGATGGAGAAGCACAGATACAATGGTGCTATGCGCCATAGTAAACCAGTCATCATTGGCGATGACCCTGTCAAGCTTTTCCAACAACTGAAGCCACTTGAAGGTGAAGAAGGGGCCACTGGCCTTGATATCTACAAGCCCAGTATGTAGAAGGAGAGAGTTGAATTTCCTACTAGAACGACAGTCAAAAGAGTGTCCATTGAGATTTTTAGATGTATCAAGCATCGTGTTAAAATCACCAATCACCGCCCATGCACCAGAGATGGAGGTCGAGATGTCTTGTAAGCGTCTCCAGAGAAGATCACGACAACTAGGATTGGGGGCACCATATACAAAGGTCAAGTACCAGGTGTTGTCAATGCAACAGTGAATGAACTGGCAATGATTGAGAACAATGTTGATGGAGCAGGGATTGTCGTCCCACAACACCCAAATACCACTAGAGAAACTGATGGCCTCGACGTGGTGGGAGGAAGGGAAACCCAATTGCTGATTGACATTTTCAGCCTTGGATCCACTAATCCGAGGTTCAACTATAGCCATAATGTGAAATTTGTGATGCCTTTTGAGGTCTTTAAGGAGGAGGATTTTCTTCTTATAACAGGCAACCTGTATATTCCAACAAAGGATGTTCAACATTAAAAAACATGGAGAAGGAAGTGGGAGTGGGCAATTAGGCAATTGCCACACATAGGCCGACGGATTGATCATCGCCGACCATGTCATCATCTTGGGGTGCCAATGACTCATTACTAAAGTCTATAGAACGTTTGGCTTCTGAATCTTGACTTAGGCTGCTGAACAGCTAGGCTAGCCTACCTTTTTTCCTCTCCCTACTAGGACTAACAATCTAGTATATATCTTTCCTGCTTCTTAGTAGAACTCCAATACCTCCTCCCTTATTGCCCCACTAGAACAGGCATTGAGATTCAACTTGAGTGCTCTCCCTTGCTATATATTGGAAGGGCGGGTCCACCTCCAACTCACGTTCTCTGCCCGAACAGGTGTCATCGTTCAATAGAGTGACACTTGTGTTTCTTAGACCAGTGACTGTGGCACCATTTAGGGGTATCTTGGGTGCCATGGTGGGAACATGGCCCGATTGGGCGTTAAGCTTGGTCTTCCCTTTCTTTTTCTGCTTCCTAGACTGGACAGTCTGCCAGCCTTCCTCAGAGGCATCTTGGACTTCTGGCATAGAAGTCCGCAGACTCTCCTTCACAACCTCTCCATCTGCAAGGGGCTCTGTCACCCTCGTTCCACCATCAGCTTGCGGTGGGGTGTTTTTCCTATGAGGAGGGTTGTGTTTCTCAGGCTTCTTCACGTGAATTTGAGGTGTGTACTGCACCGGGTTCAGGAGAGAGGGGCTAGCTGTTGAGGGTGGCTTTGTGGGAGAGAAGGGGGTGTGTACACGATTTATCATCATGTGCCATTCTGCCACACTTCATGCAGACTAAAGGAAGGTTCTCATATTCCAACCTATAGTATTCACCATTGAGATGGATGGCCGGTAAGAGAGGCTTTAGGGTATCCACTTCCACTACTACCCGAGCGAACTTGCCAAGGTGACCGGATAGCATAGTTGTGTCCACCTTGATTGTTTTGCTGACGACATCACTGATGCTTGATAGGAGTTGGTATTGGTAGAGATAGACCTGGAGTTCAGGAATCCGTAGTCAAACCACGAGCTTTCTGGGGATATGATCTACCGGTCAGAAGTCCGCCGACTAGGATTGAACAGATAGGTAATTACCAAAAACCGTCCATGGACCTTCAGTCATGGCCCGCTCGAAATCTTCCTTGTTCCCAAGTTGGATGATGAAGTAACCCAACTCCAAGTTGATGACCCGAAATTGCTTGTTGATCTTCCAGAGTGGCATGATGCGATTGACTAGGGTGGTGAAGCCCACCTTGATCCTGACCAACTTTATCACAATAGTGAACCTCTAAGGTTCGAGGAGATGCGACAGGGCCACTGGATTGATCTGGAAGTTGGGTAGAGCATCACTTCTATCAATGCAGATGTCAGACGCCTTCAGTGTGTCTGGGGAGACCGGTCTGATCGATGGGGTCTTCACACCACCAGTGATGACATCATGGAAGGAGGCCACTCCAGGATGGACTTCTTCAGCGTTGACGTTCACATCCATCGCCCTAGCCGCGTCAACGTTCACATCCATCGCCCTAGCCGCGTCGGGTTTTGTCATTTCATTTAGCAAAGGTGGCTCTTCCACCACAGATGTCTCTGGATGGGGTTCTTCCCCTTGGCCAGCGCGGGGGTGATGCACGTTGAAGTAGCCTCGTCCCGCACCATGACCTCCAAGGCTGTCGGTGCCATCACCTCTCACGCACAACAGAGTCGCAGAACCCTAGCAGAGTAGAGTCATCGCGATCAAATTCACTAATAAATTACTGAATGAATAATAAAGCTTTGAACATGTTAATATGACATTGAACTATTTAATATGAGAAATAGTGGTAATATTAGATAATCGG
The DNA here is from genome assembly GCA_963693085.1 of Alisma plantago-aquatica. Taxonomy (NCBI): domain Eukaryota; kingdom Viridiplantae; phylum Streptophyta; class Magnoliopsida; order Alismatales; family Alismataceae; genus Alisma; species Alisma plantago-aquatica. Next base: position 38,599,678 of record OY856412.1, read on the forward strand.
CTAAAAGTCATAAAAGGAAGACTAATTGGTTAAAGATAACTTTAGATCCGTTTTCCTTGGGTTTGGTTTGGCTTGGAGACCAATTTTCATAATTTTGGGATGATAATAATAATATCTATTTTATTTTGAAAATAAAAGGTGAGTTTTCTCCAAAAATATGAGATAAAATATTTAATGACACCAAAAATGGAAAATAATATTGTATTTGTGATTTACACATTAAAAAAAGACTTTAGGGAAATTTTCATGTAATTTGGATAATATTTAATGTACATGCATAGATTAGGAGAGAGAAAGCCCAAAGTATTAAATAATGAGCAAAATAATTCCAAAGGATAAAATTAATAGCCAATTTATGTTTCACATGATTTAGTTTTCTTAAAAGTAAAATTTCACATTAATTGGTGTTTTCTAGAAGTCTCTAATGTGATAAGAAAGAGAAAATATGACTTACTTTAAAAGAATAAAATAAAATATCTAGAGTCTCCAAAAGCAAAATAAATGCATTCATACTTTATTCTAAAGCAAAATAGTCTATGTGCTAACTTTTATTTAATTTGGAGATCTTTGCACCCTCAACTATAGAGAGAGAAAACTAGAAATAAATGCATTCAGATTTTATTCTAATTCGATTTAGGATTTCATTTATTTGGTAACACGACTGATTTCCTTTATTTTTTTATTTTGTGTGCATCGGGGACTGTAGGATATCTGATCTGAAGGTTGTTGTGCATCTCCTACCTCAAGTCATATAAGGCAACCAACTATTTACTTGCGCGAGCTTAAAATAAAGATTTCTCATTCTACAATCCATCTTTTCTCAAAATTCTTTTGCCTACGTGTTCCTCTCTTATTTCTACATTGATCGAGGTATTGCTCGTAAGTTTTTATCAAGTATCTTGAATTTGCCCTAAACTTGGGCATTAAGCCTCGTGACATTTTTCCTTATTGTGGCTCCTTGCTTCCCCATCTCTAAATAACCCCCTCTAGGTCTTCTCCCTCCTTTATCTAGATCTCCTCTCACACTATTTGCTTATGTTGTTGCTTCTGTTGCCTCCGATGACCGAATCTAGGACCTGGGTTTGCGACGGTTAGGGTTCGCTCCTCAACTCACCTTGGCTCCATTCCAAGCAACAACAAGTTTGGTTAAGCCTTTTCTTCCATTCTCCATTCTTGTTTTCTCAAATTATCATCTTCCACAAATTTGCTCAAAACTGTAGCTAGCTACTCCTCAACCATGGAGTCACGTTGTGGCGGGGACAATCCCCATTTTGACATTTTTGCCCTCTATTTTCTCCTTCTTTCTCCTCTATTTTGTGCAAGGGCAATATTGTCCTTTGGTTTTGTTTTGCTAGCTTTGATGCGCGGCTGAGGTGGCATTGACCACTAACTTGGTGACACACGGTTGAGCCAACTCATGTGGGCCACCCCTCTCCCTCTCTCTCTTTGCCTCTCTCGTTCTATGCTGCTGATGTGCCAATTCCTGATTGGTCAATTTTAGAAAAATCATCTTTTAATTCACTTGGCCAAAAATTTAACAAAAAATATGTTTGGAATTATAAAAATGTGATCTTTCTAATAAAAATACTTTCGAGGTTTGATTTTGAGTTTTATCGAAAGGTGATTTCTAGAAAATAATTTTAATACATAAAAATCACCAAAATACACTTTAATCATCACAACTCCAAAATTGACAAAATTATACGTTTTCTTAATCAGGAGAATCTAATAAGATCAATGGTGATGACTACAAAGTATAAATCAAGGTTTTGTTCTAAAAGTCCAAAAGTTAGGTTTTCTTTACATTAATGCTTATGATATACCCATTGAAAATAGGAAAAGTGGGCCTTGGACTCGTTTAAAGTGGTGTAAGTGAATAATTGAACTCATTAAGAGAGGTATGTGCAAATCTTACCCTTAAGCTGGGATATTTGTGAACCAACCCATTTACCTTAATGAGGCATTAGTTGAACCCTATTTCCTTTCTTATTATTTCTCTTGTTCTAATTGCCTCAAAATCAGATTTGATATATTATTTATTGGGTCTTGGAATCCCACTGTGATGTTGCAACTATTTGATGATATTTCTTGTCACTTTACTATTCCTTGAGCATGATGGTTTATTTGACCTTTTAGCTATAGTAGTGGTACTTATGTAAAAGCACCCATAGTGTGGGCATGTGTTATTTTGCCTTGGGGACCGTGCTTACTCTCCCCATGGGAAATGTGTTATTTCTCCCCAATATAAAACATTTGATAGGTAACTGGGAATGTGATTACTCTCCCCTCATCTATAGGTTGGGTTTCAGTAGGTGCCTCAACCCTACTTAGTTAATTTAGTTCAATATTAATCATTCATGCAAGTTCATTATTATTTATTGGTTTATGGCAAGAATCTTTTGTTATATGCCTCATTCTCTTGGCCTTCTCATCTTATGATGAATCTATATCTTTACATTTCATTGTTGTTCTTATCTTTGTTTCTTGTTCATAATGTTGACACATATGTTGTTTCTCTCTCCTATTGTGTGACTTCCCAACCACCCAGGTAAAGCGCAAGGTGTTGAACAAGATCAAGGAGAACATAGCTTTTGGAATAGACCTAGCTCTTGGAGATGTTTCTTTGGAGACAAGACTTGAAGTAGTTTAGACTACCTTCTATCTTAGTTCCTTTGATGTATCTTACATGTAAATCTATAATGGGAGATATGATGTAATTTTGTAATATTTTATGAAAATTGAATATAGTCATTACTTTTATTCCACTGCAATACACTTTGGTTTTTTGCATACCATTATAAAAATTTTGAAAAATTTAAACTTGTTCCAACATACCTTTTGAGTATGTTTGGGATGGATGTTTTATCTTCAAATTTGTAGTAAAGGGGTGAGTCCACTCTTTTATAGGATCTCACGACTATAGAGAGTTTTCTACATCAGGCTCTAATTAGGAGAAGTTTCTACTCAATGGAAGCGAGCACGGTGCCTCGACGGGGAGGAATGGTTCATACTCTACTATCGACCACTCCACCACCTCAACTAGAAGTACCAGGATCATATGAAATGGGGGACACGAAAGAAGAATAGACCATCTGGGAGAAGATTAAGGTGTCATCGTCAATAGATCAACTTGAGCCAATCAAGCTATAAACAATAAATGTGGGCAGATACAAGATAGATTGTGGGTTGGTGTCGTTAGTCAAGAAACAAACCTTCCATGTCCATAGTATTGAATATCCAATGATGTACATAAGAAATTTCATTGAAAGTTGCGACATGGTGAAGATAGATAGAGTGTCGGAGACTACGATTTACTTAAAGCTATTTCCATCATCACTGACAGATAGTGCAAATTCTTTGTTCCTTAACCTCAAGCCTGAATCAATAGAAACCTAGAATCAAATTATTGACACTTTCTTTGAGTGATATTTCCCTCCACAGATGACAAACAAGTTGACCAAAAAGATAATCAAATTTAAGCAACAAGCAGAGGAGTTGTATTTTGAAGCTTGGGAGAGATCCAAATTGTGCTGAGGAATGTCCTTCATCATGGGATTGATCTCTATAGGCAGGCGAAGATCTTCTATTATGGGCTACATCAGGGGGAAATGAACACTCTAAATAGTGTAGGGACGGGCTTCTTGCTCAACAATAAGCCATCCAAGTGTCATGAAATTATGAAGAACACGACTAAGAACTAGTCCTGGGGAGAAGAAAGAAAATGCCCAACAATCATTAAAAGTGTTGGGGAATTAAAACTCATCACAACATTAAATGAAAATCTTGACGTGATTGGCATGAAATTATGTCATAAGGATACAAGATCTTATGAAAGAGAAGAGGAACAATGCAAGTTCATGCCTCAGCAGTACCAGTAGGATAGGGGACCGAGTAAGATACATAAAATTGAAATCATGCTAGGCAATATGGTCAGTCAAAATGAGGCAATTATTGGCCATACAAAGAGGGAATTGTAGAACCAAGGTGACAAAATCTGCAATATTGAATATCAAATCTCTCAATTAGTAGCATAGGTGACCTTAAAGAAGCCCATTCAATAGGGATCTCCTGGTAATTCAGAGATATCACATCGACATAATCAAGTAAAATTTATCTCTATTTTAGAGGAACCAGATCATCATACTGAGGAGTCATTTAAGCAACACACTCTGAGTCAGATTGGGTGTATATCCCTAAGGTTCCATTCCCCAACAACCTATATGGAAGACCAGGAGGATGCAACATGCCAGGTAAGGAACTTCAAGGTTTATCCATTGATGCATCCACGTCTCCAATTTCAGAAAAGGTGCCTATGCAAGAAGAATAGTTGAAGGTTCTACTCCATAGTGGTACAGTCATAGTCACTAAGAAGTCACCCATAATTCAGAAGGACAAAACCACTAGTCATTCCATCCATAGGAGAAGTACAAAATCTTATCCCACAAGGTGGAATTGAAGCAGGATTAGGGGAGGAGATCCCTAGTGTTCTATATTTTCCTCCACACAAGTGTACTGAGAAGCCGCATGTTCCATTCTCATAGGCGATAAAAGAGGAAAGGAAAATTCAAGAGATTCCTTGACATCTTTCATAGAATCCACATCAACATCCCACTAGTGGAGGCTATTGAGAAAATTCCAATATATGGAAGACATCATCAATAAGAAGAGACAAATAAAAGATACAAATGGCTTGCATGTTGATAAATTGATCAGTGCAATGATCAAGGGAAAATGGTCGATTAAGAGGAAAGATCTAGAATGTTTCTACATCCCTTATTATATAGGCAACCAACATTTCCCACAAGCACAATGTGATTTTTGGGCAAGCGTAAATATCACGCCTCTTACTACTTTCTGCAAGTTGGGATTGAAGGAACAAACAAAAACATCCATGACAATTGAGTTGGCAGATGAATCTATTGTGAGGCCATACAAGATATGCGAGGATGTTCTGGTCAAAGTTGACAAATTTATATATCATATTGATATATACAAATTTATATATCTTGTTGATTCTTTCCACCCTGTCAGGCGAAGGAGTAGCGGAGAGGGGAATCGCGATGAGGAGATCGCGAGGAGAGGAGATAGATCTGACTCGCTGGTCAGCCGGTGCCAATCCAAGGGGACCAGCTAGTTTAATAGTAGACCAAGATGTTGAGTCACGCCCCACTATGATGTTCAGTTGGTGAGCACCTAGGAGATCCCCGATATGAGATCAATGGCCCAAACAAATCCCAAGAAGGTAAATTCCATCTTAATTTACAAAAAATGTTGTAATCTTATGAAATTCATAGAAGATAGATCCCCTGGCCAAATAAATCCCAAAAAATACCAGTAGACTCAGAAAAAATGTCTACCTTATTATAAAACACCAAGATCAGACATTTGAAGTAGTAATATTCATGGTTTTTAAATTACTAGATGATGCTTCTTTTAGGGCTCATTAAATATAATAAATGATATCCAATCGAACTAAATTCTCTGAAAATTGTTCTAGAATCCTAATTATGATTAACACTTATTTATGGACTCTGATTGATTATTATCACATCTAGTTATTTTATATTAATGACTAATTAAATGCTTTCTAACCTTATTTGAACTCTAGAAAATAGACCGAGCATCAAAAAATTATGAAATCTGAACTTGACCTCTAAAATGACATCCTGGTCAGTAGAAAAATATCAAACACAAGTTTAGATCAGTTTGAACTTAGGTTTGGCCTAAACCCTAATTTGGACCTAAAATACCTAGAATATGATGTACATATATTAATGACGATTAATTTCTATTAATCAGGTGATGACCAGAGATGTAGATGATGCAGAATACAAATAAGAATCTCTAACCTCAGGTACGTGGGTTTTATTTAAGTGTATGACTATGGTTTTCTTGATTGAAATCATGATATGTATGAATGCTCTCTTCCATTTGCAAATATTGGATGTAGTAACACTATATAGTACTCGATGTTTTATCACTTTAAAACATAAATGATGAGTATATGTTTTGTAGTTATTTAAGGTGTTCATTATCCCCCTTACGAGGAAATGTATTAATGTTGACTAGTACACCTCCCTAAAGCACACGGTGTACAGGGAGTTTCCCTAGAGTACTTGGTACACGGGGATGGGCCCAATATATATGTTTTGGTACTAGTCCAACTTAGTAATGCAACTCATCTACAAAAATGAATAAAAAATGTTGTATTTTTCTTATTAAAGAACTAATTTCTATGATTTTCCTTCTTTCTTTTGCAAATATTTTCAAATTATGAAAACCATAAATATATGTATCTTTCTACCCATATACACAACACATTGTGTTGATTCGTGGTTTCACGTTTGTTTTAGGTTCAGATCTAGCATGGGAGGAAAATATGGGAGTGCGTAGTTGTCCTAGTTGTTCTTGATTAGGTGTAGATCTTAATTAGCATACATGTTCATAGAATTGTAAATCTTCTTTCAATACGTAAATGTAACTCATGTTGTAATAAGTCATCTTGTATTAATATACATGTTAAATGTTGAGAAATTTTATGGTGTATGTTATGATTGTATGTTCATGTATGCGTATGTCGCTTCCGCATTACTCTCTGAAATGATTGTCTAACGTTTTCGGATTTTGTCTTCTCATCTCCACGGGGTTTTGAGAAGGTGAAAATCCAAGGACGTTACAGTTGGTATTAGAGCATGAACAATAGCTACACCTAACAATTGCTCACCATGAAAAAAAATAATAATCTCACCTTTCACTTTAAACTTTAGAAACATAGCAAGTTGTTTTACAGGAACTAGGTTTGACTTAGCCTCTACGTTAGAACCTAGATGTTTGAGAACTAGATTTAGGCAAGTATCTGAAACCCTTTCCATATAGAGCTCATATGTATTGGGTAGCTACACTAGCCTACATCTCGTTCTCACCATTTCACTAGGTGACATAACACTAGATTATCTACTGTGTGTGGGACACTCGATTTTGCTGATTTGGTTTTGTTTACCAATCAGCTCAAGCCTCGACAGTTTTCTCTGACGTCTTCTTTCTTAGAGAAAAACTATATAATATTTTATTAAATATATGTAAATATAAAATGTGTCCCTCACACTGGAGAGTAGTTAGTGTTCATGCAACCTAAGTGAAAGGGAGTGACATCCGTCTAGAAGAGAGAGTAGATCTAGATTAGATGTCTAGAGCCTTATTGCATATGTGAAAGTTAGAGTAGATGATTGGTTTATATATATGATATAAGCATGTGTAATCTTATCCAAGTTTGATCTCTACTATAAGTTTCCTTATAATGATTTAAGTTGTATATGAGTTGAATCCCAATTTGGAGAATCTAAACCACGTCTCGATGATGAAAGTACATTTTCTTTTCTTACTTAAGATGAGATAAATTAAGATAAAGTTGAATATGCATGAGCCTCAAGCTCCTTTACAAAGGAGGACATCCATTGTTGGGACAAGATATGTGGTGAAATCTAGAGAGAGTGAGACCCACAAGGAGAGGGTCATAGGACCTACCCTACAATACATGCAAATTATGAGATATATGTGAAATGATGTGTCCTAAATTGGGTTACTCCTGAGTAGATGAGTTGAGTCCTTATGTATGATTCATATATTTGATCTAAATTCTAGATGTGAGAGTTGGGTAAAATAAATTATGAGTAGAAGACTCATAATGAGAGATTCAATCCTTTTTATTGAGTTAGGTCCTAGCTTGGGTGACATATGTTTGTGAATCTCATCATTATCTGCAAGTGAGGTGATATATGAAACTCTAGTTATGAGAGTAAAATGATTTTTGCATAAGATACTCATAAACATTATTCCTCCCATATCTCCTTCTTAATATATGATGCTAGAAACCTCACTTGGGCTACATATATGATTAGACATGAGGAGTCACTCATAGAAGCATGACCTATTCTATATTCCCTTCTCATATCATAGATGTAATATCCAAATTTGAAATCATGATAAGCTTGACTTAGTATATTCTCTCCCATGTATACCATTCAAAAGAAATCTTGAAAGCATGAGCTTGAAATAAAGATATCTTTGAATCATATATTACATGATCACAAATGTAGTGATTATCCTCAAATCTTCTGATTCTAAGCTTCTAGACTGATAATAAACCTCATAGAGTAGGGTGAAACCCTAATATACAAAGAACAATATTTGTTCCTTCTAATAATGCAATCCTGTGTGCTTTGATCATAAAAATGGATTGATCGTGTTAAATGTGACACCTACAATAATTAATGACTTGAAATCTTGATATCACCTTACAAAGGTGTGTAGGGTGAAAGATGAAATCTTGAATAGTACATTATCAACTTCCCATCTATCAACAAAACCCTAATTCCAAAGGATAATAAGGATACATAGATCCTAATAGTTAAGGATGTCACAAAATGACAAAGACATCAAACAATGCTTCTAGATGGTGGGTGTGTACACCTTAATTTAAACACTAAGATGAGAGCTTGGGGTACATCTCCAAGTATGAGAACTTTGGAAGCTACAAATGGTGACCTATATGAAGTTGAACCTAGATATACCACCTTAAGTATGACATTAGCTGAATTTCGAGGACGAAATTCCTTTAAAGGTGGGGTGAATGTAATAATCCAGATTTTAGGGTTTGATACCCAATATAGAATTTGAAGACCATGAATGTTGTGTGGATGATTAATATTAAATTCAGGAATTGATTATTCAATTGTGGATTCTCTTCACTTTAAAAGGGTAAGCATAAATGCAATGGATAATTATTAGATCTAATTGAGTTCAATCACAATGAATTGCTTCTTATTCACCACTTTGGATACTTGTGAAGATAAAGGACCCACTTAATAATGTCAATGGACTCAAGTGACATACCAGTGAACTTTAAGGTATGCTAGGACTAGAGTATACATTTCTGGACTTATTTGAATAATATTTGATGATTCATTAAAGTAGATTTAATATTTATGCGCCTATTTTTAAGGTTTAATGAAGAATCTAGAAGTGTGATTTGGTAAATGCAACTAGTTCACTTATGTTATTCTAACATTGGAAGTTAAGTGAGATCATTGGAGTTTTAGTCGCAATCTTTGTTAGAAGGTAACTAAATAATGATCAATGAATAGTCCAATTTTAATGATGCAATGATGTTATTGCACTTGGTTATTCATATCTCCATATTTCATATCAATAGTTAAATATAAGCATCGAGGACTATAGTTATGGCCATATTTATTAAGACTATCTTTAGGCCTGTCACACTAGGTCTGTTCGATTTTGGTTGTGGATGATTCCATCTTCTGTCGGCTCTGAGAAGTTGGGAGGAGGTGGCCTTCTTTTGGTTGTTGATGAAAGAGTCAAGTTCTAGATTTGTGGGATTATTAGTTGAACCTGGTGCACCTATCAGATTTGTAACGTCCCCAGATTTTCACCTTCTCATAACCCCATGGAGATGAGAAGACAAAACCTGAAAACATTAAGCAATTGTATCAAAGTGTGTTGCGGAAGCATAATACGCATACATGAACATACAACCATAACATTTCTCAACAATAACATGTATATTGTTACAACATGAATTACAATTGTATATTGAAAGAGAATTTTACAAGTCTATGAACATGTATGCTAGTAGGATCTTAGACAATAGGTACAAACTATACAACTTGCTCACATCCTATTCTTTTATCCCATTCTAGCTCTGGACCTAGAAAATACGAGAATCAAAATCATCAACAAAAGTTGGTATGTGGAATTAAAAGCTATACTATGCTGGCATATAATATACTCATAATTGAAGAAAGAGAAAGAAAACATTACTTAAAGGTGGAAAATCAGGTAATCCCAAGTTATTAGCCACATTTAGAATGAATATTCATTACTATGGTGGACTTAGCACAAACATAAATGGTGGGCCCTTCCCCATGTACCTTGTACTCTAGGGATCTCCCCGTATACCGTGTACTCTAGGGAGGTGCCAATTAACATTAAAGCTTTCCCTCTCTAATAGGGAGTTTAATGAGCACCACTAGTAACTACATTTCATTTATCCTCATTTTATGTTCTTTTATGTACAAGGTGGAAAATTGTCAATATACATTCATCTACATCCAACAGTGTATTTCAAATACAAGCAAGCAAGTACATATATTTAACATCCAGAAAATCTAGTCATATAATTATATCCACGTACCTGAGTTCAGAGAATCATAGCTATCCTTGATCATCTAAACAATCTGGTCATTACCTGATTAATAACAAATATTCATCATTAATACAAGGTTTACCATTATTAATGGTATTTAGGTCTAGTTTAGGGTTTGGCCAAAAGTAGGTTCAAATAGCCTAGAACTTGTGTCTAATATTTTTCTACTGATCAGGAGGTCATTATAGGGGTCTGGTTCAGATTTCATAATTTTCTGATGATAGGTCTATTTTATAGAATTAATATGAGGTTTAAAGTATTTAATTATGCATCAAGTTAATATTCTGAAATTGTAACTTGATCAGAGTTCATATTTGGTCTCTAAACGACATTATGGATCATAAATAATCTTCTCATATTTAATTTCCATGATATGCTAACTATACCAATAATATAATCTCAAAAAGAAGCATTATCATCTAAATAAAATATCATTAGTAGTTTTGCTTTAAAAGCCTAATCTAAGGATCCAATAATGTAGAGAACATTTTTATGAGTCTAGGGGTATTTTTGCGAAATTTATTCGGTAAGGGAACTATTTATAATCTATTTTCTAAGAAAACATGTATTTCTGAGATTTAAAGTTGATTTACCCTGAGCAGTGGGTCCCACTGCCTGGAGCGGCGGTCCTTGATTGGCACATGCTAGCAGGCTCAGCTCCTCGACTCACAACTGTTTGCTGGTTTGGTTTGAACCAGTCATCTTTGACTGTATCTTTATTGCTGAGCCGGCCCGATCCATCAGACTCCTCACGCACCCCTCCGCACGGACTCTACTGCGCGCGATCGGAGTTGGGCAAAAGGCCACCTCCGCCGCAAGGAGGACTCGCCTTCTCCATCTCCTACCGTGAGCGAGTGCCATGGCACAGGGAGAATGCCAGAGTGGCCTGTTAGAGGCATGGCTCTCCCAACTTGGCATAGATTGGGCGATTGGGGTAGGTTTCTTCTCGCTCAACTTGGCTTGCTCTCCTTCAGTTATCCAAGCATGCCCTCCGTTTTCCATGAAAGTGCCTCCGCACATGCATGAAAACAACGTCCAGGACCTCCTCGCTGATGGATAAAGCCTCCATCTTCGATTGAACTCGCGTCTCAGGGTGACACGAGTCTTTTTTGCAAGGACAATGCCAGGTCTCTGCTGCCACGAAAGGGGATCCCAGTGAAGAGCTTAGGGCTCGAGGATATCTCATGAATAGGGAAGAAGGCATGGTGTTCAGTCGCGCCTCAGGCCCAAGGAGATGTCAGGATCTCGACTCGCTGACTGGTTACCTCCTATGTCACCGTAGGGAGCATGGAAAGGGGAGAAGGAGCTTTGCTCTCCTTTGGCCTTCCTCTGTGTCTAACATCATCAAGGGCTTTGAGGAATCGCTGCAAGATAGGAGGGGTCTCTACTTTTCTGTACAAGGTTCTGACAGCTACTCCAAGATCCCTACTTCCTGCTCAACCAAAACCATCTTCTGGAGCTCCTATTTTGGTACTTCTGAGGTCGGTTGGTGTTGCGGGTAGAAATAACTTGCTTGGGTAGTGGTTGTATCTGCCAGATCTCAATTGATTGGCCACCTTTCTTGCCTTCTTCTCCCCATGTCACTCACAACAAGAAGCAGGGAGCTAGAAAAGAGAGAGTGATATCTCCCTTGTCACTGCACTCCATGCCCAAACTGAGGCATTGTTTCACAATGGAGAATGCATAAATATAGTGGGGATATCTTGCTCCACCCTCCATTCAACCTCACGATATGAGGTGTGTTGGGTAGCTCCGATATGCTCGGATCTAGTTGAACCATTAAAATCCCAAACACTTGGCGACGACCATATGTGATGCCCTCCAAATCCATTTAACAACCTCCATGGAAACCGGAGGTGGAAGATGACACATGGGTCATCATTCGCTAAATGGTCGTGTGCCAAAATAAAACAAAGAATCATTATTCACTTTATGATATACTAAATCATCCATATCTCTCAAACGGTTAATAGGAATTCCATGAAATTTAAACCATAGGTTCTTCATCACCTAAATCCTCACATTATCAAGTCCAAACCCAAAATCCCAACATTTCATCATCTAAGTTGACTCTCAAATAGACTCATAAGTAATTTGTAAATCTCGAATCAATTTGCCTAATCCTCAACGATCAAACATGTCCAAAAATGCCTTTCATGATCCTAACATACCTTACATTTCATCAATTTGGAACTTGGGTTCATTGAGAATATTAAACAAACCTCTTGGTCTCCTGAATGCCCAAGTGGGTGAATGAAAAACTATTCATTGTAATTTAACTCAATTAGATCTAATAATGATTCATTACATCTATGCTTACTCTTTTTAAGTGAAAAGTGTCCATGATTGAATAATCAATTCCTCAGTTTGGTATCATCATTTACATGACACTCATGGTCTTAAAACACCATATTGGGTATCATAATCCTAAAATTTTGGGTCATCACAGGATTTAAGCTACCCCTCTAATAGAGAGATTACAAGAAGTCTTGTTTTCAGAACCATGATCTACTCAAAAACAAACTAGATAACCCTTCACTCACCCCTCTCAGTGACTGGATGAGGGGAAACAATATCCTCTCTCTCACACCGTCTTCACTTGCTTTTACAGATACAGAGTGGATGATAGGAGGAGGTCGGAAAGCATTGAACCCCTAGCAGGTCGGAGAACCAGGTGGGAGATCCATATCTGACCACCGCACCCCACCGCAAGTGGATAGCAAGTCAACTTCGTGACAGGGCAATTGAGATTCTAGTTCTTCTCGAGACGTAAGGGAGCATCACAAACATAAACCCCACTTCTAGTCCCACCATCCTCCGTCTTGGTCCTCATCCAGTGAGTGGACTTAGAGTCTGTGATCTCCGGTGACGTTGACTCTCCGCATGGAGTTTCTGACCAAGGAGGATCCTTGATGACTCAAGATCTCTTGAAGATGACGACCAGAGTTGATGCTAGATGGCTGAGGTCGAGATCGCAGGGCTTTCTGACTCTCTACAGAAGGGAATAGAGAGGGAGATTGATTGGTCGACGAGGCTCTTTGCCCCTACAGAAGCTGCTTGAGACCAGATTAGTTATAACCATGTGGTATCTATAGAAGATGACGACTGCAGCAAGGCCAGACCCTCCTGGGATTTGTGGCTATAGCTGCGACGCTATGCCCTGTCAGGCGACAGAGTAGCAGAGAGGGGAATCGTGATGCGGAGATCGCGAGGAGAGAGAGAGAGATCTGACTCACTGGTCATCCAGTGCCAATCCAAGGGGACCAGCCGATTTAGTAGTAGACCAAGATGTTGAGTCACACCCCACTCTGATGTTCAGGTGGCGAGCACCCAGGAGATCCCCGATATGAGATCAACGACCCAAACGAATCCCAAGTAGGTAAATTCCATCTTAATCTACAGAAAATGTTGTAATCTTTTGAAATTCATAGAAAATAGATCCCCTGACCAAATAATTCCCACAAAATATCAGTAGACTCAGAAAAATGCCTACCTTATTATAAAAGACCTAGATCATACCTTTTAAGTAGTAATATTCATGGTATTTAAATTACTATATGATGCTTCTTTTAGGGATCATTAAATATAATAAATGATATCCAATCGAAATAAATTCTCAGATAATTCTTCTAGAATCCTAATTATGATTAAAACTGATTTATGGACTCTGATTGATTATTATCACATCTAGTCATTTTCTATTAATGACTAATTAAATGTTTTCTAACCTTATTTTAACTCTAGAAAATAGACCGAGCATCAAAAAATTATGAAATCTGAGCCAAGCCTCTAAAATGACATCCTGGTTAGTAAAAAAATATCAACCACAAGTTTAGATTAGTTTGAACTTAGGTTTGGCCTAAACCCTAATTTGGACCTAAAATACCTATAATATGATGTACATATATTAATGACGATTAATTGCTATTAATCATGTGATGACCAGAGATGTAGATGATCCATAATATAAATAGGAATCTCTGAACTCAGGTACGTGGGTTTTATTTAAGTATATGACTATGGTTTTCTTGATTGAAAACATGATATGTATGTGTTCTCTCTTCTATTTGTAAATATTGGATGTAGTAACACTATATAGTACTCGATGTTTTATCACTTTAAAACCTAAATGATGAGTAGATGTTTTGTAGTTATTTAAGGTGGTCATTATCCCCCTTATGAGGGAATGGATTAATGTTGACTAGTACACCTCCCTCGAGCACACGGTGTACGGGGAGTTCCCTAGAGTACTTGGTACATGGGGATGGGCCCAATATATATATTTTGATACTTGTCCACCTTAGTAATGCAACTCATCTACAAAAATGAATACAAGTTGTTGTATTTCACTTATGAAAGAACTAATTTCTATGATTTTCCTTCTTTCTTTTGCAAATCTTTTCAAATTATGAAAACCATAAATATATGTATATTTCTACCCATGTACACAACACATTGTGTTGATTCGTGGTTTCACGTATGTTTTAGGTTCAGAGCTAGAATGGGAGGAAAAGATGGGAGTGAGTAGTTATCCTAGTTGTACCTATTGTGTAGATCCTGATTAGCATACATGTTCATAGAATTGTAAATCTTCTTTCAATATGTAAATGTAACTCATGTTGTAATAAGTCATCTTATATTAATATACATGTTAAATGTTGAGAAATTTTATGGTGTATGTTATGATAGTATGTTCATGTATGCGTATGTCACTTCTACATCGCTCTCTGAAATGATTGTCTAAAATTTTCAGATTTTGTCATCTCATCTCCATGGGGTTTTGAGAAGGTGAAAATCTAGGGACGTTACAACAAGTATCTTTGTCTAGGGTTAGGAGAGATATATATTAATGTCATATTGTTAATTACAATGTTAGTCAAGGTGAAACCATAATCCTAAGGAATTCACTCCAATCGTAATCAAACACCAGTAATCTTAGATTTATTTCTACATTTTAGATAATTAAACCATCATTCCAAGTTTTCTTTAGCCTAGCTGATCGCATTACAGTTAGTAGTAGTCTTTGGATTTACATTTTCCTGAGTTTGACATTCGGGCCTCCTTAGGCCTATATTACTCGATACGTACACTTATGTGTTCCACGTGTAGTTTGCACATATCAACCCACGAGGTGAGACCCATGTCCCAACGAGAGATATAACTCTAAACAACTCTTATTAATTACAAAATCTTATTAAATTAACTAGGTTAGATAGATTAAGAAGATAGTATAACAACAAGTATGATTAACCAAATATTGAAGGGAACAAGTAAAGCTATCACCATTTAAACAACTGATTTCTATTGTTGCATATTAGGGTTACACCAATTTTGAGAAAGTACCCCTTTATCTTACCATTCATACAAGGAAACTAAGTGTGATTAGCCATCATCATCTATTAATATTAGGGTTAGGTTCAATCAGATAAGTTGAATTGAAGTTACAAATAAACACTCAAAGATAAACCCTAACACTTAGCATCCCCATCGAACCATGGATGCACAAGGTCAAACATAACAATCAGATTAGGGACATCAAACCCAAACCATTTAATCATGAATATCTCTCAAGACCATCAGATTACATACAAGCAAAACCTTTGAATCATACACCTAGGAAAACCATTGAGGTATGATCTAGAAGAGCCATCAAACTTGACCTAGAAGGGATATGTGTTGCTAATACTAGGTACAAAATTGTTTGTTGATATCAGAAGGACCATCAGTTGTGGACTTTAGGTCCTCGATCAGATACGAAATCCAAAACCATCGGATCATTGAGCCAGAAAAACCATCAGTTGTGACTAATCAATAAATCCATCGAGTTTGAACTGAGAGAAACCATTGGTTGTGAACCATCGAGTGTTGGAACTAGTAAGACCATTAGATGTGGTCAACATGTGGAAAACCAATCCAAAGATCAAGTAGAAACTATCATCTGATAGAAGGAGAAAAACCATTGAGTAAAACCACTACATGTGAGTTGTAAGACCATCGTTGGTGAAGAACCAAGCCATCAGTTGTGAAGGGGAACATAACCATCAGTTCCAAGCACAAAAGAAGTTCTAAGACAACAGCTAAGTTCAAGCCATTGGTGAAGAACCAAGCCATCAGTTGTTAAGGGGAACATAACCATCAGTTCCAAGCACAAAAGAAGGTCTAAGACAACAGCTAAGTCCAAGACATCGGTTGGATCAAGAAGATCAAACAAAACAACACCAAAAACAAGCCATCGAGTTGCAACACAAGGAGGGAAATCAACTTAAAACCCTACAAAGAACCATCGTTTGAGAGAACAAAACCCATTACTTTCCACATGCATGCAAGGTCTAAAGCTTCCAGTACCAAGGATGGTCGTGCACAAGGATTAGAGGTACATACAAGAACATTAACTACTCAAAACTACAACATAGGCTCAAATCCTAGGCAAAGATAGCACCTTTATACTTAATACTACATTTTTGAACAATATCTTGTACATGCAAGCTAAGAGTAAGCAATAAATGTGAAGAGGGTTATATAACTCACCTAAATGATAAAGATGAAGCTCCAAACAAAAATGTAGCTCGTGGAAAGAGAGGGGAAACTCTAGCTTGAGCACTCCACTCGGCCAAGCTAGCTCCTTCTCCAAAAGCAAGTAAACCCTAGGTCAAAGAAGCAAGAAGGGAGGTGTCTTCAACCTATAGCTCAAAATCCACTACAGATCTGACCAAGAAGAAGAGAGAAGAATGTAGGACAACAAGGAAGATGAAGGAAGGGAGGAAGATATCACTCACCTATGCCAAGAAGAAAGGCAAGAAAACACCAAACAACCTCAACAAGGGTAGATCCAAACCCTAGGTGCACATGCAAGAAAGATCGACCAAGCTTCTTCTACCTTGAGCTCCTTCTTCTCCACCAAGAAAGTGGGACGAGCTCAAAGCATCAAGAAATATGAAGAGGTGAGGTAGGTGTGTAAAGAACTCATTTTCATGTGAGGAGGGAGGCATATAGAATTATGGGTGAAAGAGAAGAGAAGGTTGAGGTGTCAAGCCAAGCATGCCACATGTCCAAGGTCAAAACATCACGTCCAAGCACATATAGGTTGACCAATCTGTTGTGGGAGCTAGGAGAACCATAGAATATTGACTCTCAGGTGAGCCATAGACCTCCAAGAGTAGGGTGACCATCAGATATTGACATCCTTAGTCGCAGGGGTGGAAACCCTAGCTTCACCATCGATTCAAAACTCCACTTGGTGAACCATCAATCTAAAGAGTTTCAAGAGAGAAAACCATCGATCCTCACACACCGAGAGACCACCATCAGATAATTACACACAAGGAAAGACATCAGATCCCATCAAACAATAAAAGCCATCAAGTTCTATCACACAAGGTGGTCCATCTAGGAGAGGAAACCCTAATCTCAATCCTAGGTAGATGTCACCACAAAAACCAAGGAGTAACTAGGCACCCCAAGGTAAACAGTCTCAATAATGATAATAAAACATGTGAGGCACAACAAGAATGTGAAAAATTACTAGAAAAACCCTATATATGGGTAAATCATAAAAGCCCAAAATAAGCACAAATATTGCATAACTTACTCAAACAATGTCCAAACTGGATCAAACTTGAAACTTAGGTTTGTCACATGATATCACAACACATATTAGAGTTTAATTAAGGTTTTAAGCATCCAATTAAGGTAATAAAAATGTTCAACCAAAAAGCAAGGTCAGGGGTCTTACAACCATAAACCACTAACAAGGATTTCGCTCCCCAAAATCCTACACGAATAAAGAAGCATACTTCCTATGCATCTGATCATCTAATTCCCACATGGATTCCTCCACACCATGGTGAAGAAAAAAAAGCTTCACTAAAGATATATCCATCTTCCTCAACTTCTATACCCTCCTATCTAGGATCAACATAAGACCCTCAACATAAGATACATCCTCCTCCAATTCAACCTCCACTGGCTGTAACTTATGTTCTATATCTGGGTGACTCTTCCTCAACATGGAAACATGAAAGACATTGTGCAACATGTGCAACTCTGGATATAACTCCAACTTGTATGATACCTTTCCAACACATGTCAAGATAGTGTACAGTCCCATAAATCAAGGAGCCAACTTACCGTTCTTACCAAACCTCAACACACCTTTCCAAGGAGAAATATTGAGATAGATGAGGTCTCCAACTTGGAACTCCAATAGTCTGTGGTGGTTATAGGCATATGACTGTCAATCCTGGGCTGCCTTCAATTGTTGTTGTATCACTTCAATCTTCTCTATTTTCTGTTGCACTAACTCAGGACCCAAAAGTTACGATTTATCTGCAACATACCAACAAAGTAGTGATCAACAACGTCTCCCATACAAAGCTTCATACGATTCCATATCTATACTCCTCTAGTAGTTGTTGTTGTAGGAATAATTAATCAAACTCAGATGGATATTCCAACTGCCAAGAAATTATACAACATAAGCTCTCAATAAGTCTTCCAATGTTTGAATAGTCCTCTCTGACTAACCATCTATCTGTGGGTGAAAAGCTATGTTGAACCTTAGATCTATCCCAGAGTTGTATGAAGATGTTCCCAAAACCTGCTCATAAACTGATGACCCCTGTCAGACAATATGGTAACTGGGATATCATGCAAACATACTGTCTCATCAACATATATTTGTGCCAACGTATCTACCATATAAGTTGTCTTGATGGAAAGAAAGTGAGCTAACTTGATCAACCTGTCAACTATCACCTATATCGAATCATGACCCTTGGATATTCTTAGAAGACCAATGACAAAGTCCATGATTATATGATCCATTTCCACTATGGCATCGACAAATGTTGCAAAGTCCATGTAGGCTTCCGATGCTCTGCCTCGACTTGCTGACAAACTCGAACTTGGAAACAAACTTTGCCGCATCACGCTTCAGACCTGGCCACCAGTACAAATCCTTCAGATTGTGGCAAATCTTTGTATTGCTAGGATGCATCACTGATATCGAGGACCGAACCTCCTCAAGTACCATCTTCCTTAAGCCATCAACATCTGGAACTACTGTCCTATTATGATAAAAAAATTGTCCCATCATCCAACTCATGGAAACCATCATGCTTCCTGCTTCCAAACTCTCATAAGATATTTTGTATCACAATATCATTCTTTTGAGCATATATGATCTGATATGTCAACATAAGCTTCACATGTAATTGTGCTAGCAATCCCGCCAACATGGAAACCTCCAACTGAATGTTCATCTGCCGAAGAGATACTAACATGTCTCGTTTGTGACATAGCAAGATAGGGGTGAGCAGATTATGGTAGAAATCAACTAACCGCTCGCTTAAATTATTGTATGGTTAATTCGGTATAGGCAGTTCAGCCAGAACGACCATAACAAGTAATCACTTCCGGCCAATTCGGTGATTTAGTTGACGGTTCGGTCAATGTTTTTGAAATTTCGAGTAACCGATTAACCGAAGTACTTTGTACATACACTATTTTATATTCTACAATATAAGACCCAACATAATTGAAAAGGAAACGGAGTTCAAAGTACATCGATAATTTGATTAATATTTACCAATTACGGCGTGCGTTTCAGTTTTCCAGTATTTTTTCTGGTGAATGTAGATACAATCATACAAGTTATAAAAGGATTGGGATTGTTGCATCCGTAATATCTAACCCTAGTAACCTACGACGCCGGTACTGCGTATTTTGCTGGAAGATAAATCGCTACTGCTATGAGCGTTAAGTTGAGTACGGGATCCTGGACTGGGTATATTTAGACTGCGTCCTCTCTTGTTCATCTATGTACAAACGTCGTTGTTTACTTGTTAATCAAGAGGTGAGACTTTTAACTAGCCGTAAAACATGTTGCCACTTGTCACACGGGTCAATATTTATTTCTGAACTACAATACTTGTTTGACACCTCACCAAACTGTATCTTATTAACAAAAAGTTGTTACTTTTCGGACCGCCTATCGTTATGCCAAGCAACTTGATATTATACTTCCACATCTGATTTATAGTTAATGCCCTTTAGTAGGCGAGCAGTAGCTCAGGTGGTTGCAGCATAAGGTCCCTTATGATGGGTTTCAGGTTCAAATCTCCCTGTTGGTACTTTTTAGAATTGTTTTTCTCGTAGCGCAGCCGGCCTCTGCGCTCGGCGCAAGCCTTACGAGTCTACTGGTTACCAAAAAATAGTTAATGTCCTTTCTCCTTTCCGATCATCTGATCATCAAGTTAACTTGATTTCTTATTATATGTACGTATGTGACATTTTTCAATGAAGAAACTATGGAAACTACTTCACAAGATGTCTTCAACGTCATATTTGTGAGTGTTCAGCCTCTATTTTATCTAGTAACCAAAACAACATTAGTAAATGATGAGTTTGTGTCTACTAGTTCGTAGAAGTCCAATACAAATCTCGGTTTTCCGAATTACTGTGCTTAACATTCCTTTTGATTAATAATAAACTGATACATATGATATTTCATCTTCAGGTACGTATATCTTACTCAAATACTACCTATTACTATATTTCATAGGTCTAGATTCCATTTCTATGAAAGCAATCAAAAATATATTCCAGCCACCACTTTTTTTCTTTCATGTACATTTAAATAAATTGTAAATAGGATATTTTTCATTGTCTTCATGTTCTTGCCAATTTTGTAGATGACCACTACCCAATGATGTTGATGGTGGAATGCAAATTGAACAACCTCAGTCAGAACCAAGACTCATCCCTCAAGGAGATGAGAGTATAGAAGCAACCTCAACTGACCTTGAACTCTCTAATGGAAAAAGGAAGAAAATGAGACCATGATCTGAGGTATGGGATCATTTTACACCATTTGTGAATGAGAAAGGTGAAAAGAAATTCACTTTCAATTACAGTGGTAGAGAACTAAATTCAGATACCAAATTATATGGTACTTCTTCACTAATCTATCATAGAGACCACTGCAAAAAGGCCCCTCCTAGTGACACAAAAGTGCAACGAGAAATTTGTTTTCAACCGATTAAAGGTCAGGTTGGGATTTGTATGTTGTATAATTGGAAGTTTGATGAACAAGCAATCAGAAAAGCTTTATTAGTCATGATACTTACAGATGAACTTCCATTTTAATTTTATTGAGGGAGATGGATTTAATTTTTTTTCTCATATGTGCCCAAAATTTCATATTCCTTCTAATGAAAAATTTCTAGAGACTATTTTAACCTTTATGTTGAAGAAAAATCTAAACTCAAGTGTTTGTTAGAGAGCACATGCCAAAGAGTTAGTCTAACTACAGATACATGGACATCTTTACAAAAAGTGAACATGTGTCTCACTGCACACTGGATCGATCCCACATGGAACTTACAAAAGAGAGTCTTAAACTTTTGTCCAATTTCTAATCACAAAGGAGAGGAGATCGGGAAAATGATTGAGAAATGTTTACTTGAATGTGGGATCGATAAAGTTTTTTTGGTCACAATCGATAATGCGAGCTCTAATAATGTTTCCATTACGTATCTAAAGAAGAGATTGAATAATTGGGATGGTTGTGTTTTGAAAGGGAAACTACTTCACATGTGTTGCATTGCTCATATAATCAACTTGATAGTTGTTGATGGGCTGAAAGAAATTTTTATTTCTATTGATTGTGTGCGGCCTGCTGTTAGATATGTAAGACAATCTCCTGCTAGGTTGCAGAAGTTCAAAGAATGTGTAGAAGTTGAAAAGATTCAAAGTAAGTTTATTACGCCTAGATGTTCCTACTAGATGGAACTCCACATTTCTCATGCTAAACACAACACCAAAGTTTGAAAAAGCTTTTGATAAAATGGACTCTCAAGATCCTCATTTTCACAACGATCTTGAGCATCAAGATTGCGTTCTTACTGATAATAGATTGGGGAACGTTAGAAGATTGAGCTTCATGTTGTCACATTTTTAGAAGTTTACTTTTCGCGTTTCTGGGACTTCATATGTCACTTGCAATGCATTTTTTGATGATATTAGTGAAATAGATTCCATTTTGCAAGAGCTAAAAGTAAGTGATGACCTTGTTAAGTGTGATGGATGATATAATGAAAGATAAGTATAACAAGTATTTGAGCAATTTTGATAAAATGAACATGTTGATTTACCTTGTAGTTTTGGTTGATCGTCGCCACAAGATAGAATATCTAGAATTTCTTTTGAAGAAGATACATGGAGAAGAAAAGGGTGTGATTTTTGTAAACAAGATTAGAGAGGTAGAATATTCTATTTTAATTAATATAAAAACATATATGGATCTCTTTATGGACATTGTAATGCAAAAATCAAGATCAAGTGGTTGACGATACTTTATCACAAAAGCATAAAAATACGTGGACATTGCAATATAAGAAATTCAAGGTTGGAAGTGGATATGAAACTAAGTCTGAGTTAGAAAAATACTTGCAAGAAGATAATGAGATGGATAAGACACAATTTGATATCTTGAAATGGTGGAAAGAAAATAGTGTTAGATTTCCCATAGTCTCACACATGGCTCGTGATATCTTAGCTATTCCAGTCTCCACTATAGCTTTTGAATCCACATTTCATATGGGAGGTCGAGTTCTTGATGCATTTAGGAGTTCACTAACTCCTAAAATTTCTCAAGCACTAATATGCACTCAAGATTGGTTAATAGGATCTTTTATTGACATTGGTGTTAAAATTGGAAAACTTTGAAATGGGTAAGTTATTTGTTTAAATTTTATATTGAACACTACTTATTGTTGTTTGTATCTAGTCTTCAATAAAACTTATTTGTTTTAGATTTTTCAAGGTCATGTTCATCTAAATCTTCTTTTGGAATATCTGTTGATTAATAGGCTTCAAAGTCTTATTAATTTTCAACAAACATATTGATTAAGAATAATATTTTTACTTTTCTTGTAGGTCTTGGCAGATTATAGGACATGAACATTCATAATGGGGTTTGTTTAGATGTTACTTGCCACTTGCAAGACTACTTGATATCATATAGATTGATTTAGTTTGAAGTTATTTATTTTCTTTTGATTTTTTCAAACTATGACATAATTATACACTTTGTATTTGAATGTGGATTGTGGATGACTTTATTCCATGATTTTTAATCTCAAAATCGTCTTTTTGACTATACTACAATAGTCTATTTTGATGGATGTTGCATATTATGTTCAATAAACAATTTATTTGTATGGTATTTTGATGACCTCTCTTAAGAGGAACATATAAATATGTATTGCACATTTTGTCAAAAAAATTGTAAAATATCCCAAAGGATATTGTATATTTTTTACTTAAACTTGCAAGGACTTATATTTGATTTGACAAGGAAGAGGAATATGCAGATGCAAGTGATATTGTATGTAAATAAAGTGCAGAAAGCAAAAAACCAATATAATACTAATTTTGATATAAAATCGAGTTCATTTAACATTCTTTGACCTGGTCATGTGACAAGTTGACAATTTAGGATATAAAGAGATATGTATTAATTATATTATCTACCACAAAAGTCTATACATCAATAGAGTTTGTATTGTATGGATTAAATGTATGTTCCAGTACTATGTATATTGTGCTTACAGTTTAGATGATAGGCAACTTTTGGTTTATTGACTTTTTTTCTTAACCAAACTAAAATATCTAGTTAACCAAACTGCATTAATCGCTCAATTTTGTTATGATTAATGGTTAAATTTTACAAGGTGAATTAACTGATTTAACCAATCAAATTAACCACAACTGACAGAAATAACCGAATGCTCACCTCTACACCAATGAGTGTAACTGTGCTTTGTTTGCTGATGTTGATGAAGATGTCTTCCTGCTCAGAGCATCAGACACCACATTCTCCTTGCTAAGATGGTAGCATATCATGCAGTCATAGTCTTTGATCAACTCCATCTATATCCTTTGTCTCATGTTTAGCTCCTGCTTTGAAAAGATGTATTGAAGGTTCTTGTGATCTGTGAAGATATGATGCTTCCCATATTGATAGTCCCTACAAGGTAATTATCCTCATGTTTCTTAAGATGTCATGAAGAAAAAGAAACCATGTTCTTGTCCTGCATCAACACAAATCCCAAGTTGTTCTTCGAAGCATCACATAAAATGATGTAGTCTTTCCCTTGCTCTGGAAACGCTAACAATGGGCACTGGTCAACTTGTGATAGGCTAGATTTTGGCTTAATTTTGAGGACAAAATTTCTTTTAAGGTGTGTAGGATGTGATGGAGTGAACTTTTGGAGCCTTCAAATGTTTAAGATATAATTAAATTCATATGTATAAGTTATGTTGAGAGTTCTAAGTGTTTTGATAAAGTTTGGATGGTGATTAATGTTAATATTATGATTAAAATTCCTAAATTTATCTTCTTTTGGGTATTTAATTGATTGATTACACAATTGAATCTTGGCACTAAATTTGAATGGAATGAAGCTTGAGTTGCTACAAAGATACGTCTGAAGTTTCACAAATTTTGGAGGTTCCTAGAAAAAATTATTTAGGTTTGAAATGTGTCAAATTATGTGCATTAATTATGAAAATAGTATGAAGTTTGTTGATTAATGCATGTCACACGCCCCTTGGCCTTTGTATGGGAAGTATGGAAAACATCTGGACTTAGATCTCAGATCCAGTGGTCGTGGACATAAAGGCACATGTGCCATAAATTAGGCATAAGTGAAGGAGTATCTTGGACCATAAGATGGAATATCGACGTCTCCAAAGCTTTCTTCAACCTTGAAGTTAGAGAAAGGTGGGAGATAAGTTGTTGTTATGACTTTCCCTCCCACTATTTGTTAACATCATGCAATGAGGAGAGATAACAACTAATCAGTTAGCTTCATATTGATCGCGGCAGCCATTCAACCCCTTTCTTGGGGTAAAAGAGGAAGAACAAGCTCTTGTTTCCCAGTACCTCTCCACCCCATTATGCAGGCAGTGGCCAGAGAACGGAGAAGAGATTTGAGGGAGTTATGAAGGAGATAGAGAATGACAAAGAAAGCACGAGTTTATGGGAATACATCCCAGTTGTTTCCATGACCTCTCATGGAGGGTTGGTAGTAAACCAACTCAAGTCAGCCAAACATGAAGATGGAACTCACAGACATGTCGAGAGAGCTGCTCATCGAGATCAGAGGGGCTTAAGGATTAGGTGATGTTTGGGAGGAGCTTTTGCAATCTTTATTCTTGGGTTTGGCCAGATACTATCATCACTTAATCAACGATTTCTCAAAGACTACTTTGCCGCTCCCCAAGCTGACCCAAAAGGATGAAAAGTTTGTGTGGTACGACGTATGTGAAGCTCGTTTCCAAGAACTAAAGGAGAACTTGACCACCACTCCAGTTTTGACCTTGCCTTCTGGTAATGAGGGTTTCATGATCTTCATCGACGCATCAAAGATGAGACTTGGCTTTGTGTTGGAACAGAATCGGCATGTCATTGCATATGCTTCCCAACGACTCAAGCCCAATGAAGTGAATTACCCGAAGCATGACTTAGAGCTGGATGATATCATTCATACTTTGAAGATATGGCAACATTATCTGTATGGAGCTATCTTTGAGATCTTCACCGACCATAAGAGTCTAAAGTATCTCCTGACACAAAGAGACATGAACCTATGACAACAATGATGGTTGGAGTATATGAAGGATTATGATTTCGTTATTGCCTATCACCCTACAAGGCAAATGTCATAGTTGATGCGCTTAGTCAGAAACAGCTCAGGATCACAGCTGTGTTGTCTAGCCAGTGGAGGAAGCTAGAAGATTTTGTGGAGAGGACTCCGCAACCGTTATAGGATCGAGTTCGTTTGGCCAATATTTAGATAAAACCAGATTTGTTGAGCGATTTAGTGGAAGCTCCGTTGACCAATTCGGAACTTGGAAAGATGAAAGGTTTATTAGAGAAACCTTAGACCCATCTCTCAATAGGAGTGGATGGTGGAATCTGTTACAAGAGTCATATTTGGGTTCCATAGAATTTTTCGTTGAAGGATCGTATCCTGCAAGAGGCTCATGGTTCTAAGTATATGGTAAACCTGGGCACTACAAAGATGTTTCAGGATCTATAGAGGTATTTCTGGTGGCCAGGAATGAAGAGCGACATTGTGGCATACGTGGACAACTATCTTACATGCCAGATGGTGAAGGCTGAACACCAATGACCCGATGGACTTTTACAGTCGATAGAGATTCCAGAGTGGAAATGAGAGCAGAACACCATGGATTTTGTGGTGGGTCTACCCTAGACCAAGAGAAGTCACGATGCGATATGGGTTGTGGTAGATTGTCTTACCAAGTTAGCACACTTCCTTTCCCTGAAGACCACTACCATGGTGTCAGACCTAGCCAAGTTGTATATCAGGGAGATAGTGTGGTTGCATGGTGTACCAGGTTCAATCATCTCCGATAGAGACCCGATGTTCACTTCCAAACTGTGGAAGCAGGTGCAAGAAGAACTCGATACAAGGCTGAAGTTCAGTACGGCTTATCACTGTCGGACTGATGGATAGTCAGAGAGGACGATCCAGACATTAGAAGATATGTTAAGAGCTTGTGTGCTCGATTGGGGTGGATCATGGGAGCAATATTTACCTTTAGCCGAGTTTGCCTACAACAACAGCTACCAAGCCAGTATCAAGATGCCTCTGTATGAAGCTTTATATGGGAGACCATGTCAGTCACCGCTTCACTGGGATGATGTCGGTGAGAGGACCTTGTTAAGGTCAGATGAGCTCCAAGTGTATGTAGATAATGTCACTTTGATCAAGCAGAGGTTGAAGAGAGCCCAAGATCGACAGAAGTTGTATGCTGATGCGAAGAAGATTGACGTGCAGTTCACTGTGGGAGAGAATGTGTTTTTGAAAATCCGACCGCTCTGAGCTATAGCTAAGAACATAGGAAAGTTGAGTCCCCAATATGTGGGTCCATTTGAGGTGTTAGAACGGATTGGTGAAGCTGCATACCATTTGGTGTTACCCCCTCAGTATAGTATGATGCACGATGTTTTCCATACATCCAACCTGAAGTGATATGTACACAATCTGAGCCATGTGCTGAGCATTGAACCAATAGAGCATCAAGGGAAGCTGACATATCTTGAGTCACCTTTGCAGATTCTAGATACCAAGGTGAAAGATCTCAAATGTAAGAATATAGAGATGGTAAAGGTTCTTCGGAAGCATCATGGAGAGGATGAGGCCACATGGGAGCTGAAGTCGGACATGAAAAAAGCATATCCTGACTTGTTTGTTTGATTGTTGAATTTTGTGGGCAAAATTCTTATAAGGAGGGGAGGATGTTATAACCTCGATTTTCATAAGTTTGGGTTGAAATGTAATTTCTCTATTAAAGATATATGAATATGAAAATTGTATGATTGGAATTCTTTGTATGGATTTCTTTGCTAAATGTCTTCTATATATGTGGCTTCGTGGGCCTTGTTGTTTAATGAGCCCAATACCAAAAAGGGAATAAAAGATGAAAAGAAATCCCTAATAAAGGAAATTGAAATAATATCAATGAAGGTGGTAGAAACACCTAGAAGGCTAAGAGTATGTTCATCATGAAAGGATTTCGAATCCCTAAGGTTTCTTGAATTACAAGGAATTCAAATAAAGAAGATAAAAGTGGAAGAAAGAGAAAATATGAATAAACTATGCCTAAATAAGTGTTAACTCTGGTATGAAGAAAACCCCTCTTTCCTTTATAACTTGGGACTCAAATTTGTTGTACGTGTAGATAATGTCAAAACAAAATTTCCCATAAAATTTGGATGAAAAAGGATAAATGAATAAGGAGTTATGAATTTTATAAGATTCCTAAAGTGGAAGGATAATCTTTTGAATAAATTGAATTTCACGATTTAATATTTCCATTTCTTGATAACGCGGGAAATCTAAGCCCTAGATCTCACGATCCAGCTTGATCTGATGGTGTTGGGTCATCATCAAGGTCCCAGTCTGAGAGGGAAATCTATTAGATTTCCTTTCGATCTTCCTTGATCTCTGATGCACGAGAGGGTTGGAAACTTGATCATCAAGTTCGGGAGCCTTTCCCAAATTGAACAACCCCAACTTTGGGGGACTCTTGAGAGGGGATCACATTTTCTCCAATTGGGATTTCAACGTCAAGCCTGCCTATACAAAGGGAGGGTATTCCATGATACCAGCATCCATGCAAACATATTCTGTGCATTCAAAAGGAGTGCACGAACTCCCTGACGCTCTCAATTTGAAGGAACACCCACATCTTCCACCTTAACTCAGAGCAGCCATCACTGGAGGAGGGGCAGTGTGGTACTAGTGGATGAAGGGTGAGGCAGAGGAATTGGCGAGCTGACCAAGTTCGTGAGAGGAAGATGAAGCCGACGGAGGTCTTCTCTTGCATACAGAGGTAGTAGAATGTGAAGTCAACTGATGGGTTGACCACCTGTTCATGTGAGTAAAGGACCAAAGTTTGAAAATGACAGCCTGAGATATTACAACTTCACCCTCGCATTTGCGGTGTTAAGTTAAGGGCCTTTTGGTCTTTTTTCGATTCTTTTAGTTCATGAGCATGCACTGGTGTGGGACCCGGTTGTCCAGGTGGCATAAGCCGACTGGCTCCAGTTTGTCCCACTGGCGAGGATTAATTAACTCAGATATTCCACATGCCTTTTCCTGATTGGTGGATAAAGGGTTATCTTATAAAAATCATAGTAATCTATAGGAATATCAGATGGAAACAAGCTATATATTAAAGTTCATTAGAAAACCTTGTAGAGTCCATTAAAAATAATATTGAAGCCTAATATAGGTTGTAGTTCTAAAATTGCATTAAGTTACCCTTGTTAATGTATTGAACTATGATAAAACCCTAATTGTGATGGAAAATTGGATTTAATGTCTTGATTAGGTTATTTTGAGTTATGGTAACCTGTTGAGAATAAGAAGAAGAATTAAATTTGAAATGATGATAATATATTTATTTTAGGGTTTTATATAAACATGAATATGCAATAATGAACTTAGAAACCCTAATTTAGGGTTAATGGTTTCAAAGTGATACTAAGCCTTTTAGAAAGAGGTTAAAGAGATAATTGGGGTTTTGCATTTAGTTTTATTGTTTTTAGGGTTTTGTAGTTATAATGATGAAAAGTTTATATAAACCCTAATGAAACCCTAAACCTGGATTAGAATCCCTAGGAAGAAATTTCAAGTCGAATAGATGGATTCTTGATAAAGTGCATAGTAAGTAGGTTAGATATGCTTTTTAGGAATTCTATGATTGTGGAACTATTTTCTTGGATTGCTTGATTTGTTGGACTTACTATTTGCTTGTGAAATCTGTTGATCAGGTATCTGGTTAAATTATGAGTAACCGCATTATGTTTCATGGTGTTTCTCAAGGATTTGTCGATTGCAATGAAAACTATATTACTTGGATGTTTCATTACTGCAATCTTTAAAGTGACTATGTGTATAACAATTTAAGTATAAGTGTGACTGTCTCAAACCTACATACCATCTTTGGATGTATGATGCAAGACTAAGCCCTAGAGGGAAGGTCTAGAGTGGTCAAGCCCCGGAGTGAAGACCAATGGGCACCTAGAGAGGTGACCCTAGGCACCAAGCTTAGGATAGAGAAGGTGGCCTTAATGTCTCTTGCAAGGACTAAATGCTAAGAGAGGGTTTCCCAGAGTATGAGTAAAAGCAGTTGGGAAGTCACATTGAAAATGTAATTGTGCATTGTTAACAACTACTTCATATGATTAGGTTGTTAGAACTTATGTGCAATAGTTTGTTTGTCCCCACATACCACTATATTCATTTATACTGACCGCATTTTGTTTGCCGGTGTTTTAGGTAATATCTAAAATTGGACAAATAGTAAAGTGACACATGTGACAAATAAAGTTAAAATAATAAAGGAGGATTTAGGTAGATAGAATTCTATTTCGGTTAAAATTCCAATTACCTAATTTTTGAAGGTATGTTAAAAGAAAATTTTATTCCAGTTTTTAGTTTAGTCTCTAGTAGAATTTATTAATTATTTTTGATTAATTATAAAACCACTGATCCTGTTCGGGATAATGCCTCTGACTTCTTAGTCTCCCTTAATTGGGGGTTACCAGGAAGTGGGGTCGTTACACTATCCTACCTTCGTCTCTCATCTTCTTTGTCAGATTTATGGTGGAGCTTGAGCTAGAGGTTTAAGAAACCTTCCTTCTTGCTTCTCTATCCTAGGGTTTGCTTGCTTTTGGAGAAGGAGCTAGCCTTGTCGAGTGGAGTGCTCAAGCTAGGGTTTCCCCTCTATTTCCTTGATCTACCTTTCTATTTGGAGCTTCATTGTCATCTTTGAGGTGAGTTATATAACCCTCTTCAAGTTTATTTCTTACTCTTAGCTTGCATGATACAAGATCTTGCTCAAAAGTATAGTACTAAGTAGAAAGGTGCTATCTTTTCCCAGGGTTTGAGCCTATGTGGTAGTTTTGGGTAATTAATATTCTTGTATGTACTTATACTCCTTGTACATGATCCTCTTGTTAGTGGAAGCTTTAGACCTTGCATGCATGTCAAAAATGATGGGTTTTTCTCTCTCAAATGATGATTCTTCTTAGGGTTTAGAGATGATTTCCCTCCTTGTGTTGCAACCCGATGGTTAGTGTTTTGGTTTTGTTTTGTTTGAACTTCTTGAACCAACTGATGGCTTGGACTTATTTTCTATTTTATACCTTCTTTTGTTCTTGGAACTGATGGTTATGTTCCCCCTCACAACTGATGGCTTGGTTCTTCACAAATGATGGTGTTACTACTCACATGTAGTAGTTTCACTCAATGGATTTCCTCCTATCAAACAATGGTTTGTTTTTACTTGGTATTTGGATTTGTTTTCAACTTGTTGACCACAACCAATGGTCTCACTGGTTCCAACACTTGATGGTTCACAACCAATGGTTTCTCTAGGTTCAAACTCAATGTCTTTACAAATTAGTCACAATTGATGGTTTGTCTGGCTCCATGATCTAATGGTTTTAAGAGTTCACATCCAATGGTGGACTTGAAGTCCAAAATCGATGGTCCTTTTTATATCAAGAAATGATGGTGTTCCTAGTATTAGCAACTGAAGTCCCTTCTAGGTCAAGTTTTATGGCTCCTCTATATCATAACTTGATGATTTTCCTAGGTGTATGATTCAAATGTTTTTCTTGTATGGAATCTGATGGTCTTGAGAGATATTCATGATTTGATGGTTTCAGTTTAATGTACCTAATCTGATGGTTCTGTTTGACCTTGTGCATCCATGATTTGATGGGGATGCTAAGTGCAAGGGTTTATCTCTGAGTTCTTATTTGTAACCTCAATTCAACTTATCATGTTGAACCTAACCCTAATATTTATAGATGATGATGGTCAATCATACTTAGCTTCCTTGTATGAATAGTATGATAAAGATGTACTTTCCCAAAGTTGTTGTAGCCCTAATATGTGATAAGAGAAATCAACTATTTAAATGGTGATATCTTTGTTGACCTAAGTGTTACACATTGTCCATATCTCTTTAATGACTTAACCATTCCATCCATTTGTATCTAATATGTTTGTTTAATATAGATTTGAGGCATTAGATACGTGAAAAGAATCAAATCGACCAAGAACTAGCTTTCTCTAAACACTCCAAACCACCTTAGAATATTTTTGTAATCATTTGTATTGATGATATGACTTGTAACTAAGATGAGAAAAAATTAGGGACACTTAATTCGAACGTTTGATCACTTAAAATTCATTTTGTAAAATTCATTATATAGGCACTTCATTGGTAGAGTTACAAACTCGACTGATCCTTAGTGGATTTTGAGAATGATATTGACCGATCAAGTTGTCCATCCACAGAACTCAACCAATGACCTCTCTACACAAAACTAATTTAAGTGGATCGGTCAAGTTTTCATCAAGACAAACTCGACCGATCGTTTAAATTAGCTTTGTCGCATAGTGTGATCAGTCAAGTTATCTTTATTGAAAATCGATTGAATACACTAAAAGGAAAACATAGAAAAAGTGATTCTAACCATTGGAGTGTTGAAAAACTCGAAATTATATATGTTGCAACCCTCCAAATGATAAAAAAATGTTCATAAGTCTAACAAGCTCTAATGGACACCCCCAGCTATAAATAGGACCTCTTGGAGTTTATTCCAAGGTTGCTCATCCATGATATTCAAGGTCTTTGCCATAGTTGAGTGTTTTTAGTCCACTTGAACCCCTTTCTCTCTCTTGATTACACTTCATTTCATCCATGTGAGTGAGATAGGAGTTGTGTGAGAGAGATACGTCATTCTTCACTTGTAAAGCTCTCAAAGCTTCTCCTTCCCAATCCATTTCTTCAAGATCATGTTGATGAAGGCTTCTCCAAGTGAAGGAGAAGGTGCATGCTTCTTAGAGTTGTACAAGAAGGTGCTTCAACCTTCTCTGAGTGAAGGAGGCAGAAAAGGAAGAAGATTTAAGGAGTTGAGTGGGTAAATCCTTCAAGGCAAAAGACTTAGTGCAAGAAGGGGATCTCCTTGGTGAAGGCATCCAATTGCTTGCAAGAGTGGGTAAGACCTTGGTGAGGTGAAAGACTAGATGTTGGATAGGTAAGACCTTGTTTGTAAGGTTGTTGGATCCCTTGTCCTTGAAGGGAAGCTAGGTATTCTTATCCCAGAAAAGGAAGGTCGTTTGTTGTAAATCTTATAAGTCAATATAAGGAGTATACATGCTTAAGAAATCCTTAATCTTGAACTCTCTAGGTAGTGGACTGACTCTCTCCTAGTTTGGAGAGTGGAACCACTCTATAATAGCTTGTTCAATTGGTTGCTTCAAATTTTCTCAACCTTGCTATGCATGTTTAGATTGCCACCAAATTGACTATTTGCAATTGTGCCTAGTTGAAGTAAATTGAAGGTCTAACTATTGTAGTGAAAGTTTTTAAGCTCTATTCACCCCCCTAGAGCCCTCCGATCTGACATGATTTACTTGTTCCCTTAAGTATTTGATTAAACATGCGTGTTGTTATACTATCTTCTTAATCTACTAAACCTACTTAATTTTATAATCTACTATAATCAATAAACATTATTGGGAGTTATATCTCTTACTGGGTCATGGGTCTCACCTCATGGGTCACCACATATTTTTAGGTGATCGCTAGTGACGTCGTCAAGTTCGAGATGGTGAGGAAGAGAAGCTTGAAGAGAAATAGAAGTAGTTAGTGTGTCCTAGAGTCATCCTTGTACTCTTAGGTCTGAGCAAGGGATGTTTGGGAGATGATATGTGTATCAACTTGAGTTTTTGGCAGTATGTCGATGTTCTATATATCATGTATATATGTAGAACCATATGTTTTGTATACATGTTCTGACTTTAGTCACTAGAAAAATATGTAATCCCCTAAGATGGTATGTGTTGTTATGTAAATTTATGGACCTTCATGTAAATGTTCTAGACCTGTTGGTGATTTTTATCTCATTTTTACTTATACCTCTTTTCTTACTATGTGGTTAATTAGAGATTGAACGTGTGCTTTTTTGGTAATCTTGTTTACTGTGACGGGGTTGTCACAACTTTGTGGTATCAAATTTTTAGGTTTGTTGAGTCTATAGGGATATAAGACTTAGGTTTTGTGTCTATTATTGCATAATCCAAACATATCTGATCAAAGCTTATGCTTATGTAGATATGTTTGGAGAATGTGAAGAGCAGGCATTGAGTAGCTACATTTTTCCAGGAGGTGGCGGTAGGAGGATGACACATGATGGAAGTGTGCCTATGATGGGGTCGGAACAACATGTAGTGCCTTAGTTCAACCTTGCAACCATGGAAAATCCAGTCTTCTAGTCCATGTTTGGACAGCTCATGGTGATGATTACACATTTAGTAGATAGAGTGCCCATACCTCAAGATAGGGAAGCCATCCCTAATGTGGTATCCCAGGGTCTGGGGAAGACGCTTGAGAGGTTGGAGTGTGTTGGAGCGACTGAGTATGCGGGTACAATAGATCTGGTTAACGTTAATATGTGGTTAACTAAGATTGAGAAGGCATTTAAGATCCTCAATATACTAGGAGAGGACAAGGTGAAGTATGATGTTTACCTGTTGAAGGGTAGTGTTGGCCACTGGTGGGTCATAGAAGAGAAGAAAAGACTAGGAGTTGTGATAAGTTGGGAAACGTTCTGGCGGGAGTTCATGAGTCATTACTTCCCTGAGACGTATCTGGATGAGAATACATCTTAGTCTGAGAAGTTGTGACAAGGTTCAATGTCCATAAAAAAATGTGAGGCAAGGTTTATGGAGATTTTGATATTTTTCCCTCATTTGGCAATGATAGAGAAGGAGCGTATTTAGAGGTTTGAGAAGGGTCTGAACTCAGAGTTGTCTATGACAACATCTACCTTGGAAAATAGAGAGAGGTTCTCAACATTTGTAGAGTCAGTGAGGAGGATTGAGAGGTTAGCCCTCGAGAAACATGAAGCCAATGCTAGGAAGAGGCCAACTAAATGTCAAGGATAGTTTTCTAGTGGCTTCAAGAAGACAAGGTTTTCATCGTCACAGTACCAACTGTAACATCCCTGACCTGGGTTATGCTTTAACCCTAGGTGTTTTGATTAATAAATATGATTATATGCTTAATCTCATCTTGTGAAAAGTAAATAAGGCTCAAAAGGAACCTATGTTTCAATTTTGGTCCTGTTTGAACAATGTTGAAGCAATGTTTGCTTATTTTGGACTAAAGTGCAAATTACCCAAGTTGAGGGGTTAAATTGCAAATGTTGCATGATAAGATGTTCCTATGATGTTGGGACATCATAATAATGAATATGATGTAGTGGTATGGTTTCCACAAGCTTGGACACCAAGATTAAGCTTGCAAAGCAATCCTTGTGCATTAAAACCTAGTTTTGGTGTAATGTGCAATTTACCCAAAATCTAGGGTTCAATATGCAAATTACCACTTCAATATGGTCCTTAATGTTTCTTGGCATCATGTAGAGCAAATAAAATGAGAGGGACTCCTCATTTGAATTAAGTTGTAGGAGAGAGAATCTTGATATTAAAATAATCAAGAATAATGCCTATTTGAAACCCTAATTCGATTTAGGGAAAAAATGAATAAACATAATTGAAGGGATTTAAACCAAAATGTTTTGGGTTGATTTTGAATAAGGATGGACGTTCCTTTAACAAGATAAGGAACGAAAATATCTTAAGTAGGTGAAATTCCACTCACCTTTTTATAAAGAAAAGTAATATCCACTCACATGTGGGATATTATATTATAAGCATTAAGGTGCTTAATTTGCTTTTCTTTAAATTGAGGATAATGAAGGAGAATTAAAGGAAAGGAAGGTGCCTCGTACCCAAGATAGTTGAGGGGGAAGAGGCGGCCACTTTATTGGGATTAATTGGATTTTTATAAAGAATTTTCTCTCTCATCAATTTCCTTATAAAAGTGCCATTTCCAAGCCCAAACCAAGGCCTTTTTCGGATTTTCTTCTTCCCCTTGCTTGCAAAACCGACCAAGGAGCTAAGGAGGAGCAGGGAGCACGTCCCCAACCTGTGGGTAAGCCCTTGACCTTCGTTCTCCATGATTTCATGGTGGAAATCGAAAATAAATTATGGATTCCTTCTTATTTCGATCTCCTCTTCAACCCTAGCCAACTTTTGCAATCAAAAGCTTGAGGACGACCCTAGGGGGAGTTGCAAGAGCTTCATCCACTATTAATGGCGTGAGATTGGAGCTTTAGAGCTCAATTGGAGGTGGGTTTTATAACTCAAACCCTTAAACATTGCTATTGCATCAATTCTCTATGCTTTGTTGATTGATTTCTTCAATTTGATACACTCTTGTTTCTTTGCTGCAATTTCCATCAAGAACGGTTTCTGTTCTTGGTTGTTCGAAGGAAGGGGATGATGACATCATACTATATGCTTATCCAAAGAAAATTACCAAGCAAAACCGTTTTTATAGCTACTCCAAATCGTTTTAATTTGATTGGCTATGCGGTTTCAGCAAACCGTTTAAGGGCAAACGGTTTGAAACCGTTTGGGAGAAAACGGTTTCAAGACCATTTGAGATGGTTGACCAAGAGTTGACCGTATGGGAATTATTTTCCTAATTATGTAGGCTGATAACCCTCCACATTTGAGGGATTAACTCCAAAGGAATCGAGAGTTGAAGGCCAATCAATTAGGCAATCGGATTGAATTATGTGCTGATTTTCAACCTGATTAACTTGACCTGGTTGAGAAAATGGTTTCAAGACCATTTGCGATGGTTGACCAAGTGTTGACCGTTTGGGATTCCTGTTCATAATTATGTTTATTAATAACCCTCAAATTTTGAGGGATTAACTCCAAAGTAATCGTGAGTTGAAGCCTAATAAATTAGGGAAACCTAATTGGATTCAGTGCTGATTTTCAATCTGATTTAATTGAACTTTTTGGGCAAACGGTCTCAAGACCGTTTGAGTGCGTTGACCAAGCGTTGACCGTTTGGGATTACTGTTCCTAATGATGTGATCTAATGACTCACCGAATTTGAGGGATTAACTCCGAAGGAATCATGAGTTGAAGGCTATTCAATTAGGCAAACCCTAATTGAAAACAGTGCTGAAATTCCAATAAGTTAAGTTGAGATTTTGGGTTGATTAGCCCAAACGGTTTCAAGACCATTTGGGGATCACCCCAAGACCGTTTGGAGGTCTGGGGTCAAGTATAGTTGACCAATTGAAGGTCCAAAGGTACTAATCATATTGCAATGTAGTGCTGATCTGTTGATCAACTCGATAGACCAATCCATGATGATTGTTCACTAGAATCCAAAGGTTGGATGGGCCAAACGGTCTCAAGACCGTTTGGTGGTCACCCAAGACCGTTTGGAGGTCTAGGGTTGAGTATGGTTAGGTGTTTGAAGGTCTAAAGGTACCAAGCTGTTATACAATGCAATGCTGATTTGGTGATCAATCCAATGATCCAAACCTTAATTGGATGGCTTGGATTTGAGTGATATGATGGGCAAACGGTCTCAAGACCGTTTGGAGGTCATCCAAACGACCTCAAGACCGTTTGGTGGTCACCCAAGACCGTTTGGAGGTCTAGGGTTGAGTATGGTTAGGTGTTTGAAGGTCTAAAGGTACCAAGTTGTTATACAATGCAATGCTGATGTGGTGATCAATCCAATGATCCAAACCTTAATTGGATGGCTTGGATTTGAGTGATATGATGGGAAAACGGTCTCAAGACCGTTTGGAGGTCATCCAAACGACCTCAAGACCGTTTGGGGTCAGGTCATACCCAATTTGGATAATGGTTCAATAGTTTCAAAGTAACAAATCTTGCATTGATGAGTGTTGTTGGATCTTCGATTCCAAACCCTAATTCAATTGAATCAAGCCCTAATTGATGACCAATTGAGGGTCAATTGAGGGTCAATTTAGTTGAAGGTTGACCTATTAAAATCAATTGAAGTATAAGCATAGGTCCAATTGATGATTGGTTCCATGAATTCAATGGTTGAAGGTCCAATGCAATCAATTGAAACACAATTAGTAGCATGATTGATGATCAACTTCAAAGCTCTAATTGGTGTTTATAAACCCTAATCCCATTGAGATCAGACCATAATTGAAGTCCCAATTGAGGGATGAGCCATGATTCAAATGATGATTGAGTTGATGATCCAATTGGTTGAAGTTCCATTGATTAGAATTGAGTGTGGTTCAATTTGGTTAACTCAATTGGATATCTCATGTTATTGAAGGTCTAATTGATCAAACCTTTTTGAAAACCTAATGTGATTAGGTGGGAGATACCTTTAATGGTACTAGTCATTAATGCATAACAAATGCATGGACCCAATACATGATGTAAACCCTAATTGAGGCTGATTCAATGTATAACCTTAATAAGAGGTTGTCTACATGTGAAATCACTAATTAGGATGTTAGTAAACCCTAGTTGAGGGTGTATCCTTGTGAAACCCTAGTGGAGGGTGTATCATTGTGAACCTTGGTTGAGGGTGTAACCTTGTGAAACCCTAGTGGAGGGTGTATCATTGTGAACCCTGGTTGAGGGTGTAACCTTGTGAAACCCTAGTGGAGGGTGTATCATTGTGAACCCTGGTTGAGGGTGTATCCTTGTGAAACCCTAGTTGAGGGTGTATCATTGCGATTGTTTATAGGCAACTTTATAATAAAGTTATGCCTTAAACTAAGATAAGTCCATATCATGTGAGATAGCTAGACAATTCTAATGTGTGGCCTATGCATTATATGCTAAGGGTGAGTATTCTGTGATGGAATGTATTAAGAGGGGAAATACATTAATACAAGATAAAGTTGGTTAACTCAAGAGGGTCTGAATTAATGAGAAATGGGAAACCCTAACCCTGGTAAGGGAATAGTGGTATTACCCTTGAATAATGATGTTATATATTGTTTTGCATGGTGCTGATATGAAATTGATGTATTATCATCTATACTAACCATGCAGGTATGATGTGATGATGAACATAGCCAGGTATGAGCTATGACATTTTATGTATTGACATTGTTTATTGGGCCTTATGTGCCATGCTATACCTTATTTCCTAGTATGAGGTAATAAGAGATGTAATGGGCCTTAAGTGCCATGAGAAGATGTTTATGTAATAAGCATCATATTTACCTTGGTCAGGTGACCTGAAGGTGATAATTACCTGAAAAAGTGGTAACAATGCTCAATGATGAGCTAAGGGTTTGAATACCCAGAACCATATGATTATGGCATTGAGTTGCAAAGGAATGAAAATTCCCAATATTGAAATGAGGGACTGAGATCCCCATGTCTTATAAAGACTGAGAAGTGATTAATGGAAATAGTACATGTTTTATTTATAGCATTTGTCTTATTAAGTTATGTTTGGAAACTTGGCTGATGCTAAAAGAATATGATAATGTACTTAATTAATCAAGTGATACCATATAATGTAGTTGCCCTGATCACAGATCCATCAGCGTCAGAATTAGCTGAATGGTGAAACGAGTTTACTCGGAACGCATATTTTTTAATATGTGGGGGTAATTGGGCAATTATATCCTTATGCCCCATAGGCATTGCTATGGGCTATGTCCTATGAACGGGATTGGTTACGGACCATACCCCAATAAGAGCATGGCTACGGGTCATGACTCCACAAAATAATACCGGGCATTGGCTACGGGCCATATCCTGAAGAGAGTATATGCTATGGGCTATAACTCTAATAGTGATGTTGCCAGTATACCCCGGAAAACTATCTAGCAGAGACACAAGATGTCTTGCATGTTATCTCATACTGACCGAGATAGTTGAGGTCATGAGAATCCGGCTCTTCCATTGACCTATGTGTGGTACCGATGCTTTACGTAACCGTGGTCGGTTGGAGTATGAGCGGTATACCTCATCTCCTCAGGGCATAAGTGTTATTGTAAAATGTAATCAGCCGTATAGCATGTTTGCTTAAGGATTGAATACGAAGATTCATTGGCTGAT
This sequence comes from Alisma plantago-aquatica, assembly GCA_963693085.1. Classification (NCBI taxonomy): domain Eukaryota; kingdom Viridiplantae; phylum Streptophyta; class Magnoliopsida; order Alismatales; family Alismataceae; genus Alisma; species Alisma plantago-aquatica. Next base: position 38,639,467 of record OY856412.1, read on the forward strand.
GTTGCATTTCTTTGTGCATTCCTTAGTAGATAAATGTTAATTATGTTTCTTTATATTCTCTGCAAAATAGACAGATGAATTACTTATCTACCATGGGTAGATGCAATGACCTCCTTGAGAATGGAGATTATCTTATTTTGTTCTATGATGAATAATTCTGCCTGATAATGTAAAAGTAACCCCTGCTCAGTTTTAATTTAATAAACTACAATAATAATGTTTTTGGCAGAGAGTTATATCTCTCGCTGGGGCAATTTTCAATTGTCTCACCCCCGTGGGATTAAATTTTTAGGTAACCGCCGACGAAAAGGCAAGGAACCTATTATAGCAGAAGAGCAGCAGCAGCAGTAGCAGGGACAACAGTAAATCCCAGGTGGGGATATGAGCTGTCAAGTTGTATATAGAAAGTCCTATGAGTCGTCTCTGTACTCTCGGGTCCTAGGAGTAATGTTTTGATGGATCGATCTGAGATTTTGGCTTTAAGCCTCGAGGGTTTTATACTACCTGTGTACAATTAAGACAGAGTAGTTGATGTTTGTATTCCTCGAGAAGTAATAGTACATGAGATGTATATATGAACCAGGATGTAAGGTTTTACTTTGGTTCTGAATGAAAGAGTTTTCCTGTGAATGGATCTCTTTGCAAATGCTTTTAATTTTCACTGATTTTTGCTAATCCACTGCAACTGATTTGCTTCCGCATGTTTTATTATTGTTAATGACACTTGTTATCTTAAATGATGGTGGGTGTCGTGACAATTTAGTGGTATCAGAGCTCTAGGTTCATTGAGTCTACAGAGACATAGGACTAAGTTGTTGAGTCTGTGTTAGTGTCCTCCAGTATACCCTATAATGATTTCTGCTTATGTAGAGAAAGGGTAAAGTTTAAAATGACTGGAGAGCACAATGAACACATTGCTAAGGGCAATGTTGTTGCACCAAGAAGAGGTGCAAGGGATCATGCAAGAATAGAATGAGTGCCTGAGAATCCCCATTAAGACCTGATCAGGATAGAAAATCCTATGATCATGCTCTTGTTGGGTAGATTAGGGCAACAGTAATGCATATGCGTGGACTGGATGCTAGGATTATAACCTAGGTAATCAGTCCTTAATACAGAAAGCTTGATCTTAAAATGAGTTCCTAAATGACTTAGTCATGTTGGAACAAGGGAAAATATGGAAAAGATTAACTTATAGCAAGAAAGTGGACTCTGCTATGAGTTCAGACAGATAATAAATATGTGATGGTAGTGCCCAAGAAGGGGCAATAAGATGAGAAGTAGGGAATGGTCTCTATAATTCTAGAGACATTTGCCTAATGGTTTTAAAAAGCCAAGTTTTTGGTACTAATAGTGCAATAAATGCCTAGTGTACCAGGGAAGTAGCCACTAAGTAAGTGCAAAGGTCTTAACCTCTCACCTGTAAGATTCTATGGCTTAGTTTTTGCTTCAGTAATAAGACTAGTAAGACCATGATATGAGTACAAGGTATGTTATAAATGTGTACATGTTGAGTACACTAAACCCTTTTTGTTATAAAAAGGAGGATTGTTGATATTGTTTTCCCCATTGGTTTCTATATAGGGATGAAATGATGAGAACTAGAATTTGAATTCTGTTCAGTATTCTTTTAAATGCTCTATATTGATCTTACCTCCATGAAAGAGGAAGAGGTATAGAAGAGATGCCTGGATAAAATCCAGTGATGTTAAATCTTATGTTATGGTAATATGAAAAGAAAGGAATATGATAGCATGTAAGTGCATACTACTTGATCTCAGTACTTGTAAACCCTGATCAGGTGTACAACTATTGATGATAAAGTGAGTATGGAAACTCTTAGATTGATATCTTTTTGATTGCCCTGATCAAGCAATCATTCTGATACAATCTAAAGAGTATCATGAAATTGGAAATATGATATGGATAAATGTATCATATCTTAAGAACAAGAAAGAAGGATCTGATAGGAATTCAGATCAGTATGTGTATATGAGGAAGTAAAAGTATGACCCTCATATGATGAGAAAGAGAACAAGGGAGGTGATCCCTGTTCTATAAAGTTGTAAATATGACAAAAGAAAGATGAGAATATAATGTGTTTTCAACACATGCGACTGATACCAAGGTAAGAGATTCTGGTATCTGAGAATTATCAGATGGTTTAGATTGGCTACCTGGAATGGTCAACTATGAAATCAGTCTGATTATATAAAATGATATGAACATCATATGTTAGGGGTTTATGCTTTGCATAAACATAACAACTAAATACGTCTTTAAGATAAGTTCTCATTTGACTCTATGAGAATATTGTGTGAAGGAACTTTGTGCTGATCAAAGTTCTATGATGTCTACATAACAATGAGGTGTAATGAAGAGACATGATGATATGATGAATGAATAATATCTATTCCCTTTATCTGGGATTTCGGGGACGAAATCCTTGTTAGGGGTTTATAATTTGTAACATCCCTGACCTAGGTTATGCTTTAACCCTAGGTGTTTTGATTAAGAAAGATGATTATATGATTAATCTCATCTTGTGAAAAGTAAATAAGGCTCAAAAGGAACCTATGTTTCAATTTTGGTCATGTTTGAACAATGTTGAAGCAATGTTTGCTTATTTTGGACTAAAGTGCAAATTACCCAAGTTGAGGGGTTAAATTGCAAATGTTGCATGATAAGATGTTCATCTGATGTTGAGACATCATAATAATGAATATGATGTAGTGGTATGGTTTCCACAAGCTTGGACACCAAGATTAAGCTTGCAAAGCAATCCTTGTGCATTAAAACCTAGTTTTGGTGTAATGTGCAATTTACCCAAAATCTAGGGTTCAATATGCAAATTACCACTTCAATATGGTCCTTAATGTTTCTTGGAATCATGTAGAGCAAATAAAATGAGAGGGACTCCTCATTTGAATTAAGTTGTAGGAGAGAGAATCTTGACATTAAAATAATCAAGAATAATGCCTATTTGAAACCCTAATTCGATTTAGGGCAAAAATGAATAAAAATAATTGAAGGGATTTCAACCAAAATGTTTTGGGTTGATTTTGAATAAGTATGGACGTTCCTTTAACAAGATAAGGAACGAAAATATCTTAAGTAGGTGAAATTCCACTCACCTTTTTATAAAGAAAAGTAATATCCACTCACATGTGGGATATTATATTATAAGCATTAAGGTGCTTAATTTGCTTTTCTTTAAATTGAGGATAATGAAGGATAATTAAAGGCAAGGAAGGTGCCTCGTACCCAAGATAGTTGAGGGGGAAGAGGCGGCCACTTTATTGGGATTAATTGGATTTTTATAAAGCATTTTCTCTCTCATCAATTTCCTTATAAAAGTGCCATTTCCAAGCCCAAACCAAGGCCTTTTTCGGATTTTCTTCTTCCCCTTGCTTGAAAAACTGACCAAGGAGCTAGGGAGGAGCAGGGAGCACGTCCCCAACCTTTGGGTAAGCCCTTGACCTTCGTTCTCCATGATTTCATGGTGGAAATCAAAAATAAAGTATGAATTCCTTCTTATTTCGATCTCCTCTTCAACCCTAGCCAACGTTTGCAATCAAAAGCTTGAGGACGAGCCTAGGGGGAGTTGCAAGAGCTTCATCCACTATTAATGGCATGAGCTTGGACCTTTGGATCTCAATTGGAGGCGGTTTTTATAACTCAAACCCTTAAACATTGCTATTGCATCAATTCTCTATGCTTTGTTGATTGATTTCTTCAATTTGATACACTCTTGTTTCTTTGCTGCAATTTCCATCAAGAACGGTTGCTGTTCTTGGTTGTTCGAAGGAAGGGGATGATGACATCATACTAGATGCTTATCCAAAGAAATTTACCAAGCAAAACCGTTGTTATAGCTACTCCAAATCGTTTTAATTTGATTGGCTATGCGGTTTCAGCAAACCGTTTAAGGGCAAACGGTTTGAAACCGTTTGGGAGCAAACGGTTTGAAACCGTTTGGGAGAAAACGGTTTCACGACCGTTTGAAATGGTTGACCAAGCGTTGACCGTTTGGGAATTTTTTTCCTAATTATGTAGGCTGATAACCCTCCAAATTTGAGGGATTAACTCCAAAGGAATCGAGAGTTGAAGGCCAATCAATTAGGCAATCGGATTGAATTATGTGCTGATTTTCAACCTGAATAACTTGACCTGGTTGAGAAAACGGTTTCAAAACCGTTTGAGATGGTTGACCAAGCATTGACCGTTTGGGATTCCTGTTCATAATTATGTTTATTAATAACCCTCCAAATTTTAGGGATTAACTCCAAAGGAATCGTGAGTTGAATCCTAATCAATTAGGGAAACCTAATTGGATTAAGTGCTGATTTTCAATCTGATTTAATTGAACGTTTTGGGTAAACGGTCTCAAGACCGTTTGAGTGCATTGACCAAGCGTTGACCATTTGGGATTACTGTTTCTAATGATGTGATCTAATGACTCACCGAATTTGAGGGATTAACTCCCAAGGAATCATGATTTGAAGGCTATTCAATTAGGAAAACCCTAATTGAAAACAGTGCTGAAATTCAAATAAGTTAAGTTGAGATTTTGGGTTGATTAGCCCAAACGGTTTCAAGACCGTTTGGGGATCACCCAAACGGTCTCAAGACCGTTTGGGGATCACCCCAAGACCGTTTGGAGGTCTGGGGTCAAGTATAGTTGACCAATTGAAGGTCCAAAGGTACTAATCATATTGCAATGTAGTGCTGATCTGTTGATCAACTCGATAGACCAATCCATGATGATTTTTGACTAGAATCCAAAGGTTGGATGGGCCAAACGGTCTCAAGACCGTTTGGAGCTCATCCAAACGGTCTCAAGACCGTTTGGTGGTCACCCAAGACCGTTTGGAGGTCTAGGGTTGAGTATGGTTAGGTGTTTGAAGGTCTAAAGGTACCAAGCTGTTATACAATGCAATGCTGATTTGGTGATCAATCCAATGATCCAAACCTTAATTGGATGGCTTGGATTTGAGTGATATGATGGGCAAACGGTCTCAAGACCATTTGGAGATCATCCAAACGACCTCAAGACCGTTTGGTGGTCACCCAAGACCGTTTGGAGGTCTAGGGTTGAGTATGGTTAGGTGTTTGAAGGTCTAAAGGTACCAAGCTGTTATACAATGCAATGCTGATTTGGTGATCAATCCAATGATCCAAACCTTAATTGGATGGCTTGGATTTGAGTGATATGATGGGCAAACGGTCTCAAGACCATTTGGAGGTCATCCAAACGACCTCAAGACCATTTGGGGTCAGTTCATACCCAATTTGGATAATGGTTCAATAGTTTCAAAGTAACCAATCTTGCATTGATGAGTGTTGTTGGATCTTCGATTCCAAACCCTAATTCAATTGAATCAAGCCCTAATTGATGACCAATTGAGGGTCAATTGAGGGTCAAATTAGTTGAAGGTTGACCTATTAAACTCAATTGAAGTATGAGCATAGGTCCAATTGATGATTGGTTCCATGAATTCAATGGTTTAAGGTCCAATGCAATCAATTGAAACACAATTAGTAGCATGATTGATGATCAACTTCAAAGCTCTAATTGGTGTTTATAAACCCTAATCCCATTGAGATCAGACCATAATTGAAGTCCCAATTGAGGGGTGAGACATGATTCAAATGATGATTGAGTTGATGATCCAATTGGTTGAAGTTCCATTGATTAGAATTGAGTGTGGTTCAATTTGGTTAATTCAATTGGATACCTCATGTTATTGAAGGTCTAATTGATCAAACCTTTTTGAAAACCTAATGTGATTAGGTGGGAGATACCTTTAATGGTACTAGTCATTAATGCATAACAAATGCATGGACCCAATACATGATGTAAACCCTAATTGAGGCTGATTCAATGTATAACCTTAATAAGAGGTTGTCTACATGTGAAATCACTAATTAGGATGTTAGTAAACCCTAGTTGAGGGTGTATCCTTGTGAAACCCTAGTGGAGGGTGTATCATTGTGAACCTTGGTTGAGGGTGTAACCTTGTGAAACCCTAGTGGAGGGTGTATCATTGTGAACCCTGGTTGAGGGTGTAACCTTGTGAAACCCTAGTGGAGGGTGTATCATTGTGAACCCTGGTTGAGGGTGTATCCTTGTGAAACCCTAGTTGAGGGTGTATCATTGCGATTGTTTATAGGCGACTTTATAATAAAGTTATGCCTTAAACTAAGATAAGTCCATATCATGTGAGATAGCTGGAGAATTCTAATGTGTGGCCTATGCATTATATGCTAAGGGTGAGTATTATGTGATGGAATGTATTAAGAGGGGAAATACCTTAATACAAGATAAAGTTGGTTAACTCAAGAGGGTCTGAATTAATGAGAAATGGGAAACCCTAACCCTGGTAAGGGAATAGTGGTATTACCCTTGAATAATGATGTTATATATTGTTTTGCATGGTGCTGATATGAAATTTATGTATTATCATCTGTACTAACCATGCAGGTATGATGTGATGATGAACATAGCCAGGTATGAGCTATGACATTTTATGTATTGACATTGTTTATTGGGCCTTATGTGCCATGCTATACCTTATTGCCTAGTATGAGGTAATAAGAGAAGTAATGGGCCTTAAGTGCCATGAGAAGATGTTTATGTAATAAGCATCATATTTACCTTTGTCAGGTGACTTGAAGGTGATAATTACCTGAAAAAGTGGTAATAATGCTCAATGATGAGCTAAGGGTTTGAATACCCAGAACCATATGATTATGGCATTGAGTTGCAAAGGAATGAAAATTCCCAGTACTGAAATGAGGGACTGAGATCCCCATGTCTTATAAAGACTGAGAAGTGATTAATGGAAATAGTACATGTTTTCTTTATAGCATTTGTCTTATTAAGTTATGTTTGGAAACTTGGCTGATGCTAAAAGAATATGATAATGTACTTAATTAATCAAGTGATACCATATAATGTAGTTGCCCTGATCACAGATCCATCAGCATCAGAATTAGCTGAATGGTGAAACGAGTTTACTCGGAACGCATATTTTTGAATATGTGGGGGTAATTGGGCAATTATATCCTTATGCCCCATAGGCATTGCTACGGGATATGTCCTATGAACGGGATTGGTTACGGACCATACCCCAATAAGAGCATGGCTACGGGCCATGACTCCACAAAATAATACCGGGCATTGGCTACGGGCCATATCCTGAAGAGAGTATATGCTATGGGCTATAACTCTAATAGCGATGTTGCCAGTATACCCTCGAAAGCTATCTAGCAGAGACACAAGATGTCCTGCATGTTATCTCGTATTGACCGAGATAGTTGAGGTCATGAGAATCTGGCTCTTCCATTGACCTATGTGTGGTACCGATGCTTGACGTAACCGTGGTCGGTTGGAGTATGAGCGGTATACCTCATCTCCTCAGGGCATAAGTGTGATTGTAAAATGTAATCAGCCGTATAGCATGTTTGCTTAAGGATTGAATACGGAGATTCATTGGCTGATGCTGCATTTCTTTGTGCATTCCTTAGTAGATAAATGTTAATTATGTTTCTTTATATTCTCTGCAAAATAGACAGATGAATTACTTATCTACCATGGGTAGATGCAATGACCTCCTTGAGAATGGAGATTATCTTATTATGTTCTATGATGAATAATTCTGCCTGATAATGTAAAAGTAACCCCTGCTCAGTTTTAATTTGATAAAATGCAATAATAATGTTTTTGGTAGAGAGTTATATCTCTCGCTGGGGCAATTTTCAATTGTCTCACCCCCGTGGGATTAAATTTTTAGGTAACCGCCGACGAAAAGGCAAGGAACCTATTACAGAGGAAGAGCAGCAGCAGTAGTAGCAGGGACAATAGTAAATCCCAGGTGGGGATATGAGCTGTCAAGTTGTATATAGAAAGTCCTATGAGTCGTATCTGTACTCTCGGGTCCTAGGAGTAATGTTTTGATGGATCGATCTGAGATTTTGGCTTTAAGCCTCGAGGGTTTTATACTACATGTGTACAATTAAGACAGAGTAGTTGATGTTTGTATTCCTCGAGAAGTAATAGTACATGAGATGTATATATGAACCAGGATGTAAGGTTTTACTTTGGTTCTGAATGAAAGAGTTTTCCTGTGAATGGATCTCTTTGCAAATGCTTTTAATTTTCACTGATTTTTGCTAATCCGCTGCAACTGATTTGCTTCCGCATGTTTTATTATTATTAATGACACTTGTTATCTTAAATGATGGCGGGTGTCGTGACACCAACAATCACAGCATATTGATTTTTTCCGATCATAGATCACGAGTATTATGATAGTTGTCCCCGAGTAAGGGTAGATGTCACAACTTTGTGCGAGTAGGAGCACACAGTGCATCACCCATATCAACGATAGGGTCGTCTAGGCTATAGTATGATACCAGAAAATTTTTTAGGTGTGGATAGATCGCGCATACAAAGTGGATTTTCCCTATGAAGGATGAGGAAGTGACACAACAGTTGAGGTAGAGTCAGTGAGGTTCACATCATCAACAATATAACAATTGTGGTGGTAGAGGATGTGACTAGGCATCTAAGGAAGGATTTTCTAGGCCAGCTAGTAGGGGACGTGGATGAAAATAGGAATTTTCCAGATTATGTTCCATGAGTTAGCTAGAGGGAGTGGTCAATCCACGGGTCATGACAGGTCAAATGGAACTTTTTCATTCTAACTTATCTAATTCTTTCATATTTGTTTTGGTTGACCCAAGTGCGATGCACTCAATTATGACCAAGGAGGTGATAATTAGTTGTTATCTTCCTATTTTTCATACATCTTATAGTATTTTGCTAGAAACCCCTTTGGTTGGTTCCGTTGAGTTGTGGGAGGTGTCTCCATCTTGTGTTCTTTCTTTTTTGGGATGCAAGATTCAAGTCAATCTTATGCCACTTGACATGCATGGATTAATTGTGATCCCAGGGATGGATACCTTAGAGAAGTACAAGGTTGTTTTGTACTATAGTTCCAAGTAGGTGACGTCTCATGATGGATATGTCTCTTGGATCTTCCAAGGATATAGAAAGATTATTACACATGTTTGGTTTCAGTTGTGATAGCAGAGAGGTTGATGAGATAGGGGTGTGAGGCCTTCTTATCACATGTTGTGGATACCAAGGTGAGGAGTCCTAGTATCCAGGAGATACCTATAGTGTGAAAGGGATTGATTTTAAAATCAATCCCATTCCTAGTACACAACCATAGAACAAGCACCATATAGGATGGCACCAACAAAGATGGAGGAGTTGAAGAAATAGTTCCTAGAGTTGTTGGAGAAGGGTTTCTTTAGGCCAAGAACTTCCCCTTGGGGTGCTCACGTGTTGTTTGTGAAGAAGGATTGATCTATGAGGCTTTTCTGAGATTAGCTCCAGTTGAACAAGGTCACAGTGAAGAACAAGAACTCATTGCCAAGAATGGAGGATATGTTTGATCAGTTGAGAGGTGATATAGTGTTCTCCAAGATATAATTGAGGTAAGGTATCACCAGTTAAGTATTAAGGCCAATGAATTGCCTAAGACTACTTTTAGGACTAGGTATGGTCATTATGAGTTTGTGGTTATGTCATTTGGGATAACCAATGCACTGAAAACTTTTATGGATTTGATGAATAGAGTGTTCAGGAAGTACCTTGATCATTTTGTGGTTGTATTTATCGATGATATTTTGATATAAGTCAGGGATGGTCAGCAACATGAGCAACATCTTCACTGGGCGTTAACGTTGTTGAAGCATCACCAACTGTATGCCAACTTTAGCAAGTATGAGTTCTGGTTGAATGAGGTACCTTTTCTTGGTCATGTCATATCTTCTAATGGGGTTTATGTATACCCAAAGTGCTAGTATGCATGCCTAGAAATACAATCATATGAATATTAGAGTGTGGAATTAGACAATTGATTTTATAATAATAAAGGTAATTCCATCTATTATGTTTGTCTCAGTTATGAGATGTTGACACAGACATAAGTAGGTGTCTAAAGAATGATGTTATTTGATTACATATGTCTTCAAGTATGTGACTTGAAGAATGAGATCATACGGATGCTAAGAGCACATACATTCTTGTTATGTCCCTAGTCAGATATTACTGTGGAAACCAAAAAATACAACAACAATACATAAGACTACAATGTGTGTGGACTGATGACAGAGTTTCATTAGTCATGATATATGATATTAAGTCACTCACACAGGTACATATTAGAGAACAGTGTATCAGACAGACTCACCATGAGAGTGATACATGGAGACCATGGAATGGTAGTCAGAATCATCTCTAATAGTGATACTGGTGATTGTGGTTCTTACACCTGAAGTCACTACGCTCATCACATGTCATTGGGTATACTTTGATGTCATCAAAGGTAATCCTAAAATATGGGTTGCCATAAAGGTGATGATTGGGTAGCTTTGACACATGGGGATTTGAGTGTGAGTGATGCAGATAGGATATGGCCCTCCTACATGAGTTTGATATCCAAGGCCTCTTGATAAGCGAGATTGTAAAATGTATGGTCATACTGATGTGGTTCAATATGTCATATGTAAACTCATACGCATCTCAAACAGTCTACTCTAGTTCAAAAAACATGGATTGAATTTGGAGAGGATGGCAATTTCATGCCTCGAGTTCAATCCAGATAACAGAGACAAAGGAACTATACGATTATTATAACACTTATCATGCATTGTAGGTTGAAGTTGTTCTACAACTTTGCAAATTTCTTGGGTAGCAATGATGTGTAACTAGGCACCACTCTTTTCTTGTGACGTCATAATTTGTTATGGACATTCACTGCCAATATAATTCTAGACCTATAGGGTCACACACATAGGATACACTTAGATTAAAAGAGTATATTCATGAATGATGTTTAGACTAAATACTAAAGGTGTTTAGGTATTTAATTAAACAATAACTAAATTGACTGGACTCAAAATCATCAAGTTCAAGTGCTGGATTGACTATTTGGAGTGTCAGGTTGATTAGAAACTGAATTGCTTGAATTTTTTCAAAACTAGGGCACAAGATGACCATATTACGTGAGTGAAACGACCATCTCACATGATGGTCTTGAGACGACCGTCTCTCCATGAGTGAGATGATTGGTTCGTGGTCATGAGATGACTATCTCATGTGAGTGAGATGACTAATTTGTGGTCGTGAGACAACAAGCTCGTGTGAGCAAGATGCCCACTTCAAGGGGAAATTTGACTGCATAAAGTATTAGTGTTTACGTCATGTGGTGCATTAATGGGATTTGAATTGCCAATGTGATTTATAATAGGAAACTACATGAGATGACCATATCGCTCACCAAAAGACTATTTCACTATGTGAGATGACTGTCTTGCAGTTCGTAGGTTCTAGAACATTCATGATTTAGGACCCTTCTACTCCCACACCAATCGGGAAGCCTAACCCTGGCCTCTACTATAAATAGAGGGGTATTGCAGAATCAGTTGCTTTGACAATTATTGTCCTCTTTGGTTGTGGTAACCAATACAGAGCCCAAGCAAGTCCTACCCATTAAAGGGAGGGATAGAAAGGGAGAGAACAACTGAGGATCATTTGTGGGAGAGCATGTCGGTGACTAGTATGCTGACAGAAGGGGACAACTCCATCTCGTTGGCTATGGTAGAGCAATGTGGAGTTCTTGGTGGTCCGTGTGGACTACTCTAGAGGTGGGAGGTTGTTGTATGCCACTTGGAGGACAACATTAGCCTACAGTTTGTGGTGAGACTACAGACATTGTTCCTGTATATTGTTCATGGTGAAGACCAAGAGTTACACAAACATCATCTAAGAGAAACTAGATGAAAGTTTTGCATCTACAACGATGAGGATTATGTCACTAGACTTGCTCCAGGACCTGGTACATCCTCAAAATCATCATTTTCATTATACAGTTATTGACACGATCTGCTGGTTTCTGGGGAATATGGCAATAAAAATGTTTGTTTCTGCTGCTTATATATGTGCCCTATATCTGAGTAGTGGTATCAGAGCCATGTGAATCTACTATATTATGGAATGACGATATAATCAGATTTTGGTTTTATCATTTACTTATTTCATGTGGTGTGAATAATTTCTTGTCCAATCAAATTCCGTGATAATCCAAACTTATATATATACATATATATATATGTGTGTGTGCGTGTAATTTACATGCATCATTGTAAAAGTGAGTTTTGATGGTGGATGTGTAGCATGGTTATGGATAATAACCCCTATTATCTGTGCATGGTTGTATGGTTGGTTAATCTTGTTTTATCTCAGTCTGCGTACTGAGCCTCTATCTTATTTTCCCAATGTGAAGTTAATTATTTCCTACCCTTGCTCCCCTCGAATGTAACTCGAGGTTTCTTATAATCATGTAATAGTATGATAGTTTATTTTCCTATTATGTCAAAGAAGAAAGACGTTTTGATGATGCCAAATGATTGTCTTGGAGACGGCTCGACTGGCTGGAGGACCAAGGAGGACCAGAAGGATGAGTCAAACCGATTAGCTAGTGGACCCAACCGATCAGTTAGAGGAGTCGGCAGATGGTGGAAAGAAGAAATAGATGATTAGTGAGACAACCAAATGACCAGTCGGGTGGCAAGCCGATCAGTTCAAAGGTTGAATAGATCAACCCAGATTGGAAAGCATGGATCTTCATCAACAATAGGTTTCATCATGTGATGTAGTCTTTAGTTGTGGTAATTCCTTGTGGCTCCAAGGAATTATATTAGTCTAGATATAACCATTGCTATTTATATTGCATATTTTAATTGTGGGTAATAGCATGTATATGGTACGCAGTATATATGTGTTGATTGGATAAAGTATATCTATTTATACAAAAACCCTCAAATAAAATATTTAGTCTAAGATTCTTTCCATTAGAAACACACATGTAAAGCTTGATTGACCAAGCATAGATTTGCACAAAGCATGGTGTGTCATCTATTTCATGGAAGTGCGATGGTAGGTATGTAGATCTACCAAAGAAGGGTACATATCATATCATGTTGGCTTTTAGGTCAAGCTTAACTGGTGATAACCTAGTGAGACTAGGCACCAGAGGCATGTAGATGATTATGGCAAACAGTTGTGCATATCATATATCCAATAATTACATACGATGCAATTGGAAAATGTTGCCTACCTAAATAGTCAAGTTGTGGGTGATCAACCAAAGATGATTCATGACTTGATGAAACATGGTTCTTGACCATTAGAAGATTATAAACTGCAATCTTTCAAATTGATACATGAGGGTTATCAATTTGAACAACATAGTGGGAGTGATAGTTAATTAAAAACCTAATTAATATCCTAACTTATCAAATCAAACAAATCAAAAATGTTTTGAAAAGTTGCAATATTCTTTGTAGAATCTAATGTCAAATACAAACATGTTTTATACTAAGAAGAAAAAGATATTTTGGCCATCTGATGACCCTAGGTGAGGCTCAAATGTGGGCCTATTTCCTACTGACATCTCTCATCCAGAGTGTGGAGTGAAGATTCTAGGTGGCCCAGTTTCTACAGACGCATACTTTACGAAGGAACTTCTCCAAAAATGTGTGATGAAGACCCTTGATATGGTGGATCTCATATCCTCACTCCAGGACCCACAATGTGAGCTTCTTCTTCTTAGGTCTTGTGTTGGGATGCCCAAACTGTTGTTTGGTCTTCATACAACACCTCGTTCTTCTATCACACATGTGTTGGACATTTTTTATCACAGTCGTCAACGTTGTCTGGAGCATATTGTGGTTGGTGATGACCCAGGTTTTGGTGATTTACAATGGTGTTTGGCTACACTTCCTATGCATCTTGGGGGATTGGGGATCAATTCCTCTCATGATTTTAGTAATTTTTCTTTTGTTGCCTCTCGGATACACACTAAAGATCTCCAAGACCAGATGTTGTGTGATGTCGGATGCGTGCCTGCAAGGCTCCCCATTGTCCAAGCACATGCAAGCATATGCAATATCTTGCCATCTTTTTGTTGGTCTACGTTGACAAGTATGCCTTCTGCCACCCCAAAGACCCAGTCGATTTTGGCAAACGCTTATTAGAAAACGGACATCTAGCAAATCATGGAAAGAGACCTATCCTTACGGTAGCTGGCTATTCTCACTTCTTTACAAGCCGACCATGCATAAGATTTATTGAGGGTTGTTCCTATTGATGGCCTTGGTCTGTGTATGTCACCCATTGAGTATCGTGCTATCCTTCGGTATCAGATTATGATTCCCTTATATCCAGGTGATGAACATTGTCTAGTTTGCAACATCACAGATCTTGATTCCTTTGGTGATCATGCAGTGTACTGCCACTCGTGACCTAGTTATAAGTTTTGTCATGATGTTGTTCGGGATGCTCTCTTCAACATTATCTCTCGAGCTGGGTTAAAGGTTATGAAAGAAGCTCCTTTGGCCTTCCTAGGCACTCAATCTGATGGCGTCCATTTGTAGCGACCTGCAGAAATTCTTTTATTTTACTGGATGAATAAAAAACATGCCTATTTTGACCTTACATGAGTTTCTCCCTTGACATGTATCCTTTCAAAAAACTTTAAAGTAGGACAGGAAGAGTCTGAGGTAGCGGTACAAAAAGTTCATAAACATGGAGCAGCTTGTGAGGCCAATAAACATCATTTTCTACCTTTATCCTTTGACACCTTTGGGGTGCTTGTCGATGATGCAATTGCTCTTCTTCGACGCCTTCAACGTATAATAAACAGGAATCTTATGATGCCTTCATCTACATGTAATGATTTTATTTTTGGGTCCTTGAGTTTTTCCATCAAAAAAGGATTGGCAACCCAGTTTGTTGCTCGCACTTCTGTGAGAGCATTTATGTATTCTTCTTTTATCTATCAATTGTAATCTAGAATTCAAATCACACGTCCTTAAGAAGGAAAAAATGGGATAAAGTGCCACAATTGGTTAAGGACTTTTCAATATGTTCTCAATCATGAGTGAAAAATCTATGTCCTTGAAAGGCTAGAGCCGGAGTAACCCATTCCAAATGTGCGTAAAGGCTAAATGAATGCTTACTAGAAGCATGCCAAAGATGCCATAGACATTGAGCACTTTATGCTATGTTGTATGAACTATGAGTTGCATGAACAACATGATCACATGTACATTCTCTAGATGGTAATGCATCTTAAGAATCATGTAAAGCAATCAATGTGTAATGTCTTTAGAGTGTTGTTTGAGTACAAACTGATAGAGGGAGATCTAAGATAAACCCATGTGCTCAATATGATTGGGAATGCAGAAAGACTGAGATTTCTGTCAGTTCAAGAGTTGACCATGGGTATGATTCTATAAATCATTGTGTGAATCATATAGTCAGTTTAGCAAATGATTGGCATGTTGATGCCAAAGCAAGGAAGAAGAAGGAAAATTTTTTGATGGTGATCAATGGAAGTAGTCATATGGAAAAGGCAAGGACAAGAAAAATTCTAAGGCTAAGTTGAAGTCCAAGTCTTTTGCACTCAGTTAATTGAGAAGGGTAAGTGGAAAAGGAATCTATCCTTTTAACTTAATGGATTAGGGAAAGAAAGTGCCATCATTGTCACCTATGTAGACATTGGAGAGGAACTATCCTCTTTATAGAGGATAAGAATGGAGATAGAGATCTCTACTTCAGGACCTAAAAAGAAATAAGCTAGAAATGTGCGGAGAAAGGGTTGTTGCCTCCACAATTGGAAGTAGTCATTCATGGGCATGCAATAGAATAGTGAATTGCTATTATGTATACTCCATTGATGATAACATCGTGTATATTGTATGGACAAGAATAAATTGATGTTTCATTTTAAATATAGGATCTTTTATGGCAATGCCCTATGTCTCACAAGCTATACTTGATAGTTGTAAAGACAAATATGTGTATGACACATATACCGAATGACCTGATGAATCAAACAATGAAAGCATATAGCATTGTCATCTAGAGAGCATAAATGAGAACTGCATTTCTAGAATCCATATGATGGTTATCAAGACTCTTTTGGTTATTGAACCAGTAGAGACATGCATATCTTATTTATTGTGCAGAATGACAAAAGCATCTCCACTAGATGTAGTGGGAGCGAAACTATTCTATTAGGGCCCTATACACAGTGATGTATATTGACCTTTTTAGAATGAATGTTGTAGTTGCAAGTACTTCATTATATATTTACTGATGTTATCAGTAGATATGGAAATTTGTATATAATGAAATACAAGTCTATCTCTCTTGAAGTGTTCAGGAAGATCATAGATGAAGTACATGTTGGGTTTTAGGGGAGGCAGATAAGGCAGCGGAAACAAAAATTTTCTCCTCCCCAAACCCAGAACAAGGAAACATGTCAATGTCTATACAATAGGAAAGGGATGGTTTGTGGAATCATACCTTGTCCCGAGGCTTGCTCGGCGACAATACCTCACAGCTAGTGCAGTCTTCGCCTCCGGTCTTGGACGGTGTCTGTGCAGCTCCTGGTCGCACCGGGACTGACAACTCCTGGTCTCACCGAGACTGTCGGGATTGACAGTTGTCCTCCAAGCGACAGAAATCTCCCGCCTCTGATGTAGTCCACACAGACAACCTGGAACTCCAATCTCCTTGTCCCACAAGGAATTGGAAGGAGTCGCTCCCTCCTGTCAGCGTACTAGTCGCCAACACACTCTCCTGCCACCAATCGCTTTCTGCAGTTGTCTTTCCCTTGCTGTGCCTCCCTTATCAAGTAGCACTTGCTCGGGCTCTCTCGGTTACCAAAACCAGAGAGAACGACAACTTTACAGAGCAACTGGTTGCACTGAGTTGTTGTCTGAGAAGCCCTCAATACCCCTATATATAGGAGGGTCTTGGGACAGGGTTCTCTATCCCGAGCAATATGGGACTAAAGCAGGAGTAGAAGGGTTCGAGATTTTCCACAAAAACAACCAACTCAGAACCTAAACTGATCGTTTCACAACTGAAACGGTCGGTTGGGGACCTGAGCCGGTCGGTTAACACCTCAACCAACCGGTTGGGACACCTCAACCGATCAGTTCACTTCTGAACCAGTCGGTTCATGGTCCTGATCAGTTCCTGATTGACTTTCCTTCTTTTGTTTCTAATTGGTATCAAATACCAATCCTTATTCCAATTGAATTAGACAAGTAAAACAAAAAGAATTTTCTCACCGATCTTACTTTCCCAACTTGCTCGGTTGGACCAGTTGAACCGATCAGTTCAACACTTGAATCAGTCGTCTCACCCTGTCCATGAGCCGATCGACTCACAACCTGATCCGATCGGTTCACCAAGCTAAGCCGATTAGTTCATCACATGAGTCGATCGGTTGGGAGTGCAGATTGTGCAGAAACAATCAATTGCAATTCCAATCAATCCGATACTCTAATCAAGCTGTCCAACACCTTGAACACTATGATTTTGAGCTATCAATTAATTGAGTGTTTAATTAAACTACTAAACTCCTTTAGTAATCAATCTAAACATTGTTTGTGGACAAAACTCCTTTTCCAGGTTAAATCCTATGTGTGTGACCCTGCAGGTCCTTTTTTACGTTGGCAGTGAAAGTCCATAACACTTATGACTTCACAAGCAAAGAGCGGTGCCTAGTCACACATCAGTGCTACCCAAGTGAAATAGAAAGTTGGAGAACAACTTTCAATCCTAAAATCCGTGTATGGTGTTACAGTGAATGTATAATTCCTTTGTCACTGATATCCCGAATGAACTCGAGGCATGGAACAGTAATCCTGTCAATGTTCATTCACTTTCTTGATCTCAGAGCAGATTGGAAGAGATATGTATGACATCAATATCACATACTGATTCACACATGTGTGCACGCCTTTCTCAATCCTACTCATCAAGTGGGCATGGATATCAAGCTCCCTCAGGAGGGACAAATCCCATATCTATCACTCAACCCTCAATAGCCCATGTGTCAAAGCCACCCAATCATCACCTTTATAACAACCCATGTTTCAGGACTGCGTTTGATGATGTCAAAGTGTACCCAACGACATGTGTTGAGTGTAGTGATTTCAGGTCAAAGAATCACATTCACCACCATCACTGTGAGTACTTACTGTGACTACCATGTCATGGTTCCATTTGTCAAAAACTCACGGTGGGTCTGTCTGATACACTTGTTCTCTAACAAGTACCTATGTGTTTGGTTTGATATCTCTATATCATGACTAATGAGATTCTATCATCAACCAACACCACAATCTAGTGTTGTGTGTCATCGCTGTCTATCTACCTTCCACAATGACATCCAACTAGGGACATAACAAGAATGTACAAACTCTTAGCATATGTATGATCTCATCGTCCATGTCCTCAACCTGAAAGCATACGTCATTGAGTACTGTCATTCTCTAGACATTCAATCTGTTATATCACTATCTCATATGACTGAACCAGAAAGAATTGGAAGCTTTCCTTTGATGTTTATCAAATCAATCTTAATGTATCCCATCAATCATCCCATGATTGGCTCTCAGGGCATACATACCAACATACTCCCACTTGCACTGTGAGCCAATCACCCTTGAATCATATTCATAGTGATCTTCAAACATGTCCCACATGTTACTGTGCTCTAGTGCGAACATAGTGAGTTATGGCAACACCTTGCCATAGTCAGTATAAATTGCATGTCTCACAGAGGTTTTCGAGATCAAGAGGTTTTCGAGAACTATCTCTATAGATCTCTATTCCTATCACATAGGAAAGATCTCTATCTTCCTTAAAGATAATTTCCACTTTTGGATTTCCATTCTAGAACATTTCCATTTCACATCAATATGTGGAATGTGAATACGCTCCCACTAAATCACAGATCCCTTCTTTATCTTTGACATATCAGTCAAACCCTTTGACTATATCATCAAAGTAAAGATCCAATTCTGAGTTGCTTGTACTCAATCAATCACATTGATTAAGACTTACCCTTCATTGATCATATCAAACATTAGGGTTTGTCCTTCTTCATAATTGCCTCTACTGTCCTCAACATGTCCAACAACTCTGTCAACGCTTGTCAAAGTTGTTCATGTAGTAGCTTATCATGAATTGTATGATTCTCGCAACATTTGCAGTATCATACAAATAACCAACTCTTGGCTCAGAGGGAATCCATCTTAGTTAGGTTTTTCCATATACCCAATCATTATTGAGTGTGTGAATACCTTACTGGATCTCCTTCTGTCATGACATACTAGGACAATGTCCTTCAGACATCATATGTCTCATGTTGTCTCTGCAACTCATAGTTCAGAGAACACAACATTAAGCACTCCTCATCAATGTCATCCTCGGTATGCTTCCATAAGCATACTTTCCGCCATTGATGTGGTGGGATTGAGTTCATCTGGTCTTGGTATAACTAGGCCTTAGAGCTTTCGCTCTTTGATTGAGAACACTTCTCATCATCCTAACCATTTGTGGAATTATTCCCATTTAATTTGTTGGTCTCAAAGATGGATCGCAAATAAAGTGATCATTGTTGATTAACCATTTAACGAAAGGAAATATATGCAATTTTAGTCCAAAACTCCTTTTGACTTATTTATTTGATTTGAAAAGTTGACGATATAATTAGGCCTTTAATTAATTATCGCTCCCACTATTTTAGTTCAAATTGATAGCCCTCACCATCAATTCAGAAGATTGCAGTGTACAACCTTCTAGTGGGCAAGATCCTAAAATCCTCTAAGTCATGGACCGGCTTGGGATGTCACCCACAACTTAGATCTCTCAGGTAGGCAACTCTTGCCAATTGCATCATATGCAACTCTTGATAAGATGTCATATGCAACTCCTTGCCATCAGCATCTCCATGCCTCAAGGTGCTAGATCCTATCTAGGTCACCTTGTTAAGTCTGACCCAAAGCAAACACGATGAATACGAACCCTACTTTGGTAGACCCACACATTCATCCTTCACACTTCCACGAGATAAACGGTGCACCACTCTTGGGCATGCCCACACTTGGTCGATCAAGATTTTCACGTGTGTCACATTTGGAAGGCATATAAAACTTAATATTTAACGAGGGATTTGGTTTTATATACATATATATATATATATATATATCCAATCACCACAATACATAGTATGTATCATATACATGCTATATCCCATAGAAAACATGCAAAACGATAAAAGCGATGATTATGGCCATCCTAATGTGATTCCTCGAGCCAAGAGGAATCACGGTCATCTAGGTCTACATCACATGCAACCTGTAAAAGATGAACTTTGTGCTTTGCCTTTCTGGGTTTGATCACATGACTGATCGGCTCGCCATTAGGCCGGTCTGTTGGGTGCCACTAGCCGATCGGTTGGCTCCTCCAACCGATCGGTTCGCCTGGTCATCATGCATCTCTCCATGGCCGCCACCCGCTCGTCTCACTCCTCGAACCGATCATCGACCGATCGGCTCACTCCTTGAACCGATCGTTTCGAACGTCAACCGATCGGTTCACTCCTTGAACCGATCATCTCAGCTGTCGTCAGGATGTCCTCCGTTCTTCGACATAACACTGTGGCATACCATTTCAGATATCAGAAATGCATCCCCCTCCATTCCAGGGGGACCCAGACGGTCAGGGGCCTAGCAGAAAGAGTCGTTTCAGAAGCCGAGAATGAAGGAGAGATTCAGATTCAAGTTCTACTCTTATTCATCTCTTGGAGTCAAATCAGTAAGGGAGTTCATTTACTTAGTTGTTTTCAAAGCTATTTGGCACCCAACGCCAATCTTCAAGCCGGCGAGTGGAATAGTAATGCGAGTATATATCTCCATCAGGAAATAAAATTCTATCCTATTTTACATTGTAAAAAGAGAAACCTCGAGTTATATTCGGGGGGAGCAAAGATAGGAAAGAAATATCGAATTATTTCAAGTTACATCAAGAATAGGAGAAGGAAGATCGGTGCGTAGACCAAGATGCAAGAAACCACATACAACCATACACAGATAGGGTTTATTGGCCATAACCATGCTATACATCTACCACAAAACTCGTTTAAGGGAGACGCATATCGAGTGCATTCATAATACATATCATATATGTAAATTGGGATTTGTGGATTTAGGATTGAACATGCATAAAGCCAATTTTATTCACATCATATGTAATAAATAAAGGCGACAAACCAAAATCGATCATATCGATAATCCTAAATTATAGAGAAGTTGACGTGGCTCTGATACCACTGTTGGGTTTTAGGGGAGGCAGAGACGGCAGCAGAAACAAAAATTTTCTCCTCCCCAAACCCAGAACAAGGAAACGCGTCAACGTCTATACAATAGGAAAGGGATGGTTTGTGGAATCATACCTTGTCCCGAGGCTTGCTTGGTGAAAATACCTTGCAGCTAGTGCGGTCTTCGCCTCCGGTCTTGGACGGTGTCTGTGCAGCTAGTCGCACCGGGACTGACGACTCTTGGTCTCATCGGGACTGTCGGGATTGACAGCTGTCCTCCGAGCGGCGGAAATCTCCTTTCTGAAGTAGTCCACACGGACTACATGGAACTCCAATCTCCTTGTCCTATAAGGAATTGGAAGGAGTCGCACCCTCCTGTCAGCGTACTAGTCACCAACACACTCTCCTTCCACCAATCGCTTTTTGCAGTTGTCTTTCCCTTGTTGTGCCTCCCTTATCGGGTAGCACTTGCTCGGGCTCTCTCAGCTACCAAAACCAGAGATAACGACAACTTTACATAGCAAGTGGTTGCACTGAGTTGTTGTCTGAGAAGCCCCCAATACCCCTATATATATAGGAGGGTCATGGGATAGGGTTCTTTATCCCATGCAATATGGGACTAAAGCAGGAGTAGAAGGGTTCGAGATTTTCCACAAAAACAACCAACTCGAAACCTGAACCAATTGTTTCACAACTGAAACGGTTGGTTGGGGACCTGAGCCGGTCGGTTGACACCTCAACCGATTGGTTCACTTCTGAACCGGTCGGTTCGTGGTCCTGATCAGTTCCTGATTGACTTTCCTTCTTTTGTTTCTAATTGGTATCAAATACAATCCTTATTCCAATCGAATTGGACAAGTAAAACATAAAGAATTTTCTCACCGATATTACTTTCCCAACTTGCTCGGTTGGACCAGTTGAACCGATCGGTTCAACACTTGAACCGGTCGTCTCACCCTATCCATGAGTTGATCGACTCACAACCTGAGCTGATCGGTTCACCAAGCAGAGTCGATCGGTTCATCACATGAGCCGATCGGTTGGGAGTGCAGATTGTGCAGAAACAGTCAATTGCAGTTCCAATCAATCTGATACTCTAATCAAGCTGTCCAACACCTTGAACACTATGATTTTGAGCTATCAATTAGTTGAGTGTTTAATTGAACTACTAAACTCCTTTAGCAATCAATCTAAACATTATTTGTGGACAAAACTCCTTTTCCAGGTTAAATCCTATGTGTGTGACCCTACAGGTCCTTTTTCACGTTGGCAGTGAAAGTCCATAACACTTATGACTTCACAAGCAAAGAGCAGTGCCTAGTCACACATCAATGCTACCCAAGTGAAATAGAAAGTTGGAGAACAACTTTCAATCCTACAATCCGTGTATGGTGTTACAGTGAATGTATAATTCCTTTGTCACTGATATCTCGAATGAACTCGAGGCATGGAACAGTCATCCTGTCAATGTTCATTCACTTTCTTGATCTCAGAGCAGATTCGAAGAGATATGTATGACATCAATATCACATACTGATTCACACATGCGTGCCCGCCTTTCTCAATCCTACTCATCAAGTGGCCATGGATATCAAGCTCCCTCAGGAGGGACAAATCCCATATCTATCACTCATCCCTCAAAAGCCCCATGTGTCAAAGCCACCCAATCATCACCTTTATAACAACCCATGTTTCATGACTACGTTTGATGATGTCAAAGTGTACCCAACGACATGTGTTGAGTGTAGTGATTTCAGGTCAAAGAATCATATTCACCACCATCACTGTGAGTACTGACTGTGACTACCATGTCATGGTTCCATGTGTCAAACTCACAGTGGGTCTGTCCGGTACACTTGTTCTCTAACAAGTACTTATGTGTTTGGTTTGATATCTCTATATCATGACTAATGAGATTCTGTCATCAACCAACACCACAATCTAGTCTTGTGTGTCATTGTTGTCTATCTACCTTCCACAATGACATCCAACTAGGGACATAACAAGAATGTACAAACTCTTAGCATCCGTATGTTCTCATCGTCCAGGTCCTCAACTTGAAAGCATACGTCATTGAGTACTGTCATTCTCTAGACATTCAATCTATTCTATCACTATCTCATATGACTGAACCAGAAAGAATTGGAAGCTTGCCTTTGATGTTTATCAAATCAATCTTAATGTATCCCATCAATCATCCCATGATTGGCTCTCAGGGCATACATACCAACAGTACATAACTAACTTGGTAAAAGTATTAAGATATTTTGATGTGATCGATGTTGAAATATTCTAAACCAAGAATTTGAGAACCTTCTGGAGAGATCGTGATATATGATATCATGATGAACTCCACCTGAAACACAATGATAGTGTATCATGAAAGTATATCATATAGAAGGTATCACACCATGTTAAGTCATGGTGTGGTTATTGATGCGATGATTTTGAGTCGCTTTTATAGACTTGTTTTACATGTGTTTTATGTGTTTATTAGTCACTTTTGTGGTTAGTATCGCATGACTCGTTCGATGTCGTCTATAATCTCATTTTGTATCAAATCTCTCATATTTTATCTTTTTAATTATAAATGATCATATTGACATGTTTTAGCATAGCTGATTTAGCTTTATCTTGGAATTTTAGGAAAAATGAGTATACACATCTGTCGATGCCATCGACCTGTGTCGATAGTATCGACACAGTTATAGGGAGATAGCCGCAAGAAGCCAAGATGAGTCGATACTATCGAGATACCTTCAGCGAGCCATCAATCAACGTGTTGATAGTATCGACACAATGTCGATACAATCGATGATGCCCACCTGTAGTGTCAGAAGGGTGACAAAACCGACGCCTAAAATGGGTCGATACCATCGACCCGCGTTGATGGTATCGACACCATCAGGATATGTTTTGTCTCAGATCGATCTTGATCGGACAGTGGTGATCTTTTGGCGACCAAAAGTGGTCCATATACCTCATGACGGCGGCCCTAAGCAGATTATCACGCCATTAGGCGCGACACACATCCCGAGGAGGTGTAGAGAGGAGAACGGAGCCCAGAATCACGCCCTGATCATTCCGAGAGCCACAGAAGATGATTTCCACCACCGAAAGGTTGTAGATTGTGCACTGTACGTCAAGGAATGCTTGGATCTTCTCCGTTCAGGGGTTTACATCACTTTTATTCACATTTCTCCATGTTTTCCCTTTCTCTCATCATGTCTTTCGTTGAGATGAACATGCGGGGCTAATCCCCTTTGTCTTCAGGATTAGGAGTAACCCGGGTAATCGTTGTATGACATTTTTATCATAGTAATTCATATTTTGTCTCTTAAATCCATGGTATGATTTCATTTTCTCCATTATATCATTATGATTGATCACCTTAATGATAATCTGATGCCTTTAATTTCTTTGAAAGAAGAATTAACGGTTGAAAAGAGACGAAATTCACATTAATTAATAAATCCCTTGAACAAGGTGATGTACGGTTAATGGTGGAAACCCACAGTTTGGTCTTCATGCACCTAGTTTAGGGTATATGTTACTACGATCGTGGAACCGACCTAGATTTAGGTAGTGAATTCTATCACGACAGTGAACAATTTTGACTACAGGCCACTACTCGGAATGAGAGATGAATTTGATTAACTATATAGAAATAAGTACAGTGAGAACCTGCGGTGAAACCACAATCCTAAAGATTCCCATTTAAATTGATTAAACTAAACATTTAATCGATTGCTTTGTTTTCTTTTATTTTCTTTTCTTTTTCAATCAACTCTTAAATCATTTTAATCGGTCTAGCTGATTGTGAGTAGTTAGTAGTAGTCTACCAACAATTATGTTTCCCTGAGTTCGACTCGGGCCTCACTAAGGCCTATATTACTCTAACGCGTGCACTTGTGTTATACGCACGGTAAAAATCGTGTCAAGTTTTTGGCGTCATTGTTGGGGACACGGCAACTGTCGGCACTACGAGTGTTGCAAGCGGCCACTCTAGGCCATTTTTTATTTTATTATTATTTTTGAAATTCATCGTTTATCTTTCATATTTAGCAATCGTCTAGCACTGTACTGAATCAAAAATTTATTACCTTGCAGGTACCAGTACATGGTGAGGACGCGTAGCACAGAGTACACACTGCCATCACCACAGGTTCCACCGTTGGGATCAGACGACGAAGAGAACAATATTCACGATCAACCTGAGGGCATAGATTCGGACTCTGAACCAGAAGCCATGGCGGAAGAACAGACAATATGGGAGAAGGAGCTGAAAAGAATCCAAGGTCTCCCCCTCAATAATGTTAATCTCAAGAAGGCGGAAGATATATCCAAGGAATTACAATATTGGCTGCAAAAGAATGAGGAGTATTGGGCTGCCCGGGCACAGGTAAAAGAGCTGAAAGAGGGTGACCGGAACACGGCATACTTCCACCAGAAGGCATCCAATAGAAGACAAAGGAACTGGATTGAAGGCATAGAAGATGACAGTGGCAATCTTAGAAAAAAGGAGAGTGAGATCATACAAATTTTCCGGAACCATTTCTCCAATCTATTCCAAGCTAGCAATACATCGGGGTTTGAGAAGGCAACCAAGGGCATTAGAAGGGTTGTAATAGACAAGCAACGGTTGGTTCTGGAAAGTGATATAACGGATGAGGAAATCCGGAATGCTATAAACCAAATGCATCCAAACAAGGCACCCGGGCCAGATGGGATGAAGGCAATGTTCTATCAAAAATATTGGGATACAGTCGGACAGGATGTGGCTAGTTACATCAAGGGTTGGTGGAAAGGGGAGTACAGTATAAGGGCTGTAAATGATACTTTAGTGGTGCTTATACCGAAGGTGGAAAAGCCAAAGATGGTGGGGGAGTATCGTCCAATCAGCCTTTGCAACGTGATTTATAAGATTGCCTCCAAAGTGATGACAAACTAGTTGAAGCCTCTTATGAACAACGTGATTTCTGAAAACCAAAGTGCCTTTATCCCGGGTAGGTTGATCACGGACAATGCATTGATAGCTTATGAGTTGTTCCATACTATGAAGAGGGACAAGGGAAAGAAGAAGGGCAGCCTTGCTTTGAAGCTTGATATGTCAAAGGCTTATGACCATGTGGAGTGGAAGTTCATGTTTTATGTGATGGAAAAGATGGGGTTTGGTGGGACGTGGATAGATAAAGTCAGTGACTGCATTACAACTGTCCAACACGCATTTGCCATCAACGGAGACCGAACCCGAAGCACAGCCCCAGCACGAGGACTTCGCCAGGGTGACCCTCTCTCTCCTTATCTTTTTCTTTTATGCGCAGAAGCTTTTTCTACCTCACTTACTGTGGCTACACAAGATAATCTCTTACACAGAATCCAACCGTGTAGGGGAGCCCCCCGAATCTCACATCTTTTCTTTGCGGATGACAGTATTCGTTTTGCTAGAGCTACCACTGCAGAATGCTTGAAGTTAGCTAAAATTATCAGCCAATATGAATAGGCATCCGGACAAAAAATTAATTTTTCAAAGACAGAGGTGGTTTTCAGCAAGGGAGTACAAAGAGGAAAGCAAGAGCATCTAAAGAATACGTTGGGAGTGAGGGAGGTGGATCATCATGCAAAGTATCTTGGGTTACTAACAGCAATAGGGAGGTCTAAAAAGCACGTTTTCAGCTTTATAAAAGATAGGATATGGAGGAAGTTCCAAGGGTGGTCGGAAAAGCTTTTATCTAAACCAGGGAGGGAGGTGCTTATTAAAGCGATGGCACAGGCTATACCTACGTACGTAATGAGCCTTTTCCAGTTACCATGGGGAACCATTGAAGAGATTCAAAGAACTATAACTAGATTCTGGTGGGGCGCAAAGGACAAAGAGAGGAAGATGTCGTGGATGAGCTGGAGCAACCTGTGCAGGCCCAAACGCCAAGGAGGAATGGGTTTTAGAGATCTCAATGTCTTCAACCAAGCACTTCTAGCAAGACAATTTTGGCGGCTAGCAAACAACCCGGAGGCGCTGGTGACTAAAGATCTCAAAGCTAGATATTTCCCAAGGACATCAATATGGGAAGCCAGAAGGGGCCATGACCCAAGCTACACATGGAGGAGTGTATGGGGCGCCAAAGCACTGCTGATTGAAGGAACACAGTGGAGAGTGGGCAACGGGGATGATATCAATCTTTGGGAGGACCACTGGATACCAGAGGAGGATGAGACACTCGCACATCTTAAGAATGAAAGGAATGAGGAATACAACCGAGTTAGTGATCTTATGACAGAAGAAGGGATAGCATGGGACCGTCTACAAGTACAGGACTGCTTTCCAGAGATCTATGCTGGGAAGATTTGTGCTATTCAGCTAAGTAATCGTCGACCTTAGGATTCGTTGATGTGGTGGCCAGCAAACAATGGGGATTTCACAGTCCTCTCAGCTTACTGGTTGCGGTTGATGGGGGGACTTCGGTGGAAGGAATGGTGTTCTTTCGAGTTCCCTCATGATCTCATCGAACATCACGTTGTTGTTGCCCCGCTGAAGCTCCTCTCCCGCCTCTGCAATTTTAGAAACATGGATGGGAACTGCGGCCGTCTCTTCCACGGCAGAGCCCGAAGTTTCCGTCCCGGTGACCTCAACAATCACCAGCTCTTTCTCAGCCACCACTGTCGTTGATGGTGCGGTGGCCGGTATGGTTGGAGCAACGGCAGCTTGATCAGCAGTTTTCACCGGCAGTTCTGGGGCTGGCCTCTCTGTGGCCCTGATCGTGTTGGCGGCAGTCGTGCTATTAGCTATAACTTCGATCTCGGCGGTGGTGAAGACCAACTTCTCCTTGTCGTAGTTGGCGCAGCGAGGAAGGGGAAGGAGTATGTCCGTCCTTGAAAACTTGTAGAAGAGACTTCCCCTCTCCTTCCTGATGATGTTGGTCCTCATCAGAAATTTGGTGGCAAGCACCTCATTGCCTTGCGTTCTAGTATGGCTGCGCAGCTCGAACGGGTACCCGAGTCCTGCTGCGATGAGGTTGTTAATGCCGCCCATGCAGTACTCCTTAGTGGTCTCCTTCATTGGATGCAACCTGTTCAGCAAGAACCGACCGAGGTTGATCACTCGGCCCTCCATAATATGCCACATGACGTGGAGCTCTTCCGTGTAGATGCTGCTGGATTCGTTCTTGCTAAACAGCAAGCATGCCACCAGCTTGTGCACGATCCTCCAGAAGCAGGAGTGTACTGCCACAACCTTTGCTTCTGGCTTAAATGAAGATTCGTCGGTAAGCCTTCCCCAAAACTCCACAGGATTGAACCCATCTTCCTCGATGATCCTCTCACCATTGTCCATCCGATTCTTCTCTTCCTCGCTGGAAGAGAAGATCTCGTTTAAGAGCTTATCGGAGATGGCATGCTCTGAATTGTACAGCCGGGCCTGTAGTCTGTCTGGCCCGCCGAATTTTTCTTTCTCTGCTGCCGAATTCCTCACCCGGCGGACAGAGGACATGAACTCCATGGTCAGCTTGGTGTACGAAGAAGTCTGGCTGAAGCAGATCTTCTTTAGACCTGCCGCCGCAAGGACGCTCTTCAGCCTCTTCACGATCCAAGCTCATCAAATGAGGCTCTATGGCAGAACCTTCTTGGCTTGTACGTCTTGGGTACCAGCTTAGCATAGCGGCGAGCATGCTCGTCGTCTCTTGGCTCGAAACTCCCCGAAAAGGATTTCGGGAGTCCTGCTGCTGGTGTTGGCGCTGCTGCAAGTGGTGTAGGTGCTGGTACTGGAGTTGCAGCTTCTCCAACCCTTGCCTTCTTTTTTGTCCCCTATGTCCCAGCCTGTCCTGGGTTTGGGTGCTTGGGTCTGGCAGCCTGCCCTTCAACAGTAGTCTTAGGGTAGACCCTCCTGCCTTGTTCGTCGACTGGGACAGTAGTCATCTTAATGCGGGCCATCTCTCTAAGTCAACAAAAGAAATATCTTGATTAAATATGTTGGCCCTGGGAAGAAATATAATAAAGAATAGACGTGTGACCCTATATTATCTTGTACAAAAACTGCCTGATACTCCTGTATCGGGCGACACACTGGTTTCAGCAGCGAAGCCCTGTGCCCGATACAAGAGATTGGTATCGCCCGATACGTCGAAAGATTCAATCGCGCGATAAAGATAGGTCGGAAAGGCAGAGAACGCGCGTCAGGTCTGTCGCTCAAAGAAAGGTGTGACGTGCGATACGAGGATGATAAGACGAGGTGCCCGATATTTTCTTTTTAAAGAAAAGTGGCGTGTCGCCCGATAACAAAAACAGGCGATGCGATGCGCCTGCAGCAGTCGAGGAGATCGCCGACAGTGCAGAGGTGGAGCAAAGTCCGCCCTCACCGTGGCCATCCCCAATCAGAAGAGAGGGCAAGGCGGCAGCACCTGAAAAAGTGCTTACTCCCCACCTGGCGGGATCTGGTTCACGAACGATTTTCATAGATTCTACCTCTCCGGGTGGACCTTCACGCGGGCTAGATATCGCGAAAATGGAAGGGAGATCCACCGGACCCCTCCGTCACTTGGAAAGATGCTCGGAAACAAACTCGATGATCTGCGGGAGGTAACAACCATCAACTCTGCTACTTATACTTCCCTGACCCGCAAACTTGCATCTTTTCAAGAAAAGCAGGACAACCACGAGATCAGGCTGAACAGCCAGGAGAGCGAGTTGCTGGCTCTAGCGAGCATACCCGGCGGACTAGAGGCCTTAAATGCAACAACGTAGCAAGTTCTCCAACGGCTTGACAGGCTAGAGGAGAGGATGGACAGAAGCGACGACCATCCACGCTGAAGGCAGCCGAGACGGTCTCCGTCACCTCCCAGCCGGAGCCCTGGTCCCTCTTCTTCAGGTTCCCTCTCGGGAACGACGTCCCCATCCTCCTCCTCTAGCGGGCGATCATCAACGCCCAAGGACGGGACACAACGAGGATCTGCCGAAGGGTCTCCCAGCAGACAGGAGAGCTCTTTGGGTTTGGGAGATGCTAACGTCTCCATCTCCCTAAATGAAGTTGAAGATGATGGCACAGACATCAGCATCGGGGAAGACTCATCTGATGAGTCCGAGGGAGAGGTGGGGGATGTCTACACAGTGAATAACAGACATCCACCCCGAGGAAAGTGCTCGTTTGCGGACAGATTCCACGAGCCGTCCGAGATACCCTCCTTCGAGATGGCCGACTTCGATAGAAGAGTCGTCGGGAACCTGACGATCAGAGACCAGAAGCTACTGAATAAGGTCTTGATGTCGCAGGCTAATGAAGAAGACGTCGTCTGGAGCGACTGCTACCTCTCCCTACAACGGGGAGATCTTCGGAAGATGTTCCGCATGCCGGCTGTCGTCGGCAAATGAGTGTTCAGGGTCCTGGAGAACGCAATAATAGAGAAGATCGACAGCAGGACAGGTCAGAGACAAACATACACAGCCACCCCGACCTTGGAAAGAAGGTTGATGAAGGTAGATCAAGACTCCTGTGCAGTGGCCGACATGCTGCAATACGTTGAAGAGCATAGACCAAATCTGGTGTTGGCCCCGTACAAACAACGCAACGTGTGGTTTCTCTGTGTGGCGGACATCAGAAACTGCGACGTCCAGCTGCTGTGTTGCAGCAATGATGAAGTACCACGCTTCGGGGGTATTTTTTGCCGCCCCGAGGACGGACAGTTGAAACGCCTGCCAATACGCCTGCTACGAGCTTTAAAGCAAGGAATCCAACATCTTCAAGGACCTTGGAACTACTTCGCTATCAGAGACCTCCCCGAATAGGTAGAAGAGGGGAGCGGAAACAGCGCTATCGCCATCTTGGGTGCCATTGAAGTGCTCAACTCAATCGAAAACTTAGGATTCCTCAGAGGCATGTCCTTTTATCAGCGCAGGGGCGTCTACGCCATGCTCCTAATCAAGGACAAGCGCTATTTCCGGGATGCAGGTGTGCCAGAACTGCTACTGGACAGTGATATAGAGGAAGATTCTTCTCGATCCAGCAGCCTAGAAGAAAAAGAAGAAGAGATAGCAACTGAAATTCATGGGGCGGGAAAGTAGCTAGCAATTCTGAAAAAAGTGCATGAGGAGGAAGGCACTGCTTTGCCCGAAGCTTCTGAAGGGCAGATCAAAAATTTTGACTGCTTTTCGTGTTCAACTCTCAAACAGGAGCAGGTCAACATCATCCTGAAGAAGCTTGCCGACTCAACCCCATCAGATGTTGCTTTTCAGACAGGAGATATCATATTCCTGGCAGATGAGCTAAGGGACATGGTGAAGGAAGAAGGGTGCTTGACTGTAATAGTTACAGCCGCTTACATCCAATATATACATCCAAAGCTAGAACATGCATATATAGCCCATCCTTTGCTTTTCAATGATATCTGCCTCACCGATGAAACAGGAGCGAAGAAGATGTTCCTGCAAGAATTGAAGGATGACATCACAGACACTATCTTCCTACCTATTGTGCATTACAATCATTGGACGCTCCTAGCGATGTATACTCGGCAACGAGCAGGCATTTTCTACAACAGCTCGGACAGCAACAAGAACCATCCTGTGTCGTGTACATCAGAACCTTTGACACCCGTCGAACGCTTAGTTCGAAATATTACGACGAAGTGTCAAAGATGATTGAACCGTTCCTGGACATACAGGGAGGCAAATGGCACGAACTCCAGTTCTGCCACCGCAGTCCGCAGCAAATTCCTTTATCCAACGACTGTGGCATCTTTGTCCTGGAATGGATGGCAAGTGAAGCAACGCCTGACCATCTCCACCACACAGGATATCATAGCAAACAAGGAGAATACGTGTGGGAACTCCTATCTAATGCAGGCACAACCTCACTGGATTAAACATTACCTCACCTTATTTACTTCACAACCCTGAGGACAGAGTGTGGAGTAAGTTTGGGGGGGGTACCATGTACCAGTGAGGGAGGTACTAAAAATCTTCTGATCTCTCTGACTTAAATTCCTTATTCTTTTGTTCTTTATCCTTTTGTTCTTTCCTATATCATGTGTACATATATATGTTTATACCAAAATTTCTGAAAATTTCGAAAATTTTGCTTATTATGTTCCCATGCATATGTACAAAGTCGCTATATTAGTAAAAACCTGATGCAACTGCTTGCCAAGTTTATTTTCTTTGTGTTGAATGTGACACAAGTCCTGTTATATCTTTTTGATAATGCTGCTTCAAACGAACAAAAGAATATGTTTTGTCATGCCAAAAATTTCAAAAATACAATAATCTCGCAAACTGCTAAGAGACAAGTATGGAGAAGGAAAAAGCTGCCCAAATAGCAGGAATCTCTTTGTTCCCCCTTACCCAACAAAAACCCCAAAAAGAGAGAAAAGCCTTATGAGTGTGAATAAAAGCATGAGAGTTGTGCCCAATAAAAAAAAAGAAAAATATATATATATACACCACTTGTTTTCCAAAAGTACCCATCTTTAGGCATGGTAGATCCGGGGCAGTGGTACGTAGGATGTGAAATCACTGCTCTAAAGCCAACTGGCTTGGACTGCAGGGACCACTTGCTCGCTAACAGACCCTTACCTGGATGGACTGATGGGGGACAAGAATGAAAAACCCAAAAAGCCTTAGCCTACCCTATACACAACTTTCTGCCCCAAAAATAAAGTTGTTTGGTGTGTAAGCTAACTTCAGAATCATACAACTAAGTCTCGCCGAAGTTGTAGAGAAAAATCTTACTTAAACAATAAGGTAGGGAAAACTAAGTATTTTATTCGTATTGAGACATCATTATCTTTAAGGCATTACGATCTTTGTTTCACTTTTTGAACAAGAAGTTATACCAAGCAAGAAGAAGCATCACAAAATATAGTTTAAATATTGATTGAGGATAATCAAAATGCTAAGTTTGGGGGAGTTGATAACACTAATTTTTGTGATGTTTTTGCCCTTTGTTTTGTTATCAAAACTGCCCTTTTCTGCTATTTTCCTCTCTTTTATATGCACTTTCGCAATAATTGGCCAAGCAATGCTCTTAATCCAATTTTCCTATCTTTTGCAGAGTTTTCCTCGTTTTTGGGCAATAAGGCCGCTCCGGCCCATGAATAAGTCCAAGCCTGTCTCGGCCTCCCTGACGCTCGATACAACCCCTGCCCGACAGGGGTTGGGTGACACAAAGACGCTTGACAAAGAGGTGCCGCATGAGAAGAAGCTGACGGACGTCACACCTTCTACCCGACAGGGAGCCCGGCTCGCCCCAACAACCCAGCTTGTCGGGCGACACAGCCACCCACCGGCAGGCGCGCCGCCCGTCATGACCGATAGCCGACACCATCTACATCGAGTGACACCTCTGTATCGGCCCATCCAACGACTGGCGCATAAGGGGGCCACGTGGCGCTTCGAGCACCATGTCTTCTCCCCAACCAGCTGACTATAAATAGCAGCTATAGGGAGCCGAAAAGAAGAGTTCAGAATTCTGAGTTTTTGAATTCGGACAGTTGGGAGTTGAGCTATCTTCTGAGGATACTATGAGAGCATACGTGTCGTGCCCCAGTGCTTGTCTCGGGTGACACTAGGTGAGCTTCTCCTCATCTCGAGAGGGAGGGGACAGTTCACTTAGGACCGTCCCGAGACAACACTGTGTTGGCTAAATGGACATCTATAAATCCCTTTGTTTTGATTATGACAAACATTTCATTCTTATTGATCTAACGAGCTACTTGAGTGTGCAGGATTAAGGTGGATGACAAAGCAACTAGGGAAATCCATATGCTTACATGTTTATGTTTTCATGAAATGTAATCACCTTGTAAAAACTTGTATAAATATATAATGTACAAGTACTTAGATTTCATGTGAATCAAGCGTTAGATTCTCCCTAGCTAAACACCACATTTAGATAAGTCATTCCCTTCAAATAGGATCACATTTGCACACTCATACATATGATTAGTGCCTAAATTGAAACATTGAAATAGGATCAATCTCGGTCGACCAACTCCTCGACCGAGACACTCTCGGTCGACAATCTTCTCGACCGAGAAAGATCCAAAGTAGCCGTTAGACACAACTGACAAGGTAGTTGGCAGTTGGAGATAGACGTTGCAAATCACTTGATCCAGAGAGCCTGTCGGTCGACAAAACTTCAACCAAGTAGGTATCTCGGTCGACCATTCCTCGACCGAGATAAACTCTGACAGCAACTGTAGAGTAAATTAATTAACCGTTGCTAAAGCAACAAACTTGTACCTAACGGCTAGTTAAGCACTTAGAAACCCCTAGAAGTTGTCTAGAACGTCCTTAAGAATCCTTAGACCATTCCTATAAATAGGAAAAGCCATAGGACACTCAAACACACTTGTTACACTTGAGAAATCCTTGAGCATACTTTCAGCAAGCTGTTTGTGAGCAATTTGAGCATTGTAACAATTGGCTACTTTCATCCTTAGCTCAAAATTTGTGTCCTATAGGCTAGTATCTCCTACCCACTGCAATCACAAGTCCATACACTTGGTTAGGAGATCTATACGCTTGATCTAGGAAAATCAAGCCTTGGGCTACAAAGGATAAGTTGTAATTTCCTTTTTCCTTTCTTGTTCTCTATTACTGTTTGTACTCTCCTTGCTACTCCTAGGTTGGAGGTTGCGGATTGGAGAGGGTGGAGATCTTCTTGGTGAAGAAGGCGACCTTGAGCTACTTCAGAAGGCTGGTGCAACGGGAGGTTACTTCTAGAGAGGAAGGCTACTTCAAGGGGGATCTTGGAGTTACTTCAAGAAGGGTACCTCGAGTTGGTGCACCT
The DNA here is from genome assembly GCA_963693085.1 of Alisma plantago-aquatica. NCBI lineage: Eukaryota > Viridiplantae > Streptophyta > Magnoliopsida > Alismatales > Alismataceae > Alisma > Alisma plantago-aquatica. Next base: position 38,674,504 of record OY856412.1, read on the forward strand.
ACTTCAAGTGAAGGCTATTCAAGGGGTGTAAAGGAAAGTATTGTATTTTTTATAAATCCTTGAGAAGGTAATAAAATAAATACTTTCAAAATCCCGGTTGGGTAAGCAACCGGGTAGTGGACTGACAACTTTAGTATTTGCTAAAGTTGGAACCACTCTAAACACCTGTCTCCTTCTTCCAATTTCAATTGTGGTTGTTTGAGTTCAATAAATTGTTAAAATTATTTTAAAACTCTATTCACCCCCCCTCTAGAGTTTTTCATTTGGTATCAGAGTAGGCTTCAAGGAACCCTAACCAGGTCTTGAAGAATGGAGGGTAATGGTGATTACAATCACAACAAAAGGTGCTGCTTGGAAAAAACTACAACATGTTGCAATTGGTGCTTAGGAACAAGCCACACAACAACTAGATGCCCATGGAGATCAAAGAAGGAAGATGAACACAAAGATTGTCTTATTGCTACAACTAGTGAAGAAGAAGAAGAGGTAAGTCTTTTTGATTTATCTAAAGAAGAACTAGTTGCTAGTCTTGAAGAAACACATATTAAATATGTTGAGTGCAAGAAGAAATTAAAGAAATCTATTAAAGCAAATGATGATATACATGCTAAGCTTCTTGCTATGACTTCCTAAAATGAAGATCTTAAAAAGATCATTGAAGATCATGATAGTAAGATAAAATCTATAGAGGCAAATTGCAATCTACTTTCTTTAGAGAAGATCAATTTGCAAACTCAAGTGAACGATCTTCAAAAACAACCCATATTGTGCACTCATATAGATTATGACACTATTGTCAAAGAACGAAACTCTTTGTCATCTAATCTAGACCAAGAAAAACTAGATATCAAGAAGAGAATGGATATGATTGCCAAGTTATAACAAAAAGTTAGTAGTTTAAATAACAATGGCATTCTTGATCAAATATTAGATAATTCCTATCATAAAATTGGGAGAAGAGGACTAGGTTACAAGCCTAAAGGGAAATCCTATCAACAACCTAGTTGGAGAAAGTCACAAACCCATCAATCTATATATGTACCTAAAGGAACATCTTCACCCAAGGACAACACAGAACACAACCATAGAAAAAGATATGAGGTTGACTCGATATGTTGTCATTATTGTTTGCGCCTTGGTCACTATTCTTTTTCATGCCCTTACAAGAGAAAAGATGTCGAGTTAGTTTGGGTTCCAAAACCTCCAAACTAAATGAACAGAATCAAGTTGAGATATGACCAAGGACCTTAGTTGCATATTTCTATGTCTATCTCAATGGGATAACAAATAAATTTAATTATCTAAATATTTAACTTGCATAATTATGCTTCGTTTGGAAGAAATTAACAGTTCCAGAAATGTTATCAGTCGAAAGACTGTCGACCGAGAGACCATCGGTTGAGAAATTGTCGACCGAGCATGTCACTGATCTCCAGTCTGCTACAAAATTGCTGAATTCTTTTAAATTTGATGAAATTGCTATCTATTTGTGATTGATAACTGGATATATTTTGAAAATCATCCCTGCAAATTTAAATGAGATTAATATTAGTTTATTCCCTAAATGATTTAAGTTTAAACTAAAATTATGCTTAGTTCAATGAAAAGAAAATTTCTATTTTCACATGATTTTTCCTAAAGTATTTTCGGGTCTATCCATATACAAATCATGTGATGGAATTATCATTATATGTTGTTATCATTACATCATGGATATGCTTTCACTATTTGGTACGCATAGATAATGATAATTGTATGCATGGATCCGTGATGATATATTCGGCAAGCAAAATGATTTGTTAATTATATGCTATTGCTTGCAACACTTAAGACAAAATCTCTAAATTAGTATCTTTGAAGACTTGAGATATTAATTGTGCCTTCATTTAAGAATCATATTAAGTAGTATGCTTCAACTTGTTACTTAATCAAATTTTATGAAGATATTATACTTGATATATTCAATTTGAAAATCTGCAAATTTGCCTCTTGGTTAAAATGAAATTTGACCAAGGGGCGCTATGGTCGTAGTCAAAATCGACCTAAAATAAGTTTGACACAATAACTAATTGAATATCATTTTATTGTGATTAAAAGCACAATTAATTTATGATCACAAAATTGTTCCAAAATTGTCAATAATAAAACAAAATATTACTCCCTTAGAAAATATATATATGCTCTACAAATTTAGTCTATCATTTTCATTAAAAATCAGCTTAAAAATTCATACCCAGTAAGTCTGTCGGTCGACGAATTCTTCGACCGAAAACCTCTCGGTCAGCTCACCTCTCTCGACCGACAGAATCTAGAAAGACTTAACATCGGACACACTTCTGGACGACAATTGTTCGACCGAGACGGTGTCGGTCGACAATTGCTCGACCGAGAATGAGCCGTTGGGATATGACCGTTGCAATTCGACCGTTACCGTTGACAGCCGACCGTTGCAAGTCGACCGTTGGACGTGTTGGTATGTATGCCCTGAGAGCCAATCATGGGATGATTGGTGGGATACATTAAGATTGATTTGATAAACATAAAAGGCGAGCTTCCAATTCTTTCTGGTTCAGTCATATGAGATAGTGATAGAACAGATTGAATGTCTAGAGAATGACAGTACTCAATGACGTATGCCTTCAGGTTCATGACCTGAACGATGAGATCATACAGATGTTAAGAGTTTGTACATTCTTGTTATGTCCCTAGTCGGATGTCATTGTGGAAGGTAGATAGACAGCAATGACACACAAGACTAGATTGTGGTGTTGGTTGATGATAGAATCTCATTAGTCATGATATAGAGATATCAAACCAAACACATAGGTACTTGTTAGAGAACAAGGTACCGGACAGACCCACCGTGAGTTTGACACATGGAACCATGAGATGGTAGTCACAGTCAGTACTCACAGTGATGGTGGTGAGTGTGATTCTTAGACCTGAAATCACTGCACTCAACACATGTCGTTGGGCACACTTTGACATCATCAAACGCAGTCCTGAAATATGGGTTGTTATAAAGGTGATGATTGGGTGGCTTTGACACATGGGGCTTTTGAGGGGTGAGTGATAGATATGGGATTTGTCCCTCCTAAGGGAGTTTGATATCCATGGCCACTTGATGAGTAGGATTGAGAAAGGCGTGCACGCATGTGTGAATCAGTATATGATACTGATGTCATACATATCTCTTCCAGTCTACTCTGAGATCAAGGAAGTGAATGAACGTTGACAGGATGACTGTTCCATGCCTCGAGTTCATTCGGGATATCAGTGACAAAGGAATTATACATTCGCTGTAACACCATTCACGGATTGTAGGATGAAAGTTGTTCTCCAACTTTCTACTTTCACTTGGGTAGCACTGATGTGTGACTAGGCACCGCTCTTTGCTTGTGAAGTCATAAGTGTTATGGACTTTCACTGCCAACGTGAAATGGACCTGCAGGGTCACACACATAGGACTTAACCTGGAAGAGGAGTTTTGTCCACAAAGCAATGTTTAGATTGATTACTAAAGGAGTTTAGTAGTTCAATTAAACACTCAATCAGTCGATAGCTCAATATCATATGGTTCAAGGTGTTGGACGCATTGATTGGAGTATCAGATTGATTGAAATCGCAATTGACTGATTTTACCCAACATGTGATCCCAACCGATCGGCTCATGTGATGAACCGGTCGGCTGAGGTTGCTGAACCGGTCGGCTGGAGTGTCCAGGCCGATCGGCTCATGCCCAGGTTGAAACGACCGGTTCAAGAGTTGAACCGATCGGCTCAACTAGTGCAACCGACCAGTTGGGAAAGTCATGTCGGCAAGGATTTTCCTTTCGTTTCAAATTGCCCGATTCGATTGGGAATAATATTGGTATTTGATACCAATTTGGAAAGAAACGAGGAAAGTCTTTTTGAGCCGGATTAGGACAATGAACCGATCGGTTCAGGGCACCAACCGATCGGTTGGAGTGCCCCAAACGATCGGCTCAGGTCCAACCGATCGGCTCAATGGCCGAATCGATCGGTTCAGTTGTGAACCGATCATTTCAAGTTGCGAACCAGTTGCTTTTTGTGGAAAATTCTCGAACCCTTCTACTCCTGCTTTAGTCCCGCATTGCCCGAGATGGAGAACCCTGTCCCATGACTCTCCTATATATATGGGGGTATTGGGGGCTTCTCATAGTACAGCTCAGTGCAACCAGTTGCTCTGCAAGTTGTCGTTCTCTCTGGTTTTGGTAACCGTGAGAGAGCCCGAGCAAGTGCTTCCCACAAAAGGGAGGTGCATCAAGGGAAGGACAACTGTAGTTGCAACAGGAGGCAGGAGAGCGTATTGGCGACTAGTACGTCAACACGAGGGTGCGACTCCTTCCACTTCCTTGTGGGACAAGGAGAGTGGAGTTCCAGGTGGTCCGTGTGGACTACTACAGAGGCGTGAGGACATTGCCGCACTCGAAATAATTCGAGATTCTTTCCTACCTTTGCTCCCCCCGAATGTAACTCGGGGTTTCCTTTTTAAAGCAATGTAATAAATATAATAGGATTTTATTTCCTGTTATGGCGGACATCAAGATGACTGCTCAGACGGTCGGTTCAAGGAGTGAACCGATCGGTTGACCTTCTAGACAGTCGGTTCAAGGAGTGAACTGATCGGTTGATGACCGGTTCGAGGAGCGAGACGAGCGGGTGGCGGACATGATGAGATGCACGACGACCAGGCGAACCGATCGGTTGGAGGAGCCAACCGATTGACTGGTAGCACCCAGACGACCGGCTGGAGAGTACAGATCATTCATGTGATGAGTTGATCAACTCGGAAGGCAAGGCACAGAGTTCATCTTGTATAGGTTGCATGTGATGTAGACCTAGATGACCGTGATTCCTCTTGGCTCGATGAATCACATTATGATGGCCATAATCATCGCTTTTTATCATTTTGTGCATGCTTTCTATGGGATATAGCATGTATATGATACGTACTATGTATTGTGATGATTGGATATGTATATGTATATAAAACCAAATCCCTCATTAAAATATTAAGTCTTATATGCCTTCCATTAGCGACACACATGAAAAGCTCGATCGACCAAGCGTAGGTTACGCCAAAGCGTGGTGCGCCGTCTATCTTGTGGAAGTGTGAAGGGTAGACATGTAGGTTCTGCCAAAGCAGGGTGCATGTCCTACCGTGTCGGCTTTTGGGTTAGACTTAACTGGTGATTCTTAGAGCGTCTAAGCCCAGAGGCAAGGAATGTTCATGGCAAGGTGTTGTGCACGTTCATTCAACAAGAGTTGCATATGATGCAATTGGCAAGAGTTGCCTACCTGAGAGATCTAAGTTGTAGGCGATCAGCCAAAGCTGACTCATGACTTAGAGGATTTTAGGATCTTGCCCACTAGAAGGTTGTACGCTGTAATCTTCCAAATTGATGGTGAGGGCTATCAATTTGAAGTAAATAGTGGGAGCGATAATTAATTAAAGGCCTAATTATATCGTCAAATTTTCAAATCAATCAAATAAGTCAAAAATGAGTTTTTGGACTAAAATTGCATATTTTCCTTTTTGTAGTTCAAATGGCAACAAACAACAACAACTTTTCTTTGCGATCGGTCCTTGACAAGGACAAGCTAAATGGGACAAACTTCCATGACTGGTATCGGACATTGAGAATTGTTCTCACTCAAGAGCGTAAGCTCTATGTCCTGGATACTCCAATTCCAGAGGAACCCGCTCCTAATGCACCAAGGACAGAAAGGGATACTTACAAGAAGCATTCTGATGATGCCATTGATGCAAAGTGCTTGATGCTATGTTCAATGAACCATGAGTGGCAGAGGCAACATGAGAACATGGGTGTCATAGAGATGATTCTGCATCTCAGGAACATGTATGAAGATCAGGCAAGGCAAGAGAGATATAATGTTTCTAGGGCGCTGTTCAAGTGCGTCATGACAGAAGGAGATCCAGTTGGTCCTCACACACTCAAGATGATTGGGTGTGTAGAGAACCTGCAGAGACTGGGATTTCCACTGAGCCAAGAGTTGGCTACTGACGTGATACTGCAATCGTTGCCAGAATCTTACAGTCAGTTTGTGATGAACTACAACATGAACAACTTTGATAGGCCACTGTCAGAGTTGTTGGGCATGTTGAGGACATCCGAGTTACAGATGAAGAAGGACAAGCCTAAGTCCGTGATGGTTATCACGAGCAAGAAAGTCAAGTCCAAGCGCAAGGGCAAGGGCAAAGCTAAGAAAGGTTCTGAAGCTAGCCAGGAGTCCAAGCTATCTTCAGCTCTCAAGGCCAAGGGAGGCGTGACCAAGAAAGGAAATTGTTATGACCCACTCTTAAATTAACTAGTAAGTACAACGATTAGTGCATGATTAAGTAATTGATATAAGTTAAGTGCTCACGTGGTGGTTAGTGCATCATCAAGTTGATTAAGTTGAATTAAATATATAGGATATAATTAGTGCTTAATTAAGATGATTAAGTAAAGTTAAGTGATCACAGATGCAATTAGAGTTTTGATTAGCTGAGACAAGTTAAATAGCATGATTTCTTGCTCTAAGGTTGTATAGAATTTCACGCTTGAAACATTGCAAAAAGAATTAGTCGATTTGGACTCTCGAGGCGAAAGTTATAATACTTTTGTTTTCCTTGGACCTAATATGCAATTTTTCCCAAAATAGTGGCTATTTCTTTTCCTTTTCTTCCGTTTTCTTCTTTATCTTCTTTCCATCCTCACGCGATCGATAGGAGCAACCTCTTTGAAGCGGCGCCCGAACAGAAGCGGAAAGGGGCCGATTTTGGGGCGACCTAGGGCGATTCAATCGACGATTGATCTTTGTCTTCCGCTCCTCTACCTTCCCTCTTCCTCTTCCCCTCTATCCCTTGCCCTAACCACAGCCAACTAAGCAGCGACCTGCTAGGGCACCGCCCAGCAGGGGCCGCCCAAGCTGCAGTAGGGCGCCGGCCAAGGGCTCTCATGAGCACTGCCAACACCTCAAATCGACAACCCCGACTCCAACCTTGCGGTCTCAATCAGAATTCACAGCTTCTGGCTATGTTTAGGCACCCATCCGATGGCTCTCTTCCAACCCGAACGTCAATACGTTGCTGCTTGCTTGAAGCAGGTTTGGCCATGGCAGCTTGGGCGTGAGCTAGCACTTGGAACCGGTGCCATCGACTTCGACCGAGAGCCGTGCAAGAATCCGTAGCCCCAACCCAAGCTTTAGCTATCAACCGAGCTCTCCCATCCATTTGTGCGTGAGATTGTCACCTGCTGCTTGCAGTAGGTCTGAGCCAGAAGCAGTTGGCGTGAGAAGCACCTCCAAAACAACACCTTTAACTCGGCCGTGGTGCCAAAGCATGAATATGCCACCTTCCAGCCAAAATCATCAACCAATCGAGTTCCCTTTTCAACTTGCACATGAAACAGGTTCGCATCCAGGCTATGCCAAGGTAGAAGAAGACCTGCGTGTGCCTGAAAACTGGTCTCTGGATGCATTGTTAGACGAATCCAGACGTTTTGAACCACGGTGAGTAGCATTTCATTCATCTATCACAATTTAACTCGATAAAACGGGTGATTATAGTTCGATCTGGTTTGACGTAGTTTTCAGCGTATACCCGGGTGTCGGGCAGTGCCGACACCGTTAAATTACCAAATCACGCGTTTTAATTATTAACGTTTGTACATCGTTAATTAGCAATTGTTGTGTGTGAATTAGAGTAGTAAAACCACACGATCAATCGAAACCAAATTACTCGATTAAATGGTGAAATAGTAGCGCACGACCACATTCTGGACAGTTTGGATATAAACTCGGGCTATATGATTTTTAATAAATTAATTGAGCATGATTTTAAAGAAATGACGACGATGTGAAAAATATCAAAGAAAACCTAGATGCACGTTCTAGGTCGTAGTTAATTTAAATGATTTAATATTTTTTCTCAAATTGACACGCTTCTCAAGGATATCAGTAGAAATTCCTAATTATTAATAATAATTTGTGTTATGATACGTAATTAACTCTTGATTGAGTTAAGTGATGCACAAATGAGGATTTGGGTTAATGTGCACGTTTTTCGAGAATTTTAGAAAATTGATAATTGTTGAGTATGATTCTCATATGTGGAGTAAATTTCTTTAATTTGTGCAATAAGATGTTCAATTGTGTAAATTCGCTATGTATGTGCCAAAATGAAATAAGTTGGGTTATTTATGCATTTCTAATTTGCCTGAATGCATGGTATGAGAATTTCTCAGAAATTACAATGATTTGAAATATATTGCTCAGACAGTTTTAAAATGACAGTGTATTGTGATCTGATATGAAATCAGTAAATGTGATATTCCTGTTTAAATGGTTATATGGTAAATCAGTTAATAGACTTAGGTGCCCTAACACCGTAGAACCCCTAAGAGGTATCTGCAACTTAGGGGTGAAACTCGTGTCCAACATCAACCGGTTGAGTAATTCTGGTGGCACGAGGGTTGATAGACAGTGTCCAACACCAACCGATTGAGTAATTTTGGTGGCACTGGGGTAAATAATAAGTAAAATAGAGGGTTATCCAACACCAACCGGTTGAGTAATTCTGGTGGTAACCCTGTGTTGACTCTCTGCGCCTGTGTACTCAGGTCAAGAGGAGTCTGGAGCACATATGGTTGTGCAGCACACGTGGTTGTGCATTGAGGCCGTGGAGCCTGGGGTCATGTAGCAGAACAGGGCTGGTGTCAGACTTAGCATTTCCCGGGTGTGTCGCTAAGTCTTGTACGGTGGGACCGTAGCATGAACTTGCTGCGGATCTTTATATGCAGAGTACACTGCATATATTTAGGGCATAATAATAATATGAATAAGTAATCATGTAGGATCACAGTAAATTTATATAACTGTTTATTTACCTGAATTATCTGCTGATGCTTAGAAATGTGATTAATATCTGTATATCTGCTATGTATTTAGAACTGTCTTGCTTAGTTCTGCATTTATGTTTAATTTCAATTTATAAACCTGATGAGTTGTTTAGTGATAGCTAAGTGAAATACTATTCACTGAGCGAGTAGGCTCATACCTCTACTCAAAACATTTTCAGGTTATCATCAGCAGCAGGAAATCAGAAGGATCAATTTATCCTTACGCCTAGTCGATAGAAGGTTCGTAGTTAGTAGTTAGAGGTCTCTTAGTCCATTCCCCTCGATCTTTGGGACAAGGAGTGAGTGAGAGAGAGAATGTGTATTAGATGTAAATTAACTGTTACACTTTATTTTTATGTCAAACAATGTAATATGCTGTAAACTCTGTTTATGTTGCTAGTCAGTTTAATAAAGATGCTTCCGCAATTTGTTTAGTTTTCATTTGACATCATAAATCAGATTTTCCTATTAATATCTTTAAAATGTTTTAAAAAGTGAAGAGTGGTTGGCTTATGTGTAAATCCCATCCTGTCGCGTCTTAATCTCGTGGTTTGTGGTTAATGTGAGATTAGGGCGTGACAATTTTTGGTATCAGAGCATAGGTTGAGTATATGAATACTCTAAGTCAAGGTCAGGGGACGATAAGAGACCAATAGGATTAGGACTTAGGTGTCTTCCTTCTAACTGCACTTTTATAACAGGAAGTGTTCTGTTATATTATTGCAGATGGTAGGAAGATGATGTGGTCACGAGAATCAAGTTGAGAGTTAAGCTGAGTCATCAGAGATCATTAGGATCAAAAGATAAAAGTTTTAAGTGAGGTACATAAAAAGTGTCGTGTCTTTAGCTCTGGAAGGTCTGAGTGTTTAGATACCCTGGCCAGGTATCTGAATACTTAGATTGACCAGTATCAAGCTACTCTGTCTGTTCTTCTCTGGATGCCCTGGCCAGGTATGCAGAGGGAGGATAGGCTAGAGAGAAACCCTAGAAATCTTAGGGTTAAGAGATCAGAAATTAATAAAGAAATAAGAGATTACATATAAGATGCGATTCAACTCTTGTTTATCATTGTTTATTTGATTAAAGATAACTAGAAACGCTCTTATATGCATGAATTTAGACTTTCAATTTGTACAATAAGTATGATTCTTTTATATTATTGTGACATGAAGTGAATTGTTTAATGTTTGTTTTCTTTGTATTAAAGTAGACCCGAAATCATGTATAAATGAGTTGCCCTAGGTGGATATTCTTTCCACATGTTTAAGGTTAATAGGGGTTGATTAATCTCGAGTAGCTCTTGGCTTCAGGACTACAGGTTCGGCCTGGTCCGGCTGGCAGGATGCGTTACTGGGATCTAATGACTCCTATTAACAGTAATATAAGAATAGACTCTGGATGATTTAGACCCGTAATATAGTGAGAATGTATACACACTAGGATGTTTTAACTATGATGATAAGTCTAAACGTTCTTTTGTCTTGAGATTTAGGGTTTGAGAAGCATAGACCCTAATCGGCCCAAAGCAGGGTTTTGATGATACATAAATACAAATTTGACAAGTAAAGTGTTTTAGTAAATGATTTTTAGTATCTTATGTGTAACTCTAATTTGGTTAAAATTGGGATATGATTTGGATATATATAAAATGTGAACAACATTGGTAGATATCAGAATTTTTGAAGAATGTTCTGACCTGTTCATCGGCTGAGTTTCAAACTCGACCGATCACATTTTCAGATTTATATAGCAGTGTTGTAATTTAATTTTATCTTTTTATTGGTATATCCAATTGATCTCAAATTTTAATTGTGCTTGAAAAACGCAATTTTAGACACTCTGTTAAATTGTCGAAATTTTTGGATGATTTTTGACCTCTACGGTAAGGTGTCGGTCGAGTTGCAACTCGACCGAATCTGCTGCAGACTGCTATATAGCAGCGCACTGTTTGATTTTTAATTAATTATTGGTAACTTGAAATGATCCCAAATTTTTACTGAAGGTCTAAAACTTCATTAGGTATAACATATACAATTTTCAGAATTTTTGGAGCTTCTGTTAGCAGTTTAATAAACGAATTACAGAAAATATTGTGAAAACTGAATTTTCAGCTAATGTAATTAAAGTTGAGTGCTGGGTTAATATGTTATTGACCCAAGCAACTCAATTTGATTTATATAATCGACCACACACACACAATAATGCTATTCTATTGATAAAGGATCAAACCCTAGAATGATTAAAGTTGTAGTAGTTTAAGGAATATCACTAGTGATGTAACCTTGAATACTAGTATCTTTGCATAATAAGATCTTGAGATTTGTTCTATGAAAAGTAAAATGGCTTTGATAGCGATCTAGTGTTTTGAGGTAGATAATCTGATCGGTACATGAACAACATGAAATGACTTAGAGAAAAGAGTAAAACATAAAACTGAAATGTAACTATAAGAAAGTAACATAGAAATCGGAATATTACCCGATAAATGATCTAAAGATAGTTGATGTAGTTCATGTTTTAAAGACATGGTGTCACTATCTTTATGATGTGACAATAGATTATCACCCTGGTAAAGAGAATGTGGTGGATGATGTTTCCAGCAGAAAGTCAAGTTCAACAACTAATGCATTCTCTATGACGGGTTTCAATAGAGACCTGTTAGTAGAAATGTGGAAGTTGAACTTAGACTTAGGGGTGACAGCACAGAGTGGTTTGATTGCACAGATGCAAGTCAAACCTACTTCTTATGACCAGATCAAGGAATTACAATAGGGTGATAGTGAGTTAAACCAGACCATGCATGACATGACATGGGGTAAAGACCAGAGTTTAGGTTTTAGATGATGTTGTATTGAATCAGCATGACATGTTGTGTGTACCTCGAGACAGTGATTTGAAAGAAAGGATTCTTGAGGAAGCACATGCATCAATGTATGCTATGCATTCAGGTAACATTAAGATGTATATGAATCTCAAGGAGTTGTATTGGTGGCCTGGTATGAAAAGGATGTAGATGAGTACATGACCAGGTGCAATGTGTGTCAGCAGGTTAAGGCTGAGCACAAGAAACCTACAAGTGCCTTACAATATCTTCCTACACCTAAGTGGAAATAGGAACGTATCACAATGGATTTTTTTGTGGTAGGGTTGCCCTTGATACCTAGAGGTTATGAATCGATATGAATGATTGTGGATAGACTAATTTAGTCTGCTCACTTTCTTCATATTAAGTTAACCTTTGATGTCCCAAAGTTGGCTAAGATATATATGGATGAGATACTCAGGTTGCATGGTATTTCGGTTTCAACTATATCAGATAGAGATCCTATGTTCACATCCAGGTTGTGAAATTAGTTGCATCGAGCTTTGGGCATAAAGTTGAGGTGCAGTACAACCTTTCACCCGCTGACAGATGGTCAATTTGAGAGGACCATTCAGACTTTTGAGGACATGCTGAGAGCATGTGTCTTGCATTTCAGTGGAAGTTGGGAAGAACACTTAAGCCTTATAGAGTTTGCATACAACAATAGTCACCATTCCAGTCTTGGTATGGCCCCATATGAAGCTCTGTATGGTAGAAAGTGTAGATCACCCATATGTTGGTATGAGGTTGGTGAAAAGCAGATTCTTGGACCCGAGATAGTGGATTTGACCACTGAAAAGATTGCTGTGATCAAAGAACAGTTGAAAGTTGCACAGGACAGGCAGAAGAGTTATGCTGAGAAAAGACGTAGACCTCTTGAGTTTGAGGTTGGTGATGAAGTATATTTAAAAGTTTCACCATGGAAAGGAGTGCTGAGGTTTGGTAAGAGAGGCAAATTGACTCCTAGGTTTATCGGCCATATTCTATTATTGAGAGGATTGGACTTATAGCCTATAAGTTTGATTTGCCATCTGAATTATCTAATCTACATGATGTGTTCCATGTATCTATGTTGAAGAAGTGTTACCCAGGTACAGAGAAGATAATGGACCCAGAAATTACCCAGCTCAGACCAGATGTGTTCTATGTTGAGGGACCAGTAAAGATAATTGATCGGAGGATCAAGAAGCTCGAGAATCATGAGATACCATTAGTGAAGGTTTTGTGGAGGAATCATAACTTAAAGGAAGTTACGAGGGAGCTTGAATCTGAAATGCGTAACAAGATTCCTTTTCTCTTTTAGGAATTTCGGGACGAAATTCTTATAAGGGAGGGAGATTGTTATGACCCACTCTTAAATTAACTAGTAAGTACAACGATTAGTGCATGATTAAGTAATTGAGATAAGTTAAGTGCTCACGTGGTGGTTAGTGCATCATCAAGTTGATTAAGTTGAATTAAATATATAGGATATAATTAGTGCTTAATTAAGATGATTAAGTAAAGTTAAGTGATCACAGATGCAATTAGAGTTTTGATTAGCTGAGACAAGCTAAATAGCATGATTTCTTGCTCTAAGGTTGTATAGAATTTCACGCTTGAAACATTGCAAAAAGAATCAGTCGATTTGGACTCTCGAGGCGAAAGTTATAATACTTTTGTTTTCCTTGGACCTAATATGCAATTTTTCCCAAAATAGTGGCTATTTCTTTTCCTTTTCTTCCGTTTTCTTCTTTATCTTCTTTCCATCCTCACACGATCGATAGGAGCAACCTCTTTGAAGCGGCTCCCGAACAGAAGCAGAAAGGGGCCGATTTTGGGGCGACCTAGGGCGATTCAATCGACGATTGATCTTCGTCTTACGCTCCTCTACCTTCCCTCTTCCTCTTCCCCTCTATCCCTTACCCTAACCACAGCCAACTAAGCAGCGACCTGCTAGGGCACCGCCCAGCAGGGGCCGCCCAAGCTGCAGTAGGGCGCCGGCCAAGGGCTCTCATGAGCGCTGCCAACACCTCAAATCGACAGCCCCGACTCCAACCTTGCGGTCTCAATCAGAATTCACAGCTTCTGGCTATGTTTAGGCACCCATCCGATGGCTCTCTTCCAACCCGAACGTCAATACGTTGCTGCTTGCTTGAAGCAGGTTTGGCCATGGCAGCTTGGGCGCGAGCTAGCACTTGGAACCGGTGCCATCGACTTCGACCGAGAGCCGTGCAAGAATCCGTAGCCCCAACCCAAGCTTTAGCTATCAACCGAGCTCTCCCATCCATCTGTGCGTGAGATTGTCACCTGCTGCTTGCAGCAGGTCTGAGCCAGAAGCAGTTGGCGTGAGAAGCACCTCCAAAACAACACCTTCAACTTGGTCGTGGTGCCAAAGCATGAATCTGCCACCTTCCAGCCAAAATCATCAACCAATCGAGTTCCCTTTTCAACTTGCACATGAAACATGTTCGCATCCAGGCTATGCCAAGGTAGAAGAAGACCTGCGTGTGCCTGAAAACTGGTCTCTGGACGCATTGTTAGACGAATCCAGACGTTTTGAACCACGGTGAGTAGCATTTCATTCATCTATCACAATTTAACTCGATAAAACGGGTGATTATAGTTCGATCTGGTTTGACGCAGTTTTCAGCGTATACCCGGGTGTCGGGCAGTGCCGACACCGTTAAATTACCAAATCACGCGTTTTAATTATTAACGTTTGTACATCGTTAATTAGCAATTGTTGTGTGTGAATTAGAGTAGTAAAACCACACGATCAATCGAAACCAAATTACTCGATTAAATGGTGAAATAGTAGCGCACGACCACATTCTGGACAGTTTGGATATAAACTCGGGCTATATGATTTTTAATAAATTAATTGAGCATGATTTTAAAGAAATGACGACGATGTGAAAAATATCAAAGAAAACCTAGATGCACGTTCTAGGTCGTAGTTAATTTAAATGATTTAATATTTTTTCTCAAATTGACACGCTTCTCAAGGATATCAGTAGAAATTCCTAATTATTAATAATAATTTGTGTTATGATACGTAATTAACTCTTGATTGAGTTAAGTGATGCACAAACGAGGATTTGGGTTAATGTGCACGTTTTTCGAGAATTTTAGAAAATTGATAATTGTTGAGTATGATTCTCATATGTGGAGTAAATTTCTTTAATTTGTGCAATAAGATGTTCAATTGCGTAAATTCGCTATGTATGTGCCAAAATGAAATAAGTTGGGTTATTTATGCATTTCTAATTTGCCTGAATGCATGGTATGAGAATTTCTCAGAAATTACAATGATTTGAAATATATTGCTCAGACAGTTTTAAAATGACAGTGTATTGTGATCTGATATGAAATCAGTAAATGTGATATTCCTGTTTAAATGGTTATATGGTAAATCAGTTAATAGACTTAGGTGCCCTAACACCATAGAACCCCTAAGAGGTATCTGCAACTTAGGGGTGAAACTCGTGTCCAACATCAACCAGTTGAGTAATTCTGGTGGCACGAGGGTTGATAGACAGTGTCCAACACCAACCGATTGAGTAATTTCGGTGGCACTGGGGTAAATAATAAGTAAAATAGAGGGTTATCCAACACCAACCGGTTGAGTAATTCTGGTGGTAACCCTGTGTTGACTCCCTGCGCCTGTGTACTCAGGTCAGGAGGAGTCTGGAGCACACGTGGTTGTGCAGCACACGTGGTTGTGCATTGAGGCCGTGGAGCTTGGGGTCCTGTAGCAGAACAGGGCTGGTGTCAGACTTAGCATTTCCCGGGTGTGTCGCTAAGTCTTGTACGGTGGGACCGTAGCATGAACTTGCTGCGGATCTTTATATGCAGAGTACACTGCGTATATTTAGGGCATAATAATAATATGAATAAGTAATCATGTAGGATCACAGTAAATTTATATAACTGTTTATTTACCTGAATTATCTGCTGATGCTTAGAAATGTGATTAATATCTGTATATCTGCTATGTATTTAGAACTGCCTTGCTTAGTTCTGCATTTATGTTTAATTTCAATTTATAAACCTGATGAGTTGTTTAGTGATAGCTAAGTGAAATACTATTCACCGAGCGAGTAGACTCATACCTCTACTCAAAACATTTTCAGGTTATCATCAACAGCAGGAAATCAGAAGAATCGATTTATCCTTACGCCTAGTCGATAGAAGGTTCGTAGTTAGTAGTTAAAGGTCTCTTAGTCCATTCCCCTCGATCTTTGGGACAAGGAGTGAGTGAGAGAGAGAATGTGTATTAGATGTAAATTAACTGTTACACTTTATTTTTATGTCAAACAATGTAATATGCTGTAAACTCTGTTTATGTTGCTAGTCAGTTTAATAAAGATGCTTCCGCAATTTGTTTAGTTTTCATTTGACAGCATAAATCAGATTTTCCTATTAATATCTTTAAAATGTTTTAAAAAGTGAAGAGTGGTTGGCTTATGTGTAAATCCCATCCTGTCGCGTCTTAATCTCGTGGTTTGTGGTTAATGTGAGATTGGGGCGTGACAGAAATTGCCACAATTGTCAAAAGCCAGGACATTGGAAAAGGAATTGTCCTCTCTACCTGGAAGAACAAAAGAAGAAGGAGGCGACTGAAACCTCTACTTAAAGGTGTCATGAAAGTAAAGCTATAACACTTTTGAGATATATGATATCAAGATGTAAAGTGTAAAGCATTCTTACTTGGGGCAAGTGTTGCCTTTATAGATAGGAATACTTTAGTTTATTTTCAGCCAATAAGGCATGTAATACAGTTATGAACTGCTATTTCATACTTGCCAATAGATAGAAACACTTTATTTTTTGCATATTGTATGACAATGATAGCAATTAATAAAGAGATGTTTCAATTTATAAAGATGTGATCTTTGTGGCAATGCCTTATTTATCTTGTGATATTTGATATGCATAAGATAAGATGATACCTAAAAGTTATAGATAACTCAAACAATTTAATTAGCATTAATCATGAGAAATTCATTTCTAGTTTCCATGTGATGGATAAAACTAGACTCTTTTAGTTAGAGAACCAGTAAGGGACATGAATATCTTGGACATGATTAATCAATCTTCACTAAAGTAGTGGAAGAGTGATTATCCTATTAGGTATAATACATGTGATGTATTTACATACCTATTGGAATAAATGCTAATACTTCAAATGGTGTTTAGAGAAATACCAATATGAATGTCTTGAAATGTTCAAGATTATCATAAATGAAGTACAAATTTGGTAAAGTATTAATTCTTGATGAGATCAATGAATGAAATACTTGGACCAAATGTTTGAGAACCTTATGAGTGATTATGATAGTGTATCATAGTGAACTCATGATTAAGGCATGGTGATTTCTGAATCAAGAAGGAATCATACTCTAAGGAGTTAGAGAATGATTATCAAATAACTGAATTCTTCTTAATAAAAGAATACCCCACTCTAATAAAAGAAATTAAGAATCACAAGGGTTGTGAGTTCTTATATCTTTAACAGATACACCTCAATTATCTATGTGATGAGTTGTTCATGTGATGAGTCAACTATCAAGATGAATATGAGGAACTGAATCTTGAGTTATAGTTTAAAACCATTACATCCTAAATGACTTCCATGTGAACCATAAGGTATGACCTTGATGGTAGCACTCATTGGATCATATCCATAAGTGCAGATGAGTCTTAAGTGTTAAGACACATGGATAACATTTTGAGAAGGATGATGCTTGTTGATTGCAACTTAATGACTAAGACATTTGGCATATGGATACTAAAACTGCATTCCTACGAGGAATAAAACCAGATGTGTACATGACACAGCCTATAAGGTTTATGAATCCACTAATGCAAATGAAGTCTATAAGTTACAATGGACTAATCAATGTGATTGATTGAGTACAAGCAACTCAAAATTGGATCTTTATTTTGATAATATAGTCAAAGGGTTTGACTGATATGTCAAAGATAAAGAAGTGATATGTGATTTAGTGGGAGCGTATTCACATTCCACATATTGATGTGAAATGGAATTGTTCTAGAATGGAAATCCGAAAGTGGAAATTATCTTTAAGGAAGATAGAGATGTTTCCTATGTGATAGGAATAGAGATCTATAGAGATAGTTCTCGAAAATCTCTTGACCTGAAAGAGACAGCATACATTGGCAATCTGTACTGAAGTGTTCAGTATGCACAGATTCAGTGGGAGAAAACTTGTCCATGTTACATGGATATTAGTATCCCAAGGCCAAGTGTCCAATTCTTATGAAGAATGGGAACACTAAGAATAGATATGGATCTATCATGTATGTAATCATCCCATTATCTTGCATGTATGACATGGCAAGAATAAAATGCATTCATCATCTTGTATGTAGGACATGGCAATATGATGTGCTCATCCTGATAACTCGTATGTATGACATGACGAGTGGATGACTGTCTGCTTCCAGTAAGTGTTACTGGAATACCATGAGAACTTGATAAGTGTTTGTGAAGCACTAGTTCTATGGAGAACAGTTCGATGTAAAGAGTTACATTGATGCGAACTTCCGAAAGGACAGAAAATTAATTGCAATATATATACATGAGATGTATAAAAGTGAATGTTTTTTGATAATTGGAAGTGTTCCAATAAAGCCATTTAAAAGGGAAAAGCCGAGTATCTATGTGTTAGTGAACAACAGTGGATACTATATGGATCTGAAAGTTCATGAGATGAACTTATATTCCACTCATTGATGACAAGTCTGGAATCCTTGATCATGCAATGTGGCTAAAGGTTAGCAAATGGAATACAAGATCGCATATTACGGCAACTCCATCTCATACGTGTGACGTACAGCGAAGAGATGAGAGACATGCATTTTATACAGACTTTGGCAAGGTGTTGCCATTACTCACTATGATTGCACTACAGCACAGTAACATGTGGGACATGTTTGAAAAATCACTATGAATATGATTCATGGGTGATTGGCTCGCAGTGCAAGTGGCAGTCTGTTGGTATGTATGCCCTGAGAGCCAATCATGGGATGATTGGTGGGATACATTAAGATTGATTTGATAAACATAAAAGGCGAGCTTCCAATTCTTTCTGGTTGAGTCATATGAGATAGTGATAGAACAGATTGAATGTCTAGAGAATGACAGTACTCAATGACGTATGCCTTCAGGTTCATGACTTGAACGATGAGATCATACGGATGCTAAGAGTTTGTACATTCTTGTTATGTCCCTAGTCGGATGTCATTGTGGAAGGTAGATAGACAGCAATGACACACAAGACTAGATTGTGGTGTTGGTTGATGACAGAATCTCATTAGTCATGATATAGAGATATCAAACCAAACACATAGGTACTTGTTAGAGAATAAGGTACCGGACAGACCCACCGTGAGTTTGACACATGGAACCATGAGATGGTAGTCACAGTCAGTACTCACAGTGATGGTGGTGAGTGTGATTCTTAGACCTGAAATCACTGCACTCAACACATGTCGTTGGGCACACTTTGACATCATCAAACGCAGTCCTGAAATATGGGTTGTTATAAAGGTGATGATTGGGTGGCTTTGACACATGGGGCTTTTGAGGGGTGAGTGATAGATATGGGATTTGTCCCTCCTAAGGGAGTTTGATATCCATGGTCACTTGATGAGTAGGATTGAGAAAGGCGTGCACGCATGTGTGAATCAGTATATGATACTGATGTCATACATATCTCTTCCAGTCTACTCTGAGATCAAGGAAGTGAATGAACGTTGACAGGATGACTGTTCCATGCCTCGAGTTCATTCGGGATATCAGTGACAAAGGAATTATACATTCGCTGTAACACCATTCACGGATTGTAGGATGAAATTTGTTCTCCAACTTTCTACTTTCACTTGGGTAGCACTGATGTGTGACTAGGCACCGCTCTTTGCTTGTGAAGTCATAAGTGTTATGGACTTTCACTGCCAACGTGAAATGGACCTGCAGGGTCACACACATAGGACTTAACCTGGAAGAGGAGTTTTGTCCACAAAGCAATGTTTAGATTGATTACTAAAGGAGTTTAGTAGTTCAATTAAACACTCAATCAGTCGATAGCTCAATATCGTATGGTTCAAGGTGTTGGACGCATTGATTGGAGTATCGGATTGATTGAAATCACAATTGACTGATTTTGCCCAACCTGTGCTCCCAACCGATCGGCTCATGTGATGAACCGGTCAACTGAGGTTGCTGAACCGGTCGGCTGGAGTGTCCAGGCCGATCGGCTCATGCCCAGGTTGAAACGACCGATTCAAGAGTTGAACCGATCGTCTCAACTGGTGCAACCGACCAGTTGGGAAAGTCATGTCGGCAAGGATTTTCCTTTCATTTCAAATTGCCCAATTCGATTGGGAATAATATTGGTATTCGATACCAATTTGGAAAGAAACAAGGAAAGTCTTTTTGAGCTGGATTAGGACCATGAACCGATCGGTTCAGGGCACCAACCGATCGGTTGGAGTACCCCAAACGATCGGCTCAGGTCCAACCGATCGGCTCAATGGCCGAACCGATCGGTTCAGTTGTGAACCGATCATTTCAAGTTGCGAACCGGTTGCTTTTTGTGGAAAATTCTCAAACCCTTCTACTCCTGCTTTAGTCCCGCATTGCCCGGGATGGAGAACCATGTCCCATGACTTTCCTATATATATGGGGGTATTGGGGGCTTCTCATAGTACAGCTCAGTGCAACCAGTTGCTCTGCAAGTTGTCGTTCTCTCTGGTTTTGGTAACCGTGAGAGAGCCCGAGAAAGTGCTTCCCGCAAAAGGGAGGTGCAGCAAGGGAAGGACAACTGCAGTTGCAACAGGAGGCAGGAGAGCGTATTGGCGACTAGTACGTCAACAGGAGGGTGTGACTCCTTCCACTTCCTTGTGGGACAAGGAGAGTGGAGTTCCAGGTGGTCCATGTGGACTACTACAGAGGCGGGAGGACACTGCCGCTTAGGAGGACAACTATCATCCGACAGTCCGGTTCAAGTAGGAGTTGTCAGTCTCGGTGCGACCAGGAGCTGCGCAGACACCGTCGAAGTTCGGAGTTGAAGATTGCGCATTGCGCGAGGTATTGTCACCGAGCAAGCCTCGGGACAAGGTATGATTCCACAAACCATCATTTCCTATTATATAGACGTTGACACGTTTCCTCGGTATGGGTTTTTGGGAGAAAATTTTTTGTTTCCGCTGCCTTCTCTATCTACCCTAAAAACCCAACAGGACGGCCGAGTGGCGCGTCTGGAATATGACCGTTGCGGACGCTCGGTCGACAAATTGTTGACCGACCCGGTCACTGGATTGCTATAAAAGGGACCAAAAATGGGTCACTTCTTCACACTTTCATATTCTTGCTTCCATAGGTTCTCTTTAGTGCATTCTTGTGCAAACCTTTAGCATCCTCATCCCCAAGACTTCCTTGCTTCTTCTCCACCATCAAGCACCGCAATGGCCTCATCATCTGCTCGTGGGAAGAAGAAGGTCGCCGGCAGGAAAGGAAGGGAAGCTACTCCACCATTGACGATCATCAACGACATTGCCTTCGTCGACGGAGATGCTGGTGATCGCTATCTACGGCTCTCCTCCAAAGCTCCTCTCCCACGACGACCAGTTGAAGTTATGGACTTCCTCAACATCGTCAACTTGGAGGACCTTTTTGAAGTGCAAAAGTTGAAAGAATTCATCAACCCTTCTTTCCCTTCCTATTCCACCAAGGTAGTGAATGAATTCTATGCTAACCTCATCTCCCACTCTGAAAGAGAAACCATCTTCTTCTATACTATGGTCAATGGGCATAGCTTTCGATTTACTGAAGGAGATATTCTTGACATGCTAAATATTGACCTAGATGAATATCAAGACACCCTTGACCTTACCACTGGAAACCCACTTAATCAATTTTCCCAAGGAGACCATACCATTAGTCTTAGTGACATCAAAAGAGCCATTTTTCAATCAAATACTACTTGTCACGAAGATAGGGGCACATACTATGCTATCAATCTCAAACCTGCAGCTAGGATTGTAAACCTTATTGTTTCAACAAACATACATCCTAGAGCAAATAAGTCTGAAGTTCCTATTTTTCGCATGTGTCTAATCTATGCCATTATCCAACGTATTCCCACAAATTTTATCCGCATCATTCTTAAAAACATGCTTGAGTTTTCTGGCAATCCTCCATATGCTGATCTTGTATGTCAAATTACTCAACATTTTCTTAAAACACAAATTGAGGATATGGGATATACATGGGAGCGTAGACCACAAAAAATAAGTAAGAATACTGTAGAAAAAATGGGAATTGATTTTGGTCATAAAAGGGCTAGGATGGAAGGAGAGACATCTAGTCAAGACATACCACCACCTCCTCCTCCCACTAACCCATCCTATGATCCCATTCAAAACACCATTACCTACATTGCGGGCTCCCAATATCATCTTAGTAAACAACTAGATTATAACCATTATGCCATGACTTATCTAAACCAAAGAATGCAAACCCTTTCTCCAAACCAACCAGATGAATATCCTTATTCTTTAAATCCTGGCATGCTCAATCCATATAATCCATCTTACAACTACTATCAACCTCCACCTCCACCATCTACAGATCTCACGCATACTCAGTTTTCATCAATGCAACTACAAGATATTGCTGCTCATTTTCGATTTGATCGTGTTCCAACCTTCTTGGAGGCGTATGCCTTAACCAAGACTGGTGCTCTGGAGTGGCAAACTTTGGTCCAGTATTATGGAGCTGAGTCCTTTCTTGGGAAAGACCCTGATGTTGATGTAATTCTTAAGTCTTTCCAGTGAGATTTGGAGTTGTATTAGTTGTAATAGAATCTTTGCATGATTGTAATAAAAGGGTTATCTCTACATGATTTGGCTATCTTTCCATGTTTGTAATGAAATTGGTTATAATGGATATCTTTTTGGCATCATTTGAATTTGGATTATAAGACTATTGTAGAGCATACAAAATAAGGGGAGTAATAAAAATAAATCAAAACGGACGCAATCTTTGCAAATACCTAAAATTTAAAGTTATGGCTAAATTGACATCTATTGCAAAGCATTTATACCTTGGGATATCTATCTAAGGGGGAGCATAGTATAAAATTAAGGGGGAGAAGTAATATCAAATATTCAACTTGGATATCTTTTTGAAATGACAAAGGGGGAGAAAAGAATATAAAATCAAAAATATAAATGAGTTTCATAACATCTTGGCCAGCATTTACTTGCAAAAATAAAAATGACTACAAAAGGAAATCTTCAGGTATGAAACTCATATGTTTTATATTTCCTTTATTTATATTTTGGAAATGTTTGTCATCTTCAAAAAGGGGGAGATTGTTGGCTAAATGGACATCTATAAATCCCTTTGTTTTGATTATGACAAACATTTCATTCTTATTGATCTAATGAGCTACTTGAGTGTGCAGGATTAAGGTGGATGACAAAGCAACTAGGGAAATCCATATGCTTACATGTTTATGTTTTCATGAAATGTAATCGCCTTGTAAAAACTTGTACAAATATATAATGTACAAGTACTTAGATTTCATGTAAATCAAGCGTTAGATTCTCCCTAGCTAAACACCACATTTAGATAAGTCATTCTCTTCAAATAGGATCACATTTGCACACTCATACATATGATTAGTGCCTAAATTGAAACATTGAAACAGGATCAATCTCGGTCGACCAACTCCTCGACCGAGACACTCTCGGTCGACAATCTTCTCAACCGAGAAAGATCCAAAGTAGCCGTTAGACACAACTAACAAGGTAGTTGGCAGTTGGAGATAGACGTTGCAAATCACTTGATCCAGAGAGCCTGTCGGTCGACAAAACTTCGACCGAGTAGGTATCTCGGTCGACCATTCCTCGACCGAGATAAACTCTGACAGCAACTGCAGAGTAAATTAATTAATCGTTGCTAAAGCAACAAACTTGTACCTAACGGCTAGTTAAGCACTTAGAAACCCCTAGAAGTTGTCTAGAACGTACTTAAGCATCCTTAGACCATTCCTATAAATAGGACAAGCCATAGGACACTCAAACACACTTGTTACACTTGAGAAATCCTTGAGAATACTTTGAGCAATCTGTTTGTGAGCAATTTGAGCATTGTAACAATTGGCTACTTTCATCCTTAGCTCAAAATTCGTGTCCTATAGGCTAGTATCTCCTACCCACTGCAATCACAAGTCCATACACTTGGTTAGGAGATCTATACGCTTGATCTAGGCAAATCAAGCCTTGGGCTACAAAGGATAAGTTGTAATTTCCTTTTTCCTTTCTTGTTCTCTATTACTATTTTTACTCTCCTTGCTACTCCTAGGTTGGAGGCTGCGGATTGGAGAGGGTGGAGATCTTCTTGGTGAAGAAGGCGACCTTGAGCTACTTCAGAAGGCTGGTGCAACGGGAGGTTACTTCTAGAGAGGAAGGCTACTTCAAGGGGGAGCTTGGAGTTACTTCAAGAAGGCTACCTCGAGTTGGTGCACCTACTTCAAGTGAAGGCTGTTCAAGGGGTGTAAAGGAAAGTATTGTATTTTGTATAAATCCTTGAGAAGGTAATAAAATAAATACTTTCAAAATCCCGGTTGGGTAAGCAACCGGGTAGTGGATTGAAAACTTTAGTATTTGCTAAAGTTGGAACCACTCTAAACACCTGTCTCCTTCTTCCAATTTCAATTGTGGTTGTTTGAGTTCAATAAATTGTTAAAATTATTTTAAAACTCTATTCACCCCCCTCTAGAGTTTTTCACACTGCGGGCCGATATCAACCGATGTAGATGAGCGACACAAGTGCCCGACAACAACAATGCGTAGCTCTTAGCCCGACACGATATCAAACTGATACACTTAGCTTGTCGAGCGTGCCGCCCGAGAGGGTGTGCTTCCCGACATGAGCGTATCGGCCAGGGTCCTTGAGCGATACGGTCAACAGTCAGTGCGTGCCGCCCGAGAGGGTGTGCCGCCCGACATCTCTGTATCGGGCTAGGCCTCTGACCGATATCGAGCAGGAGAGCTACAACACCCTGTCGTCCTTCTACATCAAGGAGGTGACACCTATCTTTACTTTCTGTCATTTAATTCCTTACTTATGCATTGTAATTAAGACCCTTTATTTGTCTATGGAAATAGAAGATGCTTAATTACTTGCTACTATGTGCTTGGTACAATCTGTTGGATGATTGCTATGTATAACATTCAAACTCTAGCTTGCATGTTTGGATCGCGTTTCGCTTAGCTAACGAATCGTATTTTCCCGTCGCAACAACTTCAAGAGTTGTGTTGTGGCTCTAGTGTTTGGTCCGATTCTGGAGTACGAGAGTGCCTGGAACGGAGTTGCTTTAGTGACCTTTCCACTCTAATTTTAGTCCAGTGACCTCGAGAGGGGCGCTGATGCCTTGTTAGAGGTACCCGCTTCGAGAGGAGGGGTACAGGACTGGTTCTACCGCCACTTGTTTTACCGCAGTTTTATCCTTCATACCTCACTTTAGCTCGAGCAGTATCTTTCTGTTTCTGTTGCATGAAAACCCCTAAAAACTACTAAATGACTAAAGCCTTAAATCTCTCTTGTAGCTCCACTTGGATATAGTTTTCTTTGTTTTATTTGTGACATCTTATTGCTCCCCTTTTTGGGGAATTTATCTCTCTTTATACCTGCCTGAGTGTAGCGTGTCGATTCTGTGTTCTCAACACTACCCCCTTGTCCCTGTGTTCGACCCCGTATATCTACTTTGACCCCGTAAAAAAAGTTGCGGGGGGCCTAGAAGGATTTAGGTTTATAAATTTAAAAGCTCGACTACCTCAAATCCGCCTCCAATTTTAGCACACGCGATTTAGGCCGGTCATACGTAAATCTTGTATATTGGTTGCGTGATTATTCTTGTGTTGTTCTTCTGCCAAACTCGTCGTATTCTCTCATTTGAAATCTTAACAACATTTGACCTCGGTACGAATTGTACCATATCCCCCCTACAACCATTCATCTAAAAAATCTTCATCCCATCTCCCCGACTCCAAGATCAAGCTGGTGACCTGTAGGTCGGCATGTTCTTCTGGTATTAGCCTTTGGTGTGATTTCTTAGCTGATCCAGGGATTAATGAGGTGATACAAAGCCAAGATATATTATAGGCTAGTATATATGCAAAGTCCATGCCCAGGTCAACTGAACTCCTGGGATTTGTTATACTAATGCAGTTGAACTCCCTGTCATACAGACCTAATGAAGTATGACAAAGAGTGATACAAAGCCAAGTTATATTATAGGCTAGTATATATCCAAAGCCCATGCCCAAGTCAACTGAATTAGTACTTGTGTATCTATATTCTTATTAAAATGTCATTTTTTCTATTATATAGCACTACACTATGATTGCTAATAATAAAATCTAAAATATAATATGATTTTTATAGGCTATTCTATCAAATACATTGAAAATGTTGAACTTTAGTTTATCTAGCTTTTCCCATTACATAACTTGACAAATTTTGAATCATGTAGTTAGGTCAAACTAGAATGGGTCATTAATCGTTGATCAATTGGTTCAACATGCATGCATCCTAATAGTTGATTAGTCTAGAAGAAAGCAAGCAAGTGTTGTTATAGATTGGATAGATACATAGCCTCATAGAGGTGTAAATGGGTCTTAGTTGAAGGGGCTCCTACTTTTTGGGTTTTTTTCTAGATGCGTGATGGCATTAGCTGATAGCTTTGATTTTCTTTGAGTGAGAGTGTTTTATGACAAATTGTGGTTTATAAGAAGAAATATATAAACCTCTACCCCATATTGCCTATACGAGGATAATATGAATGAAAATACCTCCTAGCTTAATTTTAAAAAATAGTATAACACCATTAACACTTCCTAGACAGAAGGATATTCAAATGATTATGCTCAATCTCAATTTTGTTGGAGATTCACCGATTTTGTTGAGGATTTTTTTTTGTACATACATGTATATTGATATACATTTAATCCAATTGTGTGGTATTTATAAGATTTCTCATCATTTATTATGACCTATTACTAAAACGGTAAAACCTTTATCTTAAATAATTACTTGAAGGTAACTAGTTCGTTGACACATTGTCACTAAATCCTGTTAAAATTCAATTAGAAACAAATTGGCATTTTTTAGGCATCTGATTAATACTATTTGAAAATTTTGATTTCAAGTAGAATGAAAATTTGGCCTTCATCTCGCATAAAGTGATTGACAATGACATGGATTGTTGGTAGTTATCAAATCTTTCTAAGTGAACTACTCGCATTGAATTAGGGACGGGGTTTTGATATTGTTGTTAAACACTCATGTAATTCAGTTATCCTTTTAGGAATTTTTAGAGACTATTTGGTCATATCACCTTCCTCCTTCTAGAGAATTCACTAATAAAGAAGCACTAATATTACATCAATAACGATATAAATGCATATTCTATTTATGTATTACTTTCTTTATTGAATTATCGAATGCTTTTTTTTTCATATTTCATTATATCTCGGTTGGGGGTGGGGTGGTGGTAGGTTTACATCAAAATGTAATGTGCCTTGATGAAACTAGTATGAATAATTTCACCATATATATTTATGCATATACATACATTTGTCTCTCTCTTTCTATATATATACATATATACATATATCTGTATATATATGTATATAAATAAATATATGTATATATATAGGGCGTTCATTCAATATCTGGGTGGGTAGCCTGAAATTCGCTACCCGTCTACCAAAAAAGTAACTATTTGGTCAGAAAAGTAATTATGTGAATAAAAAGTTAACTATGTTATAAAAAAGTAATTATATGACTAAAAAAGTAAACCAAGGAAAATTACACAATATATATATATATATATATATATATATATATATATATATACAAACATATGTATATATAATTGTATTTTAGTTATAGCTATTGCAAATGTAACTATCTATGCATGAAAAGTAACAGTTTGCAAGGTAAAGTAACCTTCTACATGCCAAAAGTAAGAAACTTGAGAAAAAAACAACCAAAATAGGGGGCGGGTAGCTATCCACATGGATATTGAATATGGGCATATATATATATACACACACATATATATATATATATACATATATATGCACACACACAAATATATATATATATATATATATATATATATATATATATATATATATATTCTGGCTAGAATACACTCGAGTGTATAGATCGCACAAATACACTCAAGTGTGTCTGTATATCAAGACTAATTTTTGCAAAATGTAAGCTATTTATCTTCACTGTCATACTATAACTAGGCTACATATAAATTTTGAGCCCATTTGAATGAGTGTAAGTCACTCATCCAAGGGGAACAAAACCGACACGCGAAACTAATTTGAAATGTATAATTTTTGCGGTGTTCATAACAAAACCTATAAATGTCCAAATGTGCTCAAATTTTGTGTATGATCTATGCACAACATGTTTAACAAGATCAATGGATTAGATTTTTGAACAAAATATGACATCATGAAAAACTACTTGAGTGTATTCTTCTCTGAATATACTCGAGTGTATTCTAGCCTGACTCTCTCTCTCTCTTTCTCTCTCTCTCTCTCTCTATATATATATATATATGTGTATATATATATAAGTATATATATATATATATATATATATATAGGGTATATCTTCGCTACCCATGCGGGTAACTAAGATTCGCTACCAGTGCATCAATTTTGTAATGGGATGACACATATATGTAATGGGACAACCAAATTTGTAATGAGACAACAGAAATTGTAATACAAAAACTCATTTTGTATTACAGCGTTGTTACAGTAATAAATATATATATTTATTACTGTAACAACGTTGTAATAAAAAATGAAAAGTAGGAAACTCGAGAACAAAACAACCAAAATAGGGGGCGGGTAGCTATCCACATGGATATTGAATATGGGCATATATATGCACACACATATATATACATATATATATGCACACACACACACACACACACACACACATATATATATATATATATATAGAGTCAGGCTAGAATACACTCGAGTGTATCCAGAGCGGAACACTCAAGTAGTTTTCCATGATGCAATATTTTTTTTTGAAAATCTAATCAATTGATCTTCTTAAACATCTCGTGAACAACTCGTACGCAAAATTTGAGCACGTTTGGATATGTATAGCTCATGTTATGAAGACCACAAAAATTATGCATTTCAAATTAGTTTCACGCGTTGATTTTGTTGCCCTTGGATGAGTGACTTACACTCATCGAAATGGGTTCAAAATTTGTATGTAGCCTAGTTATAGTATGACGGTGAAGATCAACGGTTTACATTTTGCAAAAAATAGTCTTGATATGCAAACACACTTGAGTGTATTTGTGTGATCCGTACACTCGAGTGTATTCTAGCCTAACTCTCTCTCTCTCTCTCTCTCTATATATATATATATATATATATTCTGGCTAGAATACACTCGAGTGTATAGATCTCACAAATAAACTCAAGTGTGTCTGCATATCAAGACTATTTTTTGCAAAATGTAAGCCATTGATCTTCACCGTCATACTATAACTAGGTTACATATAAATTTTGAGCCCATTTGGATGAGTGTAAGTCACTCATCCAAGGGGAACAAAATCGACACGCGAAACTAATTTGAAATGTATATTTTTTGTGGTGTTCATAACAAGACCTATAAATGTCCAAATGTGCTCAAATTTTGTGTATGATTTATGCACAACATGTTTAAGAAGATAAATGGATTAGATTTTTGAACAAAATATGACATCATGAAAAACTACTTGAGTGTATTCTTCTCTAAATATACTCGAGTGTATTCTAGCCTAACTCTCTCTCTCTCTCTCTCTCTCTATATATATATATATATATATATATATATTTATATATATATAGGGTATATCTTTGCTACCCATGCGGGTAACTAAGATTCGCTACCCGTGCATCAATTTTGTAATGGGATGACACATATATGTAATGAGACAACCAAATTTGTAATGAGACAACCGAAATTGTAATACAAAAACTCGTTTTGTATTACAGCACTGTTACAGTAATAAATATATATTTATTACTGTAACAACGTTGTAATACAAAATGAGTCTTTGTATTACAATTTTGATCGTCTCATTACAAATTTGAATTGTCTCATTACAATTGCATACCTTCCCATTATAAAACTGATGCACGGGTAGCTAATCTTAGTTACCCGCACGGGTAGCGAAGATATACCCATATATATATATATATATATATATATATATATATATATATATATATATATATATATATATATATATATATATATATATATATATATACAGAGAGAGAGATGGTATTCAGAGAGTAAGATTTCTCCTCCCTCTTTCCAACAATTTGTAGTGAAGGTCGGACTCCTATGGGAGTATGAAATCACAAAATGCTAGTGTGATGGCTTATACCGTGGAATTACATATATATGGGATTAAGAGAGGCATTCTCTCCCCTCTCCCCTTCCCGTGGTAGAGGTCAAACGACTGGGGTGGGTGGTAAATCACGGTGGTAACTGAGATTCAAACTCGAGTCTATTTGTTAGGGGACACCATGTTTTACCACTTGAGCTATATGTATGTCTATATGTATATATATATATATATATATATATATATATATATATATATATATATATATATATATATATATATATATATATATATTATCTGTGTATATGTGTATATATATTTTTGTGCATATATATGTGTTTATATATATATATATATGTATGTATATATATATATAGAGAGAGAGGGAGGGAGAGAGAGAGGGAGGGAGAGAGAGAGAGTCATGCTAGAATACACTCATGTGTATCCGAAGTAGAATACACTCAAGTAGTTTCTCATGATGTGATTTTGTTTCCAAAAATCTAATCCTTTGATCTTCTTAAACACCTTGTGAATAACTCATATATAAAATTTGAGCCCATTTGGACATTTATAGGTCATGTTTTGAAGACCACAAAATTAGTGTATTACAAATTATTTTTCTGCTTTGATTTTGTTTCGCTTGAATGAGTGACTTACACTCATCCAAATTGGTTTAAAATTTATATGTAGTCTAATTATAATATGACAATGAAGATCAATGGTTTACATTTTGCAAAAACCATGATATGAAAACACCACTTGAGTGTATCGTGTGATCTATACACTCGAGTTTATTCAAACTCGACTCTCTCTCTCCCTCTCTCTCTCTCTTTCTATATATATATATATATACATATATATATATATATCGATACATATATATACATATATATGTATATACATATATACACACACACACAGATATATATATATATATACATATATACATATATATATATCTACATAAATATATATTCATATATACATATATATGTAAATATATATATGTATATATATATATATATATATATATATATATATATGTTAGGAAGTGTGTACCAGCCGGTATATGAAAATTATGTGTATCGGACATTAATATAACAGATGTGGAGTTTGTTCATAAAATCTACCCATATAGATTGATTCAACACTATATAGATTAGATGTGTTTCAAATTTCGTAGACATATCTTATATGGATCTTGAGATATAGAATTACAAACTTCAACGGTTTGTATAGTTTCTACAACTTACCGTTGATTAGAAATTTTGTATATTCTTTATTTGGATCGTCTATAGATGTCTTATTGTGGTGATGTTTGATGCACATCTTATCTAAGGGTTATAAATCACATCCATAAGGTTGGGTTATCTGGTTAAATTTTACAATCATCATAAATGATGATGGGTACATGTAAGCTACATGTACTCCGATACACAATTCTTTTAGCCTATATATATATATATACATATATATGTATATATATATATATATATATATATATATATATATATATATATATATATATATATATATATATATACAGAGAGAGAGAGAGTTAGGCTAGAATACACTCGAGTGTACAGATTGCACGAATACACTCAAGTGTGTTTACGTATGAAGACTATTTTTTTGCAAAATGTAAACAATTGATCTTCACCGTCATATTATAACTAGGCTACATACCTCACTCGTTGTTGGGCTTGCGGCGCTCTGGTGTTCCACTAGATTTCCTTGGCGGTGGTATTTGCTTGGGGGAGGGAGGTGGCCAGCCAGCCGACGGCCGGGTGTGACCTTCTCCCCCTGGGCGATCTTCCTCTCTCCCTACTCATTTCATCACGCTGCCTGCCTGCTCGGGGCCTCTCCTATGTGGCGGCTCTCTGTGGCTGAGCTTCCTCTTTTTCTTTCCTCTTTCTCTTCTATAGGTGTGCTCATTACTTGGTGGTCAGCCGGTGAGTTGGGCGCTGCTTGGAACGTCGATAGGGACTGGAGATCAAGCGGGGCAACTATGCTACTAGAGGTGCCTTCACCCCTCTATTTGTCCTTCCACTCCGGCGGTGCTTGAGCGTGTAGGGACTGCGGAGCTAGTTGGAAGAGGTGGTGGGGTTTCTTGTGCCCTCTACCCCCACCTCACACTTGCCAGGGCCCTCTTGTTCCCGGTGATGGTTCCGTTGGGGTTTTCGCTCCCTTCCCAGAAGCTACTTAGGTGGTGCACACTACCTGTTCGATGGTTTTTCCGTGTGTGCTTTTCCTTCTTGTTGCTTTGCTTCATGTCTCGTTGCATCGTTGTGTGTATCCGTGTGTGCTGTTGTGGTTCACCTTTGTGTTGTTTTTCTTAGTTGTGTTATATGGCAGCAAGTGCGAAGGTGATCCCTTCTTCGGTCAGTAGTTTGGAGCATATACTTTATATCAGATATAATCTCAGGTTGAAGGAATCTCTAATAAAAAGTTGTTTTGGTCAGCAATATAGAAGAGAGATCAATACATCATTGTACTTATCACGTTCCGATATGAGTTTCTGGTTATTATATCTACTCTTTACCTTTTTGTGTTCGATTGGTGTATCTCCCTTTACATGTAGATGTTGTATGGCTTTAATGTAATGAATGTGGTTTCTTTCAAAAAAAACATATCAGGCTTGTTCAACAATTATTAACCATAAAAAAATTACTTTTTCTATGATATCCTAACTCATATTTCCCCTATCTCAGTTTCTATACTAATCCCTATTTCCAACCCCATATCTAGGGTTTAATTGACTTCTGATCCAGGATGACTATCCATCATTAGACTCATTCATCATTCATCATTAGTTTCAATCACCTCCTTAATGACAATTGTAAGTTTACTGAGTATTATCTCCTTCAAATTACCCCTATGAGATTCCATGTTGGGTTCAAAAAAATTAATCTGCATATACATGATACACATTGGACACTATAGTGGAGCTGGAATTAAATAAACATCAACACTTTAGATGCAAAATTATGAAGATCTTAGAAGTCAACACTAAACAGTAATCATAAATTACTAGGTAAATTTTCAGAAATGCTATTCAAAAAAAGTAATCAAAGAACTTTGGTTTCAGATCCAAATCAACCATTAAATCAAAAACTTTAGCTTAATACAAAAGTCTAAGCATATGATAAATTGAAGGCAGGTTTTAAAATTTAGTTGAACATGACTCTCTAGTTCTCTAATGAATCCTAAATAGTTGTGAATCACATATATCTACTAGTATACTCTTCACCAACATCTCGAAGAAGACATGGGATCACCTTGCCCAAATGTATCCTAACAAAGAAAATGCATCCCAGGTTATTGATTAGTACAAAGGTTTGCATTCTCTTAAACTTGAATATAATTCAGCTTTCTCTTCACATTTCAACATCTTTAATGGGATTTGGGTGAACTCAAGCTTCATCACCCCTTATCCTCTGATCTTACCAAGATGCAAAAGTATCAATAAAAAATATAGCTTTGTCAATTCTTAGCATCTCTACCTCCTAGTTATGAAGTTGTTTGTCAACAAATTCTTGCATCTAAACCCTAGTTGATGTTAGATGATATCTATCTTTAAATATCACATTCTATATCATGTACTACTGTTGTTGAGGAGCATGCAACCCTTATTGTTTCCAGACAAGGTAATCATGGTCATGGTCGGGGAAAAGTTCTCAATGATAGTGGGAGAAGATCATCTTATTCCTTTTCCCAACCCATATTTTGTAATTTCTACAAGGTCACTAACCAAAATGAGGACAAATGTTGGTGAAAGCATGCAAAACCAAAATGGGCATTTAATGTGTCAACTACCAATGTTGATGGAGATTCTACCATTGTTCCTCGTCTTACTAACCCTCAGATGGTGACACTAAGTTCTTCTAATCTTGATAAACTGATCAAGGCCACATTTTTTGTTACTATTACTCCTTAAACAAACATTGCCCAACATTCAAGTAACCTCTCATGTCTTCAATATTCTTCCACTTCATCAAAAGATGATTGGGTTATTGAGTCAAGTCCATATGACTAGTAATAAGAAATTATTTACTTACCGAGATAAATTTACTTGCCATATTAATGTGTATCTACAAGATGGTTCCACTTCTCTAGTTACACTGAGAAGATATTGTTGGGTTTTACGTGGTCAAAGTATGCAGTGGAAACAAAAATTTTACTTGACAATAAACCCACAACCAGCAGATTGCATCAATATCTATGTAATGGGAAGGATGGTTTTAGTGAGATATACCTGGTCCTAAGGCTTTCTCAGTGACTATACCTCGTACCAAGTGCGGTCTTCAACTACTTTTCCTCGATGATGTCTATGTAGCTTCTAGTCTTGACCCGTATTGCGGTTGACTGTCATCCTCTTGAGTGGCAGAAGTCTCCCGCCTCTATAGATAGTCCACACGGATCACCGGGAACTCTAGTCATCCTGAAGAATAGACTAGAAGGAGTTGTCCGCTTCTGTCGGCGTACTAGTCACCAACACACTCTCCCACAACCAGTTTCTTTTCTACAGTTGTCTTTCCCTCGTTGTGATCCACCCTGGATGGGTAGAACTTTCTTGGGCTCTCTCAATTACCTCAACTAGAGAGGACAACAACTTTGCAGAGTATCTGATGTTGTGATTTGTGTCTCTGGAGAAGCCCCTTGTACCCCTCTATTTATAGTATAGGGTAGGGTCAAGGTTCCCAGTCTATGCTAGAGTAGAATGGTCTAGAATTTCCATGAATAATTTGCATTGCGGGAGGCGAACCAGTCATTTCACTAGTGAATCAGTCGGTTGGGAGTGTGAGTCGATCGGTTCACCCAGTGAACTGGTCATTTCACTTCCCAGACCTGCCTACAATTGACTTTCTTTATTCATTTGTAATTAACACAAAGATTAATTCTTGTCCCAATCGAATTGAATAAGTGAAACGAAAAACTTTTCTCACAAATAAGGAAAACCCAACACTACTCGTTTGGTCTAGTTGAATAGATCGGTTCAGCAGAGTGAACCGATCATCTCATTGACCATGAGCCGATCGGTTCACCCAGTGAACCGATCGGTTGGTGGTCCAGATTGTGCAGAACATAGACAATTCAGTTGTCAATCAATCTCACACTCTAATCAGTTGGTTCAACACTTGAACTTGTTGATTCTGAGTCAAATCTATTGATTGAATGTTTGATTGATTACCTAAACACTTTAGCAATCAATCCAAACATCATTCATGAATAAACTCATCTTCCAGGTTAATCCTTTGTGTGTGAACCTATAGGTCCCATTTCACATTGGTAGTGAATGTCCATAACTAGCTTATGACATCACAAGCAAAGAGTTGTACCTAGTCGCACATCAGTGCTACCCAAGTGAAAAGGAAAGTTGGAGAACAACTTTCAATCCTATAGTCTGTGATTGGTGTTCTAGTGAATGTATAATTACTTTGTCTCTGATATCCAGAATGAACTCAAGGAATGGAGGTTTCATCCTTTCAACGTTCATTCATATTTCTTGAACTAGAGTAGACTGTTTGAGATATGTGTGACATCAATATCATATATTGATTCACATGTGCATGCACATGCCTTTCTTAGTCTCTCTTATCAAGTGGCTTGGACATCATACCCCTTTAGAAGGGAAAAATCCCATATCTATCACTCACAATCTATCTCATGCGTCAAAGCTACCCAATCATCACCTTTATAATAAACCATGTTTTAGGATTGCATTTGATGATGTCAAAGTGTACCCAATCACATTCGAGAGTACAGTGATTTTAGGTCTAATAATCACAATCACCATCATCACTATGAGAGATGATTCTGACTACCATGTCATGGTTCCATTTGTCAGTCTCATGGCAGATCTGTCTGATACACTATTCTCTAATATGTATCTATGTGCTTGGTTTGATATCATATATCATGACTAATGAGACAATGTCATCAACCAACACATACTCTAGTCTTGATGTGTCATTGTTGTCTATCAACCTTCCACAATGACATCGGACTAGGGACATAATAAGAATGTACATACTCTTAGCATCCGTATGATCTCAGGTCCTTAACTTAAAGACTTACATCATTGAGTTATTGTCATTTTTTATACATCATTTTTCTCCATCATATATCTCATTATTGATTGAGCTAGAATAAATTGGAAGCTTGCCTTTGATATATATCAAATCAATCAGAACATTTGTCAATCCAATCATCATATGATTGGCTCTCTGGGCATACATACCAACAGATATGTGAACAACGATCTTCTTAAATATATCTTGTTTGTGCCTAAATTCTCGTTAAACCTAATGTCTAGAAGTAAAATTACCAACATCTTAAACGACAGTGTAGCTTTCTTTCCTTACATTATCTCTATGCAGAATCTTATGGAACATCAAGGTAGTCTTCCCCTAAAACTGTACGAAAAATGTTATCAACAATGAAACCTCGAAGTGTACATTCGTCAGATGAAGCAACACTAACATATCTCACTTATGGCACACCAAAGCATGTAACTATTACTTATCAAGCCTTCCTACTTAAAGCATCAACCACCATGTTTGTCTTCCCTTGATGGTAGTCTATAGTGCACTCATAGTATTTGATCAAATCCATCCACCTTCTCTGCTAAAGGTTCAGCTCTTTCTTGGAGAAGATATATTGAAGTTTATTGTAGTTGGTGAAGATTTGAAACTTCTCTCCAAACAGATAGTTCCTCCAAATCTTTGAGGCATGGACTACAAGCTCCAGAACATGCATATGGTAATTCTCCCCATGTTTCATAAGTTTTCACAAAGAAAATGAAATCACATTCTTGTCCTGCATCAGCACACATTCCAAGACATTCTTCTACACATCACAGAAGATGATGGAGCCTTTCCCTTGTTCTAGAAGAACTAACACTGGTGCACTGGTCTACTTCTCCTTCAGCAATTAGAAAAATCACTAACACTTTCCATCCCAGACAAAAGGAAAACATTTCCTTGTCAACTTGGTTAGGAGTAACTCCACGACACTAATGTTCTTGATGAACCTCTTGTAGTAGCCTGCCAAGCCTAGGAAACTTCAAATCTTTATCGATGTCGGGGGCTATTCCCACTGTATCACTGATTGTACCTTCCTTGGATCCACACAAACACCAATAGTACATATGACTTGACCTAGAAAAGACACATCTGTCAACCAGAACCCGCACTCGTTGAACTTCGCATACAACTCAATGACATCAAAACTTGGCAAAGGTGTTGCTCATGTTGTTGCATTTCTCTGGAGTATATCAACATATCATCTATGAACACAATTACGAACTGGTCTAGGAATAGTTTGAACACCATGTTCATCAGATCCATAAAATTGTTGGCATGTTGGTCAACCCGAACGGCCTGACCATAAATAGTAACCATAACTAGTCCTAAAAGCTGACAAAGGTATGTCATCCACCTTGATCCTCAGCTGATGGTAGCCTATCCTCAGATATATCTTTGAGAACACCATGGCACCTTGTAATTGGTCAAAGAGATCATTTATCTGTGGCAACATGTACTTGTTCTTTATTGTGACCTTGTTAAACTGTTTATAGTCTATACACAACCTTGTGGATCCATCGTTCTTCTTCATGAACTACACGAGAGCATCCCAAGGGGAAGTGCTCAGTGTGATTAACCCATTCTCTAACATCTCTTGCAACTGCTTCTTCAACTCCTACAACTCTACCAGTGCCATCTTGTAAGGTGACTGTAATATGGGATGTGTTCCAAGAACAAGATTGATCTCAAAATCAATCTCTATAGGAGGGGAAACACCAGGAATCTCCTTGGGAAAAACATCCTCCAACTCTTTTACTACAGGAACCTCCTAGATGCTAGGATCCTCCTCTTAGTAAACACCACATGAGACAAGAAATCCTCACACCCCTATCTCAACAACCTATCCTCTATCACTATTGACACCAAACATGTAGGAATAATCCTCCTATCTCCTTGAAAGATCCATGAAACATATTTGTCACAGAAAGTAGACACCTTGGTAACCCAATCCAGAACAACCTTATACTTTCCAAGGTATCCATACCAACGATCACATAAAACCCATGCATGTCAAGTGGAATAAGGTCCACTTGAATGTTGTGTCCTAAGAAAGAAAGAACACAAGAGGGACACACCTCCTGTAACTCGGTAGAACCAACCAGAGGGGTTTCTAACAAGAGACTATCAAATTTACAACATATAGGTAGATTAAAACTACTTATCATGTCTCTGGTGATTTTGAGTGTGTTGCACCTGGGCCAACCACAATATATACAAAAGAAAAAGTAGACAAACAAGAATGAAAAAGTTCCATCTGACCTGTCTCGACCCGTGAATTGACCACTCCCTCCTTCTGACTCGAGCCGTCACATGTTTTCATCCATTCCCTCTGCTTTCCTGTATAGAGGATCCAACGTGCGACAACTGACCGCGTACTCTTCCACCACCACTACTAAACTACTGCTGCTAAGAAACCTGCTAACCATGCCTCAGTTGTTGTGTCACTTCCTCGTCCTTCATTTGAAAAAACAACCTCGTATGCCAGTCTATCTACACTTTTAACTGGTCTTAGCCTCATACCATGGCCTTGATAGTCTTGTCACTGATATTGGTGTTGTACTATGTGCTCCATCTGGTGTGAAGCTATGACCTCTGCCCTTTCTCAGGGACCACTATGACGGCACGCGTGATCTCATATCAGAGCAAATTGACTTGTTGCGACTAAGGTGAAGAAAACCCAGGCTTCGTAAAGCCTCCAAAAGACTTCCCATGAAATTGAGTTGGCCTCTTCTTCAGGTTAGCTTCACACTTCTCAATAGAAAACCTGTCAATATGCCTCACTAACTCAAAAAAGGTAGAGAACCTTTCCCTGTTCTCCAAAGAAGGCAACATTGTCATCAACTCTGTGCTCAAACCCTTCTTAGACTTGTGGATCCTCTCCTTATCTATCTTTTCCATATGAGGACAAAACCAAAAATGCTCCATAAACTTGGCCTATACTCGTTTATCATCATCGATCCTTTTCGTATCTTTTCAAACAATGATATCTTCTCATCTAGATTCATCTCTAGGAAGTATCGACTCACAAACTCTCACTAAAACTCCTCCTAACTGATCACAACTCCAAATCTCTTATCCTCCTCTATGGCCCACTAGTGTCTAGCACTACCCTTTAGTAGATACACTTCATGCTTCACCTTGTCCTCTTTAGGGATAGAGGATATTGAAAGCCTTATCGAGCTCCTTCAGCCACATATCCGCATCTGTCAGGTCCTCTGTACCTATATACTCGATCTCCCTAACACATATTAATCACTTAAAAGTCTTCCCAGAACCCTGGGATTCTACATTGGGGACAAATGCCCTAGCTTGTAGTCGGGGCACCCTATCCTCCATAGGTGTAATCGTATCCATCAATTGTCCAAACATGGGCTAAAATGTTGGATTGGCCATCATTCTTGGGTCAAAGTGCATCATCGAGGGCTTCTCCAGCCCCGTCATTGGCTCCCTCACATTCTATGTCGGCCTCCTATCACCACCTCCTGGCACAACATAGACACTCTCAGTATGTTCTTCATGTTCTCTACACATATCTGCATAAGCAGAAGCTCTGATTAGATATATTGGACAATGTAAGAACAAACACAAACCTAAGTCCTATGTCCCTGTAGACTTAGTGAACTAAAGCTTTGATGCCAAACTTATCATGTGTCATCCAGATGCCAAAGAAATGAGATCACTCAAAACAAAGCGCGCAATCAACTACTAATTAACCATGCACCAAAAAATAGGGTAAATTAAAACTGATTTGTTCATTACTTATCATGTGCAGAAACATTACACTAATATCCATCAACCTGCATCATATCACATACCATAATAGGTATTTACAGTTGTTCATTGGATGAAGCCACAAACTATATACAAAAGATCTCGTTCCACATATACATTCCATATATACAACAAAGACATATTGCCAGAACCACATGTTGATATACAAACGTGTAAGAAACACATCCCTTCCTGGACTTGAGAATAAAGGGATGACACTAGGACTCTACTACGAACAACAACAACTTCCATCCTTCTATGTCTACTAATCTCCAAGCTGTTGTTCCTTAACAACATCATTTTGGACACAACACTAACGACCACCTCAAAAGATGTGGTAACCCTTGTGGTGATACTCATGTCCCAACGGTTATAGTAACAACAGTTATCATTAGTAAATAGGATGAGTAGATTCAACTAAATAAATAAATTAGACTGATTACACAAGTTAAGAAAGCTAAGCATGCTAGTCATATGCCCATACCAATATATATATATATATATATATATATATATATATATATATATATATATA
Source organism: Alisma plantago-aquatica (assembly GCA_963693085.1). Lineage (NCBI taxonomy): Eukaryota > Viridiplantae > Streptophyta > Magnoliopsida > Alismatales > Alismataceae > Alisma > Alisma plantago-aquatica. Next base: position 38,715,158 of record OY856412.1, read on the forward strand.
TATATATATATATATATATATATATATATATATATATATTATTAGAAAGAATATAAAGGACATGTAAGTCTAGAACCTACTAAGTAGTATAAGAAAAATGGCATAGGTTTAACATCCAATGTGAGGCATGTTTATCCATACATAGATATACTACACAGTTGTATTACATATTTTATTAATTTCTTGAGGAATTGAGGTGTACCACTCAATTCCAATAGACTGCTGCTAAGTCAAAATTAGCACCATAAAAGATATGGGATAACTAGACTCCTAGGATCTTCCTTTCCCTCGTCATTACGAGTCCACCTTAGTGACATATCAAGTCAAACTACAAAACACCTAGGCCGCCTTGGTATATAGGTCAAGACGCTAGACACTAGTGTATACGTAAACAGTGACCACACTCGAACTTGGTGTCCACATGACTCAAACTCCACGACAACTATTTCCAACATTCTTGGCAGCCTCAAGGGAGGAGAGAGAAAAATTGGTGACCTCATTGGATCCAAAATAGGTTGGTCATCACAATGAAACTGAAAACCACCAAGGTGCAAAACACATGAAGAAAATCAACTCTAAAACCTTAACTTCAACCATCACCATGAAATAAAGCAAAACTATGATTTAGATTGAGAGAAAACTAAATTGTAGCACATGCATGCAAGGATGAAAACCTCCATCACTAAAGATAGGTTTCGAGTACAAGGATTATGGTTTATCCAAGAGATGATATACTACTCAAATCACCATGTAAATATAAACCCTAGGTGCAAGATACTATCATACTACTTGTAACTACATTTAAAGGGTAGATCAAGAAAAAGGAATATGGAAGAGGCCAATAACAGTAAAGAAAGTTATACAAGTCGCCTTAGAGATGAAAAACAACTCCAACAACAAGGAAACTATAAGAAAAGAGAGTGAACCCTAGTTTGATCACCGCCTTCAACCAAGCTAGAACCACCACAAAAAAGGAAATAAACCTTAGGTCAAAAAGGCAGTAAGAAAGAGAGCAAAAACCCTAGGCTGAAAAGGAAACAAAGGAAAGTGCTTCAACTCAACTCAAGCCCTCAAATGGAAAACAATTCAGCCAAGAAGAAAGAAGTTCTTCAAGCTCAACTAAGGCACTACCGTGGAAGATGCATGGGTTCGGCCAAGAAGAGAATGAAGAAGAGGGTAGAGAAGGAAAACAAAGATCAAGAGAGGTAGATCACTTACCAAGGTCAAGAACAAGCAAATGTCAAAAAATGACCACCAACAAAGGGTTGCTCCGAAATCCTAGCTCAAAAATGCAAGAGGGATCGAACACTCCTCCAAGCTTGAGCTCCACCTTCACCACCAAGAACAACAGGGACTAGCTCTAAGAGAGAGAGAGATATTTCAAAGGGTTTAGTTTCATCTAGGGAGAGAGGTCTATATAGCTAAGAGTTGGAGAGAGAAGGGATGTTAGGTGTCATGCAAACACATGCCAAGTGTCCTCCCAAAACTCACCCATGCAAGCACCACACCCACTCATGCATCAAGGGTGATAAAACCAAAAAACCAGCAACCTCACTTGGTCTAAAAATCACACAAGTGATGAAGATTCTAAGAATCCAAGGAGAACCAAAAGTTCATCTATCGTTGAAGATCAAAAAGGGAAATGGTCAATTAAACCAAACCCTAGGGTTTCTCGGCGACCAAGGAGGGTTCATGACCTCATTGAATGTAAGGATCACTAGGCACACACCAAAACTCATCAACATCATAGAACATGGTCAAGGAAACAACTTAGTGATCATTGAAAACAAAGCTCATCGGTAGACACACAGCAAGGTCATCCATCCACATAGGGTATCAAAAACAAACCCTAAAACATCAACACATGATCTCACCACATCAAACCAAGGGTACTACAAGACTTTGGGGTGCTACTCTCTCCAACATCATGCCAAAACATGTGTGGAACAACAAGCATGTGACAAACTACAAGAAAAACTCCAAACATGGGTAAATTACAACTAGGTCTGAAATAAGCACATACAAGCAAAACTAGATCGAACAACTTCCAAACCAAATCAAACTTGAAACATAAGCTTGTCATGTGATATCAAGGCACATAAAAAGGTTAGATTAAGGTTCTAAGAATCCAATTATGCTAATCAAGAAAGATCATCTAGAAATCTATGTCAAGGGTCTGCATAAGACAACCACAAGTCCAGGAACTCTCATCAACTGTTGAGAATGGGACTCGCCTTCATCATCAATCGAAGAGGTGAATCACCTTCAACGACTACATACATTCAAGCATGATTAACGAGCACTAAAAATGTATAGTTTGTGACCAAAGAAAACTAGGGTTTGACCCCTTTATCTGCCACTGAATTTGACCACTTTCAGCGACTGTTGAACCAAGGTTCAACCTTCTCATAAACCATTGAAAAGCTCAAGATATCAATAACCATTCAGGTCCAAGGTTTTGTGACCACATAAGGGTACACTCGTCAATTGCATAAGGTCCAAACTCAAGAACCATACTCAAAATTGGTGACCACATGACTAAAACTTGGAGACCACTATTACCAACATTCTTGGCAACCTCAAGGGAAGAGAGAGAAAAAATTGGCAACCTCATAGGATCCAAAACAAGTTGGTCATCACCATGAAACTAAAATCCACCAAGGTCTAAAACACATGACGAAAATCACCTCCAAAACCCTAAATTCAACCATAAACATTAAAGAAAACAAAACCATGATTTAGAGAGATAAAACCAATGTTCATGCAAGGATCAAAATATCCATCACAAAAGATAGGTTTGGGGTACAAGGATTAGGGTTTATACAAGAGATGATATACTACTAAAACCACCATATAAATATAAATCCTAGGTGCAAGATACTATCATACTACTTGTAACCACATTTTTAGGGTAGATCAAGTACATGCAAGAAGGAAGTAACCAATAACAGTGGTGAATGTTATATAACTCACCTTAGAGATGACGAACAACTCCACCAACAACAAAGATCCAAGAATAGAGAGAGAACCCTAGCTCGATCACCGCCTTCATCCTGGAACCACTTCCAAGATAGAAACAAACCTTAGGTCAAAAACGGAGTATGAAAGATAGCAAAAACCCTAGGCCAAAAAGATAAGAAAGGGAAGCTCTTCAACTGAACTCAAGCACTACCATGGAAAACCATGGATTCGTCCAAGAAGCGATCAATTCTTCAAGCTCAACTCAAGCACTACCATGGAATTTGCATGGGTTCGGATAAGGAGAGAAAGAAGAAGAGGGTATGGAAGGAAAACAAATATCAAGAGTGGTAGATCACTTATGAAGGTCAAGAAGAAGCAAAGGTCAACAAAAAACCACCAAGGAAGGGTTGCTCAAAACCCCATATCATTCACATTTACACCAATTCCATTTTCATGACATGTAATAACACAATCCTCATTGTATTATATCATATTCACATTCATTCACACACATGTATGTACACTCATCGTTCACATATGCAACAATAATTCACTTGAAGTCATAAGCACCACATGCATATAGAAATAATGACACCAAAGTTTATAAAACTCATATTTTATCCCAATGAAATTCAAAGTTTACTTCCTTAAAGAAGGTGTGTACCCATTGTTCTCATATCTCATCTAGGTCTTCTTTAATATAGGGCTTTGTCGTGTCAAATAGTTGCAAAGAGAATGACATAATTAAAGAGTTTGATTTGATATTTTCATATTATCAAATGGGACTATTTACTTATGATGGTAAGAAATAAACGCGGAGAAAGTTATATAACTCACCTCTAGGTTGAAGAAGAATCTTCAAACAGAAAGGTAACTTTATAGAAAGAGGAATAAACCCTAGTTTTATTAGTCCACATGGCCAAGATAGCTCCTTCTCCATGCAAGGAAGCAAACCCTAGGTCAAGGAAGCAAGAAATATGTAACGCCCAGGCCCACTGCCCTAGGCTCTAGTAGAGTTTTAGGAATGACGACTGGCCCCACAGACCACCACTAGCCTTAACTGCGTGTTTTTTCCTCACTCACGCGCAAGTCGGGGTCAACTTCCCGACTGGTCACCCATCCCAGTACTACTCCAAGTTGAGCATGCTTAACTATGGAGTTCTTAATGATGGGCTCCCGAAAAAGGAGGTGCACCTTGGTGATATGGGTAGTCCAATCATTCCTTATAAGATCATGTTATCCGAGGCCTCAAATCCTAGGATGTTATAATCTCTCCCACTTAGGCTCTTGACGTCCTCGTTAAGGCTCAACTATAAGGCCTCATAATCTATTCCCCATTTCAGTGCAGACCCACAATGAACCATGGACACCCAGCTCCCGATCACGGATTACTAGTGCAAGGGTGGCTACGTCAACCATGGACAACCCTTTCCTACATGCCTAGACCGCACGACTCAAGACTGGCATGCCATGTCCATGTGGGCCTCACCTACTGGAGGGGTTATGGCTCTGATACCATTTGTAACGTCCGGGCCCACTGCCCTAGGCTCTAGTAGAGTTTCAGGAATGACGACTGGCCCCACAGACCACCACTAGCCTGAACTGCATGCTTTTTCCTCACTCACGCGCAAGTCGGGGTCAACTTCCCGACTGGTCACCCATCCCAGTACTACTCCAAGATGAGCGCGCTTAACTATGGAGTTCTTAGTGATGGGCTCTCGGAAAATGAGGTGCACCTTGGTGATATGGGTAGTCCAATCATTCCTTATATGATCATTTTATCCGAGGCCTCAAATCCTGGGATGTTACAATTATTGTAACATCCCAGGATTTGAGACCTCAGATAAGTTGATCTTGAAAGGAATGATTGGACTACCCAAATCACCAAGGTGCACCTCCTTTTTCGGGAGCCAATCTCTAAAGAACTCCATAGTTAAGCATGCTCGGCTTGGAGTAGTACTAGGATGGGTGACCAGTTGGAAAATTGACCCCGGCTTGCACATAAGTGTGGATAAAGCGCACAGTTAAGGCTAGTGGTGGTCTGTGGGGCCAGTCGTCATTCCTGAAACTCTGCTAGAGCCTAGGACAGTGGGCCCATGTGTTACAAATGGTATCAGAGCCATAACTCCTCTAGTAGGTGGGCCCCACATGGGCATGACATGCCAGTCTTGAGCCGTACGGTCCAGGCATGTAGGAAAGGGTTGTCCATGGTTGACGTAGCCACCCTTGCGCTGGTATTCTGTGATCAGGAGCTGGATGTCCATGGTCCATTGTGGGTCTGCACTGAAATGGGGGTCAGATTATGAGTCCATATAGTTGAGACTTGACGAGGACGTCAAGAGTCTAAGTGGTGGGGATTGTAACATCCCAGGATTTGAGACCTCGGATAAGTTGATCTTAAAAGGAATGATTGGACTACCCATATCACCAAGGTGCACCTCCTTTTCTGGGAGCCCATCTCTAAAGAACTCCATAGTTAAGTATGCTCGGCTTGGAGTAGTACTAGGATGGGTGACCAGTCGGGAAGTTGACCCCGGCTTGCGCATAAGTGTGGATAAAGCGCGCAGTTAAGGTTAGTGGTGGTCTGTGGGGCCATTCGTCATTCCTAAAACTCTGCTAGAGCCTAGGACAGTGGGCCCAGGCGTTACAAAATATGTGCTCTTTAAGCTCTAGCACAAGATCCACCATGGAACACCATGGGCACAACCAAGAAGAAGAAAGGAGAAGGTAGGACAGAAAAGAAAACAAAGAAAAGGGGGTAGGTCTCACATACCTAGTCCAAGAAACCAAGCAAGGAAGCAGAAAATGACCTCTACTATGGTAGATCTGAAGCCTAGGTGCATATGCAAGGAGATCGACCACCTTCTTCTACCTTCAACACATTCTTCTCTACCAAGCCAAGGTGGGAAGAGCTCTAGACAGTAAGGAAGAAGAGAAGGAGCCAAAAGGTTTGTTTGCAAGGAAGGAGGGAGGTCTATAAAGCTATGGGTGAGAGAGAAGAGAAGGCTAATGTTTCCTACTATGTTTGCCAAGTGTCCATGACCATAGAAGATTAAGTCCATGGAAGAAGAAGCTCCATATATTTGTGGGAGTCTGCAAGGGCATCACATATTGGCTACCTAGGGTGGCCTTCGAGTTTCAGCACATTGTGATAATCATTTTTTGAAACCCTAGGTCACAAGAACGGTAACCAATGTTTGGGCACCTTCTCAAGGTAACCCATCGATATAAGGAGCTCAAGAGAGGGAACCACCAACCCTCACACAATAAAGTACCACCATCAGTTCCCAAAACCCAAGGAGAGCCATTGTATGTCACCCATCAAGGAGGACCATCAAGTGTTGGCCTCCAGGGTAGCTCATCCATCAGAGGGAAACCCTAGATCAACCGTAGAAGGGTATCACCACCAAAACAAGGTGCAACAAGGCACCCCAATGTACAACACACTCAAGCATGATAAGAAAACATGTAAAGAACAACAAGCATGTGACGAATTTTAAGAAAAATATCAGATATGGGTAAATTGTACGAAACCAAAAACAAGTAATAATTGCATAACTTGCACAAACAATGTCCACATTGGACCAAACTTGAAACTTAAGGCTGTCACATGATATCAAAACAAATATTAGGGTTATATTAAGGTTTAAGAAATTGATTATGATAATACAACATGTTAATACTATTATAGCAAGTTTATGGGTCTTACAGTCGCCTTGGGCATCACCTATTGTCTCGTGGTGGGGTGTCCATATTGCAATGCAGTCTGTTTCCAAGCATAGTAGAGAAGCCTTGGAATCATGCAAACTGCACTGGAAGGCATTAGACCACCATGAATCACGTTACATAGAATTCCATGGTAAGCCTTTCCCAGTGAAATGACATATCCTTTTAAAAAAGAACATGGACTCAACCCTTACAAATTATATATATATATTTATATATATATACATATATATACATATGTATATATATGTATATTTGAACACAAACATATTATAGAAATTATTCTAAAAGACTACTACATCATAAAAACTTACAAAAGATGTGCTAGCTCGCGGATCCAAGGTGTTACTCCTAACCGCCTCCGTCGTAGGGGGTCCAACTCAAATGAAGAGCGGGGTTCCATATGTACTGTCTGAGGAGATGAATGAGAAGCTTGATATTTTATAATTTCTTCCTCTATTCCCTTTGAAATCATATCTTATACCTTCTCTTCTAAGAATCCCCCTTTATGGAAAGGTTTGAACTTATTCTATGATGACCCAAAGAAGGCTATTATACCGCACCAGCAATAGCAACCCTGACATGCCCAGGATGCTCTGAGTTACCAACAACAATCGTCAATTCATCCCTAGTTCCCTAAGGAGTGAACTTTGATTCATTCCTTGGCTCATTAATCATCATTAATAGTAACTGGTAAGTAAAACATGACAATCAACATCAAATATGAGCGTGCAATCTGAGAGTTGAATTTTACCATTTTTTTCAGCCACCTCAGTGATTGCAAGGTTGGGTATTTCTCCATATTGGGTTTGCCTCATAGATCTCCACTCCTTGTGGTGAGGTAGAGGTGCAATCGTAGTAGAGAACTCAGTAGTCCTACGAGTAGGTTGCTAAGAAGAAGACACCTCCAGTCTCCATTGGCGAAGCCATGCATAGCCATCTTGACCCAACATGTCATTGTGGACATTCATTGAACAATATTCTTTTTGAGAATCGCTCAATGCCTAGTTAATCCAAAACATATGTTAAATATGTAATACATTGAATTCATAAGAATGAATTCTAAATGAGGTGGTCAAATACCTTGAATTCTTCAATTTTTCTTGAAGCAACAAATGCGTCTGATTCCTTCACGTCAAGATAGTTCCATGCTTCAGTTGATGACTTCTTCTTCTTCTTCTTTTTCTTCTTTGTCTTATTCTTCTCAGCCATTCTGTATTCACTTGTCAGATTTGTCCTATAATTCCTCAGTAACCTCCCGCAACATTGCAACACCTTTTTATGATGCGACTTTTCATCAAGATCAAGTATGATCAACAAATGTTAATACATTTGATGGAATATTCTTAAAATATAATTGTTCCTTGATCAACTTTATGCCAAGATTCTACTATTATTTAGTTTTCTACGAGTAAGAACCCCAATATATTGCACAAATGTTTTCTTAATAGGATTTCTTAATAATAAAACTCAACGACCATCTTGGTCCTTTATCCCTTTGCTCTACTAACTTGTTCATCAAGGTGATGCCTCTTTGATGTGCATGCTCACAATGCTCCTCAGTAAGCTCAACAAGATCCTCATGGGAGACATCCTCACCATGCTAACATTGATAAGAAACACATATTACTCATACAAAATTTAACTTAAATGTGATAGACATTGTAAAATGCACATCCTACAACTTCCACCAGTGTCATCCCCACAATGTACATCATCACGGTGCTCATCCTCATAATAATAATCCTCACAATCATCATACTCATGGTTGGACACCATCTAAAAATGTCATAACATTTAGAAAAACTATCAAACAATGATTCGTATATCATGGATAAATAATGTAAAAATGCATTTCTAAAATTTTAAAGAATATAATGCATGCCTCTAGTATTGATTGGATTTTGGATCAATTAACATTCCTTCAGTGTGATTTCCACATATATTTAAGACAACATTAGCTTCAACATTTAGTGTTGGCAAGACAACTGAGAATGGATTGGAGTCATCATACTTTTCGCAGTACTCTTCTTCATCTATAGGATCTTTAATGAACTGTCTTTTACCATGAAGAACAATTGACCATTTTTCATTTGTAGGATCATCGATATAAAATACTTTCTTTTCCTATGAAGACATTATGAATGGTTCACCCTTCTCACCAATCATTTTGAAATTCACTAATGTGAAACACAATTCATCCACTACAAATCCTTTGGTGTTATCAACCCAATTACATCTAAAAACCGAAACTCAAAAATCTTTGTGGTCAAACTCCCATATGTCCTCAATGAAACCATCATATGATATTTTCATTTCATATGGACTCTTATTGTTCGCACTATAAAAATACAATGAAGACTCTTGAAAGGTGAATGTACTATTTTGGATGACACTCTTATCATCTTAATGTTTTTTTGTTATATGAAAATCCATTTATGTGAAACCCTTGATAAGATAGAACATTTAAGTTTGGTTTAAAGGTGACCCTTTTGATATTTTCAAAAACATTATTTGGTGTTTGAGATAGTTGATGTTAGACTCTATCTTCAAACCGCCTAATACATGTCTTATTATTCTCTCTAGCAAGCCACATTGAATTGTCTCAGGGATATTTTGTCTTGATGAAATTCACATGTTTGGTGATATAAATACACACTTCATCGTGTAGTGTAAAATATACAAGTGTGCTTGTTCCCGCATCTCACAACTGATTAATTTCACTAGGTCTCCTAAAGTCCCTTTACTCAAATAGTTCTCAATATTGTTGTTGTTTCCAGGAGCTTCATTACAACTCACTAAGTCATTACAAAAGTCCATAACCTCCCAACCCACATAACCATCAATAATACTCGCTTCAGCTAATAAAGGTTTGGAACTTCACCTTTAAAAACACTCATGTACCATTCAAATGGATACATCTAGTGTAAGAGAACTAGCCCCAACATCTTCACTTTCCTAGTAAAATGACAACAAGATGTACCACGATATCAAAGAATGAAGGAGGAAACTATATCTCAAGTTGGCCCATGGTAATGACCACTTCTCTTTGCAACTTATCGATATTTTATGATCAATAACTTTGTTGCATAGAGTGTTGAAGAAGGAACAAAACCCAGTGACTTACATGATTTGGTAGTATATATACAATAGTGATGAGAAATATTTGCTAGATTGGAGTGTGACAATCATGAAATTTAAGACATATCGACTTTAGATTATGTATTGATACCAATCTAAGGATATTGGAAGAGTATCCCTATGGTACCTTAACATTAAGCAAGCACTCAAAATAGTTTTCTTCTCTTGTCTATACAACATGTAACAAGCAGGAGGTACATGTGTTTTTCGATCACTACTAACTTATGTTGTTAATTCTTTGCTTATTCCCATTTCACATAGGTCCATTCTGGATTTGATGACATCTTTAGTCTTATCTATTATATTCAATAGAATACCAATGAAATTATCACAAACATTTTTCTCAACATGCATGACATCGATACAATGCCTAATTAGCAAACAACTCCAATAAGGAAGATAACAAAATATTGACCTCTTCTTATATAAAGATTTCCCATTCTATGTGGGAATAGTACATTGTGATTTCTTATAGAATGCATTCATAGAGTCTATTACTCTTTCATAAACAACTTACATGATATAGGTTTATGGGCACTCTCTTCCTCATTCGACCCATTAAACACTTTATGCAACCTTCGATATGGAAGATATTTTGGAAGAAACCTTTGATGAATAAGATATACAATCTTTCGACTAGGTTTTATTCATATTGAATCACTTCTCTACTCACATATAGGGCATGCTTTAGATCTTTTTACATGATATGTGGAGACAATTTTCCATATGATGGAAAGTCATTATTACTGCAAAACAACATAACATCTAAACGATATATATCTCTATGCAAAGCATCATAGGTCATCACACCTTCTCTCCACAATTTCTTTATGTCATTAATCAGAGGTTCAAAATAAACATCGATATCATTGTCAGGTTGTTTAGAGTCTGATGTCAACAATGATAGCATGACATGCTTATTTTTCATACACAACTAGGGAGAAAGATTGTATATAACAATCATAAAAAGCCAAGTGCTATGTTGGTTGCTCAATGTGTCATGCAAAAGAACATAGAAAGCAAATGAAATGTCTCTCTCTGTAAAGCAGCATAGGTCATCACACCTTCTCTCCACAGTTTCTTTAAGTCATTAATCAGAGGTTCAAAGTTAACATTGATATCATCACTAGGTTGTTTAGGGCCCAATACCAATAATGACAACATTACGTACTTATTTTGCATACACCAGGGAGGAAGATTGTATATAACAATCATAACAAGCCAAGTGTATCTTGGTTTTTGAATGTGTCGTATGGATGCATCCCATTCGTACAAATCCCAAGTCTTAGATTCCTGACTTCTTCACCAAATTCAAGGTACAATAAATCAAAGTTCTTTTCTTAAGGGGAATCTGATGCATGTCATAGGATCCCATCATCATTTCTCTCAGTCGCTGCATGCCACGTTAAATTCTCCGCATCTAAGGTATTCTCAAACAATCGTTGAAACCTTGGTATTATAGGTGTATACCACATCACCTTGGTAGGAGAACCAATTTTTGACTTCCCCGAAGTCATCATTTTATACCTAGACCCCACATTTTTGACAATCTTTCAAATCAATATAGTCCTATTGAAATAACAAATAGTCACTGGGGCAGACATGTATCTTCTTAGCCTCCATTCCCATTGGGTACAATATATTCCTTAATTCATATATTGACATTGGAAGCTCATTGCCTTTAGAAAGAATTTCTTTCAATAAAGACAACAATGAGATAAAGCTTTTGTCTCTCCATCTATTATTAGCCTTAAGAGTATATAATCTAAACACAACACTACACTTTGTAAACTAGTACAACCTAAGTATAACTGTCTCTCAATGTGACACCCTTTGTCACACAAAGCAAGATTAGTCAAAACTTAAGCCACGATCAACCATTAATAGAAGATTACTGAAAATTATAGGAAATTAAAATTGATTTGCAACAAGAACCATGAGCTGAGATTTGATACATATGAATCAACACTTGCATTTCATAACATATATTCAGAGTTCTTACATCATTTTTTTCCAATCATTTTGTTACATAAGATAACAGTTCCACATGTATGTACATACCACCAAAGAACAGAAGCCACAAATCGCATGTCGATCATCATATCATCAAAACACTTTGAGAACACCCCCAAGGACCTAAGTGTACATGGACGACGCATAGGACTCTATCACTAGACAATATCCATATACCATGATCCACCAGGTGTAGTTCCTCTTCATATTATGTCCTCAGCCACATGATCTTTAACTCACCATGCATGTCCACCTAAAAGATTTTTAATCAAAAGGGGTGAGACAATAGTTCTAGCGAGAGATATAGCTCTCAGCCAACTTTGTTATTATCACAGATAACTAAATAGATAGTCTAGAATACTGAGAAGGTTGAACAATATTAACTAAATGACATATACCTCATGAATAAAGTAAATAGAGCAGGAATATGCACTTCCTAATGAGTAATAGAATAATTAATAATTTAAAAAGGAATATGAAGAACATGTATGACTGTTACAAGCTAAACAATATAAAAGCAATGAAAATGCTTCATCCAATATTTTTGTGTTTGATCCTATGCATGTACACTACACGTCTTATTACATATTTATTATGCCCTGAGGATTTGAGTTGTACCACCCAAATCCAACCGACCAGTGCTAAGTCCAAATCGGTGCCATACAAGGTCAATGGAAGAATCAAAATCTATGACCTTCCCACACCTCTAACTCATCTCGAGAGAAACACCACAAAGACATATCATTCAACTTCACAAGTGGCATACAATCACATCAAAGGGGTTGGCTCACACATGGCCACCCATAAAACCTTGATTTTAGGGTTTTCATACCCGACATAGTATTCAAAGCTCATGATTGTTCCTAGTTGGTTAATCCCAAGTCAAGATGACTTATATCTAGCCACATATTATTTTGACCCACAAAATAAAATTACAATGCCATTAAAGGGTTCGTAATTTCTATCAAGGCCATTTATGCACATGGAGATGATTACCACTAGTTAGTAGTCAATTTTGAGAATATATGGAGTTAAGTATCAAATAAAGTACACATGGATCATATGATTGAATAATGAATCCCAAGATGCATCATGTACATACTAAGTCAATTGAAATTGTGTTTATGATGTTATAAGTGAATTGATGCATACTTTGAGTTCAATATTCCTACACATATACCGCTTTGAAGTATCCTAAATAAAGATCAAATCAAATTTTGAGCATCAAAAGTGTATCTAAGATGGAATAAACTAAGAGGACATTGGATTAGATTTTGGGTCAAAGCACTTTATGTGGAGGTTATTAAGGTATGAAATCAAGGAGGAGTTTAGTAAATGATTATTCAAAACCTAGGTAGAAGAAACATCTGATCTATGTTGGGTGTTTTAGTTACATGGCCATTGATATGAATTGGCTGTGTGGCCTTTCCCAGCCATCCAATGCAATGGATCCTTTCATTGAAAGGATCATTATCTATGTGGATGAATCACAACCCAATTGGGTGATGCTGCTAGGAATCTAATGAGTATGATCATCATTAACCTACTGATTATCCGGAGGCAATAGTTCTAGCCTAGTTTTCCAACGTCCACATAAACAGTGGATCGAGGCATGCGACTAGATCTTTAGATGTTTCTAGTTCTTTGAGTTGAACCCAGGGATCCCATCGGAAGCTTTCTTCTGACCCACAGTGAGAGAGAACCCCTCATTCAGACACACAATGCAGGTACATGTACTGGCTGACAGGTTGTGCCCATCTCCTCTCCCTATTCTCAACTTGTTGCTATGCAATGGTGGGAAAACCTGGGGTGTGCCAATCTAGTCTCCTCCTCAATGTGGAATTTCCCTTCAACCCCAGGTAGCCATGCAAATCTATAGTTTTGGTCATTCAGATTGAGATGGGAGCATCCTGACAAGATGAGGAGGGAAAGGATGGAGCTCATATGTACATCAACTCCTGCTGGTATTCAATGATGCAAATAAGCCCCGATGAGAGATGTGATGATGACGACCACCCTTACCAGACAAATACACCCCAAAGCATGTTTCAATGGAGCTGCTTTGACTAGGACATCTGGGTGCTACCTTGGGTAGCCAAGAGACCAGAGCCTGCGGATGATCAACCTGAGTCCTTTGACGGGGGTAGATGATTTCAAGGGGGAATCCAACCTTCATGTATTCCTCTCCAGAGAGAAGTCCTTGCGGTGGATGGGGAAGCCAACCTCCTAGATGGATCGAGATCATCAACCCTATCTGAGGAGCAATGTTGTCGGTGGTTTCCATATAGCCACATTGAACTCAAGGTACACATCTTCCATCAAGAATGGTGTTGGTAGCTCACGATATTTGGCACCGTGATCCCAGTCTACGACGGTGTCGGAAACATGAAGGACACGAGCGTGCTTGCGTGGAGGGTCCGGCCAGAGATCAGTTGGCCTAGAGCATGGAGTTGAAGAGTGCAGGCCAATCCACGAACCAGATCTAGTCATCTGGTTTAGGCTGAACCAAACAAAGGCTTTGCACCCCACCCTATTGGCAACGTGGTGAGCATCCAGACAATCCTGAAGTTGATATCAATGGTTCAAACAAATCCCAAATAGGTAAATACCATCTAAAATATCAGAAATACCAATATTCTTAGAAAATTGTTTATAAATGGCTCCATTGGCCAATAAATCCCCACATAATTTCCCCAGATTTGGAAAAATACCCTCTTTATGGACCCCTATATCAACCCCTTGAACCACTTTGAATGATGACATTTAATTTAGAGTACAAATCTCCTTTTTAGGGTTCATTAAATGAAATAAATAGTATCCAGGTGATATTAATTCTCAAAAAATTGTGGTAGAACCCTAATAAAACTAGAAACCCATTTTTGAACTCTGATCTGGGTTTTATTGAAATATGTTATGCCTTTTCTCATTAATGCCTAAATTACATGTTTTAAGCTCATTTTAATTCCCGAAAATAGATAAAGCATCAAAAAAATATGAAAATTGATCTAGAGCTTGATAATAACATATAGATCAGTATAAAAATACCAGACACATGTTTTAGAATAGTGGAACCTAGGTTTTGCTAAACCCTAATATGAACCTAAATAACCAAGACTAATGATGTTCATTTATTAATGATGCTTAATTGCTATTAATCAGGTGATGACCAGAGATGTACATGATACAAAATATAAATATGAATCTTTGACCTTTGGTACATGGGTTTTATTAAGTATAAGACTATTTTTCATGGATACATAATAATATGATGTACTTTGGATGCTTTTATTTGCATATAAATTATTGAATGCATATTAGTAGTATATGCTTCACCAAACATAAAGAACATAAAAGAATTTTGATGAGTTGTAGCTACTGAAGTTAGCACATCCCCACAATCTAAGAGGCGGGGAATCACCCAGTATGGATGTATGATAAATTTCCCATTGTGGATGTATGATAAATTGACCATTATGGATGCATGATAAATTGCCCATGCTGGATGTATGATAAAGTGTTGATATAAATAGTAGTACATTTGTATCTAAAGATATGCCCAAAAATATGTGTTTACCTGATTATCATAATAAATAATGTTTTCTTTTACCTTTTCTTCTTTCTCATAATTTTCAAGTATGCAAGCACAATATATATGTATCTTTCACCAACGTACAGAAAACATTGTGTTGATTCTCTATTTTAGGTATGTTTTAGGTTCAGAGCTAGCATGGGATAAAAGAATAGGATGTGAGCAAGTTGTACAGGTTGTACCTATTGTATAGATCCTGGTTAGCCCACATATTCAGACTGTGTAAAATCTTCTTTCAATATACAATTGAAATTTACGTTGTAAGAAGTCATCTACTAATAATTTACATGTTGAATGTTGACAATGTTTTGGTGTATGCATTATAGTTGTATGTTCATGTATCTGCAAATTGCTTCTATAACACACTTTGATACAATTGGTTACTGTTTTCAGACTTTGTCTTCTCATCCCCATGGGGTTTTGAGAAGGTGGAAATTTGGGAACACTACAGTTGGTATTAGAGCATAAACAATAGATACACCTAACAATTTCTCACCATTAAAAATAAAACTAAATTTCACCTCTCTCTTCAAATCGTAGAAACTTAGTAATTTGTTCTATATGAATAAGGTTTCACTTAGCCTCTAACTTAGAACCTAGATGTTTGAGAACTAGATTTAGACAAGTGTGTGAAACCCTTCCCATATAGAGTTCATATGTATTGGGTAGGTACACTAGTCTACACTATGTTCTCACCATTTCATTGGGTGAGATGACACTAGACTATCTACTTTGTGTGGGACACTCTATTTTGCTGATTTGGTTTATTTTCAATCGGCTTGAGCCTCAATAGTTTTCTCGAATGTCTTCTTTCTCGAAAAAAAAAACAATATAATATTTTATTATATATATGTAAATATAAAAGTGTGTCCCCCACATAAGAGAGTAGTAGGTGTTCATGCAACCTAAGTGAAAGGGAGTGACATTAGTCTAGAAGAGAGAAAATTTCAAGATTAGATTTCAAGAGCCCGACCAGGATATGTGTAAGATAGAAGAAAAAATAGAATGATAGTTGATATAAGCATGTGTAATATTATCTATGTTTGATCTCTGATGATATACATTTCCTTATAAAGATTTAAGTTGTATAGGATTTGATTCCAATGTTATAGATTCTAAGTTAAGTCTTGATAATGAAAGTACATTCCCTTTTCTTATTTAAGATGGGCTAAGTTAAGATAAAGTTGTATATGCATGAGCCTCAAGCTCTTTTAAAGAGGGCATCTAGTGTTAGGACAAGACATGTTGTGAACTCCAGAGAGAGTGAGACCCACAAGGAGAGGGTAATAGGACCTATCCTACAATATATGAAAAATATGAGATATATGTGAAATGATGTGTCCTAAGCTGGGTTACTCTTGAGTAGATGAGTTGAGTCCTTTTGCATGATTCAATCCTATATGTGAGAGTTGGGTTTAAAAAAATGCATTGCGATGGGTAGAAGACTCAAGATGAGAAAGCCAATCCTTGGTTGAGTTAGGTCCTAGCTTGAGTGGCTTATGTTTTTGAAGCTCATCATTATCTACAAGTTAGGTGATATATGAAACTATGGTTCTGAGAGTGAATTGCATAGTGCATAAGATACTCATAAAGGGTGTTCCCTTCACTTCCCCTTCTCGATATAAGATATTAGAAACCTCACTTGATCTATATAGATGATTTAGATATGAAGAGTCACTCATATCAGCTTGACCTATTCTATATGTCCTCTACCATACATGAAGGATATACGTTTGAAATCATGATAATCTCGACTGAATATATTTCTTTTCCCTTCATATCATACATAAAAATATATGTTTCAAATTTTGAGCCTCAAATTAATAAACTCTTCGGATCATAAATATCATGATCTTGAAATATAATTCTTACTCTCAAATCTTTGAATCTAAGCTTCTAGACTAATGATAACTATCACACATTATGGTGAAACCCTAATATTCAAGCATGAAAAGTATTCCCTTCTCTAATGACGAAATCCTAGTATGATGTTGATCATAAATCACAATAATGATGTAAAGTGCAAAAATTCTATAATAGATATGAAGTTTTCATATGACCCTACATAGTTTAGTAAGGGTGAAATAGGAAAGCTTGAGTATAACCTTCTCAAAATCAAAAACCCTTACTCTAAAGGGAATGAGGGTTGTAAATCTTAAAATATAGAATGTCAAATTATGGCCAAACCTCTTAATTGATGCTTCCATCTATATAAGTTGGTGTGGTACACACTAGGTGCCAAAAACCCTAAGATAACAACTTAGGATTTATTAATAGACTAGAAAATACACGTGCTTTGCACGTAACTCCTATGTATGATGATTGTCACTCACAAATTATAAATAAAAAGGTAACAGTCATAGTAAAAACTATATGACTTAATTATTGAATTTCATTTATGAAAAAAAGACTATGCATTCTTAGTTTTTTAAATTTTTTGACATACTTATCATATCCATGTGTGCGGGGGGGAATTAAATTGTCAAGAGTTTCTTTTTCACACACCTATTCTATCAATAAGTAAAATCCTTTGAACTTTCTTCTAACCAATATGGACACACACCAATATGTGATGTTGCTATGAATATATATATATATATATATATATATATATATATATATATATATATATATATATATACTAGTTAATGCACGTTCTTTGCATGTCTTCTATTCAATTATAGATTTAATTATATAGGAGGCTGTTGCCTTTATTTTTACCATGCATGTAATGATTGGTTGACTCCAATATCTTCATTGTCTTAAAGGTAACCCCTAATAAAATATAAATAAAATTAATCAGTAATAGGTTGTGTTATTTTTCTAAAATATATTTATGTACGTCATATTAACTTCTTAATGAATTTTGACTAAGAAAAAGATTGTTTACGTAAAACACACCACATGCACTAATATAGCCTTTGGTATCCTTAGAGGGGGTAGGGTCATCTACATGTGATTGGGATGGATGATCCCTAGCTGTCTTATTTGACTACCATAGTAGTGTGGGAAAATATGAAGTTTAGCACATAATCTTTCCCCAAGAATATTGTTTTAGACTAAGTTTGTAGGTGGGATTTGGCCAGTCTATCGAGGAATTATTAAACTCAAAAGAAGTAGCTTTTTTTGTAGGTGGATCATAATAAATTATTTAGTTAAAATAAAGGACATTCAAGATAAATATTATCTTCAAGTAAAAGGGATATTTGTTTACTACATAATACTGAAAGAAGAGTGAATAGTTCCACATTATACAAGGAGAATTTCATTCAACCATTAATTTTGATTTGAATTGGACAACCTATCATAATGTATCATGCAAGATCAACTTTTGAGTTCTTCAGGGATTCTACCATCAATTTGCTAGATTGTATGCAAATGTAAATACAATAACCATCATTTGGGAAGGTTTAGGCCGTGCTATTATAGGGGACTACTTAAACCTCCCCTTTAAGTTAGGTGCAATTACATAATGGAACTTGCCTAACATAGGGAAGATAATCTAAATTGTCTCATATGATTCCTCATTATATTTGCATTGATCTTTATAGATGAGGACACAATGAGCTGTAGACATCACTCATGAACAATAGCACATATGTACTCACTGGTGGGTAGTTAGACAACACATAGAAATGAATCCTCTTGGCTAACATTTTTGAGGATTCAACCTGGGTCCATTTAGAATGATATGGTGTACTAAACACCCTATTTATTGTAGCTAGAATTATATTAATAGTTGATGGTCACTCTTTGTGTTTGAAGTGGGTGAAATCACATCTATTTATTTCTTGATTTTGTCAATAAACTTTAAATATGATGATCTTGGGAAAAGTTATAGGCATGTATCTCCTATAATGGGATCACGTAAGCATACTATGGAAGTTGTTAACTAATTGTGAGGACAATGTTTTGACCACACTTCTGATGATGAACATATGACAACATAAAAATTTACATAAATACAATATAGAGAACATCGACATTATCCTTGCCCCTCGTCATAATAATATTACCTGAAAGTTTTAGTATATGGTAATTAAGTATTTATATCCCTTAGAGATAGGTTTTATACATATCTTACATTACTAATACTTTAGGGAAAAATATTATTTTACATTTTGAACCCTTTACGAATATTTTCAAAAAACCTAACTGGTTATTGGATGTATATTAGTATGTGATAGATGTAATTCTCAACTATATGAATACAAAATTCATCAATAGGAAATTTTACTTAAAAATATCACCACTAATAATATTATGTTATACAAGATGAATGAATATAACCATTTAATCCAAGTTCTAAGATGTTTAGGATTTTAAATTGTCAAGAGAGTTTGAGTAGAAAATGTCATGTATCTAATATTAAGTTACACAACATGAGACATATTCAATATTAAAAGATTTTGGGACCGCTATTCCATGAGGAAACTTTGCACACACAAACAATGATAACATTTTTTATTGTTATAAAGGCATATATACTCTTTTATAATGATTTATTCATAAGCATAAGTTTAATTATAGAAACAATCTCTGTGATGAACAATTTCCCATAGACCATAATGTAAAGCCATTTACCCTTGAAGTCATGAGCTACAAGTATACAATATATATAATAATACTTCATTTTTAATATTTTTTTAGACACATTAAATTAAAACTAATATCAACTTTCATCACGTAACTTGATAAAAGCTATTTTAATAATTAATACATAGATTCTAAAAGTGCATACGGTATGTCAAATTTCTAACCATACCAAATGAAAGTATGTATTGTTAGTGTATGGATTGAATATTTTGTATACTCATATTATATCACATGCTCAAGATATATGAATAATAACCTTTTGAATTCATAATTGGTACAAAATTCTAATTTTTTTTAAATGCACCGATGGATGCATTATATTACAATGAGTTCGTTTTGTGCATTTAATATAAGATATGTGAAAATTAGAGTTAATAAAACTCATACTGAGTTTTAGAGCCGAACCAATGCGAATCAAAGTGGTGATACACCATCATGTCTTCTTTGAGTTAAGGCATATACCTATCCCAGAATATTAGATGATCTATTTAGGTTTTTCTATCATTTAAAATGCAGAACTTATCATTTTGGAAGTAGTACTATTTATAGGCTAAATGAATGATATTTTGGTAAACCAAATGATGACATTAGTGTATGTTGATATCTCTAAATATTCTAAGGATCTAAATCACATAGACAGTCTGTAGCTTCATCGTTCACATCATACGAACATGATTTCCTCAAACAATATAATTTCATAAATTCCTTTGTAATGCAACAATGCATGCGATGTACACCTAGCACGAGACCTCAATTTATAGACGAAACCTTATCATTCATCCTATTTTTTGTCATCAAAAGTTTATCTAGATGATTCATTCTATTGTGTATAAATTTCAATATAATACATCATAAGTACTTTTAAAGTATTTTAATTTTGATGAACAAGAGCAGTAGGTTGTAAATGAGGAAGACAACAATGATTTTTGCCACTGAAAGTGTGACACAACTGTGCTAAATATGCTATGTTCTACACTAACAATGAAGGAGTCATTGGACACCTAATAAATGGACTTGTACACGATGAACTCGGAGAGTATACACACCTAGTACAAGTTTGAGTTAGTACCAGATTGAAGTACAGAAAGGGACAAAATTAAAATAGAACTGAATTGAAAATACAAAATAAGCATGTAATGAGATAAATTTTAGTTGAAAGACATTAGTTGAGTATAAAGAAATACAACAAATTGGCATGTCAAGTTGTTTAAAAAAACATGCCTGGTGATGTGTCCGATGCAACTCTTGTAGTATGCCCTGCAATATGATTTTTTTAAGCAGAAGAAGGTTATGATTCCGTTGAGTGATGAAGCTGACATTTTTATTTCCTAAAATCTAAAATTATAAGTTCATAAGCACATACATCTAGTGAATGTGAACTGAGTGATTGAATATGAATTGAGTGATAGACATTGGAGACAACGTCAATGATGTTGAATAGGATTTGTGTAATAGAATCAACAGAATCATATATTTATTTATTACAACAAAAACATTACATTGCCTTCGTAGAGAGTATAGAGCTGACTGATCATGTAGTGAGCATGTTCATGGAAGAAGTCTATAAAATTAGAAAACCATCTCTTCTGGGAACTCTTCATGATCCCTCAATAGAGGCAAACGTGTACTCGACGGCTCATTTCACATAAACGGTGGGCAGTCAACCTTCTCTTCTTCCTCCTTGACATGCCTAGTCCCGCCAGAGGGCCAGACGTAGGCTAAGAGGGGAATTAGGCTACGGATTCACTGACATAGATTGTTGGATGAGCAAAATGTAAAGAAAAAATCCTCTTGCACCCGACGAGAAGTTGTATAGATCAGTATTGAAGTTGGTGGTTGCCTTGCAACACGACAATTCATTGAAATTATAACGATGTTAATGGACGTGCCAAACATTGTCTAACTGCAGCCTGTAGGTTTTAGTTGGATCTAAATATAATCGAATGAACGGAGCGGAGGAAAACAATATGAAATATAAATAGATGGAATCCACTTAAAGCGAAGCTAGATCAGATGGATAGACTACTAAACCATTTTACTGATTACAATGATCTTGCGGCACATAAAAGTGGGCTTTGGCGAGAAAGCACGTAGTCGAGCAGATCCAAAACAGTAAATAGATATGACGCCTGCATGCCCGGAGATGGAGCAAACATAATGATATACTTTTGAGGGATTACGGTTATGGGGGAGGGGACGTCTGGTTTATAAAGAGGGGACATCACGTTTGTTATGAGTCCAACATATTTAAGACATAATGATGATGGAGGCGTAAAGAAGAGTCTGTAATTTATAGGATAACAACACGAGAGAGAGATTGCTAGGTGAAGGGAGGAGATGGTGGGCTAATGAAGAGTCCAACAATTTTAAGATTGAAGGAGGACGGAGACGAGTAGTGGTGTTTAGATTGGTAGAATAGTAGATATGATAGTCTTGGCACATAGTAGTAGTGACCATTATGAAGTTGGACTCCTACCACCTTGAGTGTGATATTACTTGAATTTCAAGGACAAGATTCTATATAACATGGAGTGAATGTGACGACCTTGATTTTATGGTTCTCATACTTGATATAGTATTTGAAGCTCATGATTGTTCCTAATTGGTTAATCCCAAGTCAAGATGACTTATATCTAACCACAAATTATTTTGACCCACAAAATAAGATTACAATGCCATTAAGGGGTTCATAATTGCTATCAAGGCCATTTATGCACATGGAGATTATTACCACTAGTTAGTAGTCAGTTTTGAAATATATGGAGTCAACTATCCAATAAAGTACACATGGATTCATATGATTGAATAATGAAACCCATGATGCAATATGTACATCCTAAGTCAGTTGAAATTGTGTTTATGATGTTAGAGGTGAATTGATGCATACTTTGAGTTCAATATCCCTACACATATACCACTTTGAAGTATCCTAAATAAAGATCAAATCAGATTTTGAGCATCAAAAGTGTATCTAAGATGGAATACACTATGAGGACATTGGGTCAAATTTTGGGTCAAAGCGCTTCATGTGGAGGTTATTAAGGTTTGAAATCAAGGAGGAGTTTAGTAAATGATTATTCAAAACCTAGGTAGAAGTAACATCTGATATATGCTGGGTGTTTTAGTTACATGGCCATTTATATGAATTGGTTGTGTGACCTTTCCAAGCCATCCAATGCAACAAATCCTTTCATTGGAAGGATTATTGGCTATGTGGATCGATCACAACCCGTTGGGCGATGCAGTTGGGAATCCAATGAGTATGATCGTCATTAACCTGTTTATTATGTAGAGGAAACAAATCTGACCTAGTCTTCCAATGTTCACGTAAATAGTGGATCGAGGAATCAGACTAGATGTTTAGTTGTTTTCAGTTATTTGAGATGAACATAGGGACCCATCGGAAGCTTTCTTGCGACCCACACAGAGAGAGAACCGCTCATTCACACACACAATGGAGGTACATGTACCGGCCGATAGGTTGTGCCCATTCTCAACTTGTTGCTACGAAATGGTGGGCAAACTAGGGGTGTGCCAATCTAGTCCCTCCTCAATGCAAGAGTTCCCTTCAAACCTAAGTAGCCATATGAATCTATAGTGTTGGTCATTCAGATTGAGATGGGAACATCCCAACAAGATGAGGAGGGGAAGGATGTAGCTCAGATCTACACTGATGCATGTTTCTACACAATGATACAGATGAGCCCTGATGAGAGATGTGATGATGACGACCACCCTTACCAGACGAATACATCCCAACACATGTTGCATCAGATCCGCTTTGACCAGGACATCTGGGTGCTGCATTGGGTAGCAGAGAGACCATGGCCCGTAGATGATCCGCATGAGTCCTTTGACGGGGGTAGATTCTTTCAAGGGTGAATTCAGCCTTCATGGATTTGTTGCTAGAGAGAAGTCCTTACAGCAAATGGGGAAGCCAACCTCCTAGAGGAATCGAGATCATCAGCCCTATCTGAGGAGCAATGTTGCTGATGGTTTCCTTGTAGCCGCATCAAACTCAAGGTAAGCACCTTCCGTCAGGTACGGTGTTGGTAGCTCATAACATTCAGTGTCATGATCCCAGGCTACGAAGCATTAGAAACATGAAGGACACGAGCGTGCTCACGTGGAGCGTTGGTCCAGAGATCGGTCAGCCTAGGGCGTGGAGTTGAAGAGTGTAGGCCAATCCACGAACCAGAGCCAGTCATCTGGTATAGGCTGAACCAAACAAAGGCTTCACATGTTGGTGACGTGGTGAGCATCCAGGCAATACTGAAGATGATATCAACGGTTCAGACAAATCCAAAATAGGTAAATACCATCTAAATATCAAAAATACCAATTTTCTTAGAAAATTGTTTATAAATGGCTCCATTGGCCAATAAATCCCCACAAAATTTCCCCAGATTTGGAAAATACCCTCTTTATGGACCCCTATATCAGATCCTTGAATCACTTTGAATGATGATATTTAATTTAGAGTACAAAACTCCTTTTTAGGGTTCATTACATGAAATAACAGTATCCATGTGATATTAATTCTCAAAAAATTGTGGTAGAACTCTAATAACACTTGAAATCCATTTGTGAGCTCTGATCTCGATTTTATTGATCTATGTTAGGCCTTTTCTGATTAATTCCTAAATTATGTTTTTTAACCTCATTTTAACTCCAGAAAATAGATAAAGCATCAAAAAAATATGATTATTGACCCAAAGCCTGATATTAACATCTAGATTAGTATCAAAATACCAGACACATCTTTTAGAATAGTGGAACCTAGGTTTGTCTATACCCTAATATGAACCTAAATAACCAAGACTAATGATGGTTAATTTCTACTAATTAGGTGATGACCAGAGATGTAGATGATACATAATATAAATATGGATCTCTGAACTCAGGTACATAGGATTGATTAAGTATAAGACTAGTTTTCATGGATGCACAATGATATGATGTACTTTGGATGCTTTAATTTGCATATAAATTCTTGGATGCATATTAGTAGTAGATGCTTCGCCAAACATAAAAGAACATAAAATATTTTTGATAAGTTGTAGTTACTGAAGTCATTACAACCCCATAGCCTAAGAGGTGGGTAATGGCCCAGTATGTATGTATGATAAATTGCCCAATATGGATGTATGATAAGTTGCCCATGTTGGATGTTTGATAAGGTGCTGATATAAATAGTAGCACAACTGCTTCTAAAGATATGCCTAGAAATATGTGTTTACCTGATTATCACATTAAATAATGTTTTCTTTTACCTTTTCTTGTTTATGAAAGTTTTCAAGTATGCAAGCACAATATATATGATCTTTCACCCATGTACGCAACACATTGTGTTGATTCACTATTTCACATATGTTTTAGGTTCAGAGATAGCATGGGATAAAAGAATAGGATGTGAGCAAGTTGTACCGTTTGTACCTATTGTATAGATCCTGGTTAGCATCCATGTTCATATTGTGTAAAATCTTCTTTCAATATGTAATTGAAATTTATGTTGTATAATGTTTTGGTGTATGCATTATAGTTGTATGTTCATGGATGCACAAATTGCTTCTACAACGCACTTTGATACAATTGGGTAATGTTTTCGGATTTTGTCTTCTCATCCCCATGGGATTTTAAAAAGGTGGAAATCTGGGGACATTACAAAGAGGGATCAAAAGAGAGGTGTCATCACCATAAGAGTCTAGGTGACACTTGTCTACGAGAAAGGAACTACATGAAACAACATGCAAGACATGGTGATAAGATCAAGGCTAGATCTCGACCTCTTCGCCTTGTACCAATTTAATGGCTGATATGCCAAAACCCTACACACCCACAAACCGATATGTAAAAACCCAACACACTCACAACTGATAGGGCATAACCCTACACACTCACAAACTGATAGAGCACAATCCTACACAC
Source organism: Alisma plantago-aquatica (assembly GCA_963693085.1). Lineage (NCBI taxonomy): Eukaryota > Viridiplantae > Streptophyta > Magnoliopsida > Alismatales > Alismataceae > Alisma > Alisma plantago-aquatica. The sequence goes on from OY856412.1 coordinate 38,741,112, forward strand.
TCACAAATCGATAGGGCATAACCCTACACACTCATAAACCAATAGGGAACAACCCTACACACTCACAAACCAATAGGGCACAACCCTACACACTCACAAACTAATAGGCAGCCTTTCCAAGGTTCTCTAACCCAAGATAACCCATCTAAGAGCAAAATACATCTCACTCATGGGTTCTATGCATCATCAACGATGCTTCTACGCAACCAAGATCCAAACAAGGAACCCATCTATCTCTCTCCTCTAGATGATTCCAAGAGAGGTAAGGAACACTCTAGAGATGGTCAAATTACATATTAACACTTTTACTTTGGGTAAATTGCAATATACACCAAAACTAGCACATTAGGCACAAGCATCAACCATACAAGCTCAACTTGGAACTTAGGATTTCCACAAGGTGCCCCTTAGCATCATTCTCTTTCTCATGATGATAAAGTACTAAGGGAACACTAATCATGTGACATATTTCAAGATAACCCCTCATATTGGGTAAATTGCACTTTGATCCAAAACATGCAATCATTGCTCAAACATCATTCAAACATGAACAAACTTGAAACATAAATGTCTCACATGATAAAAAAACACCTCAAAGGATTAGATTAACATTCTAAGAAATGTACTTAAGCAAAACAATCAGGGTTAGCCCAAAACCTAGGTCAGGGCCCTTACACTCAGCATCATGCACAATGTTTCTAAATTAGGAAGGTGGATCAGTATGCTCTACCCCACAACTATCTAGCATCAAATCGACCATGTTTGTTAGAATTGAATCATTCACATATACTTCATCTTAGAAAATTTCTTCTTTAAAACAAGTATTGTTGTCAACATCTACTGATCTCATAGTGGAAATCTCTCTAGTTAATACCATTTTGTATAGCCATGTACAATCCCATTTCACATGGCATGATTTTTTGTTTCGTTAATAGTATTGACTTCCAAGTTACATGGACAATAGAACCTATCTCATGGTTGTTTCCTATGTTCCTCCACAAATCATATAATTGCATTAGTTAGATGCTTATACACCTATTGCAATATAATTGCATTAGTTAGATGCTTATACACCTATTGCAAAACTAAGTTACATTTTTAAGAAGGCGTGCTCGAATGTTACTGATCTAGAATATATCAAAGAGTTTGTGTCGTCATTAAATGTTAGTTAAAGAGAATCTTTCCTCCGTCAATTTTCACTTTTAAGATGCATTTTCCTATTATTTACCCTTTGAAGCAAGGATTGCTACTTCAGTTTATTATAGGAGGACACACCTTATTGAGAAATACAGAAAGAATCTAAAAATGTTATGTTACAATAAAACCAAGCATGAAGAATCTATTGCTAGAGGTTATCTTGCATAATGATGTTTGACACTTTGTGCTAGCACTTGCCAAAATTTGAGATAGAATTAAGTTGAGTTCCATGTAATGTGGATGCCTTTCCCTATTAGAGTGGGAGTGCCAACATGATTTGATATGGATCAAGTGCATCGTTATGTGCTTTTGAACATACATATGTTAAAGGTTATAGAAGATATCAAAAACTATTATATGATATGTATTTTAACTTGTGAATTTTCAATAATTAATATGAATTGTAACTCTTTTGACTCCTCATGTACATGATACCTCTTCATGAGGCATATCCTGAGAAAATACAATGACTATGATATGTAAAATACACAGGGAAGTTTGTTTAGTGATTAAAATAACATGTATGTGTTGAAAAGATAATTAGTATTCTTATACAAGGGGTGCATTGTCATTTATTTTATTGACTAAATAGTTAATGCTAATGTGACAATGTATCAAATAGTACTAAAGAAAAAATTTAGATGGATCTGTCAAGGACTTCATCAAATGGAATGCCTTTTGAAGGTTAACGAGCATTGGTCTGGTCCAAAACATACTGATAGTACGTGTGATACAGAATATATTGAAGTTTACTCTTCATTAGACACGTCTAGTGATGCAAATAATAGATATTGAAATTTAAAAATGCTATAGTCATATATTATGGATAACTGAAGGAGGTTATTAAGCTATTTTATGGACCAAGAATTGAAATCCCATTTTTTAGATGTTCTTGGTATACATACAGTAAACCAAGTGGTTTGCACGTTAATGAAAATGAATTCTTACAAAGATTTCAAGAATCTGTCCTTAAGATGAACCATTCATTTTTTCTTCTCAATAAATGTAATGTTTTTATGTAAAGGATCTTTAAGGTGATACCCGGTCCACATTTTTAAAGCTTCCATCTCAAAATATTTTGAATTTCATCGGATTAAGTATAGACTTAGTGATGGACATGATCATTCTTTTTAAAGAAATACAAATAAAGATGTGGCTTGGTCAAAGAGCGATATTAAGGGAAATTTGGTTGATAAAAATATTGAAGAAATAATTGGTTATAGTTATATTTATTTAACTTTTATAGGTGGTTTTCAATGTTCTAGAAGAGTAAGGAGGCTAAAATTTTCCATTTTGTTACTATTTTTGCATCATAGAGGTGATAGAATTTTGATATTATTTCTTTCTTATCAAATTATTATATTTCAAATCTTTTAGTGTTATAGCTTTATGTTGTTCCATCAAATAATTTACATTGACACAACCACCCTCTATTATATATAACAATGATGAGTATTACATGGTCTAAAAGTAATGTTACCTCTCCACAACCTCTCCATGTTTTTGTACCTAGAGTTCCTATCCACACCTCCCCCTACTTATGTACTTAGATATCCATCTACACGACATCCCCTTGTTGTTTTTCCTAGAGATCCCTCTCGAAAACCTCCCTATAATATAGAAAAACTTAGAATCTTGAATCTAGAAGACCCTAACCCATTGGGTGTGAGCTTATATGTGTATAGTGTTAGTATCAACCAAACAAGGATGGAATTTTACCCAAAAATAGTGTTTTTAACCCTAATACGAATTTAAGGTACATAACGGGAGATGAAAATCCTAACTAGGGATACTTGTACACCATGCTTTTAGATATGTAAACACTAAAAATAAGATGACTTATATATGTGGAACCTAATTGTGTCCTAATATGTAAATTAGTTAATTAAGTATGAAATATATGTAACCTAGTTCACTAATCAAAAACTAATGAATAACCCATGCAAATAATAATGCGAATAATACATATAATGTGATAATATTTAAATATTTAATGTAAATTGAGATAACAAATGTGCCTTATCTAAGTTACTAGTGTAATAATGAAGATTTTTGGGCTTAATGAGTAAAATACAACAATTCTGATAAAAATCATATAATATATCTTTGATGATGGTAATGTAATGATAATGGGACTCTAAATCAAAAATATGATAACTAATGTGATATGCAATCATTACTTTTATGATACTAAACTCTAATTGTATTGAAACTCATAAAAGAAAGTCTCAAAAAGTAAATATAATATTAAAATTGGATTTTTATGGCCCAGTTAGTTTGGGTGCTAAGTTTGAGATTAAATAAATTATCGTATATGCCTTTATTCCATTTGGAAAAGCAAATATAGGAATAATTATAAAATATCAAACAATATAAGAGATGACCCATAAGAAGAAACTAATGCTGAAGAAAGATTCTATATGACTCAATTACCCTAGATACCGAATTTCATTTTGTTTCAAACTTTATAAGTAGCCCAAATAGGATAGAAAAGATTAAAGGTATAAAATGTAATTATAGCAAGTATGTTCTTTTAATTAATAAATTTACTTGATTTATTAATGTGTCATGCTATGTTCTCTCTATCCTCGAACTTTATTCAGACACAGGCTCATTGTGACTTATTGAATTTTGATCGTGTGAACGGGGTGCATATCCTACCTTCCTCATTTGCCTTCGCTTTCTACACACGATAGTCGACTTCCAATTGATTTTTCTTCATTAATTTCTCCCTCTCTATTTTCCTCATGCTGGGATTTCTTCTCCATGGTTTTCCACTCACCTTTCCAAACCACTTAATCCCAACATTGTTAGGGTTTTTTCATCCATAAAAGAATAACCATTTCTTCCCCCTTCATCCCGTGTTTCTCCCCTGCCTCTCTCTCCAATTAGGAAAATATTTTGTAGTTTATATAGATAGGAAGTCCTAAGAATTATATATATATATATATATATATATATATATATATATATATATCAGTGTAGCAATGTATTTACTTCTTTACAAAGTAGTAGGAAAAAGAGTATTAATTTATTTCTTCAATGAATTAACATATGTTGTTCCAACTATGCGATATATAGAAGGATGTTTTCACACACGACTTATAATTGCGACAATTTGTCATTTTTTATTCAGTTTTGTGTAGTTATACATATTCAACATTACGACATATGCTTATAATTTACACTTGGATTATCAATTCAATAAATTACCAAGTGTGATATTGTTATAAAAATATGTATCCATGTTCTATGTGGTCAATGCAATATATTTTATTTTTTCTGATTAAATAGTTCTAAAGTGATGGGTACTAAAATATGGGGACTTATAGTTGAAGGGGTGTGAGACCTTAACATATCTTTTTATTTTGATGTGAAGACACACCAATTTCCCCAATATGATTAGTTATTTTCTACTACTTAGATGGTTATGAGTAGTTACTCTTTACCCTAGTCACAAAACTATTGGTAGTTCATATCTACCCACTAAACCAACTACAAATGGTCATAATATACTCCACTAACCCCATTATCGGTAGATACTCTCTACCACACTAACTTCACTGTTGGTGGCTAGTATTTACTGTGGTGGTTATGGATGAATGAATAAAATGGAAAATGGATAGAAGGAAATGGGGTCCTTACAATGATTAGCTCCCTCACCACCTAGAGATCAATGAATGTTAGAAAATGTACACTAAGCTGAATTAATAAAGGAAGGCTTGGTTTACTCACAAACATGCAACATTAGACCCGCAACCATGACAGGACAGGTCATGGCCTCACTCATGCCCATTAGTTCCCTCTCATTCAATGGTGATAAGTTGTTAAGGCCTCACCAATGTTGTACACGTGGGCTCACCATATACACCGTTCTGATTTCGCATGAGAATCGATTAGCATGACTACTTGTTTGAAACTAAATAAATGACAGTTACATAGATGTTATACTAATAGATAGGAGAGACTTTAAGATTTCAGGTAGAGAGAATGCCCATTGTTTAAAGAAAGAGATTGGGAGTGGTCTGTCTAAGAGTATACAAGGGAGTGGAGTAGAGAGACCATCGAGGTTGAGATGATAGAAGAAATAGAGAGAGAAAGTGAGAGAAGCCAGAAGGAGGGGAATAGAGTGAATGGATGGAAGCAGGAGGAGACAAAGGGGGATGGAGTATTTGTATTGGGAAAGGAAAAGATGAATACAAATCAATCCACCTAATTAACCCTTTGAAACTCTCAGAAAGAAGTGGATGAAAACATATACTTCCAAAATATTTGATGCAAAGGATGGATTTATTTAAATTATTTACTCTTCAGTAGAATATAATAATTAAATATATTGTTTTATTAAAATTGGAGTATAATGTGCTTTTAATAGGATATAGACGATGTCAACCTTACTTTTTGAAACATCATTGTCAGATTAAAATGGATCTTTCAGTTTGGGGTGGCATTCATTTTTAGAAACAAACTCTATCTTCTTTTTACGTAAATATATATCCTCCCATGACGTATGTGGAAGACAATCTTGTGCAAGATACATCTACAAATTGCAAAGCTTAATTTTGTAATGATTTCATCAAATCACATGATTCCAATTACAAAGATTGAACAAAGTTACCTACCATGAGAAGACATTCAACAACTTATTAAAGGAAAGTTTTTATGGAGTAGGAATATATTTCTCAATCCTTCACTACTGAAATGAAAATGTAACCCAATTCCAATACAAGTGATAGTCATGTTCTAATCTAGGGACATATATAGGTTTCGTCAAGAATTTTTATTGATAAGGCCTCATTGATATTCTTTGTCCTTTTAATTTTCTTTTGGTATAATTTTTTTGGCATGTAAATATATTTCTTTCAATGCAAAATATTAATTTATTTGATAAAAGTGACCGTAATAATGTTTTTGAACTAGTTATTCTAATTCATATATTGACAATCAATATGTTTTTATACCTTTTGATTTTCATTTTCTTGAGTTCTTTCACAAATGGGTGTACAAATTCTCAAAAGGGTCAAAAACTTTATGTATAACAATGTTATGACCCCCAGGTCTATGGGTATAGTGTTTCGAAGGATTGGTTTTTCCATCCAAAAGAGGTTGGCAGCTTATCGTGTTGCTTGTCTACCTTCTATTCCATTGTAATTGTTTAAATCTTATTACCGAAACAAATAGATAGGATTGACAATGTTAGGAATGAAAAATGATCTATTGTGTCTTGGCCTCACCCATCACCAATATCTAGGTTGTCCACTGCAAAGAAGTGCAAGAGTTCTAGAAAGGGAATACTCTAGAATTTAAACTTTAGTATTGTATAGTTCAAGAACAAAAATTCTTGCCCAAACATTACAAATTTAGTGTTGTGAATTTCATAAATGGATTAAGGCAAGTATTTACACCTTATTTATAATAGAAGAATGGAAAGTCTAGATTAAGTGACTGAGTTAGAAGGACTTGTTTTATTTGTAATCATTATTTTTTATCAAGTAATGGTTGAGAGAAACCAACTCTAGGTTCCAAGCTTGCACAATATTTAAAAAACAACGTGTATTGTAGAACTCAAAGTGATCAAAACTAACATTTGGCTTCCATGCTTGCACAATATCTTAAAAGTAATGTATTTTGTAGAACGCAATATTTAAAATATTGGGTTTCAAGTTCTATTCACATACCCTGGAGGTTGGCACTAACCAAATTTGGGTTCCAAGCTTGCAGAATATTTTAAAACTGACGTGTATTGTAGAACTTAAAGTGGTTGAGACTAATCAAATTTGGGATTCAAACTTGCATAATGTTTTAAAAATAACCAATATTGTAGAACACAATATTTTTAAATATTGGGTTCCAAGTTTTATTTCCATAACCCAGAGACCATAAGTGATTCAGGAATTCTCCAACTTATAGGGACCTCACTCATTTTAGAAGTGAAAAATGTGAGACTAAAACTTATGGGAAAGGATGAAGAAAAGACAATACACCAATAGGTAGTTGGGTGTAAATCATGTGATGGGCATTTCAGACCACGAAAAACCAAACAAAAGCTACACATCGCCAAACGTGTTAAATGCACATCCCTATTGTGACCTCCAAGCGAAAATAGTAATATAGAAGAATCTAAACATATTAAAGCACTAACCACTATCAAAATTCAAGAGTAATTACAGAATCATTCAGCCCCACCAGAAAATAGTTCATATGAACCGCAAAAACTGTCCATGACTACATGCTCATCCTGCGAAACCCATATGCTCGCCATCCCTCGCCACAAACTAAAACCATGCTATACCAACTCGACATAAGTTACTCAGAAATTTCACATCTTATTTCCATAGCGCACTTGTGGGTTCACATTATGGAGCAATGCTCAGGGTTTTCTTCACTAAAAATATGGAACACTAGAAGAGCATTGTCCATTGAGTAGTACTCGGAGGCAATTTCGGCATCAGCTACCTCTACGCCGTATTCTACTCCCGTAACATCACATCGATCACAAAAGGTCACACACATTGCCGATTGCACCGCTTCCGAATTCTGGATTTCACCGTCATTACTAGAACGCTCAGCAGTTGCCTCATATTCTTCTTTGCCTTCCCCATCAGCATCACCATTGCCAGCAATCACTGCAGTATTAGTATCAGCACCACCTTGCTCCTCCTTTTGTTTGCTCTCGCCGGCTTCCTCCTTACCATCATGTTTTCCACCATTGGCCTCCTCTTGGTTGCCATCTGTTTTGGCTTTCTCCCCACCACCACTGTTTTCGTCATTTGTTGCACCACAAGTATCTTCACCACCGTCATTCTTCTTGTTGTCCATTGAGCTGTTGTCTGCTGCATCGTCTACTTGTTTGCTCTCATCAGCTTTATCTTTACTATCACCATCGCCACCACTACACTCGTTGGCTTGAACGTTACTCTCAACTGCGTCATTTTTACCACCACTAGACTCCTCATTGGCTTGAATCTTGCTGTCAGCAGCATCCTTTTTACCATCACCATCATTCTCCTTGTTGTCAGGTGAGCCTTTGCCAGTGACGTCCTTGTCCTGTTGTGTAGTCTTCTCTGCTTCCTTATTACTAACATCTTTTCCACCATTGGCCTCGTCTTGGTTATCATCTTTTTTGGCTTCCACCCCACCACCACTGTTTTGGACATTTTTTGCACCAGAAGTATCTTCATAACCATCATGCTTCTTGTTTTCCCCTGAGCTGTTCTCTGCTTCATTGTCTACTTGTTTGCTCTCATCAGCTTTATCTTTACTATCACCATTGCCACCACATGGTTTAAACGTTGCTCCGGCCGGTTTATCTGTACCATTACTATCACCATCACCAAGTTTTGTCTTTGTCATCACCATTGCCACCACTAGTGCACTAGACTCCTCATTGGCTTGAACGTTGCTCTCACTGATCTCCTTTTCACTATCATCACAGCAGCCACCAATAGACTCATCATTGGCTAGAATGTTGCTCTCACCAGCTTCCTTTTTGCCATCATCATCCTTGCATCCACCGGGCACCTTGTCCCCTTCAACGTTGCTGTTTACTTCTTTCTTTGTACAACCATTTTTTTCACCACCAGACTCCTCTTTCACTTGAACATTGCTCTCACCCGCGGCCACAGTTTTACCATCGCCATTGCTTCCACTCGACTCCTTGCCCACTTCAGCTTCGCACTTCTCGTATGTCTTTTTGTCATCATCTTTGACGCCACTTGACTCCTCCTTCACTTCAATGATACTCTCTTGGCTACCACTGGGTTCGCCCACTTCAAAAGTACTTTTTCCTTCTTCCTTTTTGCCATCGTCTTGGATTCCTCTGCACTCCTCGTTCGCTTGGATTTCACTCTCGCTGGCTTCCTTCCCACAACCACTGTTGCAGCTGTTGCAATTGTTTTCTGCTTCGATTTTACTAGTTCCCCCTTTCTGGCTGTCATCATCTTTCTCTCTGTTGTTGTCGAAACTTGCTATATTGGTCACAGTGACATCGAAGCCCCGTTTGAGCTTCTCTCTAAGATGGTCCTCTACAGCCTTGGCATCCAGGCTGCAGTCGCCACGCAGGGTCACGGATGATCCCTCGTCCACTACAACACTCTTTAGGTCCAAACCTATTGTTGTACAAACAAATCCGAAAAAGAAGATTACATGAAACAAATGACACTGACAATTACAACAATTAAAATAGAAAGAAAACTCAGTCCAAAATTTCCAGTTGTGCAGTACTCAGAAATTTGATAATCCATATCGAGAGAAGCTGGCAAGATATATAGTCGTTCTATGGCAAAATGCATATTACACATGCTTTGGGTGTTGCTGGAGAAGGGGTTGAAAACACCTTTCTCCTAAAGTATTCAAGTTTGTGTTTTGGATACATTCTAACGATAAGCTTCTCAACTCCATATGCCTAAACGGCTTGATGTTGTAAGTTTTATGACCCTATTTTGATATCAAGATAATGAAGTAATCACATTAACATCAAGATTTATAATAGTTACTTGGTTAACTATTAAATTTATAATAGTTACTTGGTTAACCCATTTCAAATTATAAAAAATTAATGATACTTGTGTAGATATGAAAATATTGTTCTTCTATAGTAGTAAGATAGAGTACATATGCTAAAACTATTCTGTTATCCCAATTGGGGAATTTTGTAGCTAAGGTCCTTGGTAGTAATAATTTCAAATGACAATGGTTCGGGATAAAACAAGTAGAACCAAACAAAACCAAACCATGCACTTTTTTGGTCTGACCACATTTGATGCTAGTGACTGCAAATAGTTCCTAAGGCATTGGGGGTTTGGTTTGCAATTTACATCTAAAATACAAGTAAACCATTTTAATTTCTAGTACATGAGTTGTGGTTGAGTTCCTCAGTGCATTCACAAGATATTATTATGTGTAGACCAAATAGAGTGTTATTATTATGAGCATGGGAATATAATCTTGAATAGACAACAAACTGAATATCAAATATGATTTTATCCTTTTGTTTGTCTTTAGTCTATGAAGCACAAGTCGTAGTTTATGGGTAGTGATTAGAGGCACATAATAAAACTCAATGTGGATGTAGGAAATAGACTTGTATGCTTTTACATGAAACCTTCCCTTGATATCTATGGAGGTTTTTTACAATTTTAGTATCCAATTAAGAGTTAGGCAATGGAATCCACTTTCATGAATTGGATACGTCTGGTGATCTACAAAAGTTAAATTACCAGAACCAATAAAAATTTGAAATAGGACTAAGATTCCAAGTATGTTTCCCAAATTTAAATAACAAAAAAATATGTTTTAAGGCATTGATATGTGTTTTGGTGAATGAAATACCATATAAGTGTTTCAGGTAGAGGGGTTGGCAAAAAGCTAATCAAAGAAAATTATAGGAGTTTGTATGCTTACCTTCAATCTTACGCACAACCGTCCTCAACTTATTGTTGCACCCATCACAGTTACAATGGAGCACCACCTTCACCTCAATCATCATCAATGTTACCTTCTGTGTAAGTTGGAAAGAAAGTGTGGTTGATTGCAAGTAAGTATAAACTTAATTAAATAAAATCTCGACAAGTGATATATGTTGGTTACACTCATCTTCACCTTCTTATTCATCAAAGACAATGTTCTTATACAAAAATGTAGCACCACAATCTTAATAAGAAAAAAAATCAAATTAATATAACTAACCTTCTCCATCTAGTGTATGATAAAGAGCTACCAATCAATATGGATAATATAACATAAATATATGAACCTTTACATGATACATTTATATTTTTCATCGCATGTCCAATGTCAGAGTTCTTATTCATTCATGAATATGAGTACAATGAAAAAACAAGTTATAAATTTAGGATTTCAAGAATATTTGACAACCTTTCGAGAACTTGATTCAGTTATGCAGTTTTGTTCTAAATCCATACACAATGGTAGCCTTTTCATATTAGTCAAAATCATGCTCGATCATTCATTCTTCACAAGTTTCTTATCTGACGGACGGTTTGGTTAGAATACAAATTTCACTCTAATGTTAGAGTTACATTCAAAATATTCTTGTGCTTTATTTTCGATTAAGCATATGACAATAGAGTTATATTTTTTCCCTTAACATGTCTATTGTCATAAAAATGAGGAAGTACCTTATTTTTATTTTTGTTGATAACTAGAATAGTTGATATGAGTCATTAATTAGGGTGTTAATGTTGCAAGAAAGTTGACTTGTCTAACTCAAGTTGGACAAATTGGATGCTTAACATGCTACAAGGTTAGAGTTTCACTAGTTTACAACTAATTTGGTCTGATTCAGATATCTCAAATTTAATAAATGTGGGTATTAAAAAAGATACAAGTTTAGAGTTTTAATAGTTATAACTAATTCAGTTCCATGGATCATGATAATTGACGTGGATGTTTGCGCTAGTCATCTAGGCAAAAACTAGTTGACTATGACACCATGATACCAATTTTCCTTCTATTTCTATATTTGGAGTACTATTGTACTGGTCTCACTCTAGGTGTTCCTTAAGAGACTCTTGGGTGTTTCCACATGTATGTAGACTTGGTGAGGGGAGATCACAACCTTCTCTCTCTAGGTTTTCTCATATTCTCATCACTCTTGAGGAGCACTCATTTCTTGCTAACAGCGGTATGGTTCTGTATAGTCCTCAAGCTGGCGATATGTCACTTCAAGTCCAAGATCGAGTGGGAGTCATCTTGGTGGTTGATTGTTTGCTTCATTGCAATTGGAGTATCTATAAAGGTTGGGTTAGGGATTCATGGTGGAACTGGAGTGGATCATTGGTGTCATATTTCCCTTTCTTTTGGTTAAAGTTAGATTTTTCAAAGTTTTAACCATTGTAGTTGGTGGCTAACCTACTTCTTCATCATTGTAGGGTGGGAACATACCCAAGCATATTTCCATGTTCCATTCTACTTTATCCTTTCATTTCCTTCCTTTTATTTTGTTTTCAATACCATGTGGCTCTCTCTACTTCTTAAAGTATATCTCCCTACTTGTAGGGATTTTCGATACTCACTTTTTAGAGTAATGTGATTCATAGATCATGGTAGTTTCTCATTTATTCTCTAAGTTGACTTTTATGCATATGTATGCGGAGGAATTCTCACTTTGGGAAAACAATTATGGGTCCTTTTTCTACTTCTAAAACATGTTCAGGTTGAAGATCTTTCTCCTATTTAGCTACTTTATCAACTCTATTATAGAGATATCTATAATGAATCTTCTCTATCTCCTCTCAGTATGGAATGATATGATATGTTGGTTCCATTTTTACTAGGTTATTGTTCTTTTGGCGTATTATCATGACCACATAGATACCATATTTCTTATGCATAATGAAATAAATAAATGTGTGCTAACTAAAATTCAACCAAATGTCCTAGTCAAATAACTTGGAGTTTTGTAATTTTCTCAAGTCAGGAAACTTATGACACCTCCTACCAGGAGATATACCTTTTATAAAACAATAATTAAACCTAATTTCAGATTCTTCAAAAAAATAAACTCTTTCTTGGTGTATATTCCATGAGAACCAATCATACAATTTTAGTAATGAGTATGTTGTACTTAATAGTGAATCAAATGTAATTTCACTTATTATGTTTGGTTTATCATGTGATAATGATCAAGTGTTACAATATTCTAAGAATTATTAACTCAGTGACATATGGATTTGGGTTGAATGACTACACATTTGATCACATGTATAATTAGAGTTTCGTACTCCCTTGCTACATGTTGTCATGGAAGTAACAAATGACAACAAATAATATGTCAAGACTAGTGTATGTACTAGCTGATGATTATATCTCATTAATTATGATATCAGATATCAACTAAGACACATAGGTACTTGTTAAATAACAAGTCTACTCGACAAACCCATCTTGAGAATGATACATGGAATCTACATCATGGATGTCAAAATCATATCCCAATGTGAAACTTATAACATTGATCATAAGACTCAAAGTCACTGTACTCATATCTTGTTGATAAAATTTAACTCTACTCAACATAACCTTGAATAAGGGTAACCATATGAGTGGTGATTGGGTGCATTATAAAATATAGGAATTATAGTGAGTGATGTAGATAGATTTTGTTCCTCCTATTGGAGTGAATCATGGCAACTTGATAAGTGAGACTACAAAATGTATGGCCATTATCATGTGAGTCAATATTCATTATTAATTCTATAAAATCTCAATAGTCTGCTCTAAGAAACATAGATTAAATATTAAGTGTATGGTGATTAAAATTCATTGGATCAAAATTGGGTATTAGAGACAAACAAATTGTGTTGAATCAAGAAATATAAATTAAATACTAAAAGAATGGTGACTACAAGTCCTAGGATCAAATTGGGTATTTGAAACAAAGGTACTATATTTTCATGGTAACATTTGTAACAATTAGATTGAAGTTGTAGTCCAACTTATTCCATTTACTAGGCATAAATGACATGTTGAAAAATACCACTTGTTTGTTATTGGGTCATGGTGACATCACCTTCAATATTAATATGGATACTATAGGATTACACTCACTGGATTCTTAAATGAAAATAAGTTTAACATCTAGAATGATAAATTACATATAGGTTGCATTCTTATCCAACTAATGAAATAGTTGTCATTCTATAGACAAATAATTGAGAAATTCAACAAATTGGTTGAATTCAAATCAATAAATTGATTAACAATTTGGCAAACTTCCAAAAGATGATTGAATATAAATCAAATCAATTAGGAAATTTATTAAGAAAGGACCAGATGTATCAAACAATGATTGCTCTATTTAAACGATATTGAACTATCATCCAGTTGATTGAATTGTAATTGACATGACTATAGGCATACGATAAATCAAGTGGAAGATTGATCCATCAATTGAAATGACAATTCATGTCCTGCCAGTTTTGTGATTGGAACTAGGAAAAATATTTGGGTTTCATGAAATCCTCACTCATGCCTCTCCTATATAAAGGGCTGTGGCAGTTGGGGGCCGATATACACTTGTGACCATGCATTTACACCTTTAAGAAAGAGATATAAATCTACAACTACCATGCCAAATGATAGGAGGAAAAAAGCAAATAATTGATGCTCGCATGTCACCAGTTCGATGTTACATCTTCGTGGAGGCTGGAGTTGTGCACTAAGGGTTTTCTACATAAGTTGTTCACTCTCAACAAGTTGTAAAAGTGCATTGATGGATCCACACTTGTGCAAGTTTCTGACATAGGGAGTTGTGTGTACATGGGCCATTTTGTATTTGTGTTGAAATGGGGAGGAGATCAGAAAGCCTAATATTTGATTCTTAATGAGGAATTAAAATTTGAGTCTTCAAATAAAATGATCCTTAAAGGAATGATTGGTCTTATAATATCAGTAATTCACCTCCTTTTCTTGTATCACTTTAATAGGCAATCTAGGGTTACGAATTCTTGTCCTAGAATAGCACTAGAATTGGTGGCCTATCAAGAAGTTATACCTAGGAACATACTTGTCAAGGTGGCCAGTCAATCACCTTTCCTACTTGGGTGACCAGCCGACTAGTCATCGACTAGTCAATTAGTTAGTCGCCCAGTTGTAGGTATGATATTTACATAATATTGATCATCTACATATATTTATATACAATAATCATACAAATCGACTATTATAGGCATGTATCAGAATATATAATAACCTAGATTCGGTAAATAATTTCATAAAAACCTCAACAATTTTGAATTAACACTATTTAATGTATTTAAATTAAAAAATATAATTAGATAGAGAAAAGTGATGTATCATTATTGAATTTTGCCTTTTAGTGTTCGTTGAATTGTTCTAACTAAATTAAAAGTTACTAATTGAACTAGTGTTGTGTAAATGAAATTGATGTTCACATCACATCATGGTAAAAGACAAACACACATTCGGGATAGGGGATGGTGGGAATTAGAATAGCAAAAAAGAAAAAGAAAAAAGCTTATCATTCTTCACTTTAGACTAACTAAGCGGCCACCCAGGATTGGCTTGGGTCGACATGTTAGACTATTTGGCCTGGGTGGACACCAAACTGAGGTTTAAATTTGGGCGATAGGCTATTTGGACCTCTTCTAGCAACCAGTCGACTCAACAAGTATGCCTAGGCAACAAGTTCAAGAGGAAAAGTATGCATATGAGGTCATTTTGTTCCATGGTCTAGTAATGGTTCTCAAAATTCTACTATAATTTTGGGTTATAGCTCCAAGCATTACAACTTATCATGAATATAGTACTTGTAAGAATACAATCATTTTTTTGTAATTAGTAAATTCTAGGAAGTTCATTTTCTAGGAACTTCAATTTGGTTCCCATAACTTCTGCTCAGATAGGTCCCCTTTATTGGCTATTTTTCATAATTTTGTTTCTTAATACATTTAATATTTCCATATGGTAACAAAATCGTTGAGTTTGTTCTATATGATAATAATATAATAAGAGAACATGGTATGTTAATTAGCATAGATCCTTTTTCATTCCTAAAGGGAGGAATACCCAAGATTATGTTTTATATCTTCTCAAGGAACTTCATAGCATGTACTAAAAGATGAATTATTGACTTATAAAATTCATGATAGTTCATATGTTTTGGGTCAGTCACGCCAATTCAACAAAACTTCTTCACCTCCACATATTGGACTAGATAAATACACAAAAATAAAATACCTATTTTAATAGAATACAAAATGTTATTGATTGCATAATATTGTTTTACTACCTTTTGTAGTGTCCTCAATAAATGATGTGTAGATTTTTCATATCATATTTTGTAGGAACATAGAATAGAATAAACAGATGTAAAAATGAAGCCCTCGTGACTTTTATGAGGACTACCAAGTATACTGTAACCTACATTTATATAAAATAAGAGATATTTAGGCATGTTACTTCTTGGAGTGTCTCAATAATGTACTTAAATAGTTTTAATACTTAATGTAACTACAGTTTCTAGTTTAGAGATCAAGTATATACATTACCATGAATCATCATTTACTCAAGACATAAATGGAAATTGTCATTTTTCAAAAAGGGCTCTTTCTTAAGTTTATAGATTGAATTCAAAATTGCAGTTTTCTTACCATGATCAAGTACACAAACTTATGATTTATAATGGTAGGGATGCATATATCCCCATCATTATTATGAGGGATAAGTCACAATCATGACTTGATCTATTGATGTGTTTGAAACTAGTTAACAAGTTTAACCGTCAGACATATGTGTTTGATAAGTTGATTTTGCATATTGATCTTTCATATATGTATTATTTGATTAATTGTATTGACCATGTACTTCATTCTTGAAAACTTTTCAATAGAAGTATTAAACTACTAAAGGAACTTTGACATACTAGTGGCATAACATGTTGATGGTTGTCATATATGCACCATCTTTCCGCAAAAATAATATTTATTTGAATTTAATATAGTTCCTTTTAGTATTGACTGTAATCGATATTATACATGTTATGTGAATCTATGTGATTTTTTTTTACTTTGGTTTCTAATTGAAACTATTGGAAAAAGTTTTTTTATAATGCAGATGTGAAGCCATTGGCAAGAGCCTCCCCCTTGATCATTCTTATAGAATGAAGAAGAAAACCATCACTGATAACATAACAAGATGTAAATCAATGGTGATTATATAGGGTGCTTTTATGGAAGATATCTCTTATTATAAATATAAAATAATTATAGTAGATAGAAGGAAGGTAGGAAATAAGATGTGTCGCCATATCCTTTTGGATGGCAAAACCAATCCAATGAAACATGACACATACATAGCTTGGAAGCTTTTATACTAATGCACAATCCTATGCTCTAAAATAATATTTTAGCTCTTACAAAAGCTCCAATGAGAAAGAATGTTAAGGAGGCTTACAAACCCTTTTGGAGATAGTCTTGGCCTAAAATATTAGTTGTTATTGATCACTTGTATTTCTTATATGTTTCTACATCCCATATGAATAACTTGCTCTCTAGTATCAATAACGTAGGGGATGATGAGGAACCCTATGAGGTTCACATGTATGAACTACATCTCTATCTAAGATATTTTATCCCATCATTTTGATATATATATATTTTTATATATATATGTATATATATATATATATATATATATATATATATATATATATATATATATATATATAACTTTGTTATGTGCATGGTGTGTGTGTTACATACATGGTTCACATGCATAATTCTTAGGACCTTCATACCTCCATGCACATTAGGAGAGAAGGTGGATTCAAGAGGAGAATATAAAATTACATTCGTACATGGTGAGATATGGTACATAGGAGTGATAGAATAGTGAATCTAAGTAGAAAAGATCAATGTTGAGAGGGAAATTAAGAAACCTAAAGCCTATTTAAGAATACGGAAAATAAATAAATGAACTGATACTAAACCCATACATATTTCCTTATTAATGATCACTTCTTTTTTTTCAACGAACCATAGAGATTAATTTGTATTCATCCTGCTCTCTATTGCGGGCTAATAATGCAGGGATTGAAACAGAAATGTCTAAAGATAACCAGGTAGGTCTTACACTGGTGAACTGGTGAGGAAGGAAGGAATACAAAGTGTGTTTTGTGATGTGGTTTGCCACCATGTTCTTCTTGCGTGGGATAAAAGAGACTTGGACCTGAGGAAGAGAAGCCAGGGTGGATGAAGCTTCTCCTCATAGTGGTTCAAACTTACTTGCAGAGCTAATGGGTTGGAGCAGCGATTCAATGATACAGGTTGAGTCTGAGTAGATGTTGGAAGCATTCCAACCATGGGTTTTACAAAGCTTTAGAGCATGCAGTATACCTTTCATCTCTGCTTCCTTTGTTGATGTGTCATAGCCTAGATTTCCTATGCCGAGGAGGCAGTGTCCATGCTTGTCTAGTGCATGGATTCCAATAACGATTTTTAGGTTATGGATCTGGAAGGAAGCATCAACAAAAATGATTTGTTTTGACTCCTCGGGGTGCTTGATGACCAGGTTTTGTACACATTGTCCCCTCCTGATCAGTTTCTGGTCAATCTGTAGTATGGTCGTCACTCGACCTCTGATGAAAGAAATTTGGGCAGTTGGAGCCTTGTTATCTCCATTATGGACAGAGGCATTGCAGGCATTCCAGAGCGCCCAACAGGCAACCCATCGAGTTGTTTTTTCCTATGTGTTTCTTGTACCACTTATGATAAAATTGATCTAGTCCCATTCTCTGATCATGAAGAAAGAATGGCATGTCCTCATTTGGGTCTAGATCTGCTTGCTCGATGGGCAATCCCTAAGGTAATGGACCACAAACTCCTCTTCATAGTTGCACCTTGGACACTGAGCATTTGTTATGATAGGAAGGTTTGGAGTTTGAGAGGTATAGACCTAGACCATAGGCCCTTCCAATTAACTGTGGTGTCAGATTGAGTGTCTGAGCACAACTAGTTGTATGCAGAGTGAGCTATGAGTTCTCCATCAACCTCAAGAAGCCATGACCAACTATCAGGGTTGGCGTTTGCCTCTGGTGCTTCTATGTCACGAATGAGTTGCCATTAGTTTTGTGGAAGGTGGGAGTGTATGAAGTCCCAGTCCTAACTGGCATCTAGGTTGACCATGCTTTGAACTTTGAGATCACCTAGGTCTTCAAGAACTGTGATGTTAGGGTCTAGATCTCTGATGGATTTTCTGAAGAGCCACCTATCAGTCCAAACATTCATAGTTGCACTTGAGTTAATGGTTTTGTGGTAGACAGCCTCCAATCTTGGTAATTGGGATTTTATGAAGGACTAATCTACAGAGAAAGGTTTCTTTGAAATTATACCTCTCGGAGTGTATTTGCCTTGCATTACTTGTGCCCACAAGCTTGATGGATGGTTCAGGAACTTCCAGGAGTTCCTCAACATTAGAGGTTCATTCTGTGAATGTGCATCTTTGAGACCCGACCCACCTAGATCCGTGCTTCGAGTAACTTTCTGCCAAGAAACTAGGGAAAACTTCTGTTTCCCACGGCTTCCTGACCAAATGAAATCCTTGATATGACGATTGATGTCATCGCATAAGGTGTCAAAAAGCTTCACAGTTTGCATGGTGTAGGAAGGAATTGTCTGAAGTGTGCTCTTCGCTAGGGTGACTCGGCCTGCGAGTGATAAATGTCGAGCTGACTAGCTGCTCATTCTGGAGCGTATAGATTGCAGAATGGAAGCATGTGTGCTTGTTTAGGCAGTTATGCAGTAAGGGCACCCCCAAGTATCAGCCCAGATCAGCAGTGCTGGAAATACCCAACCTGCGACATAAGTCATTTCTCACCACAGTTGTGGAATTTGGGGAGAAGAAACATCTTGATTTTTCATTGGAAATGACTTGGCCAGACATTCAAGCAAATTGTTCCAAAGTGGATTTGATAGTATTAGCTTGTTTTTTGGAAACTTCAGCCATCAAAAGAATGTCATCTATGAAAATGACATGTGTGAGGTGTACTCGATTGTGAGAGAGTAGGATGGGTCTCCAGTTTCTAGAACTGGTAGACTCATTGATCACCTAGCTTAGACGCTCCATGCAAAAAATGAAGATGTATGGACTTAAAGGGTCGCCTTATCGGACTCCATGACAAGCTTTGAAGGGTTCCAGGGGTACACCCTCCCAAAGGATGGAGGTGCTGCCTGAGATGATGCTCATAATCAGTTGTATGAGGCTACGATGAAGACCAATTTTTAGAAGTGTATCCTCTATAAAATCCCAGTTCATACGATCCAATGCCTTTGAGAGGTCCAGTTTGATCGCTACCCATTTCTTCTTGCCACGCAATGATTTCATGGAGTGAATTACTTTCTGCACTAGGAGGATATTGTCACTGATGTGCCTGTCTGGGATAAAGCTTGATTGGTTTTCAGAAATCCATCCGTTGAGATAGGGTTTAATTCTTTTGACAATAATTTTTGAGATGAGTTTAAGACAACAGTTGTTTAGATAGACGGGATAGAGGTCTGAGAAATGTTGTGGACTGGGAGTCTTAGGAAAAAGGATCATGAATGACTTTGTGATGCGCTCATCAAATCTTCTAGTAAGAAAAGCATCACGGATCGTGGAGACAAAGGAATTGTCGACGTGAGCCCAGTTGGTCAGAGAAAATTCGTTATAGAGTCTGCCTGGGCCAGGAGCTTTGGCGGGGGCCATAAGGAAAAGAACTTGTTTGATTTTGTCCACTTCTGGTATTTGGCATAGGGAGTTGCTGTCATGGAATCTAGGTAATACACGAATGTATCTAGATATCACATCGCGACATGGGGGCGGTGAGGATGGAGTGCCAAGGAGCTTGCATAATTAGGATCTGATCATGACTCGTAGAGGTGCTGTGACTCGACCCACACTCCATCTTCGTCACAGAGCCAAGAGATCTTATTGTGATGGCGTCGGGCTTCAACATAAGACTGAAAGAACTTGTTTTCATCTCCATACAGAAGCCAATTGATATTGGCTTTTTGTTGCCAATCCGCTTCCTCTCGGAGGAGAATGGTTTTGAGTTTCTCTTGCAAATCAATGGAAAGCAATTGATTAGCAATACTAGAGGTAGGAGTGGATACTTGATACTTCTCAAGATGACGTAGGATTGCATCTTTGCATCTGTGTTGCTGCTTGATTTGGTTCTTATCCCAAATAGCCGCAGCCTTTTGGAACGTGGGGAGGGCTTCCAACAGGGGCTTGGAGTTGTCCTAAGATAGAAGAAATTCAGACTTGAAGGTTAGGATTTGGCTCCAACTCATCCGTGTCCTAAAATGAGCTTGTTGTTGCTGTGAGGAACTATGCCCAGTGATCAAGATGGGATTGTTGTCACTATGGACAAGCAGAAGTACACTGACAATCATACCGTTCTCAATAGAGAGCCAGTCAATATTAGCTATGACTCTGTCAAGCTTCTCAAGTAACTTCCCTTTCTTGTAGATGAACCTATTTCCAGAGGAACGTATGTCAGATAGACTAGAATTAAGGAGGAGAGAATTAAACTTGAGGCTCGAACGACGATCAAAACCCTTTCCACTATATTTCTCAGAAGGATCCAACATTGTGTTGAAATCCCCAACCAATGCCTAGGGATTAGTCATGGAGGAGGCAAGGGTAGTTAGCCGCTGCCACAGTAGGTCTCTCTTCATTGGGTTCGGGTTGCCATAGATGAAGGTCAAATGTCGAGTTGTTAATACAGTAGTGTATATACTGGTGGTGGCTCTGAATGATGTCCACCTGATAGTAATGACTATCCCAAAGTATCCATATACCACCAGAGAATTATAGCATCTCCACCCAATGAGAGGAGGTATAACCTAGTTTCCGGATGATGTTGTCAGCCTTGACACCACTGCAACGTGGTTCAATGATGGCTAGAATGTGAAGCTTGTATCTTCTTTTATATTCCTTCAGTAAGAGTAGCTTATCCTTGGAGCCTGCTCCTTGGATGTTCCAACAAATGATGTTAGTCATATGGTTAGTGTATAGGTAGACGACAATCATCAGATTGCAGTGAGGATGCCTGATGTGTCCACCTCCCCTTCCATAGAGGTGTCTGCTCCTGGGTCATCTTCTTCGAATGATAGAGCTTTCTTAACAAAAGGGTTTTGTTTCCCACCACCTCTGACAATCTGGGCCAACTTCCCCTTTTTCTGTTCTCTACCTACACTCAGTGTTTGGTAGACAACTCTCCTATCATGGAGAATCACCCCCATTGCCTCCATGGGTCCCCCAGTCAAAATCGGTTGGAATCTCATTTGAAGCAGTAGGAATGCTAGCCTTAAATTTGAAGGATTCAAGAAGTTTTTTAGTAGTCCTCGAATCGAAAGTTTCAACCTCCATGAGTATCACTATCGTAACATCATTTTGCCCCACGGTCGTGGATAGGGGAGGGGGTGGTGGCTTGCCTAGGTTTTGGTCAGTTGGCTCCTTAGGTTTATTTGAGACCTTTTTCTTATTCTTACGATTAGTCACGACTTCCCATTGGTCCTCTGGAGAAGTGTGCTTATCGTTGGTGTGTCTACTAGAGTCTTTGTCCGATTGAGGTAGCATCTTTCCTTTGAGGCACCTTCCGAGTGGGTAGTAGGGATATGCTTCATGGGGGGGGCTTCCTCTATGGCATCTTGGCATGGATAGAGTCTATGTAAACTGGGGTTGAGAGGAGTGGCATAGTAGGAGGTCCATTCGAGACAACAACACTAGGGAATTGTGGGCTGAACTTGCAGTCCCCTTTAGCGTGGCCAAGGCGACCGCACTTCATACACAATGTAGGTAGGTTCTTATATTCTAATATATAGACTTCTCCATTGAGTTCGACGGAAGGGAGAAGGGGCTTTGATGTATCCACCTCAACTGCTAACCTGGAAAACTTGCCACGATGTCCTGACTAGGTAGTCATATCAATTTTAATAGTCCTTCCAATGAGGTCACCGATGCTCAAAAGAAGTTGGTTCTAAAAGAGATATATCGGTAGATCGACAATCCTAGCCCAGACGACTAGTTTGTGTGGGATTGGGTCAGAAGGTCAGAACTCCTTCGACTATGACTGGACTGACAGATAATGATTGAAGATCATCCACAGGCCCCTGGTCATGGGACAAATGAAATCTTCATTGTTAGCAAGCTGGATGATGTAGTATCCCATCTCTAGATCTATTACTCGAAATTCTCCATAGAGAGCCTAGAGAATGGCGATCATGTTCATTAGATCATTGAAGCTAATGTTAGTGTCAATAACTTTGATGATGACATCATATTTCTAGGGCTCCATCAGCGGGGGAAGTGATGTCGGGTTGATGGTGATCTTCAGAAGGTTGACACTACAATCGATCTGGATGTCTTTAGCCTTGTGTAGGTCAAGGGGAACTTGGCTGAGAGATGTCAGTGCCTTGGTGGTGTGGCCAAACATCACCTCTTTGTAGGACTTAGGGTTCTGAGAAGAAGGGATGTCGACCGGTTCAATGGAGACGTCTCTGTCCACTTCCTACGTAGGGACATAGTTGTTTCCTGTGTGCTGGAGAGGTTACACCATTGCTCGATGGCGGACGGGGATCTGAGTGGCTGGAACCACGGCCACCGCCTCTCCCACCTCTGCCTCCGAACCCTAGCATCGGCCCTTCTTGGAAACTCAAATTGTTATGAGGTATTTTGAATATTTCTTCTAAATGATGATCACTTTGTTTACTCACATATTATTTAACCTTTCTATTACTTTGTTTATTCTATAAATTATTATTTCATACTTTACTTTTTTCATGTAGTTGTAGATCTAGAATATGGTATTTTTAGATAATATGGTGTGTTTTTATCTAGTTATACTATAGCTAACAATGCATACTTATAGGTTTTTGCTGAATAGTTCCTATAAATTTTCATAATTGGACTGTCTTTTGTTTTGGTGTTGTTTGGCTGGATTTGCCTTCCTCCCTTGCTTTGTATGCATGCTAGCAAAAATCATCTTCAAGTTTTTTGTATAGTTAATTAGAAGTTTAGATATGCATAACTGAGAACATATCGTTATGTTTAAGTTGGAATTAGTCATTGGAAATTACTCCGCACCATCCAACTTTTGAGGCCCTCATGTTTTGAAGAGTTGACTATAGAACTTCAAAGGATTCATAAGAAGATGAAAAATGCACAAATTAAGTTACATAAATATTAGGGATCCCAATAGTAATTAGGAATGTGCTCAATCAATTCCGAGATTAATATGGCCACCTTACTCCTTTTGATAGCAGCCTGAGATAACCATCGTTGTCCTCTTTTTAACCCTCTGGCATATTCTTACAACTACACAAAATTTTAGGCTTGCTTTTTGTGTGATGAAGAAAACTATTTTATATGGGGATCTCTCAATTGAATATTCTGTCAACCAGATTTGATTAGTGGGATCACCAATAAAAATTTATAATCTATAAACTTCTCAACAAACAATATATTCACACAAAATTTGAGGGGGTTGTCTGGTTGAGAAATATAAAAATGATATGTGTACAAATAAAGATGGAGATGGATCATCATTCAATTATATGATTACAGATTTTGGAAGGTCAAAACATATTAGTTTTGGGTTAAAGATTAAAGAGGTAGGATAACTAACTACTCTGAAGCATTTTTCCTTCATGTTGTCCTACTTAAATGTGTCATAAACCTAGGAAATGTTGGTATACCATGACTGAAATGATGAGAGCATAGAGCTATTAGATTTCCTTAAATTATTATTATGATGACACCCTGATGAAGACCAATGCACCAAATATAACTTCAACTCTGATTTGCTTTATGTTGATATAATGAGAAATAGTTTTAATGATAGACAACATCATTTTGGGAACCAAGTAATATGAAATCTTCCACATGGTTCCATAGATTTAGATGTGGGGTCTGAACATCATAATTGTTGAAAATCATCTCTCATTTTTGTTGTAATCATGTGTTTTGTAGAGTCCTTAATATATTATAATAATAAACCAAAAGTTTTGTAGAGTATTTAATATATTATAATAATAAATTAACCTCAAAATATCATGTATCTAAGATAGTATTAAAATCTATAAAATTTAATTTTTTCTTATATATTACACAAAATACATATTAATTTGATCACGCAAATCCTATGAGTAGATGGACACTAATGATTGTACTCCTAGTCTTGTATCATCCCCTTCTAACCTATCAGGCGATCAAAAGGTATTTCATATATCTTTGAATGTCCCTGTATTGGTTCTCTTGGGGAAAATGAGTATAAATGTTGGAAGGTTCCATGTTCTTACACTAGTTGGTAACCAAATATCTAGGTATTGGGTTCATTGACATGTTTTCTCACTTTTGGCATTAATTTTTCTTATTGAGTTCTTCACATTGCATAAGAGTAAAATGTCTCAAATATTTTGCAATCATGAAGTAGCTAAATAAAAGCTTAGGGATGCTCTATTTTAAAGGAGTAGGTCTGGTTTTTGGTTTTGACTCTCTCCTTTGCAATCTTTCTTTGCCAGTGTGTCCATGTATTAAACCTAATGTGTAATGATGGATTTAGATCTTGCCTGAGTAAAAGAAATATTAAGAGTTGAGTGCTAAACTAATTCTTATATATTTTCAATATGTCAAATTTCTCATCCCCTCCATTTTAATTATACATTTATTTTTACCAACCGTTGCACTTTTTTGCAAAATCTTAGCCACTCAAATGTTATTTCTTGGAGTCAGCAGAAAAGAAATCAAGTTACATTAAAATTCTACATTAGGCGTCCAATTTGTGAGAATGATCATCCAACTTAAATAGAATCTAGAGGAAAACACATCAACCATTAGAAAAACATAAAGGCTAAGAGCTCCAATGGGGTTCTCTTTTGGATGGATTTTTCAATTAGACACTTCAAGGTACGAAAACTAACCACTCAATATATCATCTAAATTGTGAAAATTTGGGGATATGTGAAGGATAGAAATGAAATATCATCTTTTTTCATTCCAACCGTGTCGAATGTTGTAGTGATTACCCCTATAAGATTCAGAATTGACTCATCTCATTGTATCTAAAGTAAGATTTTAGTGGGATTTTTTTACTTATTGCAGTATTTATAAGAATGATGTCATTTATTTTATCAATTTGAAAGCAAGGCAAAGTTCATGGAATGTTCATTCCATTTTAGTATTAAAAAGAGTAATTTGGAGCCCATAAGGATTATCTTTATTTTGTGGTTATGTCATATGTATTCATAGTTTTATTTACATTTTGTTTCTCGTCCTTATAATAGACATATCATTGTATCCCAACGTATTCAACACAAGTTCTACTGAAACCACTGTAGGTTGAACCAAACTAGATTAAATGGGTATTCACATACACTTTTGAGATTCATGTATTCTTACAGCTTAGATTACGATTTAAAATTTTGAAATGTAAGGAGATGATGCACTCTTTTTTTTTTTGATAAGTCATGAGGCTATCTATTCAGCCTGCCCTCCACTTGCAGGAAAATACAAAGGGAAACAATTATATTTATTAGTACTGGAAGTAAACATGGTAGTACTACTACCACTACACATATCTTTTTCCAAATAAGCCTTAACTAAGTCAGGGGGTCTGACGTATCTAAAGCTTCCCTGGTTGATGATGCACACTACTATCTTGCACAAGTCGATTACAGATCGTATACATTTTAACTATGATGAATATAGTAAATAATATGATTAATATGTTGTTGATTTCATATTGGGGAGATGATACATGGAACAATGCAATTGAACGATTCCTAAAGAAAAAATTTCATCAATGATAATCTAAATAAAAAGGAATAGTAGTGATTTCATGTATAATGGATGGAAAGGAAAACATATGTAAGAAGGAAACAAAAACAAAACGAATCATAAAAACAATACCTTCAATATGAGTCAGTTGTCATGTGACAGCCCGGTTCAAACTGATTCTTGTTTACTCGGAAGAAGTTTTCCAGAAAGCTTTAAAAATAAAGGAAAAAATGACTTCCTATTCTTCAAGAACGACAACTAAAAATGTAAATAATTGGAAAATGGTGATAGAAGGAAGAATGTTCTATTGTTAGAAACGAGATGATGGGTGTTATTTTCCAGATCATGGCCATAACACTTCTAGAGATTTATATTCCATTATGAATCGCACATAAAAATATATTCTCATTAAGGTGGACATAAGCACATGGTAGATCCTAATTCTAGTAGGATTAACATACATTTGGACAAACCTGAATATGGTAAAAATACCAGGAGATATGATGCATGTGGACACGTGTTAAGTAATAATATTGAATAGATAATCATGATGTGTAATAAGTTTGTCAAATAATGATGTGCATTTATAGACATTCATGGTTAAGCGCTTGCATTAAGAATGTATAAGTCAAAGTGATAAGAATGTATAATTCATGGCGAATATTTATGAATGAGAGTGAAAAAAAAGGATAAGCATGCATGCAAGTCATGATGCATATAGACACATTCAAATCTATAAGTTCAAAAAATCAGTGTTAGAAGTTATCAACGTTCACATAGGAGTATAGGTTGATAGTATCTACTACAAGGTGTGCAATAAAATAAGCACTCTTGTGTCGATATGAAATTTGACAAACATACGTGAATGAATGACTAAATTGACAAGATCGTATGGATTATACTGAAATTTTCGGAGATGCATAATAAAACGGGATGATGTTTCCTAAATGATAGACGTATATGTGGGCACAGCCGCACAGTCGTAAGCTTGCAGTCTTGATTCCAAAACCTGTTAGACATATACGCGTGAATGTGCATGTTGGTAACCTTGAACAAAAAAATGGTTATGGGTGCTATAAACTAAATTTGTTTATAAAAAATGCTGAGGAACTTGTATAAATTTAATTTCTTACCACCTTTAAAATAAACGAATACATATATCGCATGGTTTTAAAACACATCTTCTACATCTATTTTGCAACTTTAATGAGTACCTAATTCGGAAATTAAACATGTCAATGACTTACATCGGAATATTTGATGATGAGCAAAAAATTTGAAATAAATTATTGTTATAAGTTTTTTGTCTCAAAAAAATGGAAGAAAAATATGTGCAAAGTAGATCGGCCTTGCCTTGTATATGAGCAACCATTTATAGAATCATGAATCGTTGTTTTGATACCATACCTACCATCTTTGTCTCCATTTCGTTGAGGGAAAATAACTATTTTTATCAAGAGGAATTGTCAAAATTCACTTTACCGTATTATATTTAAGATGACAAAATATTTGTGGCATAGATAAGTAAAAAAAACTTAGATCCTTACCAGCCAATTGGGGTTTTCAATGTATTGTGATTAAATATCATTATACGTGTTAGGCCACTTCCAAATCTTGAATGTCTCAAATGTTTTATGTGACGGACCACATTCATAGAAATGGTTTCTGACTTTGACTTCCTAACCCTCCTTAGGCTTATTGAATCATGGGGAGGGGAATGGTAGACAAACATAAAATATTATTTGATTACCATTGTAATGGAGAATGAGAAATTTTCCATTTATGGTAAAGTTTATCTTAATTTTGTCACCACTGAAAATCTTGGTTAATCAAGGAGAAAAAAGTTTCTCTCACGATCAACCAATTATTAATATACAACACACAAAAAAGCCTTTTTCAATGTTTTCCTTCACTAAGAAAATATATTTCCCTCCAATATTTTCCAGCCAATGAAAATGTACTTTTCTGCCAAAAAGAGTATTACTTCAGAATACTATTTATCTATCTTATTTTTCTCCAAGTAAATGATTTTTCCATTGCTATTTTACCTCTTTTCGAAATATAACATTTCTCAATTAAATTGTTGTCATGTATGTTTAAAAAAGTCTCTATAAATATATATTTCATTTCAATTAAAGTTTTTTTTCAAGAAGTTCGTTCATTTTGTAGTTTATCTTGAAGTAAAAGACTTCCCAAATGAATTCAATATTATGATTATATTTCGTTATACCTGCAAAAAAAATTCTACCCAAAAATGTGTTTTCGTTTAAAATTAGTTCCTTCCAAATGTATACCTGAAAAAAACTTTTATTCTTCTAAGAAAACATTTTTTTTCCAAATTACTTTCAGTCCACTAAAGTAGTGATATAAAATTGTATAGATGGTTATATAGGATAGAAGGTTTATTTTTATCTTCTAATTTGTTAAGAATCTTGTGTAGATGTCAAAGTTGTAGTTTCTTCCAGATCAATACTCGCCAAACATTCTTTTCCTTGAAGATAAAATTACTCACTAAATTAGTTACTATTCAGGTAAATAGTGACATAATTTTTTATAAACATTTACAATCAATTACATATAAATTCTTATATTTTCCTATGTTAAGAATATTGTGGAGATACTAAAAATATACTTTCTCACATCAATATCCACCAACCTATTTTTTTAGAAAAATGAGGTTTTCATTATTTATTTAAAATAATTCCTGACAATCCTTCTACAATTTTTAAAATAAATTTGACGATTCTATTTATGTCGTCATCGTGGCTCAAACATTATACCTCTTTATAGTGAAGCAAGAATCTCACCATCCAAGTGTCCCACCTTGGACTTCAAATTATATGTATAGAATATATACTTTATGGGTTTTTTTCTATCATTGTCCCCACAACCATGCAACCAAAAACAATCTTTAAACATTTTTCCATCTCTATCCCTTTCCCATGCACATGTTACCAAACTAAATTTTTTTATCGACTTTCCTTTCCACATCCCCATCCTCT
Organism: Alisma plantago-aquatica; assembly: GCA_963693085.1. NCBI lineage: Eukaryota > Viridiplantae > Streptophyta > Magnoliopsida > Alismatales > Alismataceae > Alisma > Alisma plantago-aquatica. The sequence goes on from OY856412.1 coordinate 38,770,610, forward strand.
TCCATGTCTCCTTTTCTTGTCCCATCAATTTTGCCACCATGTACCAAACACATCCTTTTTGATGTTTGCATGTGTCCCTCCCCTTTTCCCAGTAGACAACATTGAGGGCTTCATATGTCAATCACTTATTTCCTATGTTTTCCATAATAAAAAAATATATACCTTCTCATTTCACATCTCTCGCAAATAAGAAGAGAAATGGCTACATTGGTGTTATTCATTGATTCCTACCAGGAAATCAAACAAAACAAATTAAAAGTGTTCAAAGATAATGTCATTGATATATAATCATATTATGACCTTGATAAAATTTGAAAAATCAAATTTTCATCTAACTAAGTGCATAAAAAGCACACAAAAAAATCTTTTTCCAGTTAAAACTCTAGGTAATAAAAGGTGTGTGAGATCAGGGAGTCGGGGTGGCTCCGTCCATGACATGCCTCCTAATGAAGGACAAGGAGAACATGGTGAAGTGATCTTTGAAGACTCCACATATATTGAATCCAATATCCTATGTTTGGGCCATCAGGAACACAGGAATCCTACAAGGATACAGTTGGCAGTAGTATGCACTCCCACTATAGTAGAAATATCCTATCACCAGACCTTCTCAAACCTTATGACATTATAATCAATGTAGTAGCAACATCCCCTTGATCAGGGTTAGGGAAGAGATTTACCTCCCCTACTCGAACCCTGATAGTTTGATGTGATCATCAAGGAAGTAGGGTTAAATATTGATTTCCAAGCTTTAATGAATAGGTTATCCATCCTCTAGGGACTCCATAAACAATCTTAGATCATCAATTTGGATATTGTGTATTTACGTTGTTTAACAATGATGATTACATTAAAGTCATGACCGGATGACCATGGACTTTGTTTGGGAACTAATAATTGGTTTAGTCATGTTCTTCTCACTTTTTCCCCCATGATCCCATCCCCAAGAAGCTGGTTGTTTAGATCAAGGTCCCGTAGATCTACTAGTTCATCTATATAAAAATCATTTTCTTTTAAGGGACAGTGATATTTTGGGCAAGACGATCAAGATCTATGCAACAAGGATGACAAAAATTGTGGCTAATTCTCTAGAATTGCCAGAGAGATGGACACACGAGACGCTCTTCTACTTGAAGATTTTATCAATGGAAAGACATTCCAGATCGAGTAAGAAAACCTTCTGGTGTTGTGTGTGCATGCAAGGAGAATTTACCATGATGAAGTGTGATGAATGCATGTAACAGCTCAGCTGAAAGATGCTTAGAACCCCCATGAAACCTAATATGGCATTCCTTTCTCTTTAGAAATTCTTTTCAGGGATCTAGAGAAATATCCACCCAGACAAGCCAAGTAGGACCAAACTTTAAAAGAACCTTGATAAGGATGCTCCTATAGATCATGATGAGTCAACCTTGGACCCCATTGGTAATTCCACATATAATAGGAAGTGGTAGAAGCAAACTAGGATGAACCATAAAAAGAACTAAACTGATCAAACTAACAAAGAAGTCCAATTTGGGTCCAAGAACAATGGAGGAAACCCTCCACAGACACCTTGTCCACTGAGAATACCTTTGCAAATCTCACTACTGATGACACCTCTAATGGTACGGAACTAAATTAGGGAAAATACCCTCATTTACAGTTAGCCTATGACTTTGTATCCAAATCCAATAATGCAGGACACTTGGGTCCTATCAGAGGTGGAGTTATCCTAAGGAACAAGAATGACATGTATGAGATGGTGCCTTGCAGACCTGATAGAACAAGGAAAAAAGGAAAATCTTGAGTGGCACCAAATAGTGCTAAGGTGAGAAAATCCATGAGGTTATTCAGCCAATCAGAGTAGAATGTGGATGTGGAAGTCATGGAATAAGTTGAAGAGGGTGAACCAAATACAGACTAAGTGGTTAGGTTGTGGACAATAATCTATCTTTTTGTGTTTCTCTCCCCCATTTGTTCTTGTTGTTATGATGAATTACCTATATTGGAATATCCATGGCACCGTTTTTTATGACAAATGAACTATATTAAATATTTGATAAGAAATCACTGATTTAGTTTGCTGGAAGTTGTTAAACCTCGATGTAGTAGTAGTAGTGCTAACAACATCATCAATAGACTGGGCTTTGAATATTCCCATAGAATTGAGGGAACTGGCTTCTTGGGGGGCATTTGGATTCTCTAGGATCAACAATTTTTCCTGGTGGAGGTTCTATTGAATAATAAGAAGCTCATCCACTTTCATATTATCATAAATATTTGATCATATTTGTGTATTGGAGTCTAAATTTGTCCCCTCACAATTGGTTATTGAACCAACTCCCTAAAATCACTAGCAACATGAATGTTAATTGGGTTATCATCGACAATTGTGACACCATGATCTCTCTCTCTAAGAAGGAGGGTAGTACCTACTTTGATCATAGATTTTGTTTCAATTTGAATAAATGTTCTAATGAATACTAACTTAGTAGATATCAAGGCCATTTGACAATGGTTGACCTTTCACTGGGAGAGGATCTGTGAAAGATTGGATTGTCTACTAGATAATGAAATGTGGTTAGACAGCAATCAATCCACCATTATTTTAGTCATTACATGCCTCTTCTTTGACCAAATTGCCCTCTTGAGTCCCAGCATGTCCTAATAGGACAACATAGCCGCATCTTCAAGAAGTGTTCTGGCTAGAGTTTGAAGGAAGAATTCAAATATCGACTAACAAACCACTGGAATAGTGAACCCCCATTCTATGAGGCCTTGAAGGGATTCAAATTGGAGATGATGGGTTGGGAAATCCCACTCTATGAAGCATCAAAATCTTTAGAATGCTCTCATATCTCAGTTCATTGATGAGATATAAGTAACTCTTCCCTCTCTACATACTATCACTAATGAACTACGATGCATTGAACTCCAAGAACACTCAAACATATTTTTCAGTGTGAGGAGGAAGATTAGAGATGGAAGGCCCATATAGATTGGCTTAGGTTGGGAGATAGTAACACAAATGTATTCTTCTCATGTTGGTGCTCAAAGACAATGCAATAGAATCTCCCAGTTAAAGAACAATGATGGTGTTTGGATATCTAAGGATCACTCTCTATTATAGCTTATATGGAGCCATTTCTAGTAGCTACTAGTCTCATTGTACCACAGCCTATGTTCGACACCTTCTAGACCTCAGTGATGAGCAACATCGCATTCTTTCATCATACCTTATGCCAAGGAGAATAGTATCACCTCTTTAAGATGAACACCTCAAAAATTGTAGGGCCCTATGAGTTACTTTACAAATTTCTTCAAGGTAATGGAGCCAAGTTAACAATTCTATGGTTCAGACCAGTACCTCAGCCTTTACCACTACCTCAATTGATGCTGAATTAGCTATCTCTAACATGACCCTCGTCCCTAAAGTAGGCATGATCAAGACCTGTAATGACCTTCGCCCAATTTCTCTAAATAATATATGCTTTAAGATGATCCCCAAGGTCATCGTGGAAAGGATCAAATCCTATATGAATGATTGGATATTTACAACCCAATCTAGCTTCATTCCAGGCTACATGATTACAAACAACATCCTCTTGGTTCAAGAGGCAATCCACTTGATGAGATTCAAGAAATGGAAGAGGAAATGGATGGAAGTGGAGGTTGACCTATCCAAGGCCTTCGATAGAAAGAGAAGGCACTTTAAAAGTGATATGTTGATGATGGTGGGGCTTCCTGCAATCACCATTGATCTTATAATGCATATCCCTAATATTGAATCATCTAAAATACTTTGGAATATCACACCTCTCCCTTCATTCAAATCTAATCAAGGAATTAGGTAATAAGATCTTATTAGTCCCTATGTCTATACATTATTTATGGAACATCTAATCTAGGAAATTTTGTCATCCATTATGGATGGTAGTTGGAACCCTATGTCATTGGTAAGACATGTCCCATTCTTACTCATGTATTCTTTGTGGATGATATCAAATTTCTTGTTGAAGAATCTTACTCCCAAGTTGTGTTTATAAATCAACTCCTCAATGAGTTTTCCTCTATCACATGCCAGATTGTGTTAGCTGACAAGTACCATTGTTTCTTTTTTGCTAACAACTCAAATGCAGAAAGGAGACTGATCACTAGACACCTGGGAACTCCCTTCATTGACAACCTTGGCCACTATCTCGGTGTGTCGATTATTCATCACAGATTCAATAGGAACATACATTTTGATATTGTGGATACCATTAAGATAAGAATGAATACTTGGACTATCTATCATCTCTTGTTGGTTGGATGATCACACTAGGAAAATCCACTCTCCAAGCCATTTGTTCCTATATAATGCAATCCATACACCTTTCTCCATTAGTTTGTTGTGACATAAATAAGCATTATAGGATATTTATTTAGAATGGTGTGAGGGAAAAGAAGAAAATCTCCCTAGTTTCTAGGATAAAAATCTCTTTTAAAAAAGACATCAGAGGCCTTGGAGTTAAAGATGCCTAGGAACAAAATGATTTCTTAATGCTCAACAATGTATGGACCTCTCTCAATTTCGCAGAGAAGCTATGGGTTCAAGTTATATGCATCTCTTATGATAGAGGCAATGCTATTAACAAGGATCCATGTTCATCCACTTGGTGTGTTATTAGAAGGTCCCTTCCTCTCATAAAAGAACTTAGTTGGCTCATTGTGCATGATTGAGAGGATACAAATGTGCAGACTGGTCCACGATTTGTTGATTCCAGTGTGATGTCACTAGACCCTAGTATTATTATCCCTAAAGGCATGGAGGATCTCAATGCAGCCTCAATGGCTACTAACCCTGGGGATTGGGATTTGTACTTCATATGTAATCATCTCCCAACAAGTACATGAATTCACACTAGTTTTGTACCACCATCAGTGCATCTTTGAGGCATTGATGCTTGGGCATGGAACAAGGAGAGTACTTGACACTATACTTCCATGTCTACATACAAATGGTTGAAGAAGAATAAATACCTCGTCTGTGTAGGTGAATGGAAATTTATGTGGAAACTCAAGTTACCAAAATAAATAAAGGCTCATGCTATAGAAAATCCTAATTATGAATGTTGAGAAATATAAGTGGCACATGGGTATTTCTACTTCATGCTCGCAATGTAATAATGCATGTGAACTATTCTTTATTGTCTTAGAGATTTTCCATGCGGTGAGGTGGTGTGGAGAAATCTAGGCATGTCTACTCAGTTCTTCCATGATGATCAGGATGTTAGTATGTATGCCCAAATAGCCAATCATATGATGATTGTAATGGGGAATTAAATACTTGATTTGATAATGAGAAAGGTAATTATGTCTACTATGTTTGTCTAAATCATGAGATGATGACACATACATATGTATATATCTAAAGAATGATTTTACTCGATGACATATGTCTTCAGGGTTGAGGACCTACACAATGAGATCATATGTATGATAAGAGTACATACATTCTTGTCCTATTCATTATAGGTGATATCAAGTCAATCACACATGTACTTATTAGAGAATAGTGTACCAGACAGTCCCACCTTGAGAGTGATACATTGAAACCATAGAATGGTAGTTAGAATCATCTCTCATAGTGATAGTGGTGATTGTGGTTCTTAGACCTAAAATCACTACACTCGTCGCATGTCATTTGTTGTACTTATACATCATCGAACGTGATTTTGAATAAGGGTCACCATAAAGGTGATGATCAGATACTCTGTGACACATGGGGATTGAGTGTGACTGATGTGATGGGATTTGTCCCTCCTACATGTGATTGATATCAAGGCCACTTGATAACTTAGACTGAGAAATGTATGGCCATACTCGTGTAACTCAATATGTGATATGTGAGCTCACATGCATCTCAGTAAGTCTGCTCTAGTTGAAGGAACATGGATTGAATATTGAAAGGATGACAATTCCATGCCTTCAGTTCATAAGGATATTAGAGTAAAGGAACTATACGATCATGGTAACATTGATCATGGATTGTAGGTTAAAGGCGTTCTTTAACATTCCAAATTACTTGGATAATAATGATGTGTTTCTAGATACCTCTCATTGCTTGTGATGTCATAATTTTTTTATGAACATTCACTGCCAACATAAATTGGAACTAATAGGGTCACCCACATAAGATGCACTTGAAATAGGAGTTTATTCATGAGTGATGTTTTACTTGATTACTAAAAGTATTTAGGTATTCAATTTAAACAAGTGTGGTTGCAAATTGACTGACTGGATTGTGAACTGACCGATTGAAGTGTTGAACAAATCAATTCAAATGTCAGATCAATACAAACAACAAATGGATGAATATTTGCCTAAAATAGATATGTGAAACGATCATTTCATCTATGAAAAGACCGTTTCAATACTGAAACAACTGTCTGATGACATGAAACAACCATTTCATGAAGTGAAATAATAGGTTCATCATCTGGAACGTCTAGTTCAATGATCTATTTGATTGGATCAAGGATTGATGTTGATGTCATGATTGTGAATTATTCAAATATTAAAATCAAATATTTTTGCAAATAGGAAACATGTTGAACCGACTGGTTCAGGGTATGAGCCGATCGGTTGGATAGTGAACCGATCAGTTCACCATTTGTAGGTTTCAGAAAATTTATGAAAAGTCATCTCTTTGACTCCCAGACAGATTGGATACCCTAGCCCTGACCCTCCTATAAATAAAGGGGTATTGGGGGCTTCCCAGAGACAACAATAAGCTCTAACAATTGTTTTCCACTCTAGTTGTGGTAACCAATAGAGAGATTGAGCAAGTCCTACCCATCAAAAGGAGGGATATCAAGGGAGAGACAATAATGGGAGAGTATATCGATTTTAGTACATTGACGTTCCAAGGGACAATTCATTCTCGTTGGCTCTAGTAGTGCAACGTGGAGTTTTTGGTGGTCTGTGTGGACTAATTTAGAGGTGAGGAGGTCATTGACTGCTGCTAGGAGGATGATGTCAAGTGTCATTTGTGGTGCCAGACCAGGACACTGACAATGACGGCCGTCTAGGCCTGAATTGATAAAGTAGCATGATGTAGGAAGAGTTGTCTCTAGACTTGCTCTAGGACCAGGTATATTTCTTGCTACCTTCCTTCCTAGATACATCTTTGTTGACAAGATCTTGCTGAAAGAGAATCATGCATTAAAAAAAATTCTACTGGTTTATATGTTACTCCAATTTCCCAACACAGGAATCCTAGATACCTCCATTATTAGAAGGGCTATTGATAATATTCTAATTGTTGTGGCATGTTGACACCTTTGGACATAAATAAACAAAGTATTACACTTGGGGAAAGTACCCCAGCTCATATTCTTATCAGTTTATTATAGAGAGAACACAAACGATCAAGGAGCTGTCCTTACATAGAGAAATGAATGCAAAACTGAGGAGGTTAAACTTTGTATTCATTTTGATACTAAATACTACCTAATGTTAATCGATGCATTCTTCAACCTCAACTCAACTCTTGTGCTTATGGTATTTACATCACTAATACCTCCACTTCTGTAATCATAGGCACTGTGTAGCCTGGCCATGAGATAAGTGTGATTGATATGGAACTCCAAGCTCTTCTTCATGCAGCTGAATTTTGTTCTACCCTACCTCTCTCTAATTTCCTAGTTATGTCTGATTCAAAGAAGGTAGTTGAACTTTGTGCATATGTTGTCGAAGATCCTCTGAGATTCAAACCCTACTTCTATTGCAAGCACTATTAAAACACCCTTTTTAATTGTACACCAATGTCCTTTGTCCCTATAAGTTTTATTATACTTGCAGATGTTATTTCTAACCATTAATTGCACAAAGCCATGGAAATGGACTTCACTACATTCATAACAATTTTATATGATAAATTAATTAAGCTTAAGAATACGACAAAGACATCCCACTACAAAAAAGTAGAATCTATGTCATTCATCAGACAGATTATCACCTAATAATGATGGTAAAAGGTAATGAATATGCTAATTCTTGTCCCATATAGCAGAAGAATATGAGTAGTACCAGAACACAATCCCGTAATTAACCCACATTAATATATCTGAATTAGTTGTTACAGTCTGGATTCAAACCTCTCATGATATTAAATGGATAGGTATAGTGTAACCATGGTTTGATATTGTGATTGGAATAGAACATGTGATATAGAATCCATGCAACATCAAGACAAATTTAGTGTCTATGATATAACACAATTAGATTCAATTTTATATGCAAGTGCCATATTTGATTACTAGCAGGTGAAACTATGTGAAATGGAGTTGGTATGCAAGATTAACTTAATGAGAAATATGAAACACTTTGCACTTGGTTTCTCCTCAATAAATTTATTAAAATTTCAAACTTAGGATGAACGAATTGGATTCACAAGAGTTCATTGTATCATGTTGAACAATGCTGAAATTATATTTCATAAACATTATGAAACAAAATCTTTCAACTTTGAGTTAAATAGAATGAAGAAACACTCTAAAAAAGGATGCAACACATATTTATTTCTAAGATTGAGTCCTAATAGCTTACATGGATAGCATCTTATTTGATGGATTTATTTTCTTAATTGCACAAGATGTAGTGGAGGTTCAATACATTTCCCACAATTATACGCATCAAACATTTGAGTCTGCTATTGTCTTTCATACACAAAGGTACCTATTTTTAAACCATGAATCCCTACATATACCGGGACACTTTGTGAACTCACCCCCTGACAAGGTAAACCTAGTTTCAAATTTATGCATTGTAGAAGATGTTCGTTGAAGTTTAAATTTCTCAAGAATGTTGTCATCAAGTGAATGTGGTTAATATGAATTGTTAATATACAACTAATAACATGTGTAGGACTTTTTGGCACTTGTTACCAATTCTAAGAGAAACTTTATTCTCATCTTAGACTGGGTTTGTTGATCATCATATACATCTTAGTATATATGCAATAACTACTATAATGTTGAGGTTTTTCTCTTCAAGTAGGAAAAATGGGAAGTTACTAAACTATATTGTAAATTGTTGTGTCCTTCTACATTATTATGTGGGATAGTGTGATGACACCAAATCCAACACAGATTCCATGGTGGAATTCCAGTGATACACATACAAACAATCAATAATATGTCAAACGGGAAAGCATGACCATTTTTTGTTATCATGTAAAATATAAGGAAGATGGAGCATGTCCACAACATCATATAATGCCACACAAAACCATCATCACTCATAAAAGGAAATATAAAATTTACATTTATTGGAAATGAATAAAATCTAACAGTACATGAAAAGGCAAATACAGAGGAATTAATTGCATCCTATACATCAACCATGGAAAGAGATAAAGATAAAACTGTCTAAATAAGGTAGATCCTAGAAGATCCATTCTTAGTTCCTTCTCGTACTTCACTCCAATTTTACGTGTTTCATGCACCTAGAAAATATGTGAAACAACATATAAACATTAGGGATTGTGTACATGGGTAAAAATACATATTAATATGTTGCATAAGTCAATATTTTGAGAAAGAAAGTAAAAAGTAAAGAAAATAATGTGAAAATTAGGGAAACCATAATTTTAGATTGAATTTTGATTGGTATGTACTACTAAGTGGTGTTATCACTTCATACACATATGTTTATGTAGGTCCTTCCTGGTCCCTTGGGACATGGGGATGTGTTGACCTTAGATTTAGAAAAAAAAAGAGTATGTCACACTTAGTATGTATAAATCATATCTTTATTTATTATCTTAATGTCATGGAGGATATTGATACAAGTATATCTCATAAAAGAAATAGCAAGAAATAATAATAATAAATACTTCAGATTTTATTTCACACAAGGAAAACTAGTCTTATACTTATATATCATATGTACCTGATTTTATCAGATTTTGGATTTAAAATTATATCAATTGAATATTATGACAATGGATCAAACTGAAAAGAAATTAAGGGACTAATGTCATTAGGTGTCAATAATACTCATTTTTAGGGTTTTGTCATAATAAAGGTTGTATTTTTTATCTTATGATTAGATCATCTCACATGATATTACAACCTCAATTTTGGGTTATTATGGTGGATCTAGAGTTGGGGTGCTTAAAAGGTGCATTAATTACCTTCACCGTGTAGAGAAAAAAAACTAGTATTAAGGTGTTTAAAAAGGTTTACGTTATCATGGATAACTTATCTAGGGTTTTATGATTTAGATGGAACCAAGATACCAATTATCACTTATTTAGGGTTTTATGATTTATATAGAACATAGATACCAATATTTCTCGTGAGTTATGAGTCGATATTTACTTATATAAGGTCATATCATCATTTTCCAATAATTTAAATAAAGTAAATGAAAGTAAATAATCAATTAAGGCTTTACGCCATCATTTTTGGGAAAGTAATGGGATCTAGGTCATGATATCATTTTAGTTGCCTTTCTTGATTTTTTTTTATAAAAGTAGTATATATATTTGCATGTTTTAGACCATCTTATGAATAATTACACTTCATCCAAGTTAATTGGATTTTTATTAAAAAAATGAAGAGATAGGAAAAATACCCCTAATATGGAGGACCATTATTGGTCCTACTCAAAGCTACATGGTAGATTTAGTGCTTTTTTCTTACTAATGCACGATGTAGCTTACTCAATTGGTGCAGTTTGATTCATCGTCTTTAGTCCAACAGACTCTGCATGACACTACTCCCTTATGCTTCTTCTAGATCAAGTAGCAGTCTGCGTTCCAACTTCGATGAGGATTTTGATCATGAGGAGGAACGTTGGCAGATAGGTGACAAATCTATAACCACTGTGAGGTCTCTCCACACGTGGATAGTACAATCCTCTATAAAGGTCTTCAAGGATCTTTGTATAGAGAAATATGGCGACAAATAGTAGAAACAAAAGAATTCTTTTTATATTCCTCTTAACGAGTGAGTTTGTCAACAACTATGGATTGGGAAGGAAGGTTTTAAGGCATATACCTAATCATCAAGAAAGTCCAATGACTATCCTTGTAGAAATGTGCTTCTTTTGCAAGTTGCACAGGGACAACTGTTAGGGAAGAAACACAACATATGGTGGTGGTTGTTGTCCTCCTAGCATGGTAGTGATAGCCTCCATGCCTCTATATAGTCTAAACATACCATAGAGAACTCATCAACACACTCCTAGAGCCAAGGGGAAGGAGTAGTCCATTCAAATGCTAGCGTGCTAGCATCTACTTTCTCTCCCTTATTGTCTCTGCCTTTTTCAGGTAAGACTTTCTTGTGCTCTCTAGTCCCACAACTATGAGAGGATGAGAGGACAACAATTGTTAGAGTTTGTTCTTGTATCTATAAAAGACTAGATTGTCCCCCTTTATATAAGATGGCCATGGTCAGGGTTTCTAGATCATTTGGGAGTCAAAGAGACGGATTTTCATGAATTTTTTGGAAGTTGTGAATGAGTAAATAAATGGTTCATCATTGAATCAATAGCTACACAGGTGTAATGATTTGTTCAACACTTGAATCGATTGGTTCACTATGTTTATTATTTGCAAACATATTGACTTTTCATATTTGATTAATACACAACATGATGTCAGCACCAATCCTTGATCTAGTCTTACTGATATCTTAATCAGCCAGTTTACAATCTAAACTGGTTAGTTCATGTCTCCAAATAGGTTCGTTCACTTACTGAACTGATCATTTCATATTCTAGTCAGCCAATTGTTTTTTAAGTTGATTACCTGAACAATATAGTAATCAATTCAAACCTCATTCATGAGTAAACTCCTAATCTAGGTGTATCCTATGTGTTTGACCCTATAGGTCCCAAATTATATTGACAGTGAATGTCCATAACTAATTTATGACATCAAAAGCAATGAGTGGTATCTAGAAACACATCATTGCTACCAAGTAATTAGAAAGTTGGAGAACAACTTCAACCTACAATTTGTAATTAGTGTTATAGTGATCGTATAGTTCCTCTACCTATGATATCCATATTGAAGTTGACGCATGGAATCGTCACCCTCCTTAGCATTAAATCCATCTTTCTTGAACTAGAGCATACTATCCGAGATGCATGTGAGATCACATATAATATATTGATTCACATGGGTATGGCCATACATTTCTCAATCTCACTTATCAAGTGGCCCAAATATCAACTATAGTAGGAGGGACAAATCCCATCTACATTACTCAAAGTTAATCCCCAAGTGTTACAATGTACTCGAGCATCACCTTTATGGTAACCCTTATTCAAGGTAATGTTGGATGATGTCAAAGTAGGGAATTTATTTGCCATAAGATGATTTATGTTGCCTCTCCATAGTGGCACATGCCCCATTCGTGTGCTAGAAATCACTCATCATTAGTTCCTATACCCTATAATTGGTGGATGGCATATGCTGCTTCTTCTAATTTAATATATCTTTCTTTTCATTTAGTAATATCATTATGTTGTTGTTGGGACATCTTGTGTAACTAGTATTGATGTTTCACTAGAATTTAATCCAATGTTTTTTGGATGCCAAGTTGAGCATGTGAATTGTAGCCTAGTTATCTTCATATACACTAAGCTCAATTTCTCTTCTTTGAACATCGTTTTTGTGGAACACAATTTCCATGGTGTTTCAATAACCTTATTTTGTCTTATTAATGAATAATTCTTCTTATTTGTTATAGTTATCAACTATGTGTGTCTTTGTATTTGTATATCATATTTGTTGTGTGTTTCTCTATTTATACCCTGCCCTTCCCCTTACTTTCATGATAGCCCAAATTTTTGACATTAATTGGTGTGGTCATCTTATTTTTTACTAGAACTGTATATGTTAATCAATGGTTCCATAATTCATATTCAATGCTATTCCTCTTTTTTATTTTACTTGTGATAAAAAGTGAGCAAGAGCCCTTGGTATACCCCTAGTTGTAATGACCCCCTCCACATGTTGTCCCCTATTCAGACGGACCGATAAGATAAGCGTAATTAACATAAATACAGGATTGAGGTTTAGCAAATAACTAAAAATAATTACTAAATTTTCAATAGATTGAAAAAGTGCTTGTATATGATAAACTTTCCATATATCGACTACTAGAGTTTGCAACATGAAATAAACCTAACTAACTAGATCCTCCAGATTTACATTAAATTTCTTTTCTTTTGGTGCCTTTTATCTGGATGTCCACTTTCCATCATATTTGCAGAAATGATAGCAGATTATCCGAAAATGGTGAGAAAACAAAACTGGTCAGTATAACAAGTTATACTGGTATGTGGGGGAAACACAATGTTCACAATTATTTTTAACAACCTAATCATAGGAATTATTTTTTACAAAAACAAGATCAACATTTTCATCATAACTATTCAACCGTGATCTATCCAACCTCTATGGAACCATCTAGGTTATTGTCCCTACAGTGGACATAGGCCACCTTCTCCCCATGGGTTCTTAGTTCCATATGAGTCTTCCCCTATTTAGGAGGATGAATTTTGATGATCCTCTGCCTTATGGTCTTAACCATCAATATTCATGTATATCATAGATCCAGAGGTGTGTTAGAGTTTGAGTTATGTCTATATAATGTGATAGCTATTGGGACTTTATTGTTTGTAGGGAATAAATGGGCATGCAATTATTTAATTCACAATCCATCTGACAAACTTTGGGAAAGATCAAAAAACTAAACTGAGTAGTCTAAGGCGTAACCACATACTTGTTTCAGAGTGACCTGTAGATATTTGAGGAAAGAGAACAAGAGAAAGAAAATAAGCAAGAAACTATCCTAAAATTAAATCATAATGCACATGCATTATTATTTTATCCAAAACCTATCATTAGTGATTGACCTGGTTTCCAAGTAAGGGTTTTCGGTCAACCTAGGGTTTCATTAGGGTTTTGTTTTTCTAAACCCTAATTATCACTTTTCATATTCCTTTAGGTTACAAACCCTAATCCTAACATTAGTTGCACTTTTAATCTCAAGCAAACCCTAATTCATCATTTAATGAGTTACTAACCTCAAATTCGGTTGAAGTTATCCTTTTTATCCATAAAGGCCAAACTTTGATTATTAAGAACAATTGAACATATTAAAAACACAAAGACCTAGAAATTAGAGTTTTCCTTCCTTTAACACATTAAAGATAGCAAGTTTAAATACTTTTTGAACTAGAATAAAATATAGGTCAAGATTATATTTTTATTCATTAGCTTGCATTTTTTGTTGTCAGAATTGATATACATGTTATTTTTGGACAATCCTAAGATTTATAATGACTTTTACAAATATAATTAATCTCATCCAATCATAGAGTTACACCTAGGCAGCACGCCACGTTTTCCACCTTGCCAACTAGGTTGGGCTGACCAGTCTGCTCACGCCACCTAGTTCTGGCGAGACTGTGTAGCTTTGCTTAGTTAGGCGAGAAATAAGGAAGCAAATTCAACAATACACTGACCCACACAACAAAAGAAGGTGGTACAGAGAAGTCCTATCTTCATGGATCAACTTCCACCTCAACCTGGTTTTCCCTCATGAAGTAGCCTAGTCAACTGAGATGTTGACTTTTTAAGTTATCCCCTTGAAGCAATGTGAAACAGTGCCAATACCTGTGTCGGTCCATGAAAAACTCACTGAGGGTTTCAATACCCTCATGGGTAGTTGAAGTTGTTAAAATGGAGAGAAGGATCTCTGGCAGGATGGCAGGGAGATATTAGGGCGAAGGATGGGGTTACACTGAATATTGAGAGTAGGGGATGAGGCGTGAGATCCATTAGAGTCTCAGGAATGATTTTGTGTCCTCATAGAGAGCTTGTGGTTCCTATATATATCATCTGAAGTCATCAAGGTCTGCTCTTGGATGGGGAATTGGGTGAAACTCCTAGAATCCTAAAAACTAGGTGAAATTTGGGGTAGGCGTGTTCGTCCTGTTCTCACAGAGGTGGAGAGCAAGTTGCCTAACTTGCTCGCGCATTAAATCACTGAGTAATCAGGTTCATAAGTCTATGTATTGTCTCCTTCTTTCTCATTATGGAGAGAGCTAGGTGATGAAACAACCACTTTTGGATCTTGGATCCAATGACTATTGTTCACATGACAAAATAAAAAAGGCTAACATAATATTATCTGATTTGGAAAAATTGTGACGTTTAATGTGAATCCTTACGCATTAGGGATTCTAGAAAAATTCATATTTCCTAATCCTATGATCCTTTTGATCCCAAATTTTAATGGAAAGATAATAAAGACATTATCTAACAGTGGATACAATTTGGGATCAAAATTGAAAAAGAAGAGGGATTTTGTTTCACATGCAAGTATTCTTCTTATTTCATGCATTTAAGGCATCAAAACTAATCCTTTTCTCTTTCTTTCCTTTTGTGTTTCTTTATTTTGATTAATATTTTATTAGAAACTATGTGAAATAGAAATTCAATTATTAGTGTCCATTCATACCACTTTCTAAAGAATTCTACATCCTTCCCATAAAGGTTTCACTTATTGGCTAATATCCTTTTTACCTTTTTCTCATTATTAGATTTTCTTCTATTTTTCACCCTATTTCATAATTAGATTATTAAAATAGTAGAAACCATGAATTTCACTACAAAGACTAATTTGCAAAATATAGCTACACTTATAAAGAAAAGCATAACATATTACTAATATGTCCTTTTTATTCAAATAATTGCATTTCTATTATACAAATATGTGTGAGAAAACAAGCTATACAAATACATGTCAAATAATCACACTACTTAAGTCATGAGATTAATGAACATGGGAATTTGAGTACATTATTTGACATGAATTAAGAAATTATGTTATAACTTGAGTTTTCACATATATTTTTAAAATAGAGATGAGACTATTTGAACAAAAATAACATATTATAATATGTTATTCTTTACTTTTTAAGTGTGGGTTTCTTTTGCAAATTCTCCTTTGTGGTGAAATTCATGGTTTCTATTGTTTTAATAATCAAATTTTGAAATAGGGGAAAAAGGACAGAAGAAATCCCATATTGAGAAAAAGGTAAAAAGGATAATAGCTAATAAGTGAAACCTGTATGAGAAGGATGTAGAATTCTCTAGAAAGTGGTATGAATGGCCATTAATAATTGAATTTCGGTTTCACATGGTTTCTAATAAGAAGAGTAATAAAAATAAAGGAAATAGAAAAGAACGAAAGGGAAAAGGATCAATTGTGATGCCTTAAATGCAAGAAATAAGAAGAAGACTTGCATTTAAAGAAAAGTCACTCTTCTTTTTGAATTTTGATCCCAATTATATCCACTATGAAGTAATATCTTTATCATCTTTCCTTAAAAATTTGGGAGTGAAAGTATCAAAGGATTAGGATATATGGATTTTGCTAGCATCCCTAATGTGGAAGGATTCACATTAAATGTCATAATTTTTCCAAATTGGATAATCTTATTTTAACCTTTTTATTTTGATGTGTGAAACGATAGCCATTGGATCTGAGATCCAGCGGTGGTTGTGTCATCGTCTAGCTTTCACCAAAATGGGAAAGAAGGAGATAATGCAAAGACTTATGAACCCAATTTTTTAGTAATTTAATGCGTGAGAAAGTAAGGAAACTTTCTCTCCACCTCTGTGAGAATAGGACGAACATGTCTATCCCAAATTTCACCTAGTTTAGAGGATTCTAGCGGTTTCACCCAATTTCCCATCCAAGAGTAGGCCCTATTGATTTCTATTGATATATATAGCGTCCCCAAGCTCTCTGCTAGGACATAAAATCACTCCCGACACTCTACTCAATCTCACGCCTCATCCCATGCACTCAATTTCCTTCGTAACCCCATCTGTAACCTTGATATCTACCCTCCATCCCACCATAGATCCCTCACTCCATCGCAACAACTCTGACTGCCCCGGCGGAATTGAAACCCTCGGTGGGTTCGTCGTGCCCTGGTCGATGTGTTTTGTTGTCACTCATTGCTTCAAGGGGCAACCGATAGAGTCAACATCTTAGTTGACTAGGCTACTTCATGAGGGAGAGCCACACTATGGTCTAAAACTATCCACAAGTAAAGGACTTCTCTACCCCACCTTCTTTCGTTGAGTGTGTAAGGGTGTTCTTGAATTTTCTTCCTTATTTTTCACCTAACTAAGAAAATCCACACCGGATCGCCTACCTAGGTGGCATGAACCTACTGGTCGACCTAGCCAAGTTGGTAAGGCGGGGACTAGGGCATGCTGCCTAGGTGGCATCCTGTGGTGGGCTGAGAATAATTATATTTGTAAGAATTGTTATAAATCCTATGATTGTCCAGAAGTAACATTTAATATATGAATTATGATAAGGAAAATGCAAGCTATTCAACAAAAATATAATCTTGACATGTATCTACTTCTAGTTTGAAAATTATTTAAAGTTGCTACCTTTAATGTGTTAAATGAAGGAAAACCCTAATTTCTTGGTCTTGGTGTTTTTAATGTGCTCATTTGTTCTTAATAATCAAAGTTTTGCCTTTATGGATAAAAAGGATAACTTGGATTGAATTTGAGGTTAATAACTCATTAGGTGATGAATTATGGTTTTCTTGAGATTGAAAGTGCAATTAATGTAAATATTAGGGGTTATAACCCAAAGGAACATGAATAGTGATAATTAGGGTTTAGAAAGACAAAACCATATCGAAACCCTAAGTTGACCCAAAACCCTTACTTGGAACTAAATTCAATCACTAATAATAGGTTTTGGATAAAATAATAACACATGGGAACTATGCTTTAATTTTAGAATAGTTGCTTGCTTGGTTTGTCTTGTTATCTTTGCTTGGATATCTACAAGTTACTCTAAAACATGCATGTGGTTATGCATAAGACTACTCAATTTAGTTCCCTAATATTTCTCGATGTTTGTCGGATGGATTGTGAATGAAACCATTACATGTTCATTTATTCCTTGTAAACTATAAAGTCCCTATTACAATTACACTACACAGACATAACTAGCTTGAACCCTAAGCGACCTTTAGATCTATGATATATATGGAAATTTATGGTTAAGACCATGGGGAAGAGGATCATCAAAAGTCATCAACCTAAAGAGGGGACAACTCATATGGCACCAAGCACCTATGGGGAGAAGGTGGCCTATGTCCACTGTAGGGACAATAACCCAGAGGGGTTCACTGAGGTTCAATACATCAGGGTTGAGTAGTTATGATTAAAATATTAATCATAGTTTTTAAACAAAATTTGTTGTGATTATGTTGTTACAAATAAATGTGAATAGTTTATTTCCCTCACATACCAATATTACTTGTTATACTAACCATGTTTGATTTTCTCGGCATTTTAGGATAATATGTTGCCATTTCTGCAAATATGATGGAAAGTGGACATCTAGAAAAAAGGTACCAAAAGAAAAGAAATTAATGTAAATCTGGAGGATCTAGTTAGTTAGGTTTATTTCATCTTGCAAACTCTAGTAATCCATGTATGGAAATTTTATCTTGTACAGCCTTTTTTTCAATCTAGTGAAAATATATTAATTATTTTTGGTTATTTGATATACCTCGATCTTGTATTTATGTTAACGACCCTTGCTCTCTCAGTCCACCTGACTAGGGGATAATAGGGGGAGGGCATCATTACATTTGGTATTAGAATAGGTTTACCATTTAACCACTAATAATTATTAAAAGAATTTAAAAACTTGTGGAGCCCAAAGGGAATTATTAGAGTGTTGTCCAAAGATGATGGTTTCTTGAAAGGACCATGATCCGGGGGCTGGCAATATTTTCCTCTACATCGCTAGCCATCTTATGAGGACTCTCGGACCCATGCTTCCTGCCTGACCATAGTCATAGGACTTTACTCAAAACAAAACACCCCTAGGATCCCTTCTCATCTACTTTCATCACTTCTCTACCCCTTTCACTCATAAACCCTAGGTACCTACAACAATTTTCTTTAATCCATTTTGAATATTAGGGTTATAGTTATTAGGAATTAAGGCATCCTCTGCCAAATAATAAAATACATGTAAATAAAATATCATGGACATAACATTTATGATGCTTTATACCCTAATCATAAAAATTAAGGATATCTTATATGACACAACATGGACCATGGTAAGAATGATGGACCAAGGCCCTCCCACAAGAAAAGACTCTCCTAGGAGAAGAAGAGGACGAGGGAGGAACAAGCCTCTAAAGAGAAAAAGCCCAGAACGCGAGGCCATCCACTTTGACATCCCTAACTCCAAAGACGAACCCAACTCAGAAGAGGATGTTATGATATAATATGAGCCCAAGGGTATAGCTGACTCCGGACCAGTAGGACACATGATGGTCCACACCCAAGATGCAGTGTGTGTGAAGAAATAGAAGAAACCAACTGAGACCATTAGTGCCCTAGACCCCAGAGAAGCTACCTGGAATGAGAATGGTGAACCTCTGGCCATCCTCCCTCGCCTCGGAGTGACCGTCATTGATATTCCTCAAGATCAATATAGAAAATTTCTAGGGTGAAGACAAATCTGAGGTGGTCGATAAAGTTGATGCTTGAACCTTGGTAGTAGAAAATGGCTTCCCCACACTAGAGGTGCAAACTGACAAGAAGGTTATGTTTGCCACCCACCTCCTCTAAGGAGCCACAAAGAGATGGTGGGAAAACCACATCTTCAGGAAAAAGTTGACTATAAAACCCCTCACCTGGGAGGACTTCTGCACTGCCTTCACCGCATGGTTCATTCCTTGAGCTGCCATCAAAGAGAAGGAGAAGCAGTTAATGCTCCTTGATCAATGGAATCTAACAAATTCTAACTATGCAAGAATGTTTTGCCTATTGGAGCACTTTGGCTACATGTTGACAAAAGAGCGCCAAGTGGAACACTTTGTAGAATGCATGCATCATCATATAAGGGCCCATGTGATGTTAAGCAAACCCAAAGATTTCAGTGAATCCCTCAACTTTTCCCCGGACATGGAGAGGACAACGATTCTATGACAGAACCAGCCTAAAGGGTACCTTGGCTTCACTAAAGGAAGCTCTAGCCCTAGGAATGATAATAGGAAAGCACAAGGTCATCATAGAGGAAATGGAGGGAAGGGAAAATGCCACCATGAGAATCATCACAATGGAGCTTCTCCAAAAAAAATTAATTGTGGGAGGTTTCATGGTGGTAAGTGCCTCTTCGAGAAGAGGGTATGCTATGGATGTCTATAAGAGGGATACTTCCAAGCTAACTTCCCCATTCCTCCTTCCCCAAAACAAGGCCCAATAGTGGCCTAGCCAGTGGCAACAACATAACTAGTAGCCGCAACCCCACCTATAGGTGACCGTCGACAAGCTCGAGTTTTCTCCATCGACAATGAAGAGGCATAGGCTAATGCCAATCATTTGATAGAGGGTAACCGCCCTTAGAGTACTTTTCTATCTTTAAATATATAAAGATTGTAGTTTTTTTACAATCACAAAAACAATGTACGCATTCGTGAGATCACGGGACAGAATGTAAAAGCTCTTTTTGACTCTGGTTCTACTAATACGTTCATTTTAAGAAAATTTGCAACTATGATTTGTTTGAATATCAAGGATTTAGGCTATGCTTTTGATTTCATTACCCTGAGTGGTTGAATCATTATGTCTCTCTTAATAACCCCTGGTATATCAATTAAATACCTAAATTGTTAACTCCCTATGGACTTTATCCTCCTCAAAATGAATGACTTTGATATAATCATTGGGAAGGAATGGATTTGTACTTATACAACACAAATAGATTGTAGGGAAAAGAAAATAAAACTAGAGAGATATGGTCTACCATCTTTTACCATTAGAGGTAGGAAGGATGCTACCACTAGTCTGTATGTGTCAGTCTTGAAGGAATAACATATGATATCCAAGGGTTGTCAAGAATTTGTAGTAGTTATCACCAAGCTGGAGCCTAAGGTGAAGCCTTTAGAGGAAATAGAAGTGGTTAGGGAGTATGCAAATGTGTTCCCAGATGATTTTCCTGGTATACCTCCAGACAGAGGTGGACTTATCCATAGAGTTAACTCTCGATACAAACCCTATTTCCAAGGCACCTTACAGAATGTCCTTCGCTGAGTTGCTTGAGCTAAAAAAGCAATTGCAAGAATTTCTGGAGAAAGGCTTCATCTGACCTAGCACTTCTCCATGGGGATAACCAATCCTCTTTGTCAAGAAGGATGGATCGCTTTGTATGTGCATAGGCTATCGTATGAGAAACCAAGCTTCCACTAAGAACAAGTATCCTCTACCCTACATAAATGCCCTATTTGACCAACTTAAGTCTGACCGATTTTTTTTAAAAATTGACTTGAGATCCATTTATCATCAATTGTAGGTCAGGAGAAAGGCATCCCAAAGACTACTTTTCAGACCCATTATGGCCATTACGAGTTTGTGGTCGTGCCTTTTGGGTTGTCTAATTCCCCAAGTGTCTTTATGGACCTCATGAATAGTGTGTTTCAACCTTTCCTTGACCCATTTGTCATAGTATTCATAGATGACATCCTAGTTTACTCCAATGACTTAGAACAACAATGCAACCACCTATTTAGAGTCCTTGATATCCTAAGAAAGAAGAAGTTTTTTGAGAAGTTCTCAAAATGCAAATTTTTGATAGACCATTGATAATGCGTCGAAGTGCACTACAATCACCAAGATATTAATCCTAGACTTTAACATTTTTTATTGTCCAATTAAGGCTAGTATAGAAGGGTTGATCCCACGGGACAATGTTCTTACGATAGTAGACTCTAATCCCAAATAGTTTTGTTGAACTTTTTATTTCTTTTGGTATTTTTATTTTTGGAACAGAAAGTAAAATCAGATTTGGGGGTTGATTTATGCTAATACAGAAATGAAATGCAAGAAGTAAAGTTACACTAACAAGAAGTAAAATGACTCTATCACAAGGAAAAGGAGAGATTGTTAGCACAATAAAAAATATTGTGAATGGAAAGACTAGAATGTAAAAAGAGTAGATTAAATGATGTTTGAAGATCAAGGAATATCAAGGCTTGTAGGGGTTTTCACCACCTTAGCCTAGGCGAGAATCAAACTAAATCTTTCAAATGACAAAATGGATGAAGACATGTGAATTAACTAAAATCCACAAAAGATGAACTCCACGGTCATTTCAAAAACTCTATGTGATTGGTTTTATTGTTCTAAATTTGGGTTTCCATGGTCATTTTCACCTGGATTAACAAATGATATAATCGAGTAATCAGTTCGATAGACCATAAATACTTAAAACCAAAAGCCAGAAGTCATTCTTAAGATTTAACATGATTCAAACCATGTCTAAGGGGTTAGTCCCCTTGCCTCGATGGAAAAACTACTCGCTCATGCTTGTAGAATAAAGGGAGACGGAGGAAGAAAGCATTCTAGCCATAGTCTAGACTTATGAAAGAATCGATCCTTAGGATAGAGACTATTAAATGGCTAATTCTTAGTTCATTGCTCCGATCTACAGAAGAAGAAGAAGAGGTAGGAGAAGGTCTAGATCTAATAACAATTGAAGTCAGGAACAAACAAATTAAAAGAATACTTAGCTTGTGAATAAATAATCTTTATTGATGAATGAGATATAAGAACATAAGAGAACAATTGCTTAGAAATTCTTTGTACAAAAAATGATCCTTATGATGAGAAAGTGCCCCTACTTTTATAGGATAAGGAGGGGACTTTACAATTAGGTTTTGGGGTAAAAGAGGGTTGACGGTTGCTTTTTGAACTGATTTCAAACTGCCAACTGATTAGTTGGAGGAGCGAGCCTATCGGTTGGGTATGGAAAGGGTGGGAGCCGAGGGAGAAGTCGGCAACCCTAGGTCTGGGTGGCGGAGCCCTTTGACTCGCTTGGCTGAAGTGGGAAAACTCCCACTTGGGAGTTTCAAATGAGCCTTTGGCATTTGAATAGTGCACCGACTCAAATGGGGGTTTGAACAAGGTGTGTCGATTGAGGGTGGCGTCAACCTATCATCTAGAGAGAGAGTGAATAGATCATCTTAAGATATTGAGTCGACCATTTGGAGAAAGTGAACAGATCGTCTGAATCTAAATTTTCTCAATTAGAATGTCAACTGATCGGCTTGTGATACGATTCTGCAAGAATTGAATAGTTTTTTATGAGAATAAGGTTTAATTGTGATAAAAGGAGGTAGAAAAAAATTTGTTTTTTTGTGGATAAAAATAAGAAATTCCATGTAACAAGACTTAGAAGTTTGTGCAAAAAGGATGCTAAACTAGCACACATCAAAATACAACAGACTTAAGCCTTTGCTTTTCCTCAAGCAATCAAAACAATTCAAAGTTTTTTGGAAGCAACATGTCCATCCTCTCTCAATTAGTAGTATCTTCTATCCTTTTCATGGCCAAACAACCCATCTCCTAGAATCACAAAATACAAGTTATATATTTCTGATAGAAAAACATTTTTCATAACTTTCTCGTTCAAACTTGTACTTTGCACAAAAAGTCTTAAACCTACTTACGCTTCAACACTCGAAAATTTATTTACATTTTTTATCATGAGAATGAGAAATTGTGGGGTGTGGAAGAAGGATCCCACCTCTATTCGACTTGGGATATGATTCATGGACTTGTGGTTACATAGACCACATTTTTTGTGCTATTTTTTTGGCATCTTTTGGCGGTACGCCCCTATTACATTTATGAGGGGTATGGAGGAAGGAAGAGAGAAGGAGCATGCCACCCCAGACTTAGGGGTTGTCGTGTGGATTATTTTCCCATGCAAAATACTTTTTTTCTTCAGAGTGTTGTTTCATCAGTAAGAATCGTGTAAATACATTCTATGAGAAAGATTGATCAGTTAATCTAATGCAAAAGATAAGAAAGTTTGCAATTGATTCTATTTGATACTCTAAGGTTTGTCATCTTTTCCAAAAATATTGCTAATTTAGGTATGGGGAAATTTGTATTTTCAAAAAAATGTGAAGATTTTGAGTAATTTGTGTGAAATAAAAGATTTATATAATTTATTTTTGAATAGAAGATACATCAATTGGTCGACTAGGTAAAGGCCGAAGTTTGAAAAAGAAAATGCAATTAATTTGAAATACAGAAGGAAATGCTAAAAAGGGAAGATAAAGGGGTGGAACACGTACCACCCACCCCACCCCGAACTTAGAGTTTTGTTCGTCTGGAGAAAACCCTTAGATTGAGAAGGAGGGAAGAAGATCATTGTGGTGGTGGATTCTATAGGCGGAAGGAGTAGTAGTTTCCCCAGTAAGGGCAGTGGGGATCTGGATAGGCCTGTTGGGCCCCATACTCCTCATAGGACGGGCGGCTAGGGGCATAGTGGTCGTAGTCCACATGCTAAGAATCATGTGAATGCTGCATATGGTACATGTGGTTAAGTTGATGGCTCTATCACTGCTGCTCGCACTGAATCTCATCCAGCTACTGATGGACCTCATAGAAATTGTAGGCACCTACATCATCATACGGTCACCACTTGGTGTGCCAACGGGGTGGTGGTGGTGGTGGTGGTGGTCCGGAGGCATCATCATGAGCCCCCAAAGAGACGCTCCTCCTATGGGCATGTGGCTCGGGGATGGAACCTGGGTCTGGATTCTCCAGACTGTACCTCTGGATGTGTCTTGGTAGGTTAGTGAGCTCGTAAATAAGGTTTTCTGTTGCAAACCATGCATGCAAGGGAAACTACAGAACCTCCTATGAATCCTTGAAGAGGAGATAGTAGATGGCATTGACACCCAAGTGAATGAATTTACTTCCCTTCAGATAGTATATGTCGATTAGGTGATTTTTGAGCGGGAGTGGTGTGAATGGAATGTGGGAGTAGCCAAGAAAGATGCTAGATGAGTGATGAAGTGGCCAATGTGGAAAGAGGATGAGGTGGTATGGCTGGCTTAGGTGCTAAAATGTTCTACAATGGCATTCCCCCAGTTGAAGGGTTCTTCATGAAAAAGACACCGGAGGGTGTAGAGTTCAACCTGAGTAATAGCTCCCTGAGTACCCTCCCTACTAAAAATTGTGCAAGTAAGAATGTGATGGAGGTAGCGGACCACAGGGTTGTGTATGTTGGAGGCCTTGGGCCCACTAGGACGGCGGGACATGAGGCCAGTGATCTCAGTCCAGAACTTGTCTCTATCATATTGGTCAGGGTAAGAATCATGGGATCACTCCATGCAACAATCCAACTAGTGATCATCTATGTTGTTAAGAATGAAAGATGTGAATTGTCGAGCCGAGTTTTCCAGATTTTCCCCAAAAATTTGGATCTTACAAATGGAGGTGGCCTAGGAGTAGTGATAGTGACGGAAGGTGAACACGAACTCAAGAGTGAGGTCGCTATAGATGGAGGTGATGTATTAAGGGAAAAGGAGGATATGGATTTTGTGGATAATGTTGTCAATGGCATCTCAGATTCCTAATGCGTCAAGGGTAGTGTGGCAAGCCCATCGGGAGAGGGAAACACCCATGGAGAACATTTCTTCAAAATGTTGTAGGTGTTCAGTGTTGGTGAACTGCATGTAGCTACTCAGAATGGGGGCGATGCGAGGTGGATGAGGGTGGTGGAATCTAAGTCATTGTTGGCTATCTGGTTGCTCTCCATCTCACAGATAAGAGCTTCTGTGTCATGGATGTCATTAAGCATATCCTCGGCGTGATCACTTGAGGATTCATTGATGGGGGAAGGTTTGCGGAAATGAATCCCGGATTGGAATCTGAATTAGTGAGGTGGATCATGGGACGATGAGGTAGTGGGCTTTCCCATGTTTTTTTGGAAACAGTTGAACATAGCTACAAGTGTGAATCCAAACAATCGGCTGACAAACTGAAATGATCATTTGGCAAATGAAATGGGCATTTGGAAGAGTGAGTTGATCATTTCGGTTGGGAGGGTAAGAAAATTCGAGCACGGCGGTGGATTGGGGAGAGAGAGAGAGGATCTCAATTGGCCTCAAATGAAATGATTGGCTGAAGACATGACTAATTAGTTGGCTCTGTGAAATAGGTGGTTGAAATGTTGAGGTGATCGGTTCGTCTGGGTGGAAGCAGTGAAAATGATGGCGAGCAAGGTGCTGGATTGAGGGGCTGCGTGGAGCAAACTGAGCTCTAGAGAGGATCCATGAGATTTGCTCCTAGAATGCTTAGCTAGATGGGCAGAATGACTGGCTGCACTGAGAATCGATCGGTAGTGAGTGTTGTTATGGGGCTCGCTCACGGGGAGGGGGAAGGTGATGTGAAGGGATCGATTGGTCTGAGGTCCGATCAACTGGTGATGTGAAGTGCTCAGCTCACTAAAGGGCTGATTGGTGGTCGACGCGACGGGGAGCTCACGGGTGGAGGTTGTATGGCCTGAGGGTCGGTCGGTCATCTTGTCGTCAGGATCTCAGGTGGGCGGCATCTAGGTTAGAAGAAGAGTGAGTTGAGGGTGTGGGATGAGTGTGCAACTTTACTAGGCTATGTAGCCATTTGTGGATGTCAAATCAGTCATTTGGCCATACAAGTCGATAGGTTCGTGCCCCTTGGGATAGTGCGTCGAGAGGAATCCAATGTGTTAGACCAGATATGTATTGCAATTATGAATTAGTTAGCTCAATGCATGGAGAAGGGAGGGGCCACACCAATTTGGAGCTAGAGGGTTGTGATTTCCAATTAGTTTGAGCCGATCGGTTGAGAGCCCAACTGATTGATTCAATAGCAAATGAAATGGTCAGTTGGATGTGCAATCCGATCGTCTAGTGGGGCTGAGAAAAGGAAATAAATACAAGATGAAATATTAAGGTAAAGAAAAAGTGATGGAAGGAAGATAGGGTTCGGTTGCCTCCCAATAAGCGACATGTTTTACATCAAAGGCTCGATAGGTGAGAGACTAACTTATTGAGATTTTGAGGGGGGTTTGAGGGTTGGTTAATGTAAGGTCTTCCAAGGATGAGCGATTATTGGTATCTGAAGTGACAAGGTATTCAGTGGTTATATATCTTTTGAGTCGATGTCCATTAACTTTAAATTCACCCGAAAACTTATCTCAGAGGAGGAAGGAACCATGTGGATAGGCACATGTGACAAGGTAGGGACCATACCATCTTGACTTAAGCTTTCTAGGAAAAAGCCTTAACCTGGATTTATACACTAGAACCTGGTCACCTTCTCTAATTTCCTTGTGTTTGATGTGACTGCCATGCCATAGTTTAGTTTGTTCCTTGTAGATTCTATGATTCTCATAAGCACTCATTCTAAGTTCATCTAGTTTATTTATTTGGAGAAGACATTTTTCTCCAGCTGCTGAAAGATCAAAAATCAAGCTTTTTATGGCCCAGCTGGCCTTGTGTTCTAATTCTATTGACCGGTGGCATGATTTTTCATAAATCAATCTGAATGGTGTAGTGCCTATGGGTGTTTTGTAGGCAAATTTGTATGCCCACGGTGCGTCATTGATTTTCAAGGCCCAATCTTTTCTAGTGCGACCAACAGTTTTTTCTAAGATGGACTTGATTTGCCTATTGGATACTTCAAATTGCCTACCAGTCTGAGAATGGTAAGGAGTGGCGACTTTGTGGTAGACCCCATATTTTTTCAATAAGGCCTCAAAGCTTTTTTCTAAAAAATGAGATCCCCCGTCGAAAATGACAGTGCATGGGACTCTGAATCTAGGGAAAATAATGTATTTAAAGAGTTTTTTATGGGTTTGGAATCCTAAGTTTTAGTGGGTATAGCTTCAACCCACTTTGACACATAATCGACTGCAACTAAAATGTATGAATACCCATAAGAAGAAGGAAATGGGCCCATGTAGTGAATTCCCCAAACATCAAAGATTTTAATTACCTGCCAAGAATTTAAGGACATTTGGTCACATTTGGAGATGTTACCCGTCCTTTGACATTGTTCACATGAGAGAACATATTCATAAGAGTCTTTGAAGATGGTGGGCTAAAAGAACCCACATTGTAGAACTTTTCTAGTTGTCTTCTGAGAACTCATGTGCCCATCATAGGGGCCATAATGACATTGTTCCAAAATGTCAGAGCTATCTTCTTGGGAAACACAATGACAATATAGACCGTCGACACAAAGTCTAAATAGATAAGGTTCATCCCAATAGTAGTTTTTTATGTCATGTAAAAATTTAGCTTTAGAATGTCCCTTGTATCCAGAGTGCAGTACACCAGCAGCTAAATAATTTACAAAATCAACAAACTAAGGAAATTGGGAGTGTCCATCGTGAGCAATTGATCATCAGGTAAGGATTCATTTATGGGGGTATCATCAGGTTGGCTGTAGCTAAGTCGAATTAGGTGATCAGCCACAACATTTTCAGACCCTTTTTTGTCTAAGATCTCTAGGTCAAACTCTTAGTCATGAGGTAGCGAATTGCTACCTGATTAGTGTAAACAATAACTTTGGAGACAACTAAGTATGAGTGAAATTCATCAAAAGCATAGACAATGGCTAGCATTTCTTTTACTGTGACAATGTAATTTCACTGAGCTTCATCTAAGGTCTTGGATGCATAGTATATGACATGATGTTTCTTATCAATTTGATGTCCTAGGATGGAACCTATAGCGAAGTCACTAGCATCACACATGATTTCAAAGGGTAAGGCCCAGTCTGGTGCACAGATGATTGGAGTGGTCATGAGATCATTTTTCAAACATAGAAAACTATCCATTCAAGATTTGTCAAAATTGAAGGGCACCTCCTTTTAAAGAAGGTTGATGAGAGGTTTGGTGATTTTGGAGAATTCACGGATGAATTGTCAATAGAAACCGGCATGTCCTAAAAAGGCTTGAATGTCTTTGATTGAGGTTGGGGGTGGAAGCTTGGTGATGACCTTTATTTTAGCCTTGTCAACTTATATGCCTTGGTTGCTTACTCTATGGCCTAGAATAATGCCCTCCTTAACCATGAAGTGACATTTCTCTCAATTAAGGACTAAGTGTGACTCAAGACATCTATCAAGAATAAGGGAGAGATTTCTAAGGCAAGAGTCAAAACTATCTCCATATATGGAGAAGTCATCCATGAATGCCTCCATTATAGTTTCAGTCAATCCTGCAAAGTTGGCTGACATACACTATTGGAAGGTGGTTGGCGATTTGCATAAGATAAAAGGGCATTAGTCTAAATGCGTAACTGCCAAAGGGACATATGAAGGTTGTTTTTTGTTGATCTTCAGGATGGATATGAATATGATAAAATCCTAAGTAGCCATCTAGATATGTTCTATCTATCTCGAGATCAAATAATGTAAATTCGGCATTTGAGCATCGCATGTACAAATAAGCAGTTAATCATGTGAAGAAGAAACAGACTATTGGAATGAAAACTCGGCAGAAGGACGATTAGCACTTCCGAAATGTTACTCAGAAGGCATAAAAAATGAAAAAAAAAAGTTTTTCAAAAGTTTTAGGAGTTCGAGAAAACAATATGTTGTCCCCTACAACGGTGCCAAATTAATAATGCATCAAAATGCACTACAATCACTAAGATATAAATCCTAGAGTTTAACCTTTTCTACTTTCCAATTAAGGCTATTATAGAAGGGTCGATCCAACGGGACAATGATCTTAAGATAGTAGACTCTAATCCCAATTAGTTTTGTTGAACTTTTTATTTCTTTTTGGTATTTTTATTTTTGGAATAGAAAGTAAATCAGATTTGGGGGTTGATTTATGCTAATACATAAATGAAATGCAAGAAGTAAAGTTACACTAACAAGAAGTAAAATTTATCTATCATGAGGAAAAGGAGAGATTGTTAGCACAATAAAAAATATTATGAATGGAAAGACTAGAATGTAAAAAGAGTAGATCAAACGATGATTCAATTCAGATGAGGGAATATCGATGCTTGTAGGGGTTTTCAACCCCTTAGCCTAGGCGAGAATCAAACTAAATCTTACAAATGAAAAAATGGATGAAGGAATGTGAATTAACTAAAATCCATAAAAGATGAACTCCAAAGTTGTTTCAAAACCTCTATGTGATTGGTTTTATTGTTCTAAATATGGGTTTCCATGGTCATTTTCACTTGGATTAACAAATGATCTAGTCGAGTAATCAGTTCGACAGACCATCAATACTTAAAACCAAAATCCATCTAATAGAAGTCATTCTTAAGATTTAACACGATTCAAACCATGGCTAAGGGGTTAGTCCCATTGCCTCAATAGAACAACTACTCACTCGTGCTTGTAGAGTAAAGGGAGACGGATGAAGAAAGTGTTCTAGCCATAGTCTAGACTTATCAAAGGATCAATCCTTATTCAAGAGACTATTAAATGGATGACTCTTAATTCCTTTTTTTGATCTACAAAAGAAGAAGAGGTAGGAGAAGCTCTAGATCTAATAACAATTGATGTGAGGAATAAACAAATTAAAAGAACACTTAACTTGTGAACAAATAACCTTTATTGATGAATGAGATATAAGAACATAATAGAATAGTTGTTCAGAAATTCTTCGTACAAATGATGATCCTTGTGATGAGGAAGTTCCCCTCATTTTATAGAAGAAGAAGGGGACATTAAAATTAGGTTTTGGGGTAAAAGAGGGTTGCAGTTGCTTTTTGAATTGATTTCGAACTGCCAACTGATTGGTTGGAGGAGCGAGTTGATCGGTTGGGATCTGGAAAGGGCGGGAGTTGAGGAAGCAGTCAGCAACCCTAGGTCCAGGTGGTGGAACCCTTTGACTCACTTGGTTGAAGTGGGAAAACTCCCTCTTGGGAGTCTCAAATGAGCATTTGGCGTTTGAATAGTGTGCTGACTCAAATGGGTGTTTGAATAAGGTGCGTCTGCTGAGGGTGGCTCCAACCGATCATCTAGAGAGAGTGAACCAATTTTCTGGAGATATTGATCTAACCATTTGGAGTGAGTGAACCGATCGTCTGGAATCTGAATTTACTCGATTGGAATGTCATCTGATTGGCTTGTGATATGATTCTACAATAATTGAATAGTTTTTTATGAGAATAAGGTTTAATTGCGATAAAAGAAGGTAGATAACAATTTGTTCTTTTTAGTGGATAAAAATAAGACATTCGATGTAACAAGACTTTGAAGGTTTTTGCAAAAGGGTGCTAAATTGACACACATCAATTGTGTCATGTTCCTTGGATACATCATCTCCAAAGGGACTATTTCTGTGGATCATGTCAAAATGTTAGTGGAATGTGATTGGCCAATACTAAAGAACCCTGATGAGATTCATAGCTTCCTGGGATTGGTCGGGTATTACCGATGATTCATTAAGGACTTCTCAATGATTACTTTGATCCTCACCAATCTCACCCGAAAGGATGAGAAATTAGTGTGGTTCGATTTGTGTGAAGCTCAATTCTAGGAGTTGAAGGAAAATGTGACTACAACACCCCTTCTGACTCTACCATTTGGCAATCAAGGTTTTATGATATTCACTGACGCGTCAAATATGGGGTTTGGATGTGTGCTAGAGATATATAGATACGTTTTTGCTTATGCCTCCACACAACTCAAGCCGAATGAAGTGAACTACCCAACACATCATCTGGAACTAGCTGCTATTATTCACACCCTGAAGATCTAGTGACACTATCTTTATGGAGCCACTTTTGAAATCTTCACCGACCACAAAAGCTTGAAGTACCTCCTGACTCAGAAGGACCTAAACTTATGAAAAATATAATGGATGGAGTATATGAAGGACTATGATTTCCTCATCTCTGATCACTCAAAAAATGCTAATGTTGTAGCAGATGCACTTAGTTAAAAATAGCTTAGGTGTGCAATAGTATTATCTACCTAGTAGTGTGAATTGGAGGAATTTGCTAGATGGACTCCACAACCACTAGAAGAGAAAATGTGTTTGGATAACATTTTGATAAAACCTGACATGTTGACTGAGTTAGTAGCTTCCCAGTTAGCCAATATAGAGCTTGACAAGATGAAGGGTTTGTTAGAGAAACCTCAAACACATCTCTTAGTGGAAATAGATGGCAGAATCATGTACAAGTGTCACATTTAGGTACCTAAGGATTCTCCCCTGAAAACTCATATCCTATAAGAAGCTCATGATTCTAAGTATACCGTACACCCTAGAACTACCAAGATGTTTAAAGACTTGCAATGATATTTCTGGTGTCCTAGAATGAAGACAGACATAGCAACATAGTGGATAGTTGTCTCACGTGCCAGATGGTTAAGGCTAAACACCAGTGACCCAGTGAATTACTACAATCAATTGATGTTCTTATGTGGAAATGGGACCATATCACTATTTACTTTGTGGTGGATCTCCCTAAGACCAAGAAAGGTCATGATGCAATATGGGTTGTGGTGGATCACCTAACCAAGTTAGCACACTTTCTAGCCCTAAAGATCACTACCAAGGTGTCAGACCTAGCCAAACTGTATGTTCAAGAAATAGTTTTCTTAAATGGTGTCTCGAGTTCAATTATCTCTGATCGTGATCCTAAGTTCACCTCTAAGTTTTTGAAACAAGTACATGAAGAACTTGGTACAAGATTAAAATTCAGCACATCCTATCACCCCCAAACTGATGGATAGTCAAAAAGAACAATCTATATTTTAGAAGACCTATTGATAGCATGTTTTCTCATTTGGGGTGGATCATGGGAGCAATACTTGCCCTTAGCTGAGTTTGATTATATTAAAATCTAGCAAGCCAGTAACGGGATGCCTCCATACGAATCTTTTTATGGGAGGTTGTGTCGGTCACCGCTTCACTGGGATGATGTCGAAAAAAGGACCTTACTAAGGTTAGGGGAACTATAGTTATACGCAGATAAAGTCACTTTGATCGAGCATAGGCTAAAGAGAGCCCAAGATCGGCAGAAGTCGTATATTGATGCAAAGTGAACAAATTTGCACTTTGTTGTAGGTGATTAGTGGTTTTTGAAAATATGAACCCTTGATCTATAGCTAAAAATAGAGGAAAATAGAGTCCCCAATATATCGGCTTGTTTAAGATCCTAGAGAGTATGGGTGAAGCCACTTATTGTCTAGCCTTACCCCCACAGTATAGTATGATGCATGATGTGTTCCATGTGTCCAATCTAAAGCGCTATGTAAAGGATTTGATCCATGTGATGTTCATTGAAACTATTTAACTTCCAAGGGATGCTGACATACCTTGAGTCACCTGTGAAGGTACTGGATACCAAGGCGAAGGAACTCAAGAACAAAAATATAGAGATGGTAAAGGTTCTTTGGAAGCACAACGGAGAGGATGAAGCCACATGGGATATGAAGATGGACATGGAAAAGTCCCACCCTAAATAATTTGTTTGATTAGATGAATTTTGAGGACAAAATTCCTATAAGAGGGTAAGGATGGTATAACTTGGTTTTTCACATGTATTTGTATAATAGAAATGTGATTATTTGAACAAAAAGGACATATTAGTAATATACTATGGTTTTCTTTATAAGTGTGTCTTTATTTTGCAAATTTTCCGTTGTGGTGAAATTCATTGTTTCTACTGTTCTAATAATCTAATTATGAAATAGGGGAAAATTATAGAAGAAAATCCAATAATGAGAAAATGGTAAAAAGGATAATAGCTAATAAGTGAAACCTTTATGAGAAGGATGTAGAATTCTCTAGAAAGTGGTATGAATGGCCACTAATAAATGAATTTCGGTTTCGCATGGTTTATAATAAGAAGAGTAATAAAAATAAAGAAAATAGAAAAGAAAGAAAGAGAAAAGGATTAGTTTCAAAGCCTTAAATGCATGAAATAATAAGAAGACTTGTTTGTGAAGAGAAGTCCCTCTTCCTTTCGATGTTTTGGTCCCAAATTATATCCATAGTTAGATAATGTCTTTGTGATCTATCCTTTAAAATTTGGGAGAAAAAGGATCAAACAATTAGGATATATGGATTTTGCAAGAATCCCTAAAGTGGAAGGATTCACATTAAATGTCACAATTTTTTCAAATAGGATAATATTGTTTTAGACTTCTTATTTGGACATGTGAAACGATAGCCATTGGTTCCGAGTTCCAACGAGGGATGTATCATCACCTAGCTCTCGCCAAACGAGAAAGAAGGAGACAATGCAAAAACTTATGAACCCAATTTCTTAGTGATTTAATGCGTGAGAAAGTAAGTGAACTTGCTCTCCACCTCTGTGAGAATAAGATGAACACACCTACCCCAAATTCCACCCAGTTTTGAGGCTTCTAGGAGTTTTTCCCAATTCCCTATCCAAGATCTGACTCTGTCAACTATGAATGATATATATAGGGAGTCCAAGCTCTATGTGAGGACACAAAATGACTCCTGAGACTCTTCCCGATCTCATGACTCATCCCCTTCTCTCAATTTCCCTTGTAACCCCATCCTCACCCTGATATCTCCTTGCCATACCGTCTGAGATCCTTCTCTCCATCTCATCAACTCTGACTACCCCCCACCAATTGAAACCCTCAGTGAGTTTGTCATGGACCGGCCGAGGTATTGGCGTTGTCTCTCATTGCTTCAAGAGGATAACTAGCAAATTCAACATCTCAGTTGATTAGTTGCTTCGCGAGGGAGAACCAAGTTGAGGTAGAAGATAATCCATGAGGAAAGGACTTCTCTACCCTTCCTTCATTCATTGAGTGGGTAAGGGTATTCCTTATTTTCTTCTTTATTTCTCTCCTAAATAAGCAATGGCATGTGGGCTCGCCTGGCCTAGGTGGCATGAGCCTATTGGTCAGTCCAGCTTAGTTTTTAAGGCAAGGACTGGGGCGCGCTGCCTAGGTGGAAGCCTGTGATTGTCTGACGTTAATTATATTTTTAAAAATTGTTATAAATCATGGTATTGTCTAAAAGTAACATGTAATATATGAATTCTAATATAAAAATGCAAGCTATTCAATAAAAATATAATCTTGAGATGTATCTGCCTTTAGTTCAAAAAGTATTTAAAGTTGCTATGTTTAATGTATTAAATGAAGGAAAACCCTAATTTCTAGGTCTTCGAGTTTTAATGCGTTCAATTGTTCTTAATAATCAAACTTTGGCCTTTATGGATACAAAGGATAACTTGATCCGAATTTGAGGTTAATAACTCATTAAATGATGAATTAGGGTTTCCTTTAGATTAGAAGAGCAATTAATGTTAAGATTAGGTTTGTACCCTAAAGGAACATCAAAAGTGATAATTAGGGTTTAGTAGGACAAAACCCTAATGAAACTATAAGTTGAACCAAAACCCTTACTTGGAACCCAAGTCAATCACTAATGATAGGTTTTGGATAGGATAATAATGCATGGGCATTAGGCTTTAATTTTGGATAGTTGTTTTCTTGCATGATTGCCCTTATTATCTTTGCTTGGGTATCTACAAGTTACTTTAAAACAGGTATATGGTTATGCCTAAGACTACTTGATTTAATTTCCCGATGTTTCCCAAAGTTTTCTGAATGAATTTATGAATTAAATAGTTGCATGTTCATTTATTCCCTACAAACTATAAAGTCTCTATGGCTATCACATTGTATAGACATAACTAGTTTGAACCCTAAGCCACCTCTGGATCTATGATACATATGGAAATTCATGGTTAAGACCATGGGGCAGAGGATCAATAAAAATCATCCGCTTGAATAGGGGGTGACTCATATGGCACCAAGCACCCATGGGAGAGGGTGGCCTATGTCCACTACAGGGATAATAACCCAGAGGGGTTTGGTAGAGGTTTGATAGATTAGGGTTCATTAGTTATGATTAAAATATTAATCTTGTTTTTGTAAATAATAATTGTTGTGATTATGTTGTTACAAATAAATACAAACATTTTGTTTCCACCACATACTAGTATAACTTTTTATACTGACTGAGTTTTGTTTTCTCATCATTTTAGGATAATCTGCTATCATTTCTACAAATATGATGGAAAGTGGACATCCATAAAGAAGGCACAAAAAGAAAAGAAATTAATTTAATTTGGAGGATCTAGTTAGTTAGCTATATTTCATGTTGCAAAATCTAGTAATCCACATATGGAAAGTTTATATTGTACAACCACTTTTTCAATCTAGTGAACCTCTATCGTATATTTATGTTAATAGACCTTGCCCTTTCAGTCCTCTTGAATAGGAGATAATAGGGGAGGGGGTCATTATACTAGGGATGTTCACATGAATCTTATTTTTATCAGTCATGTGGGGTTAGTTTTATCCAGATAAGTTTTTACAATATAGGTTTATAGTGTTCCCAAGTCATGCAATTGTTGTTTTTGTAGTGTTGAACTTCGATTCCATCTCTTCCAATGTCATTGTAGTGACTTGTATCTATCTATTTGACCCAACACCACTTTTTTCTGGTTTGTTTTATTTTCATCATTGTAGTAACTTTATAAAATTGTCTTGAACTAAAATTTACTTATTTAAAAAGAAGGTTTATCGTAAGATACTACTACCTGTATAGTTTCTCTTTTAAAACCTATGAAAAATTACAATTTGAATTTTAGGTTTTTATGATGACATTTCTATAGGATATATAAATAAACATGCCTCTTCAATGGATAATATCATAAAAGTATGCATAACATGTCTCACTTCTTAAAGAAGTTTCACTATGTTGCAAAATTTTGAAACTAATACATTATTCTAGATTACATTATAAAAAACACAAAAAATAGCATTGTCAACTTCCATCTCTGTGGTACTTCTATTCCCAAAAATGAACTTAGTGTCATTTTGTGTGAGACGATGAATAGAATTTATATATAATTTCATGCATGAAAATTTAATTATTTGCATTACTTGAAAAAGTTGTTATATTGAACATCTGGTATCAAAACCAGTCCTTTGATGAATATATTCTAGACAAGAATACCATTATTGAAGTTTTACCATGGACCGGTAGGAATATTATACTACATTTTCCAATGATGTAGGTAAAAAAAAACTCGATAGACACAAAAATGGCCAAATGATGTGCTTGTTCACCAGTGAAGGACATATCCATCCCCATATTGTGATCATCTGCCTCCATAGGAATGTTTCCAATAGTGGTCCTAACAATAACTAAACAATTAATTACTCAAATTCAAACTCATAACAGCTAAATAACCACAAGCGAGAGGACTCAAACATCCAAATTCACATCATGAATGCAACCACAATCATCTACATAGAAGACTTAAGGTAGGAGACAACATGTTTAAAACAAAAGAAAAATTAGTATGTGAATAAGATTTGCATCTTCATATATCGAACAATGTGAAATCCATTTACATGTCATTATACATCATCAGTAAGAGCAGAAAAAAGTCATTTGAGAGTACGATCATAGAAACAACAATCATGCAAGGATTCATAGTGTACATGTCACCTAAAATCATAAAGTGGGTACACATTAGTACAATTGTGTTGAATAAACTATGACAGACTTAAAATTGTAGGTTTAGGAGAACGTATATGCTTGGTAAAACTTAGTATAATATCAATAAGTGAAATAATACTAGATATTTTCTTATTAACAAGGAAGTTGTTTAGGTTCATTTTCATTCAACTAAATAACATTATATGGTCATGGATTATCTTTCCTAAGAAAGGTAATGTGAGGATCATTAAAGCCAAATCTATTAATGACACATGTTTAAACATGAGAGACTACATGACTAAGTCAAGAATTAATTCTTTTTATCAACATGGTCAACTCTTGCTTGACAACTCAAGTCTGGTGTCTAGGCGTGTGCCCTTACACTGAGAATACAAGAAGGTGCATAAAGTTTATATAACAAGTTTAATTATGCGTCAAGTTTTGTCAACATATTTTAAGAAAAATGAATGTACTAATCATAGGGAAAAAGTCACTCCAAAAAGTATATATATTCAAGCATTGTAAGCATTGTACATACAAGCAAGTCCAATACCACTAGTTTAATCAATAGGAGGATAAATCATATCTTGATTAGAGAACAAGATTAACCACTTGAGTTAGAAAACAATTTTTAGCAAACTTGACTAGATTTTGGTAATTACGTCCAAAAAGTGATCATGAGATCACAAGAAAGTGTAATTTGATTAACTACAACAAGATTAGTTCATTAAAGTCATTATCATGGTGGTTGGATGTCTCATCTAAGTCATGATATCACATCCTTCAATATTCTTTTCAATATCTCCAATTAGGTCATCCAAGTTCATTATCAGGATACATAGTAGGTCATGGTTTTATTTAGCACTTAGAGTGACACATCATAAGTAAATCATGTATTAAGATTACAGTTACAAGTTCTTAGATAGAGCAATCATACAATTTGATCAAGATAAAATAGGCATCAACATAGTCAAAACTAATCATTTTCATACAAGATAGTGACTTGAACATAAATGAGATCCACTTAGATTCGGTATCACAAAAATCATTACGCTGCTTATTTGAATGCATTAGGTAGAATGGATAATAATAAGGGCAAGACTTGGACAAGGTTATTTATCTAATAACCAACATGCATACTAGATCACATTTCAAGTCACGATTAGGTCATGTAATAATATACTATACAAGATTGAATCCTAAGGAAGTTAGGGATACAAGGCATAAGAAGTTATTGATTGCAAGGCAACATAAACATCTTGAGTAACTTTACATCAATAAATGCATTAGTTTTAGCATTCATCAAAAATGTACTAATAAGGACATATTAAGAAACATAAGTGTTACAAGATCATCATTGAGATCTAAGCAAGTTCAAGATTGAAAATGATTGTAGGTTGGACAAAGTTTACATCTTGGTAACATCAAATTTTGAAACACACTTTAATAAGTTTAAACATAAAAGAAGGGATCTTTTGCATACAGGTCCATTTTAGGTCATTTAAGCAACATCAGATCATTTTAGGTCATTTAAGCACGGATGGATAAAGTTCGAATATTTATGCATAATGATATTCAAGATGTTGATCTTAGGCTAACATAAAATTTTAGGGCTTAAAAAAACAAGCTTGTGCATTAAATAACATAACCATCTTAAAGGCTTCAAAAGCAAGCATTTTAGGATATAAGTGGGAAAACACATAGATCTATATAATGTAAGTATTTTTAATGGAAAGAGCTTATTTTTTAATTAAAATGTCATGAAGGAGTCCATTATCGAACAAATAAAACATTTTGTTTGTGATCTTTGTTGATCATGGACAAAGGCTGAGAAAATTAGATGCTTATGTACCTTGGGGTGACTTGGCACGACCACATTGCCTCGACGTTGGTCCCCCCCACACCAGTGTGGCGTGGGACCCAGGAGGTCTTTATCAGTCAATGATGGAGCTTCCACTTTTGTGGAATTGCGTGCACCAACAAAAAATCCTAAAGATAGTGAGTCTCTAGGTTTAGCCTTGCATATACTAGATAAAAAAACTCCACCCACGTATTCTAAGATACATGGAAGTCTTATCGTAGTATAGTTAAGGGTCGAATCCTCAGGACAACGGTCTTGTTGCAAGCAACAAGATGGAAAACGTTAGAATTTCACTTAATCACTTACTAGTAGGCACTTAAATCAAAAGTTGGGTTATGTTGTTTTAAACTAAGAACATATAAAGTAAAGAAACAAAGTAAATCTAAGGAGTTGAACTATGATAAAAGTCACTAGGGTGTGATCGGTTTTTCACCATCACTACACATGGATCCACATATGCAAAGCAAAACATAACCTGCAAAAAGAGTTTAGTCAGTTAGTATCTTTGTAGACTTAGTTTCCTTTCAGAGAACTAACTATGAGAAGTGCAGGAAGGTTGCAACGCCAGCCATTCCCGAACAAATGGTCACCTACTTTGCATCATTCCCTTCGCAAAGTGTGTTCCTCGACTTACCAAGGTTGCACTTTCATACGTCAACTGATTCCATTTCATAGTATGAAAGTGCAATGAATGATAGTGAGTTTACTCCACTTCTTGAGATACACTTCTAGATATCAAAACAGATGCATGGTGGATACATGCACCAAGAACCAACATACAAATGAGTTTCGAACCTAATAGTACAAACGTAGACAATTCATACTAAAAGATAAAGGATAACACAAGTTGGAGATCAAGCAACATGCATTCATTAAACGTTTGATGTCGAACTGAAAAGATAAAACTCTATATTACAGACTATGGATTACATTTACATGATTTGAAAACATGGGTAGCGGGGCTACTCCCCGCACCCTAGTGAAAGAGACTACTCGCTCATGACTAGGACAAGGAAGGAGGCAAGAAGAGAGAGAGAGTGCATCATCCCCATAAAGGAGAGAGGAAAGTCAACCCCTTGGAGAGAGAGAAACGATCCACCAGCTTCACAGGTTGCGCGATGATGAGATCTCCCTCTTCCCACCTTCTTTGGTGGAGAGAGAGAAAGCAGCTTTGAGATGGAGTATGGGTCTTAGACCAGCAGCCCCAGGGCCAAAGATGGAAGTCGTAAGTGCTCTGGAGTGATTGAAGCAGCCTTTGGATGTCTGAAACTTCATCTCCGATGGAGGACCCTTGGGGTCTTATTTATAGGCCTTAAGTGAAGTCCAAACGGTTTGGAGACCATTTGGACCTCAAGACCGTTTGGACCTCAAGACCGTTTGGACCTTGAGACCGTTTGGACCTTGAGACCGTTTGGACCTCAAGACCGTTTGGCTTCATGCGGTCTTGAGACCGTTTGACTCCATGCGGTCTCGAGGTCATTTGACTTCATGCGGTCTTAGGACCGATTGGCTTCATGCGGTCTTAGGACCGTTTGACTCCATGCGGTCTTGAGATCGTTTGACTCCATGCGGTCTCGAGACCGTTTGACTCCATGCGGTCTCGGGACCGATTGGCTTCATGCGGTCTTGAGACCGTTTGACTCCATGCGGTCTCGGGACCGATTGACTCCATGCGGTCTCGGGACCGATTGGCTTCATGCAGTCTTGAGACCGTTTGACTCCATGCGGTCTCGGGACCGATTGGCTTCATGCGGTCTTGAGACCGAGTTAGTCTTTTATGATCTTTTTTTGTGTGTTTCTACATATAAAAAAAGGGAAAAGTTAGTCTGATGGTGTATTTACAATAAAGGAGAAAATTTAGGGATTATGTATAATTTAAATTTAGAAAGAGTATGGAAAACTAAAGAAAAAGACTAAGATAATCATCCAAAATTGGAGGTTATCACCCCCCCTAACTTAGAGTCTAGCTTGTCCTCAAGTTAGATAGAGCTGAGGCATGTATTGGCGAGGTGGTTTTATTTAGTTAGGATTTCCATACTCTTGCTTTAATTCTTAACCTGAGTTCTCCTAAGGTCATATTAAGTCTTATTGCTTGCCTTGACTCTTTCAGGTTTCGAGAGTTGCTTGGGTCTCAGGTTCTTTCTGTATCTCATAGCTCGCATTGGGACCACCTTTATTCTGTGCATGTTGTTGACTCTAATCAGCTTTATACCTCTCTGAAATATCTACTGGAAGCTAGAGAGGGTATGAGGGTTGGCTAAAGGCTTGAAGTGTAACTCCCCCTTCAAGTGGGGGAGGGGTTGTCTATGCTTTTAGGATCTCATTACCGGGCACGACACATCTACCTTTATGAGGGCAACTGAATGTACCGGCCGGGTGAGTCCTTTATAAGCCTTTCATATATTTAGATACCTTAGGGTTTCACTACCGGGCACGACACATCTGCCTTTGTGAGGGCAGCTGCATGTGCCGGCCGGGTGATACCTTCATCGGTTCTTTATATAGATCCTTATTCATGGCACAACTCTCATAATTTTATTCGACTCTCTGGATTTTATTCGATGACTCGCAGGCTTGGGTTTTGGGGTTTTTTTGGGAAATTATTTTGGACGGCCAAACCTCTTTTATTTTGAAGAGAGGAAAGTTGTTCTTAGAGATTTTCAACATGCACTTATTTGGTTTGTGGTCCACTTGCAAAACTTCTTGATTTAGAAGTTGCCTGATGCCCCTCTCATCCTTGAGAGCCTGGCTTATTTCTGCCTTG
This sequence comes from Alisma plantago-aquatica, assembly GCA_963693085.1. Classification (NCBI taxonomy): domain Eukaryota; kingdom Viridiplantae; phylum Streptophyta; class Magnoliopsida; order Alismatales; family Alismataceae; genus Alisma; species Alisma plantago-aquatica. The sequence continues at coordinate 38,812,612 of OY856412.1, forward strand.
ATATTGACCTGTGGAGAGTCAGATTAAGAAGTGAAGCAAAAGCATGAAAATTAATAGTGGAGGGACATTATTAAATCGCCATTGAATGTCTAAGTGCTATTTACTTTTGGGGACTAACATGATTCTAAAGTTAATTGAGGGTGATTCTACTCAAAAAGGGTTAATTAAAAAGAAAGTTAAAGGAAAAAGAAAAAAAAGATATGTACAACCGGAGAAAGGAGAAAATGGAGAAAGAGGGATTTAGAAAATGATACCTCGCCCTTGTCTGATGTACCCCCCCCCCCCAACTTATCACTCACTCTGTCCCCAGAGTGTCAAAGTGATAGGTTGAGAAGTACGATGACAAGGGTTGTAGGTTAAGTTAATTCTATATTTGCCCCTGGTGATTGAAGTAGATTTTCTGCGAACTGTCCTCATAGAGCGTGGTAATCCACGTCAGTCATCTCTTCTACTGGTCTTTGAAGAACGATGATGGTGTACATCCAGTAGAGGACGTGGAAGCCGCAGTCGTTGGATTCTCGTATTTGTTGGGGGCATTTGTGGCTGAAGGAAGGGCGATGAAAATGGTCTTTGTCGTAAGCCCTTGTATGCTGACTGAGAAAGGCGATTAATTTGTCAGTGCATTCCTTTGCTACTACTTCTGTTGGCATCCTTGGTGTCATGACATAGTTCTTCTGTCATGGGTTGTACTGGCTATCAGAACTGTTGTATATTGTAGTTGTTCCTTCTGGTAGGTTTGTTGCCAAGAGCATCTAGTGCTCATGATAAAGGAAGGGTAACATGATGAACTGTGGCGTTGTGTGTTGTAGAAAGGAGATCAGCGCTTCGGTTGTGCCGAAGTTCTTGAGCTTTAAAAGATCATCCTTCATGTAAGGGGACGCCATGTATGTAGTGGGGTTATTTTGGCTGAGTAAAACTGATAAGCGGGCATCAAGCTTACAGAGAGGGATCCTTTGATCTGTAAGGTTTATCGAAGCGTGTCTGCCATAACTAGAATGTCCCTAAACATGAATACGAGCTCATCCTTCTCGGCTGAAAGCCGCGCCATAATGAGACGTAGTTCGATGTCGGAGAGACCTTTGCAAGCACTGTGATCGAAGTCGGAAAATGTTGGTTCTATGGCAGACAAAGGATCGGTGTCTTCTTTACTTTGCTCTGTGGCTAAGGCCGGTTCCTTTGGTTTTTCCAACTCTTTCAGAGTGTGGCGGAAAGGTCGCCTCTGCGGGCGTTGGATAGCTGAAAAAAGATAACGAGGGACGTCATCTGGTGCCATTGTCGAGTCCTTAAAGAACCTTCTATCGCAGATGAGCTCCATAGCGTAACGCCCTCGCAAAGAGTGAAAATCTTCAGCAACGAGGTCAGTAAATGGGATTTCCTGGTTCATCGCTTGGATGTGACGTATGGTGCAGAAAGCGTAGTCCCCAGATCCCTCGGTAACTTGAACTTGAGGGTTTATTATTCGAAACCAAGACTGACTCCAGTCTTGGCGGAGAGATGGGCATGCGGCCCAAATTAACTTAAGAAGCCGGAAGGGAATACAACTCGCTTCACCTGCTGCTTCACCAACAAAATCTATTATACCGGCGGGTAGCTCAGCGCCACAAAAATTATAGACCTTGGCATCCCGAGCTTCGGTATCGACAATCATAAATAGCCAATGGTACGAGACTTGAAAGGGCACTGTAAGATAACGTGCCCGTCGTGCTAAACCGGTACGAAGCCTCTCAATTGATTTTGCCCATATGTCTTTGCTTAAAAGGCCAATAGACAGAGCAGGTGAGGCGTTGAAAACCGGTTGTTACCACTTAGAAATTATGTACATTTCTATACAGTTGGCGAGAAGGACACAGAAGATTTCCATTGGCATCGTGGACCGAGGTCGCAGGATGTTGCGGAAGTCTTCTCATGTCATCTTGCGCCTGGTTCTAGTATTGTGATAAATGATGTCGTCCCCTGCCTTTGCATCGTCCACAATAGTGTTTAGTATAAAAATGTCCTGAGCATCTAATTTGGAGATGGCCCCCATATCCAGGTCATGCATTTTGTGTGGTAGAGGTGGTGGCGGGGAATCTCTTGTGCAGGGGGAGAAGCAGGTTGTACTAAGGCTTCTTCATGACCTTGTAGATCGTCTTCTGAGTCGGAGGCAGAATCGAGGTCTTCATCTGTGTCTAAGATTACTCATTCTGTCTCGTCCTGGTCATGGGGGGAAGGCGCTGAGAAAGGTGGAGCGGTTGTTGTGGGTGGGCTGGCGCTGGTTCCTAAAAAACATTGGTGGAACTCAGCGAAAGCCGCGTCTTTAGCAGCCTCCCCGATGGATCCCAGAGCGGAATAATCAAGGAATTGGTCCCCATATGACATGTTGACATTATCATTGTGTGGGGACTTGGGGAGATGTTCACCGTCATGGTGAGCTTTGTCGTAACCTTTGTGAGAAGGGTCTGCTGCATTGCTTGGGTCCTCTCCGTCATCAGATTTATCACCAGAGGAGGTGGTATCTTTGTTTGAATCAGCAGATGAGTATGAGTCGTCTTCGTTGTCACTATCGCCATCCTTGTTGGTCGCTGCCTTGTCTACTGGCTTTTTACTTGCGGTCGTTATGCACCGCCGATGGGTGACTTCTAACTCATCGAAAGCCACTTGCAGATGCTAGTGTGTTTCGAGCAGTGCGTCGTGGGTTTCTTTGAGGTCATTATATCGACCCTCGACGGAGAGGAGATGTGTTGTTAGATCTATAACTTGAGCACGTAGCTTCTGGATGTCATTATTAGTTGACTCCTCTTGGCGATTATTTAGTTGTGTGAGTGTGCTGTTGATGGTGTCCAAGCGCGTGCTCAGAACTGCTTGTTGTTGCTGGAGCTCACAGAGAGTCTCAGGCAGAGGTTGGGTCTGCGTAGAGATCTCATCGACTTGCTTTGTCGTCGCTTCTTGCTGGCGCTTTGCTCCAAGGACCAGTTCCGACAAGTTGTTGTAGTGGTTGTTGATGTGCTCAACTTGCTTAGCCACCTCATCTTGTCGTTGCTGAAAGCCTTGGAGGATGTTGGGCAAGGATCGGTTGTGTTCTTCGATCGTGGCCACCTGTCTTAATAGACCCTGCACATAAGAAAAAATAGAGTGTAAAATGTTAGAAGGATCAGTGAGGAGGTTTTGGACGGCGTCGAATTGACGGCCGAACTCCACACCGATGTTGGCAAAGGGGACCCCAAGAGCAGATGGTTGGGATGGCTGGGGTCTACGTGGAATGGTGGTAGTGTCTTGCGGAAGAGACACTGATGATGCCCCGAGCTGCATGGTGACTATGGATGGAGTCACCAGCGGTGTCGGGGTGGTGGTGGATGTGAAAGGTGGTGGTATCTCAGGTGAAAATTATGGTAGTGATAGTGATGGGGTGGAGACTGTGGAGGTGAATGGGAAAGTGGTAAAGTCGGGCATAGGGGTGGAGAAGGGGGAGCCCAAAGGGAAAAGGGGGGGAAGAAGAGGATGTGAATGGTTGTGTGGATGTGGTGAAGAAGGGAAGACTGGTGGATGTTGGAAAGGTGGAGGGTGGAGTGGTGGTGGTGGTTAGTTGATCATTTAGACTCTTGATGAAAGAATCGATTGATGAGGTGGTTATGTTTTCTTCGTGGAGGGGATCGACCTCTGGATGTGGCCTTGATGTCGGTGTCCCCGACAACTGTTGTGCCTTCAACTGCCTTCTGGAAGATCATTTGATAGGTATTTTTGATGGTCGAGCTGTCGGGGCTGTGATACTTAGCTCTGTCTGTCCCGCTTTTGTTTTCTTTTCAGCTGCTTTAACCGAAGCTAAGAGTTGTGTGAGCTCCTCGTCAGAGAAGAGGAGCTTTTCTGTGTCATAGTTTGCAAGCTCTAGAAGCGGGAGGAGCGTTCTTGATGACTTGACTGTAGGGCAGAAGACATAATGCAGTTTCGCATCCTTTGCCTTAATAATGAAGGAGTTCTTCAAAGTTTGTTCATTAGTAAGGATGTCACCCTTTATTTGCGTGCAGCGAGGTAGGGGTCTGTCCATCTTGAGGTATTTTATGATGGATGTGACATGGCCCCCCATGCATATTTCCTTCCCCAGGGTGTAAGCTGATAATTTCTGGATCATTTGTCGTCCAATGTTGACTGGCCTTCCGTTTAGAATGGACCAGAGAACAAAGAGATCCGAGATTATAATGTTTCCTCCCTCAGTCCTGGGGAAGAGTGTGCCAACTAGAATTTTATGTAGGGTGCGCACAAATCCAGAGTGTATGTTCGATGCTTTGCATGTTTTAGCATCATAGGTGGGGAGCCCTGTGAGAGATTTCTAAAATTTGCGTCTGTTGAACTCAGGGTGCTCGGTTCCCACAGCCTTGGCTTTATTTAGCTGCTCCTGGTTGTCAATAAAAACTTCGTTCAACATGTTTTCTGTTAAGACAACCTTGGTGCCGAAAATTTGGGTGACCAGCCTTCTCCCACCTCCATCCCGTGATCTATCCATGATATCTACGGGTTCTTTTGTGAGAAAGGTGAAAAATTCAGTGGTGGGCTCAGAGTATGAGATCTCAGGTACTAAACATAGCCTTGCAAGGTTGGCTTTGTCTAGCGTGTTGAAGATTCGGTCATGGATCCCCATCTTAATTAGTACGCTGGAGCAAATGTACTTAGTGGGTTTGAGAATTTTGTCAGTGGAGGGGGTGGTATGTATGAAGAGATTTTCTGGTGGTGGTGCTGTGGTGGTGATGGGAGGGAAGGTGGGGGTGGAAACAGGGATGGTGGTGGGAGGTGTTGCAAGGGGTTGATCCATAGCAGAGGTAGGGTGAACTTGTTTTCTTGCCCGTTTCTTGGAGGGCTGTCTGGTCGTAGTTTCTTGGACCTTGCATTTCCCCTTTTTTTCTGCGACAGGGGATTCCTCCTCAGAATTAGGATTGTACTCCGAGCCTTCATCATCATCAGAGGAGATTGCAACTTCTTCTTCAGGTGCCCCAGCTAGGCACTTGTCGAGGCGATCAAGGTCGCACAAGACTTGCATCATTTTAACATTAGGTGGCGCCTTTCAAGTTCTGTTGAAGTCATCTCTGATCTTCTGGAGTCTAGCTTGTTCTACCATCAGTTGCTCTGTTGTCTAGATTGGAGAGTCGTCAGATCCGATGGCTTTCTTTACTGGTGATGCCATATCTACAAAATGGGAGATCATGAGTTAGAACGACATGTTTAGAAACAATTTAGATTTTATTTGTATTTATGTGGTTTTATGTATATATATATATATTTATTTTTAGAGATTATGGAAAGCCAAACGGTTTTAGGACCGTTTGGTTCCAAACGGTTTGAAGACTGTTTGGTCCCAAACGGTTTCAAGACCGTTTGGTTCCAAACGGTTTGAAGACCGTTTGGTTCCAAACGGTTTCATCGTTTGGTTCCAAATGGTTTCAGGATCGTTTGGTCCCAAATGGTTTCAGGACCGTTTGGTCCCAAACGGTTTGAAGACCGTTTGGTCCCAAACGGTTTCAAGATCGTTTGGTCCACCGTTTGGTCCCAAACGGTTTCAAGACCGTTTGGTCCCAAACGGTTTGGGGAGCGTTTGGAAGGCGAAGCGTCAGGTTACAGTCGGCGAAGGCAAAGATGAAATGGCGAAGGGAAGGCGGAGGCGCCGGCGATGAAGGTGACGACAGAAGGAGCCGACGGCGATAAAGACATAGGAAAAGAGGATTGCGGTGAGTCCAGCGGTAATGAAGACGAAGGTGGCGCCGGCGTTGGAGAAGGGGAATGCCGCGGCGGTGCCGAAGTCAGAAACGGCAATACGGAGGGTTGCGGAAGTTTGCCGAATATCATTGACGGTGGTAAAGAGGTTTGATGAAGTGAACATAAAATTTTTGATGGAGTGAAATGGCTGGCCAGGTTGCCGTGGTGTCGGACTACCTTGCAGCTGTTGGTGGAGTCAACAGCGGAGATGCAGACAACGGTGGAACGAAGGTGAGGTTGCCGTGTAGAAGCACGGGAACCAGGTCGTCGGAGGTGAATCGCGCGGGAGCAGGAGGGTGCAAAGGAAATGGAACAACTCTTGTGCGAAAGTTAGTAAACTTGAGAGTCGAAGAGAAGAGAAGGAGGGGGTAGGGTTTATATTTATAGGAAATGGTTTAGCGACCATTTGCATTCCAAACGGTTTCGGGATCGTTTGGCCCCAAACGGTTTCGGGATTGTTTGGCCCCAAACGGTCTCAAGACCGTTTGGCTCCAAACGGTCACAAGACCATTTGGCTCCAAATGGTTTGAAGACCGTTTGGAAGGGTAAAGGTTGAAAAGATTTTTTATATTTTTATGTTTGTTTTGGTTTATATATATGTTTTTTATGTTATTTGATTTTGCTTTTTTTGTGTTTGTTTTGGTTATATAATTTTTTTTATATTTTCAAAAGATAAACCTAGAGTAATTAAAAGAACGGAAATTAGGGGAAGAAACTGAAATCTTGGGTTTCCTCCCAAGTAGTGCCTGGGTTTTACGTCGCTGGCTCGATGAAGCTGTGACGTTGTTATGCTGATGGCATGGCGTCTTTGATTTCTATGGTTTGTCTTGGCATTTTGTCTATCGGAGAGTAGTATCTTTTCAAATGATGACCGTTGACCGTCCTTTCTCCTCCGTTATTGTCGACAATTATCACAACTCCAGTTGGATAAATATGCTATATGGTGAAGGGCCCAGACCATTTTGTTCGAAGTTTTCCGGGAAACAGCTTGAGCTTGGAGTTGAAAAGGAGTACGTTGTCGCCGACGGCGATGTCTTTCCTTTTGAGATGACCGTCGTTCCACATTTTTTTCTTCTCCTTATATATTCTGGCACTCTGATAGTCAGTCATTCGGAGCTCTTCTAGCTCCTGCAACTGGAGTTGTCTATTCTCTCCTGCACTGTTGAGATCAAAATTTCATTATTTGATGGCCCACCAGGCTTTGTGTTCCAGCTCTACTGGAAGATGACATGACTTCCCGTACACCAAACGGAACGGGGTTGTTCCGATTGGTGTTTTATATGCAGTTCGGTATGCCCAAAGGGCATCAGGAAGTTTGATGGACCAATCAGTGCGGTTTCTATTCACCGTTTTTTCAAGAATCGCCTTTAATTATCTATTTGATATCTCAACCTGACCACTAGTCTGTGGATGGTAAGGCGTGGTGACTTTGTGATTGACTCTGTACTTTTTCAGTAAGGCTTCAAAACTTCATTCCAAGAAATGGGTCCCTCCATCTGATATGACAGTTCTTGGAACTCCAAATCTTGGGAAAATAATATCTTTGAACAATTTAATAACATGCTTGGAATCGTTGGACACAGTGGGTACAACTTCGACCCACTTTGAGACGTAGTCCATCGCGACCAAGATGTAAGAGAAGCCATAGGATGAAGGGAAAGGGCCCATGTAGTCTACCCCCCACACATCGAAAAGCTCAATTTCCTGCCACATAGTGAGGGGCATTTTGTCTCTTTTTGATATGTTGCCAGAAAATTGGCATTTGTTACAAGATTTCACAAAATTGTAAGAGTCATTTGATATGGTGGGCCAGAAGAAACAAGATTGTAAAACTTTTATAGTTGTTTTCTTAGCACTCATGTGCCCCCCCGTGGGTCCTGAATGGCAATGCTCTAGGACTGGGGTTATTTCTTCTTCTGGCAAGCAACGACGGAAAAGTCTGTCAGCACAAAGGTGAAACAGGTAGGGTTCATCCCAATAATATTGTTTTATGTTATGAAGGAACTTCCTTTTGTCATGGTAGGAAGCAGAGGGGTGGATAATCCCTGTGGCTAGATAATTGACGATATTCGCGTACCAAGGGAATCCATGGGTGGCCTTCATAAGCTGGTCTTCTGTAAGAGAATCTCGGATAGGGATTTTATCTTCTTCTTCAACCTCGATATGGCTGAGATGATAAGCTACAACGTTCTCCACTCCACTTTTATCCTTAATTTCCAAGTCGAATTCCTGAAGCATCAGCACCCAGTGGATGAGCCTGGGTTTGGCATATTGCTTTTGAATCAGGTATCGAATGGCGGAGTGGTTGGTATAAACAATGACCTTAGAACCAATCAAATACGAGCGAAATTTTTCAAGCGTGTAGATGACAGCCAGAAACTCTTTCTCTGTGGTAGTATAGTTTTTCTGTGCTTCATCTAGCATTTTGGATGCGTAGTGGATGACGTAAGGTTTCTTATCAATTCGCTATCCTAAAACCGCCCCTATAGCGTAATCACTTGCGTCGCACATGATTTCAAAAGCCTGCGACCAATCTGGGGCTCTTACAATAGGTGTAGAAATTAAAGCATTCTTGAGGGTGGAGAAACTTTGCATACATTCTTGATTGAAGATGAACTCAGTATCTTTAGTCAGAAGATGGGTCATGGGTTTTGCTATCTTCAAAAAATCTTTGATGAATCATCTGTAGAACCCCGCATGACCCAAGAAAGCTCTTACGCCCTTTATATCTTTCGGTGGCGACAGTTTCGAAATAACATCAATTTTTGCTTTATCCACCTCGATCCCCCTGTCACTCACCCTGTGCCCGAGGACGACACCTTCCGTTACCATGAAATGACATTTCTCCCAATTCAGGATAAGGTTTGTTTCCTCGCAGCATTGTAGAACTTGTCCAAGATTGATTAAATAGTTATCAAAGGAATCTCTGTAAACTGAGAAATCGTCCATAAACACTTCCATGATGGATTCAGTTAAACCGGCGAAGATGGAAGACATACATCGTTGGAACGTAGCGGGCACGTTACACAACCCGAACGACATTCTTCTTAAGGCATATGTCCCAAAAGGACAGGTGAAGGTAGTTTTTTCCTGGTCTTCCGGGTGTATGGGTATTTGGTAAAACCCGGAATAACCATCGAGATAGCAAAAATATTTCTGATGAGCTAGGCGTTCCAGGACTTCATCAAGGAAGGGTAGAGGGTAGTGGTCCTTCCTCGTGGCTTTGTTCAGCTTCCTATAGTCAATACACATCCGCCACCCTGTTACAGTCCTGGTGGGCACTAACTCATTTTTGTCGTTAAGCACTACGGTAGTGCCTCCCTTTTTTGGAACAACCTGGACATGGATGACCCACTGGGAGTCAGAGATAGGTTAGATTATGCCAGCTTTGAGTAATTTGAGGACCTCCAGGAGAACCACCTCCTTGAGACTAGGATTCAGTTTTCTTTGATGTTCACGGGATGGATTGAATTCTTCAACAATTGGAAGTTTGTGCATACACAGGGCTGGATTTATGCCCGTTAGGTCAGTTATCTTATATCCAATGACCTTTTTATGCTTCTTCAGCTCATCTAGAAGCCTTTCTTCCTGATCTTCTGTAAGGGTAGAGCTGATGATGACCGGGCATAGTTTTTCCTTATCTAAGAAAATATGTTTAAGACCTGTGGGTAAAGTCTTCATTTCAGGGGCTTTTGGTGGCTCAGCTGCTTCTATAATGGTAGCAGCTTTAAGTTCTTCAAAAGTGGTCGTTGGTGCTTCTTCGGCCTTTTCTAAATGTTGTAGTCACCGTTGAACTAGTTCGTTCGCAGAGAATTCAACATCTGGATTGATTAGGACATTCTCTAGTTCGTCAGCTGGTTCAGATATTTCTAACTGAGACATTTGTTGTATTGCGTCAAGAAGAAAAACCTCCTCTTGGATACTAAGGCCTTTCATGTTATTAAGGACTCGGAATTGAATTGCTTCTTTTCCGAGCCTAAGAATTTTGGTGCCAGCTTTGACGTCAATAAGCGCCCTGGCAGTAGCGAGGAAAGGTCTACCGAAAATAATCAGGTATCTCAAGTCTTCTTTAATATCCATGATAACGAAGTCACACGGAACGTAGGCATCCTTGCCTATCCTTACTGGGATATCTTCAATGATCCCCAGAGGTGCGGTTATGGTGGAATCAGCTAATTGAATAGTCATTGTTGTAGGCAGCAATTCGATGAAACCCAGACGTTTGCACATAGAATAAGGCATGATGGATATGCTGGCCCTAAGGTCAGCTAATCCTTTTTTAGTAGATGCATTTCCAATGCAACATTGGATTTCGAAGGAGCCTGGGTCCTTCTTCTTTTTTGGCATTTTGTTTAAGATGATGTCAGAAGTGGTCTGAGCAAGCTTAACAGTTTTTTGCTCCTCGGTGATGTACTTTCTTGATAGTACGGTCTTGAGGTATTTTGCCCAGGCCGACACCTCGGAAAGAGCATCAAGGAGAGGGATATCAATGTACAGTTTCTTCATCGCCTCCTTGAACTTTTGAAACCTGGTGTCCATCTTTATTTCTCACAGTCTACCTGGATACATGATTATTGGTTTATATTGCAAAACTTCAGGTTCTGCGGACACTTGGCCTTTATCTTTGCCCTTTGTGCCCTCTAAGGGCTTATCCATTCCTTGTTGCGGGCTCTCATTCGTCATAAAAGCAGGTGTATCATCATTATCCAGAGTGATCTTGGTAGTCTCATGAAGAGTGCATCCCAATCTCATGGTGACAGCATTCAACTGTTCATGTCTTTTTTGTCCATGCTTAGGATTTGATTCGGGCTGCCCTGCAAATGCGCCTGTCGGAGGCTTCAATTGTGCAGCAATCTGGGCAAGCTGGGCTTCTACTGGTTTTTGTTGTGCTTGCTGATTAGCGAGCATAGTTTGTTGAGATTGCAACATCTGCCTTATCAAAGATATTTCATCTTCTGGTTGAGAAGGAGTGTTTTTCATAGGACTTTGTTGTTGGGTTTGTTGAGATTGTTGTGGTGGCAGCGCCAGCTGAGGTTGTTGAGTATGCAGTTGTGGATGAAGTGGAGGATGAGTGTACTGATAGTAGGCCGATTGGTTCCTGGGGTAGTTAGCCCTTGGGAAGTTATTCCTGGAGTTCCCTTGATTTTAGTTGAAATTTTTTGGGAATCCAGGTGGTAACCTACTAGAGGATCCCCCCTGTGTCTGATGTTGTGGATTAGCAGTCCCAGCAGGGTTTCCATACTGAAATCCTGGATGATTCCTTGGCTGATTAGGGTTGTAATAGACTTGTACAGGGATAGAGTGGATGGAGTTGACTTGTTCCGGTAGTTGTTCTTCAGACTGGTCAGTAATGGGTTCATATGGTTGTGGTGGTGGATGTAGATCCATCATCACATTATAAAGCATACCGCAGGAAAGGGTCGGATGGTCAGAAGCATGACAGGCCTCACAGGTTCCTGTGGCGGCCTTGACTTGTTGAACTAGAGGATTTTTCTTCTTATCAAACTATCCGAGAGAAGTCTCGAGAGCTTGTTGTTTATGAACTATAGTTTTCAAGGCTTCAGCTATTGCCTTCATCTCTATTGATTCTTCAGCTTTGTAGACCTTGAGGACACCTTTACCAGCTGACCGTCCCCAGTTGGACTGGTTTTCAGCTCTGAGTGTAACAATTTTCCAGGCATCCTCATAATTCTTTCTCATGAAGTTTCCTCCAGATGAGGAATCCAAAAACTGTTTAATATCATCGCTCACTCCCCGATAGAAGGTTTCTATCAATTGGTTCAGGGAGATTCCATGATGGGGGCACTTCCACAAAAGTTCTTTAAACCTTTCCCATGCTTCAGCAAGGGTTTCTTCGGGTAGTTGAGAGAAGTGATTGATCTTCCCTCTGATCTCATAAGTCAGTGAGGGGGGAAAGAACTTCTCTAAGAACTTTTCCTCTAGGGGAGCCCAGGTGGTTATTATGGGTTCCATGTCAAGTGAGTTATAGCAACTCAGGGCCCTCCCAGACAGAGTGGAATGGAATAGATGAAGCATTATCGCATCAAAAGTGACTCCGGCTTGCGGAACCAGGTGGCACAGTGCCTTAAACCTTTTCAGATGATCCATGCAATCATCTCCAGAACCTCCAGAGAAAGAGATGCCTTGCATGATCTGGATCCACTGGGTCTGAATATCAAAGTTGGGAATATTGATAATTAGAGGTCGGACCGGGTGGTTATCCTCATAGTTCTTTGGGACAGCGTAGTCCCTCAGTTGCTTGTTCCTTAACTCCAAGTGAGCAGCTTGGGTTGCTGCCTCAGTTTCAGCTCTGATGCGGGCTTGCTCTTCCGCACGAATCTCCTCTTGGATTTGGGCACGAGTGTCTGCGATGAGTTGTTCCCGTTGAGCAGCGATGGCGACATTTACCCTCTCCATCACCAAAGCAGCCTGGCGTTGTTCATCGGCCATTTTCCTGGCTCGTTGGCGATTGAGACGAATGCGGCGATGGAAACTTCTCTCTACCTCAGAGTCAAACTCCGGATCAAGGGAGAATCCGCGGTTATGTGATGATCACATGCACGTTTTCTACCTGAGTAGAGAAAAGAAAACACCTTTAGATAATGGCAAAGATATAATGGTTTCAATAAGATATGGGCTTATGATTAAAACGAAAGTGTAAAATCCTAACCAACTAGGAAGGTACTAAATGAAATTACAACGTTCCATTGTCCCCGACAACGGCGCCAATTTTTGATGGAGTTTCCACTTACGTAGAATTGTGTGCACCAACTAAAAATCCTAAAGATAGTAAGTCTCTAGGTTTAGCCTTGCATATACTAGATAAAAAACTCCACCCACGTATGCTAAGATATGTGGAAGTCTTATCGTAGTATAGTTAAGGGTCGAATCCTCAGGACAACGGTCTTGTTGCAAGCAACAAGATGGAAAACGTTAGAATTTCACTTAATCACTTACTAGTAGGCACTTAAATCAAAAGTTGGGTTTTGTTGTTTTAAACTAAGAACATATAAAGTAAAGAAACAAAGTAAATCTAAGGAGTTGAACTATGATAAAAGTCACTAGGGTGTGATCGGTTTTTCACCGCCACTACACATGGATCCACATATGCAAAGCAAAACATAACCTGCAAAAAGAGTTTAGTCAGTTAGTATCTTTGTAGACTTAGTTTCCTTTCGGAGAACTAACTATGAGAAGTGCAGGAAGGTTGCAATGCCATCCATTCCCGAACAAATGGTCACCTACTTTGCATCATTCCCTTCGCAAAGTGTGTTCCTCGACTTACCAAGGTTGCACTTTCATATGTCAACTGATTCCATTTCATAGTATAAAAGTGCAACGAATGATAGTGAGTTTACTCCACTTCTTGAGACACACTTCTAGATACCGAAACAGATGCATGGTGGATACATGCACCAAGAACCAACATACAAACGAGTTTCGAACCTAATAGTACCAACGTAGACAATTCATACTTAAAGATAAAGGATAACACAAGTTGGAGATCAAGCAACATGCATTCATTAAACGTTTGATGTCAAACTGAAAAGATAAAACTCTATATTACAGACTATGGATTACATTTACATGATATGAAAACATGGGTAGCGGGGCTACTCCACGCACCCTAGTGAAAGAGACTACTCGCTCATGACTAGGACAAGGAAGGAGGCAAGAAGAGAGAGAGAGTGCATTATCCCCATAAAGGAGAGAGGAAAGTCAACCCCTTGGAGAGAGAGAAACGATCCACCAGCTTCACAGGTTGTGTGATGATGAGATCTCCCTCTTCCCACCTTCTTTGGTGGAGAGAGAGAAAGCAGCTTCGAGATGGAGTATGGGTCTCATACCAGCAGCCCCAGGGCGGAAGATGGAAGTTGTAAGTGCTCTGGAGTGATTGAAGCAGCCTTTGGATGTCTGAAACTTCCTCTCTGATGGAGGACCCTTGGGGTCTTATTTATAGGCCTTAAGTGAAGTCCAAACATTTTGGAGACCGTTTGGACCTCAAGAACGTTTGGACCTCAAGATCGTTTGGACCTCAAGACCATTTGGACCTTGAGACCATTTGGACCTTGAGACCGTTTGGACCTTAAGACTGTTTGGCTTCATGCAGTCTTCAGACCGTTTGACTCCATGCGGTCTTGAGGTCGTTTGACTTCATGCGGTCTCGGGACCGATTGGCTTCATGCGGTCTCGGGACCGTTTGACTCCATGCGGTCTCGGGACTGATTGGCTTCATGCGGTCTTAAGACCATTTGACTCCATGCGGTCTCGAGACCGATTGGCTTCATGCAGTCTTGAGACCGTTTAACTCCATGCGATCTCGGGACCGATTGACTCCATGCGGTCTCAGGACCGATTGGCTTCATGCGGTCTTGAGACCGTTTAACTCCATGCGGTCTCAGGACCGATTGGCTTCATGCGGTCTTGAGACCGAGTTGGTCTTTTATGATATTTTTTTGTGTGTTTCTGCATATAAAAAAAGGGAAAAGTTAGTCTGATGGTGTATTTACAATAAAGGAGAAAATTTAGGGATTATGTATAATTTAAATTTAGAAATAGTATGGAAAACTAAAGAAAAAGACTAAGATAATCATCCAAAATTGGAGTTTATCAGTCAACACCTTAAAAAGGGTAGAGGAGAGAGTGGGGTGGACTGATCTAGGATGTGGCAGGGAGATCTGATGATCACAACCCTATCTTCTCCATCCTACTCACTAGACCTATCAAATACGGTTAGAATTTGTAGCCACCTACGGGTAGTCCCATTTAAGTTGGATTTGGGTGGTGAAATTTGCCACTTGACAAAAATCACTCAAACTTTTACCCACTCAACTATATAGAGGTTTCATGGGTGACACATGAGTGTCCTAGTTAATCAAGTCGATAAATTAATATACATATTATAAATATACACATATTAAGAGATGTTTCTAATTAGCTAAAATTAGATCATTAGATTTATTGCAACAACAATGATATCACTAGCTCAATATTAGATGTCTTTGTCGTTAAACTTTGAAGTAGTTGGTGGTACACATGAGTGTCGGCTGTTGGAAGCCCCTTTGTGTCAATTTGTAGTGGTCCATATAAATTTAAATGTGTTATAAAGTAGAGAGACACCATATATAGGAGTTCATTTCTAACCATGTTGCACACAATAATACATTTTTGGATGATAGGATTTTGTAGCACTTCCTTAAGTCTCTCTACAAGCTCCATTTTGTGATTTGTGTACCTTGATTACATGTAGCGTAGATTTTTCTTGTTGGTAGATCCACTACATATATTGTAGAATTCTCTTGCCAAAAGATCAGTTCACTATCACTCTGGCTACACTTATCTCTCGCTTAAAGATATAATCTGAAGCAATTAAATTTTTTTATGAACGTTAACTCCCTACTTGTTGGAATCAAGAATAGTACTTCTTATATATATATATATATACACACACACGCACACACACATATATATACACACACAAATATACACATATATATATATATATATATATATATACACATATATATACATATACATATACATATGTATGTGTATATATATATGGAGTGAATCATGAATTCGAGTGAGGCCAAGATGACTGCGTCTCCCAACCTCCTACCATTATCTAATGTAGTGTAATGTACACTACTTTATATCAGAACTAGTTGAGACCCATCTTACAACCAAGTACTATAAACTATACCGATGTACCAGGTCAAAGGTTCAGCTTAATAATATCTGAAAAGTGATTTTACAATCAAGTGATTTTATAACTTAGGTACAACACTTACTATTTCACCCCATATATAATAAGAGGTGTAACATAATAGAGTATGCGAGAAGAATGTCTACTATGCCTAACTTTGTTTTCTAGGTGTCATGATGGGGGAGATCTCTATTCAAAAGATGTGGTTAGGCCTTATCATGTAGTTTTTATTGCATAAGACAAATTCACCTAGGGTTGAAATCCCTAAGGTTTTACTAGAACAATGTAAATAAAATTATCTGCAATTGGATGGGTCATATTCTAGTATAGTCAAGGATCAAATCTCAAGGGACAATGTTTTTAAGATTATTGTTAACTTATATCTAGTTGGACCAAGACTGATATTTAGAAAAAATAGTTGATTGGGTTGTGTTAAACTACTTATAAAGGAAATTAAAAGTGTGGGATTATAAATTAATTTTGATTAATGATGAAATTCACTGGGGTGGAATCAGGTTTCACCACCGCTAAGGTACATGCATATCCACAACATATTGAGGCTTTATAAAACCATTCAAATGAAGAAAAAGTGAGTTCCGTCCGTTAGGTGTAGGAAATCATGTAGATATATCTTTGAGCTTGATGTCTCATTACTAATGGATCACATATATAATACTCTACATACATCCCTTTAGAGGTTCTGTTCTGGGCATCAACCAAGTTAATCGATATTCAAAACCTACATTGATGTTCTTGCAAAATATTACTAATCATGTAGAGTAGGTGGTCAATCCTCATAACATGTATTAAATGATAAATATTGAATTGAAAGAATCATATACAAGAAATGGAACATAAAAAATGGATATGAAAGAGAGAGAAGGACTACTCACTCCTCATGAAACAAATAGAGAAAATAGGGGAAAGGGAAGAATCCACCATAGTTGTAACATCCCTGACCTGGGTTATGAGTTAACCCTAGGTGTTTTGCCTAAATATGTAGTTAAATCCTTGTGATTAACTCTGAGCATGTAATTAAGCTTCTCAGAAACGTATATTTCAGTATTTGCTCCTTTTTATTTAAAGTTGTAGCATTGTTTTGATATACAGGGACCTATGTGCAATTTACCCAGTTGAAAGGGTTAACTTGCAATTTTCACATGATGAGATGTTCCTCTGATGTTGAGACATCATGAGAATCTCTTTGGCAAAGTTTGAGGGATTTCCCAAGCTAGAGCACCAAGGTGCAGCTGTGGAAGCAATCCCAGGGCTTGAAACCCTAATTTGGGGTAAAATGCAATTTACCCAAATGATGGGATGCAATTTGTAAAGAATGTCATCTAAAGTATCTTTTTAGACTTTTGCCATTATTTAGAGAAGAAATGATGAGGAATTCACCTCAATTGAGTTATCAAGTTAAGAAATAGGCTCTGTGATTGAATAATCAGGGTATATGTGCAATAACCCTTTAAGTATGAACTTTATTATTAGATTGTTCTTCCTTGCCTTCTTTTCTATAACTTAAGATAAGGTTTGTCCTTAGAATAAAGAGGAAGGGACGAGCAAGTAATAAAAGAAGGACTTAGTTGGAATTAAGGGAAACTTATGAACTAATGTTGAAAATCCTATCCCATGTATATAAGCCATCCTTCCTTTAGTTGCAAGGGAACTTAACCTTCGTTCCCTTTACTGTTTCATTTCACCAAAGACGACCAAGGACTGCCTTGGAGCTAAGGAGGACGAACAAGGGGTGCAAGGTAGGTTTAAACCCCTCTTCTTGCCTAATTCCATGGTTAGAATTCGAATTCAAGGTCATCTTCATGGCTAATTCTCGAAACCCTATCTTTCTAGCCGTCTCTTTTCATCCTTCCTTGGAGTTTTCACCTTGGCCAACCTGTGGGAACTCAAGGACGCCATTAGAGCTTGGAGCTTGAAAGCTTGGAGCTCAAGAAGCAAGCTTTAGGCGGGTTTTATAACTCTAAACCTATGCTTTACTATGTGCATCTTTATATGCGAGTTAATGATAGCTCCTAGTATTTCCCTACTTTTCCCTGCTATTTTGCAAGCAAACCCGTGGGATATCTGTACTGTTCTTGAGCTAGAAGATGAAGGCGTGATTTCCAAGAAAAACCCACCGTTTTTCTTTTCCCTAAACGGTCCTAACAGTTTGCTCTCACGACCTCAAGACCGTGAGGGAGCCTCGCGGTCTCGAGACCGTGAGAGGGCTCGCGGTCTCAAGACCGATTGGCCCTGTTGACCGAGCGTGGACCATATAAGAAACCTGTTCCTAATTATATAGGCTAAATACCCTCAAAATTTGGGAGACTAACTCCAAAGGAATCGGGAGATATAACCTTTTTAGGTCACGACTTTAAATGAATTAATTGCTGATTTTCAAACGGTCTGAAATTGCCTTTTTGGGCAAAAGGTCTCAAGACCGTGAAAGGTCGTTGACTAAGCATTGACCCCATGAGATTACTGTTCAAAATTATGTTAATTAACAACTCACCAAGTTTGATGGTCTAATTCCAAACGGGCTAAGAGTTGAAGGGTGAATACTAGGGCTAACCCTAGATAAAATCAGTACTGAAATTATGGTGACATAATTAGGGTTTTTAGGGTTGATTGACCTAAACGGTCTCAAGACCATGTGGGGTCCACCCACATGACCTCAAGACCGTGAGGACAATCACCCAAGACCATTTGAAGGTCTAGGGTTGAGTAATTTGACCAATTGAACACCCAATTGCAAATAAGTTATCAAGTTAATCAAAATTCGGATTCTGTGACCAATCATGGTTCAACCTCTATCAAATCACCTTCGATTTTGATGAAATCTTGGGCAAACGGTCTCAAGACCATGTGGGGTCCACCCACATGACCTCAAGACCGTTTGGGCCAAGTTTGGGCCCAATTGGAGCTCAATTGAAGGGTTCAACCTTGTGTTGATACACATTGTTGAGCGTTGATGGGTGAACATTGATAGACCTTAATTGAATCGATTTCAATCCTAATTGGTCAACAATTGAGGGTCAATTGAATGACCATTTGGTTAAGCATAACCTTAATTAACTCAATCCATAGGTGGTCAAAGTTATTGGACCTTTTGAAGGCTTCAACATCAGTGACATCATCGTTTGATTTGTTGAACCTTTGTTGAAGGACCTTGTGGTTGAGACCGTGAGGTGGCTCACGACCTCAGGACCGTGAGGTGGCTCACGACCTCAGGACCGTGAGGTGGCTCACGACCTCAGGACCGTGAGGTGGCTCACGACCTCAGGACCGTGAGGTGGCTCACGACCTCAAGACCGTGAGGTGGCTCACGACCTCAAGACCGTGAGGTAGCTCACGACCTCAAGACCGTGAGGTGGCTCACGACCTCAAGACCGTGAGGTAGCTCACGACCTCAAGACCATGAGGTGGCTCACGACCTCAAGACCGTGAGGTGGCTCACGACCTCAAGACCGTGAGGTGGCTCACGACCTCATGATCGTGAGGGGGCTCACGATCTCAAGCCCATGAGGAGGCTCACGGTCTTGGAACTAGAAAGGGGCTCATGGACTTGAAGGGTCAAAGTGAGCAATCGGTCAACACTTTCAACCGAATTCAATCATGTGATGGTTCAATGTTGCTCAAATCAAACACTAATGATAATCTAAGATAGTAAGGAGTTATTTGATTAAGGTTTTTGACTATGATGATGATGATCAATGGGGTGAATTACCAAGATACCCCTGAAGGGTCAATTGAGTTATACCTTGCTCAATTCAAACCCTAATTACATGAGAATGATGTTTTTAGTCATAATGACTCTATATAACCTGATCTAGTCTAATGTTATCATCAACCATTAGTATGATGAAAGAGAAAGTGCTCTAGAGAGAGAGAAAGTACCCTAGAGAGAGAAAGTAACTCTAATCACTTAATGGTGATGCTTTTGGCTATGTTAGCCTATGATGACTCAACCCAACCTGTTTTAGAGTGATGTTGACATCACCTAACCTTACGATGAGAGAGAAAGTACTTATAGAGAGAGAAAGTACCTCTAGAGAGAGAAAGTATCTCTTTTAAATGGAAACTCAATTGAAACATCCCCAATACACAGAAATGAGTATAATTAGGGTATGATCCACCTGTGTGAGATCATAGAAACCCTAATTATGATAAATGATGAACCTTTAACTAATCCAGGAGCATCAATGAAGGTGTTACTCAAACATGATGATGTTATGAGTTTAATTCACCTTGATGTGAATAGTAAACCCTAATTCAAGGGTGATGACATGTAATGTGAATAGTAAACCCTAATTCAAGGGTGATGACATGTAATGTGAATAGTAAACCCTAATTCAAGGGTAATGGCATGCTTTTGAGCAATAAACTCTATTTGAGTAGAATTAAAGATTTAACTCTTATGACAAGAGTAGGAAGTACATTCCTTATTATTGTATTTCCTTTATCAGATGTATTAACCATGCAGGTTTTGATATGAAGGTAATCATATCCAGGTATGGATGTTGATGTTATATTCATTGAAGGCATGTTGTTAGCCTTATGAATAAGTAATGTAATCTGATGCCTTGCCAGTGGCATCCTATACTGATAATGGGCTGTGAGAGCCATGAATACCATCAAGGTCATGCTTTAGAGATGACTTGTGATGAGGATAATGAGAAATGATGATTGATATGAGTTAGGCCTGTTACATTTAGTATTCTTCTTTTATAGCTGCTATGCTACTGTTATTGTTTGAAGAACAATGTATGCTGTTAAAGAATACTGAATGTACCTAACTAATCAAGTATAATGTAGAGCCCTGATCATAGATCCATCATTGTCAGAAATTAAGTGATGGTGAAACAGGTTTTCCTTAGGGAACTCCTGGAGCACATACTTTTGAGTATGTGGGGTACATGGATGTGTAGAACCTTACATCCTAGTGTAGGGAAGTGATGTAGATGTGGAATCCATCCATCCTTCACTATAGTTCCATACCGTATCAGTGGCAGGTAAACATGAAACCTCCTGATGACGAAGAAAGCACAGATATCTGTATGAGTGGTAGGTAAATATGAAACCTCCTGATGACGAAGAGAGTACAGAACGCCACTGTGACTCTAGAATAGCGAAGGACCAGTTTACCCTGGTGAGCTATAATAGTAGAGGCATGAGATGTCCTACAAGTGATCCTCTTACTGACTGAGGAAGGTGAAGGTCATGAGAATCCGGCTCTCTTAATGACCTATGTATGATACTGATGCGGCTTCTCAGCGATCAGTTGGAGTATGAGTGGTAAGCCTCATCTCCACAGGGCATAATGTTGTTTGTAAAACATAATCAACCATGTAGTATAACTTGTTAGAGATGACTCCAAGTTAGTTGATTGATGTTACATTGCAATAATGTTGATATTCTCCATATCTCCTAATTTGTAGAGATCTTGTTATATCTGCAACTGTTATAGAATGCTTTGAAGGCTTTACTGTTTAAAATAATCTTTGATGTTATAATAAAGCTTCTGGCGAAGAGTTATAACTCTCGCTGGGACAATTATGTATAATTGTCTCACCCCGTAGACTTCAACTTTTTAGGTGGACGTCGGAGACGAAGGAACCAGCCTACAAGTGATCAGTCTCAGCAGCAGCACCAGGGGCAGCAGTAATCTCAGGTGGAGATTTGTCCTGCCATGTGGTGTAGTTAGAGTCAGTCCTATGTGTCCTCTGTACTCTCAGGTCTTGGAGTCTTGTGTTATGTGATCTTGAGATTTTGTATCTTGATGTATATAATTACTCAAGAAGTAATCATCCTGAGATGTAAACAGTTACCTCTCTTTATGAAAGGAGTTTTTATGGATACAAGTTCTTATCTCGAAAAGTTTTAATTCCCGTGATTTTTGTCTTCCGCTGATTATCGATTCGCTTCCGCTAAGTTTTAATCGTGTTTATGTCATGGTTTGGAGATCAGAGCCCACAATTAGTGGTATCAGAGCTCCAGGTTCAGTTGAGTCTACAGAGGCATAGGACTTAGGATGTCGAGTCTACCTTTAGTACTCCTTCCTTATCTAATAGAATCTTCTTCTCCTCAGGAGAAGTAGATACATAAGAATGTCAGAACATCGTGATGAGCACGTGGCAGAGAGTAGTGCTAGTGCACCTCGAGGCGGTGCAAGAGTTCCGAGAATAGAACAACCTGCACCTGAGTCGCCAAGAGAGCCACCCCAGTTCGACCCAGCTGACATGAGTGATCCAGCTGTACAGACGATGTTCGGGCAGTTCATGACTGCCATGACACATATAACCGATAGGATGCCCATTCCTGCACCTAGGGCACCTGTTCAGCCTGAAGTACAAGGTATTGGTAAGACATTCGAACGACTTCGTCGTGTCGGAGCTACCGAGTACTTCGGAACTGCCGACCCAGCAGATGCTGACTTATGGTTGACAGAGTTGGAGAAGGCTTTCAGGATTCTTATGATTCCGGAAGCTGAGAAGGTTAGACATGCTGTCTATCTTCTCAAAGGCAGTGCTGGTCACTGGTGGAACATGGAAGAGCAGAAGAGACCTGGAGTAGAGTTCTCATGGGAAGAGTTTCGTCGGGAATTTATCAATAGATATTTTCCAAAGACCTTCCTAGATGAGAAGATTTCTCAGTTTGAGAAACTAAGGCAGGGTATGATGAACATTAGCGAGTACGAAGCTAAGTTCATGGAGCTGTTGCGGTTTTGTCCGCATATGGCTGCTACAGATGAGGAAAGAATCAGAAGATTTGAAAAGGGTTTGAATTCCGATATGTCAACCCCTGTGTCTGCCTTAGAAAACAGAGAGAGATTCTCTACCTTCGTTGAGTCAGTCCGAAGGATAGAGAGATCTGTTGTTGAGAAAAGACAAACCCATAAAAGATATCCCCAGTTCCAGGGTTCTTCATCTAGGGATTCCGAGAAACCTAGATTCTCTGCACCTAACCCTCCACCACCCAGATCAAGTTTTCAAACTCAATGGACACCAAGTAGAGGTAGAGGACGGAGTCAACCGCTTCAAGGGACGCACAGTTCTGCATCAGTGTCAGTCACTGGACCACCCAGACCACAACAACAGGAGAAGAGTTGCTACAACTGTGGTAAGGTGGGACACTTGATGAAGGATTGCCGTTCTAGGCCTGTCGGTGTGACACAACAACCTCCGAGACAGAATCAACAGGGATCTCAGAATAGACAACATCAAGGAGCAGCTCGAGGACGTGGACAAGCGTCTCAAGCTGGATCATCAGCACCACCTCAACACCAGGCAACCGCGAGGTTCTATGCTATGAACCCACCTGAGGCAGTGGTCAATCCACGGGTAGTGGCAGGTCAGATGAAACTTTTATATTCTGATATGTCTATATCATGTAATGTATCTGTTCTGATTGATCCGGGTGCTACGCACTCTTTCATCACTCGTGAAGTGATTCGTAACTGCAATGTGACTGTTAGTCATAGAGCAGATAGTTTATTGTTAGAGACTCCATTGAGTGGGTCTGCCGTTTTGCAGGAGGTATGTTCTCCCTGCATCCTTTTCTTTTCTGACCATCGCATTCAAGTGGACCTTATACCACTTGATATGCAGGGGTTTGATATAATCCTTGGGATGGATACCTTAGAAAGGTATAGAGTTGTCTTGGATTGTGAGTCCAAGTTGGCTGTGTTTGCTGATGAAAGCAACACATGGATCTTTCAAGGTGAAAGAAAGATTCTGCCCACCTGTCTTGTGTCAGCTATGGTTGCTGATAAGCTGTTGAGGCAAGGATGTTATGCATTCTTAGCCCATGTGGTAGATGTTACCAAGGAAAGTTCCAATCCTGCTGAAGTTCCCATAGTCAGGGAATTCGAGGATGTGTTTCCTGAAGAACTTCCTGGTATACCACCACCTCGGGAAATTGATTTTGAAATCAATCTAATTCCAGATACGAAACCCATAGCTCAAACTCCGTATAGAATGGCTCCTGCCGAGATGGCAGAACTCAAGAAACAGCTTCAAGAGCTACTTGAGAGAGGTTTTATCCGACCAAGCACTTCACCTTGGGGTGCTCCGGTCTTGTTTGTTAAAAAGAAAGATGGGTCAATGCGGTTGTGCATCGACTATAGACAACTCAATAAAGTGACAATAAAGAATAAGTATCCTCTGCCGAGGATTGATGATCTCTTTGACCAGTTGCGTGGTGCAACAGTCTTTTCAAAGATAGACTTGAGGTCTGGATATCACCAACTTCGTATTAAGGATAGTGACATATCCAAGTCTGCCTTTAGGACAAGATATGGTCACTATGAGTTCACGGTTATGTCGTTTGGACTAACCAATGCACCAGCTACATTCATGGAACTCATGAATAGAGTTTTTCGACCTTTCCTTGATCAGTGTGTTGTCGTCTTCATAGATGACATACTGATTTATAGTAAAGATGCTCAGCAGCATGAGCAGCATCTTCGCCAAGCTCTGACCTTGCTAAGAGAACATAAGCTGTACGCTAAGTTTAGCAAGTGTGAGTTCTGGCTGCCGGAAGTATCTTTTCTTGGACATGTAATATCCGCCTCGGGAATTCGTGTTGACCCTACAAAGGTAGAATCTGTTCTACAATGGGAACAACCGAAAACACCGACGGAGATTCGAAGTTTTTGGGGTTAGCTGGCTATTATCGAAGGTTCATTAAGAACTTTAGTTCTATAGCTTTACCTTTGACCAAGTTAACCCGGAAAGATGTTCCTTTTTCTTGGAGTGATAAGTGTCAACAATCTTTCCAGCTGCTGAAGGAGAGGTTGACAAGTGCACCTGTGCTAGTGCTACCTGAGCAAGGAAAAGGGTATATAGTTTTCTGTGATGCTTCCAAAAATGGACTAGGATGTGTGTTGATGCAGGATAAACAAGTGATTTCTTTTGCTTCCCGACAGCTTAAGAAACACGAGGAGAATTATCCAACACACGATCTGGAGTTAGCAGCTGTGGTTCATGCTTTGAAGATCTGGAGACATTATCTCTACGGAGAGACATTCCAGATTTTCACAGACCACAAAAACCTTAAGTATATCTTCTCTCAGCATGAGCTCAACATGAGGCAACGTCGCTGGATGGAGTTAATCAAGGACTACGACTGTACAATTGATTACCATCCAGGTAAGGCCAATGTTGTTGCAGATGCCTTGAGTAGGAAATCAGCAACATCAACCATGAATAGAGCACAACTAAACTCTTTAGTATGCTCTAGAAGAGATATGCTTATCTCTTTAAGGCAAGACAATGTACAGTTGAAGGTGTCATTGCTAGCCGGTTTGTTAGCTGAGATGCATATTAAACCTACCCTAAGAGAGCAGATTAAAGAAGCACAGCTAGATGATGCTGCAGTTCAACATATAAGATCTAAGTATGGAAATGAGAAACAAGATGGGTTTCATGACTCAAAAGATCAAGTAGCTTGTTATAATGGAAGAATGATAGTGCCGGATGTGGACAACTTAAGGAAGTTAGCCCTGGAAGAAGCCCATTCTTCCATGTATGCTATGCATCCAGGGAGCACCAAGATGTATCGGAAATTGAAGGATCTGTATTGGTGGCCTGGGATGAAGAAGGACGTTGCAGAGTTTGTTTTGAGGTGTTCTGTGTGTCAGCAAGTTAAAGCTGAACACCAGAAGCCTGCAGGGACAATGCAACCTTTACCCATATCACAGTGGAAGTGGGACCATGTGACCATGGACTTTGTTGTTGGCCTACCCAGGACAAGCAAAGGACATGATTCAATTTGGGTAATTGTTGATAGGTTGACTAAGACAGCACATTTCTTACCTGTCAAAACAACCTATTCTGCGGAAAGGTTATCAGAGTTGTATGTGCAAGAGATAGTGCGGTTGCACGGAGTTCCTGTCACAATAGTTTCGGACAGAGGTCCTCAGTTTACAAGTCGTTTTTGGGAACAGTTACACAAAGCCCTAGGTACCAAGCTGAGGTTTAGTACGGCCTTTCATCCACAGACTGATGGACAGTCGGAAAGAACCATACAAACCTTAGAAGACCTGTTGCGAGCATGTGTTCTCCAGTTTACCGGAAGTTGGGACCTACACCTAAGCTTGATAGAGTTTGCCTATAACAATAGCTATCAGCATAGTATTGATATGGCACCTTATGAAGCCTTATATGGTAGACGTTGTAGATCACCCTTGTGTTGGTTTGAGACTGGTGAGCACCAGTTGTTAGGTCCTGACTTGGTACAGCAAACCACGGAAAAGATTAAAGTAATACAACATAAGATTAAGACTGCTCAAGATAGGCAGAAATCTTATGCTGACAAACGTCGTAGACCTTTAGAGTTCCAGATTGGAGACAAAGTGTATCTTAAGGTCTCACCTTGGAAAGGGGTCCTTCGTTTTGGAAGGAAGGGGAAGTTAGCTCCTAGATATATGGGGCCTTATCCAATCATTGAACGGATTGGAAAGGTAGCATATAAACTAGAGCTGCCCCCAGAGTTACAAAGGTTACATCCTGTGTTTCACATTTCTATGTTGAAGAAATGTCACCCAGACACCGAGTCAGTTCTACAACCTATGGAAGTAGAATTGAATGATGACATATCCTATGAAGAGGGACCAGTGTCAATCCTTGATAAACGAATTAAAAAGTTAAAGAAGAAAGATATAAGTCTTGTGAAAGTCCTCTGGAATCATCGTGGTATTGAAGAAGCCACTTGGGAGTTAGAGGATGAGATGAGAAGGAAGTATCCTACCCTTTTCTCGTAATATGTTTTATCGATTTCGGGGACGAAATCCTTGTAAGGGGTGGATAATTTGTAACATCCCTGACCTGGGTTATGAGTTAACCCTAGGTGTTTTGCCTAAATATGTAGTTAAATCCTTGTGATTAACTCTGAGCATGTAATTAAGCTTCTCAGAAACGTATATTTCAGTATTTGCTCCTTTTTATTTAAAGTTGTAGCATTGTTTTGATATACAGGGACCTATGTGCAATTTACCCAGTTGAAAGGGTTAACTTGCAATTTGCACATGATGAGATGTTCCTCTGATGTTGAGACATCATGAGAATCTCTTTGGCAAAGTTTGAGGGATTTCCCAAGCTAGAGCACCAAGGTGCAGCTGTGGAAGCAATCCCAGGGCTTGAAACCCTAATTTGGGGTAAAATGCAATTTACCCAAATGATGGGATGCAATTTGTAAAGAATGTCATCTAAAGTATCTTTTTAGACTTTTGCCATTATTTAGAGAAGAAATGATGAGGAATTCACCTCAATTGAGTTATCAAGTTAAGAAATAGGCTCTGTGATTGAATAATCAGGGTATATGTGCAATAACCCTTTAAGTATGAACTTTATTATTAGATTGTTCTTCCTTGCCTTCTTTTCTATAACTTAAGATAAGGTTTGTCCTTAGAATAAAGAGGAAGGGACGAGCAAGTAATAAAAGAAGGACTTAGTTGGAATTAAGGGAAACTTATGAACTAATGTTGAAAATCCTATCCCATGTATATAAGCCATCCTTCCTTTAGTTGCAAGGGAACTTAACCTTCGTTCCCTTTACTGTTTCATTTCACCAAAGACGACCAAGGACTGCCTTGGAGCTAAGGAGGACGAACAAGGGGTGCAAGGTAGGTTTAAACCCCTCTTCTTGCCTAATTCCATGGTTAGAATTCGAATTCAAGGTCATCTTCATGGCTAATTCTCGAAACCCTATCTTTCTAGCCGTCTCTTTTCATCCTTCCTTGGAGTTTTCACCTTGGCCAACCTGTGGGAACTCAAGGACGCCATTAGAGCTTGGAGCTTGAAAGCTTGGAGCTCAAGAAGCAAGCTTTAGGCGGGTTTTATAACTCTAAACCTATGCTTTACTATGTGCATCTTTATATGCGAGTTAATGATAGCTCCTAGTATTTCCCTACTTTTCCCTGCTATTTTGCAAGCAAACCCGTGGGATATCTGTACTGTTCTTGAGCTAGAAGATGAAGGCGTGATTTCCAAGAAAAACCCACCGTTTTTCTTTTCCCTAAACGGTCCTAACAGTTTGCTCTCACGACCTCAAGACCGTGAGGGAGCCTCGCGGTCTCGAGACCGTGAGAGGGCTCGCGGTCTCAAGACCGATTGGCCCTGTTGACCGAGCGTGGACCATATAAGAAACCTGTTCCTAATTATATAGGCTAAATACCCTCAAAATTTGGGAGACTAACTCCAAAGGAATCGGGAGATATGACCTTTTTAGGTCACGACTTTAAATGAATTAATTGCTGATTTTCAAACGGTCTGAAATTGCCTTTTTGGGCAAAAGGTCTCAAGACCGTGAAAGGTCGTTGACTAAGCATTGACCCCATGAGATTACTGTTCAAAATTATGTTAATTAACAACTCACCAAGTTTGATGGTCTAATTCCAAACGGGCTAAGAGTTGAAGGGTGAATACTAGGGCTAACCCTAGATAAAATCAGTACTGAAATTATGGTGACATAATTAGGGTTTTTAGGGTTGATTGACCTAAACGGTCTCAAGACCATGTGGGGTCCACCCACATGACCTCAAGACCGTGAGGACAATCACCCAAGACCATTTGAAGGTCTAGGGTTGAGTAATTTGACCAATTGAACACCCAATTGCAAATAAGTTATCAAGTTAATCAAAATTCGGATTCTGTGACCAATCATGGTTCAACCTCTATCAAATCACCTTAGATTTTGATGAAATCTTGGGCAAACGGTCTCAAGACCATGTGGGGTCCACCCACATGACCTCAAGACCGTTTGGGCCAAGTTTGGGCCCAATTGGAGCTCAATTGAAGGGTTCAACCTTGTGTTGATACACATTGTTGAGCGTTGATGGGTGAACATTGATAGACCTTAATTGAATCGATTTCAATCCTAATTGGTCAACAATTGAGGGTCAATTGAATGACCATTTGGTTAAGCATAACCTTAATTAACTCAATCCATAGGTGGTCAAAGTTATTGGACCTTTTGAAGGCTTCAACATCAGTGACATCATCGTTTGATTTGTTGAACCTTTGTTGAAGGACCTTGTGGTTGAGACCGTGAGGTGGCTCACGACCTCAGGACCGTGAGGTGGCTCACGACCTCAGGACCGTGAGGTGGCTCACGACCTCAGGACCGTGAGGTGGCTCACGACCTCAGGACCGTGAGGTGGCTCACGACCTCAAGACCGTGAGGTGGCTCACGACCTCAAGACCGTGAGGTAGCTCACGACCTCAAGACCGTGAGGTGGCTCACGACCTCAAGACCGTGAGGTAGCTCACGACCTCAAGACCATGAGGTGGCTCACGACCTCAAGACCGTGAGGTGGCTCACGACCTCAAGACCGTGAGGTGGCTCACGACCTCATGATCGTGAGGGGGCTCACGATCTCAAGCCCATGAGGAGGCTCACGGTCTTGGAACTAGAAAGGGGCTCATGGACTTGAAGGGTCAAAGTGAGCAATCGGTCAACACTTTCAACCGAATTCAATCATGTGATGGTTCAATGTTGCTCAAATCAAACACTAATGATAATCTAAGATAGTAAGGAGTTATTTGATTAAGGTTTTTGACTATGATGATGATGATCAATGGGGTGAATTACCAAGATACCCCTGAAGGGTCAATTGAGTTATACCTTGCTCAATTCAAACCCTAATTACATGAGAATGATGTTTTTAGTCATAATGACTCTATATAACCTGATCTAGTCTAATGTTATCATCAACCATTAGTATGATGAAAGAGAAAGTGCTCTAGAGAGAGAGAAAGTACCCTAGAGAGAGAAAGTAACTCTAATCACTTAATGGTGATGCTTTTGGCTATGTTAGCCTATGATGACTCAACCCAACCTGTTTTAGAGTGATGTTGACATCACCTAACCTTACGATGAGAGAGAAAGTACTTCTAGAGAGAGAAAGTACCTCTAGAGAGAGAAAGTATCTCTTTTAAATGGAAACTCAATTGAAACATCCCCAATACACAGAAATGAGTATAATTAGGGTATGATCCACCTGTGTGAGATCATAGAAACCCTAATTATGATAAATGATGAACCTTTAACTAATCCAGGAGCATCAATGAAGGTGTTACTCAAACATGATGATGTTATGAGTTTAATTCACCTTGATGTGAATAGTAAACCCTAATTCAAGGGTGATGACATGTAATGTGAATAGTAAACCCTAATTCAAGGGTGATGACATGTAATGTGAATAGTAAACCCTAATTCAAGGGTAATGGCATGCTTTTGAGCAATAAACTCTATTTGAGTAGAATTAAAGATTTAACTCTTATGACAAGAGTAGGAAGTACATTCCTTATTATTGTATTTCCTTTATCAGATGTATTAACCATGCAGGTTTTGATATGAAGGTAATCATATCCAGGTATGGATGTTGATGTTATATTCATTGAAGGCATGTTGTTAGCCTTATGAATAAGTAATGTAATCTGATGCCTTGCCAGTGGCATCCTATACTGATAATGGGCTGTGAGAGCCATGAATACCATCAAGGTCATGCTTTAGAGATGACTTGTGATGAGGATAATGAGAAATGATGATTGATATGAGTTAGGCCTGTTACATTTAGTATTCTTCTTTTATAGCTGCTATGCTACTGTTATTGTTTGAAGAACAATGTATGCTGTTAAAGAATACTGAATGTACCTAACTAATCAAGTATAATGTAGAGCCCTGATCATAGATCCATCATTGTCAGAAATTAAGTGATGGTGAAACAGGTTTTCCTTAGGGAACTCCTGGAGCACATACTTTTGAGTATGTGGGGTACATGGATGTGTAGAACCTTACATCCTAGTGTAGGGAAGTGATGTAGATGTGGAATCCATCCATCCTTCACTATAGTTCCATACCGTATCAGTGGCAGGTAAACATGAAACCTCCTGATGACGAAGAAAGCACAGATATCTGTATCAGTGGTAGGTAAATATGAAACCTCCTGATGACGAAGAGAGTACAGAACGCCACTGTGACTCTAGAATAGCGAAGGACCAGTTTACCCTGGTGAGCTATAATAGTAGAGGCATGAGATGTCCTACAAGTGATCCTCTTACTGACTGAGGAAGGTGAAGGTCATGAGAATCCGGCTCTCTTAATGACCTATGTATGATACTGATGCGGCTTCTCAGCGATCAGTTGGAGTATGAGTGGTAAGCCTCATCTCCACAGGGCATAATGTTGTTTGTAAAACATAATCAACCATGTAGTATAACTTGTTAGAGATGACTCCAAGTTAGTTGATTGATGTTACATTGCAATAATGTTGATATTCTCCATATCTCCTAATTTGTAGAGATCTTGTTATATCTGCAACTGTTATAGAATGCTTTGAAGGCTTTACTGTTTAAAATAATCTTTGATGTTATAATAAAGCTTCTGGCGAAGAGTTATAACTCTCGCTGGGACAATTATGTATAATTGTCTCACCCCGTAGACTTCAACTTTTTAGGTGGACGTCGGAGACGAAGGAACCAGCCTACAAGTGATCAGTCTCAGCAGCAGCACCAGGGGCAGCAGTAATCTCAGGTGGAGATTTGTCCTGCCATGTGGTGTAGTTAGAGTCAGTCCTATGTGTCCTCTGTACTCTCAGGTCTTGGAGTCTTGTGTTATGTGATCTTGAGATTTTGTATCTTGATGTATATAATTACTCAAGAAGTAATCATCCTGAGATGTAAACAGTTACCTCTCTTTATGAAAGGAGTTTTTATGGATACAAGTTCTTATCTCGAAAAGTTTTAATTCCCGTGATTTTTGTCTTCCGCTGATTATCGATTCGCTTCCGCTAAGTTTTAATCGTGTTTATGTCATGGTTTGGAGATTAGAGCCCACAATTAGTGGTATCAGAGCTCCAGGTTCAGTTGAGTCTACAGAGGCATAGGACTTAGGATGTCGAGTCTACCTTTAGTACTCCTTCCTTATCTAATAGAATCTTCTGCTCCTCAGGAGAAGTAGATACATAAGAATGTCAGAACATCGTGATGAGCACGTGGCAGAGAGTAGTGCTAGTGCACCTCGAGGCGGTGCAAGAGTTCCGAGAATAGAACAACCTGCACCTGAGTCGCCAAGAGAGCCACCCCAGTTCGACCCAGCTGACATGAGTGATCCAGCTGTACAGACGATGTTCGGGCAGTTCATGACTGCCATGACACATATAACCGATAGGATGCCCATTCCTGCACCTAGGGCACCTGTTCAGCCTGAAGTACAAGGTATTGGTAAGACATTCGAACGACTTCGTCGTGTCGGAGCTACCGAGTACTTCGGAACTGCCGACCCAGCAGATGCTGACTTATGGTTGACAGAGTTGGAGAAGGCTTTCAGGATTCTTATGATTCCGGAAGCTGAGAAGGTTAGACATGCTGTCTATCTTCTCAAAGGCAGTGCTGGTCACTGGTGGAACATGGAAGAGCAGAAGAGACCTGGAGTAGAGTTCTCATGGGAAGAGTTTCGTCGGGAATTTATCAATAGATATTTTCCAAAGACCTTCCTAGATGAGAAGATTTCTCAGTTTGAGAAACTAAGGCAGGGTATGATGAACATTAGCGAGTACGAAGCTAAGTTCATGGAGCTGTTGCGGTTTTGTCCGCATATGGCTGCTACAGATGAGGAAAGAATCAGAAGATTTGAAAAGGGTTTGAATTCCGATATGTCAACCCCTGTGTCTGCCTTAGAAAACAGAGAGAGATTCTCTACCTTCGTTGAGTCAGTCCGAAGGATAGAGAGATCTGTTGTTGAGAAAAGACAAACCCATAAAAGATATCCCCAGTTCCAGGGTTCTTCATCTAGGGATTCCGAGAAACCTAGATTCTCTGCACCTAACCCTCCACCACCCAGATCAAGTTTTCAAACTCAATGGACACCAAGTAGAGGTAGAGGACGGAGTCAACCGCTTCAAGGGACGCACAGTTCTGCATCAGTGTCAGTCACTGGACCACCCAGACCACAACAACAGGAGAAGAGTTGCTACAACTGTGGTAAGGTGGGACACTTGATGAAGGATTGCCGTTCTAGGCCTGTCGGTGTGACACAACAACCTCCGAGACAGAATCAACAGGGATCTCAGAATAGACAACATCAAGGAGCAGCTCGAGGACGTGGACAAGCGTCTCAAGCTGGATCATCAGCACCACCTCAACACCAGGCAACCGCGAGGTTCTATGCTATGAACCCACCTGAGGCAGTGGTCAATCCACGGGTAGTGGCAGGTCAGATGAAACTTTTATATTCTGATATGTCTATATCATGTAATGTATCTGTTCTGATTGATCCGGGTGCTACGCACTCTTTCATCACTCGTGAAGTGATTCGTAACTGCAATGTGACTGTTAGTCATAGAGCAGATAGTTTATTGTTAGAGACTCCATTGAGTGGGTCTGCCGTTTTGCAGGAGGTATGTTCTCCCTGCATCCTTTTCTTTTCTGACCATCGCATTCAAGTGGACCTTATACCACTTGATATGCAGGGGTTTGATATAATCCTTGGGATGGATACCTTAGAAAGGTATAGAGTTGTCTTGGATTGTGAGTCCAAGTTGGCTGTGTTTGCTGATGAAAGCAACACATGGATCTTTCAAGGTGAAAGAAAGATTCTGCCCACCTGTCTTGTGTCAGCTATGGTTGCTGATAAGCTGTTGAGGCAAGGATGTTATGCATTCTTAGCCCATGTGGTAGATGTTACCAAGGAAAGTTCCAATCCTGCTGAAGTTCCCATAGTCAGGGAATTCGAGGATGTGTTTCCTGAAGAACTTCCTGGTATACCACCACCTCGGGAAATTGATTTTGAAATCAATCTAATTCCAGATACGAAACCCATAGCTCAAACTCCGTATAGAATGGCTCCTGCCGAGATGGCAGAACTCAAGAAACAGCTTCAAGAGCTACTTGAGAGAGGTTTTATCCGACCAAGCACTTCACCTTGGGGTGCTCCGGTCTTGTTTGTTAAAAAGAAAGATGGGTCAATGCGGTTGTGCATCGACTATAGACAACTCAATAAAGTGACAATAAAGAATAAGTATCCTCTGCCGAGGATTGATGATCTCTTTGACCAGTTGCGTGGTGCAACAGTCTTTTCAAAGATAGACTTGAGGTCTGGATATCACCAACTTCGTATTAAGGATAGTGACATATCCAAGTCTGCCTTTAGGACAAGATATGGTCACTATGAGTTCACGGTTATGTCGTTTGGACTAACCAATGCACCAGCTACATTCATGGAACTCATGAATAGAGTTTTTCGACCTTTCCTTGATCAGTGTGTTGTCGTCTTCATAGATGACATACTGATTTATAGTAAAGATGCTCAGCAGCATGAGCAGCATCTTCGCCAAGCTCTGACCTTGCTAAGAGAACATAAGCTGTACGCTAAGTTTAGCAAGTGTGAGTTCTGGCTGCCGGAAGTATCTTTTCTTGGACATGTAATATCCGCCTCGGGAATTCGTGTTGACCCTACAAAGGTAGAATCTGTTCTACAATGGGAACAACCGAAAACACCGACGGAGATTCGAAGTTTCTTGGGGTTAGCTGGCTATTATCGAAGGTTCATTAAGAACTTTAGTTCTATAGCTTTACCTTTGACCAAGTTAACCCGGAAAGATGTTCCTTTTTCTTGGAGTGATAAGTGTCAACAATCTTTCCAGCTGCTGAAGGAGAGGTTGACAAGTGCACCTGTGCTAGTGCTACCTGAGCAAGGAAAAGGGTATATAGTTTTCTGTGATGCTTCCAAAAATGGACTAGGATGTGTGTTGATGCAGGATAAACAAGTGATTTCTTTTGCTTCCCGACAGCTTAAGAAACACGAGGAGAATTATCCAACACACGATCTGGAGTTAGCAGCTGTGGTTCATGCTTTGAAGATCTGGAGACATTATCTCTACGGAGAGACATTCCAGATTTTCACAGACCACAAAAACCTTAAGTATATCTTCTCTCAGCATGAGCTCAACATGAGGCAACGTCGCTGGATGGAGTTAATCAAGGACTACGACTGTACAATTGATTACCATCCAGGTAAGGCCAATGTTGTTGCAGATGCCTTGAGTAGGAAATCAGCAACATCAACCATGAATAGAGCACAACTAAACTCTTTAGTATGCTCTAGAAGAGATATGCTTATCTCTTTAAGGCAAGACAATGTACAGTTGAAGGTGTCATTGCTAGCCGGTTTGTTAGCTGAGATGCATATTAAACCTACCCTAAGAGAGCAGATTAAAGAAGCACAGCTAGATGATGCTGCAGTTCAACATATAAGATCTAAGTATGGAAATGAGAAACAAGATGGGTTTCATGACTCAAAAGATCAAGTAGCTTGTTATAATGGAAGAATGATAGTGCCGGATGTGGACAACTTAAGGAAGTTAGCCCTGGAAGAAGCCCATTCTTCCATGTATGCTATGCATCCAGGGAGCACCAAGATGTATCGGAAATTGAAGGATCTGTATTGGTGGCCTGGGATGAAGAAGGACGTTGCAGAGTTTGTTTTGAGGTGTTCTGTGTGTCAGCAAGTTAAAGCTGAACACCAGAAGCCTGCAGGGACAATGCAACCTTTACCCATATCACAGTGGAAGTGGGACCATGTGACCATGGACTTTGTTGTTGGCCTACCCAGGACAAGCAAAGGACATGATTCAATTTGGGTAATTGTTGATAGGTTGACTAAGACAGCACATTTCTTACCTGTCAAAACAACCTATTCTGCGGAAAGGTTATCAGAGTTGTATGTGCAAGAGATAGTGCGGTTGCACGGAGTTCCTGTCACAATAGTTTCGGACAGAGGTCCTCAGTTTACAAGTCGTTTTTGGGAACAGTTACACAAAGCCCTAGGTACCAAGCTGAGGTTTAGTACGGCCTTTCATCCACAGACTGATGGACAGTCGGAAAGAACCATACAAACCTTAGAAGACCTGTTGCGAGCATGTGTTCTCCAGTTTACCGGAAGTTGGGACCTACACCTAAGCTTGATAGAGTTTGCCTATAACAATAGCTATCAGCATAGTATTGATATGGCACCTTATGAAGCCTTATATGGTAGACGTTGTAGATCACCCTTGTGTTGGTTTGAGACTGGTGAGCACCAGTTGTTAGGTCCTGACTTGGTACAGCAAACCACGGAAAAGATTAAAGTAATACAACATAAGATTAAGACTGCTCAAGATAGGCAGAAATCTTATGCTGACAAACGTCGTAGACCTTTAGAGTTCCAGATTGGAGACAAAGTGTATCTTAAGGTCTCACCTTGGAAAGGGGTCCTTCGTTTTGGAAGGAAGGGGAAGTTAGCTCCTAGATATATGGGGCCTTATCCAATCATTGAACGGATTGGAAAGGTAGCATATAAACTAGAGCTGCCCCCAGAGTTACAAAGGTTACATCCTGTGTTTCACATTTCTATGTTGAAGAAATGTCACCCAGACACCGAGTCAGTTCTACAACCTATGGAAGTAGAATTGAATGATGACATATCCTATGAAGAGGGACCAGTGTCAATCCTTGATAAACGAATTAAAAAGTTAAAGAAGAAAGATATAAGTCTTGTGAAAGTCCTCTGGAATCATCGTGGTATTGAAGAAGCCACTTGGGAGTTAGAGGATGAGATGAGAAGGAAGTATCCTACCCTTTTCTCGTAATATGTTTTATCGATTTCGGGGACGAAATCCTTGTAAGGGGTGGATAATTTGTAACATCCCTGACCTGGGTTATGAGTTAACCCTAGGTGTTTTGCCTAAATATGTAGTTAAATCCTTGTGATTAACTCTGAGCATGTAATTAAGCTTCTCAGAAACGTATATTTCAGTATTTGCTCCTTTTTATTTAAAGTTGTAGCATTGTTTTGATATACAGGGACCTATGTGCAATTTACCCAGTTGAAAGGGTTAACTTGCAATTTGCACATGATGAGATGTTCCTCTGATGTTGAGACATCATGAGAATCTCTTTGGCAAAGTTTGAGGGATTTCCCAAGCTAGAGCACCAAGGTGCAGCTGTGGAAGCAATCCCAGGGCTTGAAACCCTAATTTGGGGTAAAATGCAATTTACCCAAATGATGGGATGCAATTTGTAAAGAATGTCATCTAAAGTATCTTTTTAGACTTTTTCCATTATTTAGAGAAGAAATGATGAGGAATTCACCTCAATTGAGTTATCAAGTTAAGAAATAGGCTCTGTGATTGAATAATCAGGGTATATGTGCAATAACCCTTTAAGTATGAACTTTATTATTAGATTGTTCTTCCTTGCCTTCTTTTCTATAACTTAAGATAAGGTTTGTCCTTAGAATAAAGAGGAAGGGACGAGCAAGTAATAAAAGAAGGACTTAGTTGGAATTAAGGGAAACTTATGAACTAATGTTGAAAATCCTATCCCATGTATATAAGCCATCCTTCCTTTAGTTGCAAGGGAACTTAACCTTCGTTCCCTTTACTGTTTCATTTCACCAAAGACGACCAAGGACTGCCTTGGAGCTAAGGAGGACGAACAAGGGGTGCAAGGTAGGTTTAAACCCCTCTTCTTGCCTAATTCCATGGTTAGAATTCGAATTCAAGGTCATCTTCATGGCTAATTCTCGAAACCCTATCTTTCTAGCCGTCTCTTTTCATCCTTCCTTGGAGTTTTCACCTTGGCCAACCTGTGGGAACTCAAGGACGCCATTAGAGCTTGGAGCTTGAAAGCTTGGAGCTCAAGAAGCAAGCTTTAGGCGGGTTTTATAACTCTAAACCTATGCTTTACTATGTGCATCTTTATATGCGAGTTAATGATAGCTCCTAGTATTTCCCTACTTTTCCCTGCTATTTTGCAAGCAAACCCGTGGGATATCTGTACTGTTCTTGAGCTAGAAGATGAAGGCGTGATTTCCAAGAAAAACCCACCGTTTTTCTTTTCCCTAAACGGTCCTAACAGTTTGCTCTCACGACCTCAAGACCGTGAGGGAGCCTCGCGGTCTCGAGACCGTGAGAGGGCTCGCGGTCTCAAGACCGATTGGCCCTGTTGACCGAGCGTGGACCATATAAGAAACCTGTTCCTAATTATATAGGCTAAATACCCTCAAAATTTGGGAGACTAACTCCAAAGGAATCGGGAGATATAACCTTTTTAGGTCACGACTTTAAATGAATTAATTGCTGATTTTCAAACGGTCTGAAATTGCCTTTTTGGGCAAAAGGTCTCAAGACCGTGAAAGGTCGTTGACTAAGCATTGACCCCATGAGATTACTGTTCAAAATTATGTTAATTAACAACTCACCAAGTTTGATGGTCTAATTCCAAACGGGCTAAGAGTTGAAGGGTGAATACTAGGGCTAACCCTAGATAAAATCAGTACTGAAATTATGGTGACATAATTAGGGTTTTTAGGGTTGATTGACCTAAACGGTCTCAAGACCATGTGGGGTCCACCCACATGACCTCAAGACCGTGAGGACAATCACCCAAGACCATTTGAAGGTCTAGGGTTGAGTAATTTGACCAATTGAACACCCAATTGCAAATAAGTTATCAAGTTAATCAAAATTCGGATTCTGTGACCAATCATGGTTCAACCTCTATCAAATCACCTTCGATTTTGATGAAATCTTGGGCAAACGGTCTCAAGACCATGTGGGGTCCACCCACATGACCTCAAGACCGTTTGGGCCAAGTTTGGGCCCAATTGGAGCTCAATTGAAGGGTTCAACCTTGTGTTGATACACATTGTTGAGCGTTGATGGGTGAACATTGATAGACCTTAATTGAATCGATTTCAATCCTAATTGGTCAACAATTGAGGGTCAATTGAATGACCATTTGGTTAAGCATAACCTTAATTAACTCAATCCATAGGTGGTCAAAGTTATTGGACCTTTTGAAGGCTTCAACATCAGTGACATCATCGTTTGATTTGTTGAACCTTTGTTGAAGGACCTTGTGGTTGAGACCGTGAGGTGGCTCACGACCTCAGGACCGTGAGGTGGCTCACGACCTCAGGACCGTGAGGTGGCTCACGACCTCAGGACCGTGAGGTGGCTCACGACCTCAGGACCGTGAGGTGGCTCACGACCTCAAGACCGTGAGGTGGCTCACGACCTCAAGACCGTGAGGTAGCTCACGACCTCAAGACCGTGAGGTGGCTCACGACCTCAAGACCGTGAGGTAGCTCACGACCTCAAGACCATGAGGTGGCTCACGACCTCAAGACCGTGAGGTGGCTCACGACCTCAAGACCGTGAGGTGGCTCACGACCTCATGATCGTGAGGGGGCTCACGATCTCAAGCCCATGAGGAGGCTCACGGTCTTGGAACTAGAAAGGGGCTCATGGACTTGAAGGGTCAAAGTGAGCAATCGGTCAACACTTTCAACCGAATTCAATCATGTGATGGTTCAATGTTGCTCAAATCAAACACTAATGATAATCTAAGATAGTAAGGAGTTATTTGATTAAGGTTTTTGACTATGATGATGATGATCAATGGGGTGAATTACCAAGATACCCCTGAAGGGTCAATTGAGTTATACCTTGCTCAATTCAAACCCTAATTACATGAGAATGATGTTTTTAGTCATAATGACTCTATATAACCTGATCTAGTCTAATGTTATCATCAACCATTAGTATGATGAAAGAGAAAGTGCTCTAGAGAGAGAGAAAGTACCCTAGAGAGAGAAAGTAACTCTAATCACTTAATGGTGATGCTTTTGGCTATGTTAGCCTATGATGACTCAACCCAACCTGTTTTAGAGTGATGTTGACATCACCTAACCTTACGATGAGAGAGAAAGTACTTCTAGAGAGAGAAAGTACCTCTAGAGAGAGAAAGTATCTCTTTTAAATGGAAACTCAATTGAAACATCCCCAATACACAGAAATGAGTATAATTAGGGTATGATCCACCTGTGTGAGATCATAGAAACCCTAATTATGATAAATGATGAACCTTTAACTAATCCAGGAGCATCAATGAAGGTGTTACTCAAACATGATGATGTTATGAGTTTAATTCACCTTGATGTGAATAGTAAACCCTAATTCAAGGGTGATGACATGTAATGTGAATAGTAAACCCTAATTCAAGGGTGATGACATGTAATGTGAATAGTAAACCCTAATTCAAGGGTAATGGCATGCTTTTGAGCAATAAACTCTATTTGAGTAGAATTAAAGATTTAACTCTTATGACAAGAGTAGGAAGTACATTCCTTATTATTGTATTTCCTTTATCAGATGTATTAACCATGCAGGTTTTGATATGAAGGTAATCATATCCAGGTATGGATGTTGATGTTATATTCATTGAAGGCATGTTGTTAGCCTTATGAATAAGTAATGTAATCTGATGCCTTGCCAGTGGCATCCTATACTGATAATGGGCTGTGAGAGCCATGAATACCATCAAGGTCATGCTTTAGAGATGACTTGTGATGAGGATAATGAGAAATGATGATTGATATGAGTTAGGCCTGTTACATTTAGTATTCTTCTTTTATAGCTGCTATGCTACTGTTATTGTTTGAAGAACAATGTATGCTGTTAAAGAATACTGAATGTACCTAACTAATCAAGTATAATGTAGAGCCCTGATCATAGATCCATCATTGTCAGAAATTAAGTGATGGTGAAACAGGTTTTCCTTAGGGAACTCCTGGAGCACATACTTTTGAGTATGTGGGGTACATGGATGTGTAGAACCTTACATCCTAGTGTAGGGAAGTGATGTAGATGTGGAATCCATCCATCCTTCACTATAGTTCCATACCGTATCAGTGGCAGGTAAACATGAAACCTCCTGATGACGAAGAAAGCACAGATATCTGTATCAGTGGTAGGTAAATATGAAACCTCCTGATGACGAAGAGAGTACAGAACGCCACTGTGACTCTAGAATAGCGAAGGACCAGTTTACCCTGGTGAGCTATAATAGTAGAGGCATGAGATGTCCTACAAGTGATCCTCTTACTGACTGAGGAAGGTGAAGGTCATGAGAATCCGGCTCTCTTAATGACCTATGTATGATACTGATGCGGCTTCTCAGCGATCAGTTGGAGTATGAGTGGTAAGCCTCATCTCCACAGGGCATAATGTTGTTTGTAAAACATAATCAACCATGTAGTATAACTTGTTAGAGATGACTCCAAGTTAGTTGATTGATGTTACATTGCAATAATGTTGATATTCTCCATATCTCCTAATTTGTAGAGATCTTGTTATATCTGCAACTGTTATAGAATGCTTTGAAGGCTTTACTGTTTAAAATAATCTTTGATGTTATAATAAAGCTTCTGGCGAAGAGTTATAACTCTCGCTGGGACAATTATGTATAATTGTCTCACCCCGTAGACTTCAACTTTTTAGGTGGACGTCGGAGACGAAGGAACCAGCCTACAAGTGATCAGTCTCAGCAGCAGCACCAGGGGCAGCAGTAATCTCAGGTGGAGATTTGTCCTGCCATGTGGTGTAGTTAGAGTCAGTCCTATGTGTCCTCTGTACTCTCAGGTCTTGGAGTCTTGTGTTATGTGATCTTGAGATTTTGTATCTTGATGTATATAATTACTCAAGAAGTAATCATCCTGAGATGTAAACAGTTACCTCTCTTTATGAAAGGAGTTTTTATGGATACAAGTTCTTATCTCGAAAAGTTTTAATTTCCCGTGATTTTTGTCTTCCGCTGATTATCGATTCGCTTCCGCTAAGTTTTAATCGTGTTTATGTCATGGTTTGGAGATCAGAGCCCACAATAGTCATGGTGAAGAAGATAATAACAACCTGGTTTAGTAGTTGTCTTCTACCCAATGAACATGATGATCCCATTAGAGAAGGAGAAGGGCACCAGTGACAAACTCTGGTGGAGATGTGTCTCGTCTTAGATTCTCCACTCCTTGTACTACAACTTAGTAGGGAAGGAATGGTATATGGATGGGTTAATGGAGGTGCCGATGGAGGTATGACCATGTTCATGGATAGAAGATAGACTTGAGCAAGCAGAGGTGGGGAAAGAACACCACAGAGGTGTCAACGGTAATGGTCAATGTGATCATCTTCCTCAAGCTAGGAACTTAGTGGTATCCTATTGGCATGTTGGAGCAGAAGTGATCCCCTTTGGTGGAGGAGGGGATCAACTATTTATAGTATGTAGAGTACAGAGCACTAGGTGGCTCGTCGGGCAATGAGGTGCAGGTGTATCATCGGTCAATGAGAGGTATGAGTGTTCATCGATCAATGAAGTAGATGCATTGATGGGTAATGTTGTTGTGGTGTCCTTGGGTGATCATCTCTTTTTGGTCAATGGGAGTGTCATCAAACTCAATTGACTTGTCGTTTCATAGGTCAATCAGAATATCATCGGGCATTGGTTGTAGGAATCTTGTTGAGGCTTGGATATCAATTGTCTATTGATAAGCGGGGGTTCTAGTCCTATCAGGCATTGGCTCTGGGATTCCATCGATTGATGAGCCTATTGCGAAGTCATAGATTGACAAGCATTCTGAGTGCAAGAAAACTAGTATGTGTTGTTAAGTAAGGTGTTGAGTCTTTGTCAGGTAGAATCCCCATCAATCAATGGGTCTAAGGTTCATCAGACTGGGAGTTTATGTTGGTCAATGGATTTATTGCTAGCCATCGCAAACACTCAATGGGCCTCAGTCATCGGTCAACAGGCCATTTGTTAATGATTCCACCAATCAATGACTCAGTTGCATAGGAACAAACCCATATTGAGGGGCTATTGGCTGGCAATCGGGAGACGACATGGATGAAGGCTTAGTTTAAAAAGGGCATGGCTCAATGAAGGGACTGATTCTAGAACATTAGGTCTGGATTGTCAAATGTTTCTTGGGCCTGGCATATGGTTAGGGGGACCACTATGGTCTAAGCTAGTGGACATGATGTGAAGCTTAATGCTTCCATGGAAATTGATAGATTCAATTAAAATTCTACATATTCACATAAAGCTAATGAAAACTATATAAAGGAAAATTCAAAGGAAAATTGATGGATATAAGTGCAAAATTGAACTAAAGATGAGGCTGAAATTAAGATGAGTATGCATGTATCAAAATATCCAAACTTAAATGTTGCTCATCCTTGAGTAATCTATATTTGAAACATTCTCCAATGAATACAACCTTTGTGATTGCCTCATCTTTACATTATATTGGTTTCTTTACTACCAAATATGACAAATTGTCTCAACTTCCTGAGATCATTGAATACATCTTACAATATCTTCATTCTCGATCTCATTTCTAAAAGACACTTACTCCCCACTATTTCAACCATCGGTATGTCTAAGAGATTCATTACAGCTTAAATGGACCCCCAAAACAATAGAACATCTGACCCAACACTGCTATTTCGTAAGAGACTAGCAAAATTGAGACATTTATTATGTCTATAGGTTTACAAGGAAGGGAAGGTTGTACGGAAGAAAGTACCAAATCTCTCCTCCATTCGACATGAGATTTTATTTTATGTCTGCAATTACATTGATTACATTTTTTATGTGAATATCTCCCCTATTCAATTTGAGATTACATTTTTATTCTATGTGCACATTGGCATCTTTTCTTTTGCTTTTGGTGGTACGCCTCTATTACATAGAGAGGGGTGTGGAAGAAGTAGATTGAGAGAGGAGGTGTGCCACCCGAAACCTAGTATTTGGAACTACATTATTTTTTATGGATGGAGGGTGTGAAGATGGTAGAAAAAGTGTAGAAGAGATTTTAGATCATGATGCAACTTGATTTAAAATTTAGTGCACCAGGTTGTTCTTGTTATCGCACTATGCATGAATAATTACTTGATGGGGATCGAGTGGTGATTCCATGGAATTGTTCCACTAGTCAATAGGAAGCATGGTGTGTTTTATCCCTCTCATTTCCCTTAATACTTGTCATCTTTTTCTGGGGAACATGATGTTAGGATACATAAGCTAAACAGAGTGATTTCTAGGCATTGGTTAGTTTTAGAAGTAGTTTCTCTTGTACCTTTTCTTTGACTAAGAGGGGTATAATGATGAAAAATTGAATGGAAAAAGAAACTAGATGACTAGATAATGGCCTTGATTGAAAAGCATCAAAATTTCATCAAGTTTCTATACAATCATTATTTGAAAATTGCAAATTTCATAAAAGTTTGCCCAATATTACAAGAGTGGAATCATAAGTCTGAGACATATAGGTCTGGATGGAAAGTAGAACACATACTACATACTCCACCCCAAGCTTAAACAATTTCTCATCCTGAGCAAACACAAGGTCTAATATGGAGGTGGGTGTTGGTTGGATTATGAGTATATTTTTACCAATTTTTATAAACTATTTTATCCACCTTTTAGGGTTTGTTGTGTCATTATTTCCTAGTTTTAGCTTTGTATTTTCTTAATTGCAATTATTTTCCCTTTTTTATATTTTAATGCATGTTTACATATATTTCGTGTAGAATCAGCCAAAGTTGCGCTGTGATGCCCATATGTACGATTATGCCCTCACAATGCTACGCCTCAAGGAAAGGAAGGCCTAAAAATTTTCCTTTTGATCACCTTCCAACCATCTAGTCAAGTGAGCACTTCTGCCATTTGCCCAACTCAAGTCATTCTTTGCCCAGAGTTCTGTCAACTTTGTTGACTTGGTGCGTGCTCTCAGCATCCATGCCATTCTGGTTCATCCATGCTAGTTTTCCAGAGGACCGAACGAGAGGTCCAAATGGAGCAACCCATGTGAGTTGCGTGTTGGACCAAGTACGGGCCATGCAAGAAGATGCCTTCGACCATAAGCATTCTCTTTGGGGTTTCAGAGGCAAGGAAAACATTTATAAAAGGGTACCCTCATTGTCCATTCAAGGGGGTCTCTGATTGGTTTAGAATCCACATTCTATAACACAAAACCTAGAGGGAAGCAAGGAGGAAGAGGCCTCACCAAGCATCATGACATTCTCCATCATTCCTACCATCTCTTTGTTGTTGTCCCTCACCATGAGCAAGTAGACACTTTGTGTTGGGGCATGGGGACTAGCCCCAATTCCTCGTATTTTATCTTATGATGTATCTAAACTTGATAATATAGTTGCTAAATAAAGTATCATTCTACTCAATGTCTTTCTTTGAAAATTGACGACTTGTTTTGCATATTAGTTATAATCGTGGATATGCAGGTTGATGTGGGCGTGATTAGAACAACTGAATGATCTTATTATCCCCTTGAGTTGTCAACAATGGATAAGGAGGTGTTTGGACTTCGATCTGCTATGTGTCAAGGATAGTCGATCATAAGTAAAGGAGTTTAGTATCATAGGCAAGGAATTTGGGTGTCGAGGATGGTCGGTTCCAAGGGAGTATGTACTAAGGGTCGACCTATATCCCGTGAGGGTGTAGTAGCTAAGTCTCAATTTAGAAATGACTATTGGAGAGATAGATATTTTTAGGATAATTACACAGGCCTGGGTAGAGAAACCCCATGCCCTGGTTCTCTTTATTACCTATTATTTACCTCTTTAATCATTGATTATTTTAATCAATCTTTCAATTATCTGGTGATAAATATTACT
The DNA here is from genome assembly GCA_963693085.1 of Alisma plantago-aquatica. Taxonomy (NCBI): domain Eukaryota; kingdom Viridiplantae; phylum Streptophyta; class Magnoliopsida; order Alismatales; family Alismataceae; genus Alisma; species Alisma plantago-aquatica. The sequence continues at coordinate 38,857,545 of OY856412.1, forward strand.
CTTTTTACTTCAAAATTATATTTAAGTACTTAAAAAGGTTGTCCTTTTGGTTCTCTCCTTAAGTACACTTCAATAAGGGTTCCTTTCATGTGGAGTGGGAAAATAGTGCATTGCTTCTAGTAAACCTAGGATACTTTTCTTAGGGTTTTCTTTGTGCAAAAATTGTAGCCCCATCAAAAATTGTCATCGTTGTCGGGGACAATGGTAGTTAAATATTTTTAGAAGCATAAGTGTAATTAGGGTTTTTCCTTTTTCTTTTTTTATTTTTGTTATCCTTCTTGATAATATTAAAATCCTCTAGAACCAAGCACATCTTTTGCAATCCTTCTTTCTCTTTTCAAGAACATCTAGTCTATGGAAAGAATCTAGGAGTCTTAACTTCAGATTTCCTTTCAATCCTAAAATTGAGAGAACCTTCAAAAAACTACACAAGGAGAGAGCCATGGAAGACGTGAAGGCTATAGAAGCAACAATCTAAGCACGCATCACCATAGCAAATGTGTCTGAGTGAGAACTACTCACTGTGAAAGCTATAAAAAAGGCAGAGGTTGAGTTCAAGACCAAGTAGAAGCAACTCAAGTTGCAGAATGTGCAAAAGAACTTTGGGATTTCTCCATCCTCAAAGGCACCGACTTGACTCATCCAGTTCAATCCCCAAGAAAGATGATCGAGATCAGAGCCCAATGGGTCATCTTTTGCAAAACTCCACCTTTATAGGAAGAATCAAAGACAACTACTGAGAACATATTCTTAACTTCATCGACCTTCGCTCCATGATGAAGCTAGTAGGCACCACTGACGACGCCATGTGATCCAACTCTTCAAGTATTCCATTATAGACAAAGCCATAGCATGGTAAAACACTTTTGGAGGAGATATGATCAATACCTGACTGACCCAGGAGAACAAATTCCTAGAAACATTTTATCCCCCATCATTGACATACTCGATCTGAGGGAAAATTACAAGGTTCAACCAAGTACCCGAGGAATATTTCTATGAAGCATGGGAGTGATTCAATGAACTCCTACACAAGTGTCCACATTACGACATCCCTGAAAATAAAATAATTGAATTCTATTATCAAGCATTTGACAATGAGACAAATAAATTTCTTGACTCCTCCAAAGGAAATTTCATGCGGTAGAGTTTTAACAGTGCCCTCAAGATCATCAACCTTGCAACGGAAAATCAGATCCATTGGACTAGGCCTTTGGGCAAGAGAATTAATAAGGTCACCATAGTAGAAGAATGGTTTGATCTCAAATCTATCTCCAAAGCATGGAAAGCCCTCTCCCTTCAGTATGAAAACCTTGAAAAATCCTTTAGTGTGTTTGAAAGAAACAGCCAGACTCCCCAAGTGCAAATAATCACTTCCTTGTATGAATTATGTTATGTGGTTGACCACAACACCGTTCACTACCAACATCTACATGTTGCATTCCATGAAGATGAGATGGACCAACAGTCTATAGTTACTAAAGCTAAAGATGTGAAGTCAATTCACAACATTCCAGGGCAGGAGTACTATAATCCAAACCAAGCTCATACTCATCCTGGTTTCCAATATAGGAACTCCATGGGAGATGAAGGACCAAATCAATCCTCGACGCAAAATGTTCAAGTGAGAGTGTCAATTAATTACAATGGCCCATGCAACTAGGGAAACTTTACGTTTAATTTCCCAAGCTGAAACTACCAACAACGGAAGCAATTCTATAACCTAAACCAAGCCCCACCACTGTAGATCAAAGTTGCACCAACACAAGACCCAATGAAAATACTTCAAGAAATGATGGTGCCCTACCAAACTCAATTCGCTAATGCCACAGCAAACCAAACGACATTGGAATCTCAGATCACTCGATTGGTCACTGGTCAACAACTTCCAGCGGGCACGATCATTGGCCAGCCAAAAAACAACCCCAATCGCTTAGAGCAGGTGGAGCAACTGAATGTAGTGACAACCAAGTTAGGGAATGTGTATATCACACCTCCTCTTTTCACCCATGCTGACGGAATGAAGAGCAACTCAATTGAAACTCCATGATACTCAGTTATCCACCTAGAGCATCAGGCAATGGAACCTTCCACGATTCCAACATTGTCAAACTCTGACAAGAACACAATAAAAGAAACTTTGTCAGGAAACCCTGAAGATCTTGCACTACCAGCATATATTCCATGCTTACCACACACACAGTGCTACATGTAGACTAAGCTCAGTGATTGACTCAAGAAATTCAAAGAAACTATGAAGAAGGACCAAGGCAACATACCGTTCATAAATTTGTTGACTGAAACATTCGCTTAGTGTTGGCACTATAAGGTAATTTTATCAGGTAAACGTTCGACTTGAGAAACTAAGACATCAAATATATCACTAATCCAAAGGAAAAGTGACCCAGGATCTGTGTGGATGGACTGATTCTTTGGTGATGACACATACCAAAAAGGACTCTCTGACTTAAGCACAAGCATATCCATTATGCCCTACATCTTATATCAGTGCCTAGGGTTCATAAAACTTTGACCCACGATAATGACCATTCAGTTGGCAGATGCATCAATCACCAAACCCCTGGGAATTATTGAAGATGTCCCTGTAAAGTTAGGTCATGACACCTATGTCTCATGTGATTTCGTGGTTATGCACATTAAAGAAGACAATAGGTTCCCACTCATTCTGGGACAACCATTTCTATCCACCCCATGAGCTCTAGTTGACGTTGAAGCTAACAAACTCATTCTACAACCAGGGAAGAAGATTATTGAATACCAAGTTCTTGAATATTTGAAGAGGTTACACAATTCGATGGAAGTTTTTAAGGTGGAAGGTGCATTAGAACTATAGCAATCATGTCCACAAGATGTTGATCAAGATGACTAAGATACACTCACAGACATCCCATGCACATTTTCTGACCATGATCTAGACCCCACAGGTTTTAAGGAAAAGGGTTTGGATACCCTGGCTGTTGGTGCCACTTGAAAAACATTACTATCGTCGAGTCTGTGAAGCTAAACAAGGATGCTTGCTGGGAGGCAACCCTGCTAATTTTCTCTTTTCTATTTTTTCTTTTTGTTTTCTATTTATTTCTATTATTTTTGTCCATTATTTTTTCTCGATAAATTCATTTTGAGAGTAAGAGGGTCAAGAGAAAGGGAGCAGAAGGTAGAGTATCATGCCTTTAATAGCCATATATGGGTAAACTGAAGTGACAGGCAATTCTCATGATGGTATTCTCTCACCTCTCCCTAAACTCCAGGCTGATAGTCACTCAATTGATGGAAAAGAGATCTCATGATCTTGGGAATTGATGAGTGATACAGAGTGTGGGATATGTTTCCAAATGAGATTGATCTTTATACTTTCCATAATTGATTTTATCTCTTTCTCACAAAATAAATTGTCATTATCTTTTTCGAGAAATATTATTCCTTAGAAGTAGTAGCCATTTTTATATCACTCCAGTTATGAATATTTACTGCCGTATTTTGATCACGACTCTCTAAGCGATGAGTGGTGTGAAATCTGTACGCTAGGGATAATGCGATCATGGATTAACCGTTGGTTCCTTTTGAGGGACTTGTAACATCTCCTCAGTGTATCTATATAATGGACGAAGCATAAGGGCTTGGCTACACCAGAACATTCTGACGTTCAAGAAAAGTCGACACTTCCATCTCTCTAATTGACATCACCCATGGTGGCAGCAAACATGAATAGAGGACTCCAACGAGGAGGCGGAGGCCCTCCACCGGCCAATTAGATCCCTTATGATGAACATTTACAATGCTATTATTCCTAGGGTACATACATCCCCTTAGATCTTTCGTTCGAACACTTAACACATCAATGATGGATGCCAGCTCCATAACCAAATCCCCAAATCAATTGGTTGCATGATCAGCTAGCCATTACCCTAGGAGAAGAGCATTGTTTAAGGGCAGGCTGTGGAGAATGGGGCGCGCGGTCTACGGCACCATCTTCGCCACCCAATGAAGATCACGACAACTAGTGGCTACAACTGCACCGAGATGAGGGTGCTCTAAATGTAAGATGAAACCTCACACAGGGTTCTATTGTGTGCTCTTAGCTGAGCAACAACCCTCATCTCCACCTCCCCCACTCTCCATATCAATTTCCCCCCATCTCTAACTTCTTTCTCCCCAAGGACAAGTAGAACTTTGAAGTTAGGGTGGGTGGTACGCCATCCTTCTCCAACACCTCAACTCTGACCTTTCCCTTCTTTTTCATCCTCAAACACCTCTTCTCCTTTTACATCCTTTTATTTCTATCTATCTTGTTTTCTATTTCATTTTTCATTTTTTGTGCAAGTTGTGACCATTACCTAGCTGGTCACTCTAATTTATGTTAAAAATGGAAAATATATGAATGAATTGTCCCTTTTTCTCTTATTCTTAAGCTAACCCATGGAAAGCAAAGTATTAAGGAATAGACATATTTTGAACAGTTCGGGGCCCTAATGACAACAATCGAGCATCCCTCCCCCTTGGGAGTGACAATAAGCAGATGGAAATCGAAAGGTCAACCCACATGCACCTCCAACATGACTTGCAACAGTACTCATGAACACCTCTCTACCCTATATATTAACTAAATTAACTGATATAATATGATGATGTGATTTCAATGTAGCAATAAAATGGAGAAGCATAAGTCAACCTCTTGACCCTACTTTTCTTCCATCACTTCTTACCTCTTCTCCATAAAAAAATAATGAAATTCCACTATATGCCAAACCCTAAGTCTGGGGTGGCATCCCTTCCATGAATACTCTCTCTTTTTTATTTTCATCCATAGGCGTGCATGAATAAAAGAGGCCAATGAGCCCAAATGAAAACATGTGGTCAATGTAACCGCAGCAAAATAAATTTTTTTATTTGAATAGAGGAGGAAAAAAATAAAATAATTGAATCCCATATAAGATCTTGAGTTGAATAGAGGAGAGATCAGAGAATCAGGTTCATGAAATATCTTTCTCCCCCTTTCGTCCAATTCTCACACCTAGGGAAGTTATCAAAATTCTCCCCCAATTAGCCTAATAGCCCTAGCTTGTGCCTACTTTTACTTTCACAGACAGATCAGAAGTATTATTGAGATGAAAGTAGTTCTTAGTAGGTTTTAGGGTCTAGAGATTAGAGGAACAAGTCCCAGTTGGGGGATTTCCAAAAGTGACTATGTGACCCTTAAGGATTAGGGTAGCTTGATCGTGATTGGTGGAAAGGGGACAATGAGGTTTGCATGATTAGGAGAGGAACGCCTGGAACTTAGTATCCATTGTTGATATACTTTTTATTTTACTTTACTCCGGAAGAGCAAAGGATTAAGTCTGGGTTTGTTTGATGAGTATATTTTTACCTATTTTTACATACCATTTTATTTTCTTATTAGGGGATGTTGTCTCTTTATTTCCTAGTTGTAGCTTTATATTTACTTAAATGCAGTTATCTTGCCTTTTTCATATTTTCAATGCATTTTTAAACGTATTTCATGCAGAATCAACCAAAGTTGCACTGTGATGCCTAGATGGACAATTAAGCCCTCACAATTCTATGCCTTAAGGGAAGGAAGGCTCGAAAGCTTTCCTTTTGAACACCCTCTAACCACCTAGTCAAGTGAGTGGTTCTATCATTTGCCTGACTCGAGTCATTCTTCGCCTGGAGTTCTTTCGACTATGTTGACTTGGCGTACACTCTTAGAATCCATCCCATTTCAGTTCATCCATGTTGCATTGCCAAAGGACCAGAAGTGAGGTCCAAATTGAGCAACCTACATGAGTCACATGTTGGACCAAGTACGGGCCATGCAAGCAAATGGCTTAGATCACAAGCATTCAGCTTTAGGGTTTCAGAGGCTAGGAATGCATCTATAAAAGGGACAGTCATTGTCCATTCAAGGGGGTCTTTGATCGGTGATTAGAAGCCACATTTTATAGCACAAACCCTAGCAGGGAGAGAGGAGGTAGCGATTGCACCATGTGTCATGGCTTTATCCATCATTCAAACTATCTCTTTGATGTTGTCTCTCGTGATGAGCGAGTAGACTCTTTGTGCTGGGGCATGGGGACTAGCCTCGATTGCCCATATTTTATCTTAGTTGTTAGCTAAACTCAATAATATAGTTCCTAGATAAAGTATCATTCTACTTGAGGCCTTGCTTTGCAAATTGATGTCATGTTTTGCGTACTAGTTATAATCATGGATATGCAGGTTGTTGTGAGAGTGATTAGAACAACATAATGATCTTCTTATTCCCCTGAGTTGTTAGTAGTGGATAATGAGCTGTTTGACCTTTGATCCGCTATGTTTCGAGGATGGTTGGTCATAAGTAAAGGAGTTCAGTAGCATAAGAAGGAAGTAAGGTGTCGAGGATGGTCGGTTCCAATGAAGTTTGTACTAGGCGTCAACCTATATCCTATAAGAGTACAATAGCTAAGCCTCCATTTAGTAAGAACTATAGGAGGTTTAGATCTTGTTAGGATTATTACATAGGTCCGGGTAGCAAAACCCCATGCCTTGATGCTCTTCATTACTTATTATTTACCTCTTTATTCTCTATTGTTATTGGCAATAATTTAGTTTAATCAATCTTTAAACTATGTGATGATAAATATTACTCTTTTTAATTTTGAATTATATTTAACTACTTAAAGAGGTTATCTTTTGGGTTTGATCCTTAAGTATACTACAAAAAGGATTTTGCTCGTGTGGAGTGGGGAATTAGTACTTTTGGTAAACCTAGGGGATTTTTCTTAGGGTTTTTCTTGCTGCAACATTTGTAGCCCCATCATTGGACAACTAGATGTGATTGGGTTTCAATGAGGAAAGTTTCATTCGTATAAAATCTTAAAATAACTTTTTTCAGAACCTAAGATTGCATATGTCCATGTATTATCTAATGGAAGCAAAATTGTCTATTCTAGTTTGAAGAGAGAAAAACTAAGTTAAATATCAGGTTGACTCCTGACAAGGGCATGTGTTTTATGTCATTGGCTTGACATGATGATCTCAATCATCGAGTGGAGGTATAGGCTTGGAGAGACTAAGAGGCATCTCAAAACTCATGTATACCATTTTAAAATATCACTTCAAGTGTTGGCCTTTGCCACGAAATTTCCAGAATTTTCACTTTACATGATAAAGGCACCATGTTTCTAGATGTGCCGTATGAAGTATGGCATGGATCAATGGGACCAGAGTTCACCGATAAATAGTATGAGTCATGAGTTAAAGAGCAAAACCTAATCTCTGACTTGAATGTTTTCCTTTTTAGATGAGCATCATGCCATAATTTTGTTTTCTTTCTATAGATCCATGCAATATTGTATGCACTCATTCTGAGCTCATAAAGCTCCTAGAACTATGTTAGTCTGTTCTGACCAGCTTTCTTTAAATCAAAATTGAGTTGCTTGATGGTACACTAAGATTTATGTTTGAGTTCAACAGGGAGGTGACAAGACTTAACATAAATAAATTGAATTGGTTTAGTTCCTAGAGGAGTCTTAAAGGCTATCCCATATGCCCATAAAGCATCATTGATTTAGCTAGACCAATCTTTCAAATTATGGCCTACGATCGTCTCTAGAATGTCTTTGAGTTGACAATTAGATACCTCTACTTGCCTACTTGTCTACAGATGATAGGGAGACGCTACTTTGTGATACACGCCATATTTCCTCAGAAGCTCTTTAAAATTTTGTTCTAGAAAGAGGGAACCTCCGTCATATATGACAGTATGAGGGAATCTAAAATGGGGAAGATGATGTGGGAAAATAGCTTGACAACATTCTTTGTGTCACTTGTCACTATTAGTATAACTTGTACCCATTCAGAGACCTACTCGATTTCTACTAGGATGTAATAGAAGTCATATGAAGAGGGGAATAGACCCAAGCAGTCCACACCCCATACCTCAAAGATCTCAACTTTCTACCACATATTCAGGGGCATTTCATCTATCATGGTTATATTTCCATATCTTTGTCATTTTTCATAGGACAAGACAAAATTGTAGGCATCCTTCGATATCATTGGACAAACTAATCCAAATTGTAGGACCCATAGTATAGTCTTCTTACAACTCATGTGGCATTTAGGAGGGCCTAAGTTGCATTGTTCTAAAATTAAAGGGGCTTCCTCCTCTAGAATACATCATTGATAGAGACCATCAATACATAGTTTGAAGAGGCACAATTTATCCAAGTAATATTGTCTGACATAATGCATGAATTTCTTCATTGCAATACTTGTGAACTCTAGTTGAATAATACTTGCCATGAGATAATTAACAAAATCAACATATCATGGAATAGTTGATGAGTCTTTCATGAGTTGATCATCTTGTAGAGTGTTGTTGATGGGGATGATATATTCCTCTTGAATGTGAATGTGACTCAGATGATCAACAACTATATTTTATGCACCCTTCGTATCTCATACCACTAAATCAAATTCTTGTAAAAGGAGTATCCATCTCATCAATCTCAATTTGACATCCTTGTTTGCCAATAGATAACAGATTGCAACATGATTGGTATAAATTATGACTTTTGAACCCACAAGGTATGATTTGAATTTTTCAAAATCATGCAAAACTACTAAGAACCCTTTCTCATTAGTTACATCATTTCTCTAGGCTTCATCCAGAGTCTAGGATGCATAATAGATAACATATTTTTTCTTATCTAGGTGTTCACCCAAAACGGCTCCCACTACATAAGTACTAGAATCACACATAATCTTAAAATGCTGAGATCAGTATGGTGCTTGAATAATGGGAGTTGATAAAAGAACTTGCTTCAAATTATTAACATTCTTCATAAATTATTTGCCGGAGTGGAATTCAACATCTTTGAGCAATAAGTTTATTATCGGCGTAGCTATCTTGGAAAAATCTTTGTTGAATCTTTTATAGAAGCCTTCTTTAAGAAGGCTCTAACTTCTCATTGTGGGGGATAATTTTAGCAATCACTTCTATTTTTGCCTTGTCCAGTTTGATTCCTTGGTTGATGACTCTATGACCTAGCACAATTCCTTCTTTCACGATAAAATGACATTTCTGAGCACCAGATGTGCTTCTTCACAATGTTTGAGAACTAGAGAGAGATGCATTAGGCTTGAGTCGAATGAATCTACACATATGGAGAAATCATCCATAAATGTGTTTGGTTTCATTCAATCCAACAAAAATGACTTCCATGCAACGTTAGAACGTGGTTGAAGCATTATACAACCCAAAGGGCATCCTCCTAAAATCATAGGTCCCAAATAGATAGGTAAATGTTGTCTTCTCTTGGTCATCTAGATGGATTGCAATTTGATAGAATCTAAGATAACCATCAAGGTCGTAAAAATATTCATGATGAGCTAGGTGCTCCAGGTCCGCATCTAGAAAAGGTAAGGAAATACGACCATTTTGTGTAGCTTTATTTAAGTTTATGTAATAGATTCACATCCCCAGCTCAATGATAGAGTGAGTGAGGATGAGTTTGTTGTTCTCATTTTGTACCAATGTGGTACCTTCTTTCTTTGGGTCGACTTGAATTTGGCTCACCCATGGTGAGTCAAAGATAGGGTAAATGATGCCAGGAGTTAGCATCATCACGACTTCAAGGAAAACCACTTCCTTTATGTTTGGGTTCAATTATGTTGGTGTTCTATAGATGGTGTGTGGTCCTACACCATCGGGATCTTGTGAATTCATACTATTTCACTCATCCCATAGAGATCACTCATCTTGTAACCTATGAACTTTCTCCTTTCCCTTGGTTTGGATAACAATTTGACTTCCTACGCAGATATCATATCAGAATTGATTATCACTAGGCATGCCTTCATATCATCTAGGAATATAGACTTCAACCATTCCAGCATAGGTTTCATCTTAGGGGTCTTTGGTGTTTCATCTGGCTCCTCAGTGAGGTAGACTTCCTTAAGTTCTTCAAATTTAGCTTCAGGATCTCCTTTCGTTGAGTCAAGGTGAAGCTACTTTGCTTTACTTGTTCATTAATAGATTCACTAGCATTAGGATTAGTGAGTTCAGTCATAAGAGGGTCGTTGGATTTGGGATCCTCTTGTTGGGGACTGACAACTCTTATATACAATTAACAAGAAATTTTTTTCTTGCATGATAGGCCTCCTTATGCTATCAAAAACTCTAAACTCAAGTACTTCCTTACCCAATCTCAAAAGTAAGCTTCCTTCTTCGACATCAACTAATGTTCTTGTTGTGGCCAATTGAAATTGAAGATTAGACACTAAATAAGGTGAGTGTATATTTGATTTGGTGATCATTATGTAATGGTTTGAGGTAGTTGTGCATATAATAAATGGGTTTCATAGAATGATATGAATATTAAGTTTAGTGATGTAGAATGATATGAATACTAACTTTAGTTTATATGTATTTTGGATGTGATCTATTAGTATCTTAGAATAATAAAAGGATTGTAATAATCTAGTTAATCATATATAAATATTAGATGAGGAAGTTTTCTCAAAATACATGGAAATTATTTGATTGATTGACTCATTTTAGTATAACTGAAAGTTTGGATGCAATAAGTGGTTTATAGTTAGGTATGATTTATAGGAAACTAGGTATATATTATGCCTTATTAGATAACACATTTATAAAGTTAAGAGGATGGATACACCACATTTATGTATCTATCTTCCCAAACGTATTATAGTTCATGTTGGAAGGGTTTCTTATTGAAAAGAAACCAAGCCTTTGCTTGACCTCCACATAGTTGTACCTCAGAACATGGGCTATGATGAAGAACAATGCACCCATTGTCGTTAAATTGATAGTCATTGTCGTCTTGGAAAAAAAGTGTGGAATATCATTGACTATTAAAGGGGTCTTATAAATAATAATTTCTCTATTAATTGAAAATGTATATGATATCGTATGTGCTCATTATTGACCTAAGAATCTCTATAATTAAAATATTTATAATTCACTCTACATTAAAATTAGATTGAGACAACACATTCACCAAGGTGTAGGATAAAAAGCAGCATATCAAAAGAATATTCCCTAACATAACTAGTATGCAAGGCTTTCTCCATTGCCATTGTTAAGGAGTATGGGCTCGACAGATTATTAGTTTATTTTTCATAGGTTTGATATCCATACCTTTGCTAGGGATACCTAGAATGACCCCCACATCCTCAACTATCATTCTTCATTCCACCCCTTTGGCCAACAAGAATATGTCATCTTCCACATATCTTTCTATTAAATCCTCCAAAAGTCCTATATCTACCATAAGATTTGGCATCTTGATCATGTTTGCAAAGGTCATAGACCTCATCATTCTAATCTGATTCTTTGTAAACACCACACTGTTGTTGATGGTGTTGTAGCTCTTTATGTAGCATCTATGGTATAGTCTTCTAATGCCAACTACAAACATATCAAAACGTACTCTTAGGTTTATTTTTTCTTATTACTTTTTAGTCAGTTCAGTTACTCTTATATTTTTCACAATTTACTATACATGGTAGGTTGATCACATTTTAAAGCTAACTATTATTGTAACAGCAACTTACTAAACTGTAAGTGTTATTAAGTGTCCTCTGAAAGTAACAACAAATTAACACAATTATAAATTCATACAATCTTACCTTCATCAGCCTTTCCTTTCCCCTTCTCTTTCCTCTTCCTTCTTTCCTCTTCTCCTTCCTCATCAGTAGCCTTTTCTTTCTCCTTATTTGCATCAGCCTTTCCCTTCCCCTTCTCTTTCCTCTTCCTTTTTTCCTCTTCTCCTTCCTCATCAGTAGCCTTTTATTTCTCCTTACTTGCTTCAGCCTTTCCTTTCCCCATCTTTTTCCTTTTACTTCTTTACACTTCTCCTTCCTCTGCAGTAGCTTTTTCTTCATCATTCCTTTGCAGATTTTCTTTTGTATTGTCATCAGACCCTTTCCTATCTTCTCTTGCATACAAACAGTTACTCAAAAATTGTACTCTTTAGTTTAACAAAATATACTTTCTAGTTTAACTACTATATCTAGTGTATGAGATAATTTTTGATTTTAAATAGTTACTCCAGCCTTACTATAGTTACTCTATACTATCGTATAGTTACTCCAATGTTGTTGTAGTTACTCTAGGCATCATATAGTTACTATATTTGTTATAACAGTTGCTCTTTTATCATACATTGTTACTTTTTAGTCGAAATCTTTTATTTATGTTTCATTGTAATATACATGCAAACATAATTTACCTTGTCATTCTTCATTCTCCGCTTCATCGCACGGAGGTTCTTCAGTCCCAGTACCTTCATTACCTCTATGACTAGCAGTAGTCTTCTTACTACAATTTCCTTTCTTCAATGAAGATGTTCTCGTCAGAGGAGTTGCAGCCCCTTCTTTCTTCCCTTTCAGAGTCCTCAGAGGAGTTGTAGCCCCTTCTTTCTTCCCTTCCGCATTCGGTGCTTTTGCCGCTTCATCCGGTTGTTTTGCCATCAGCTCGTCAACTTCATAGTGCTTCACTACGAAGTCGTCTTCATCTTTAGTTACAGTCTTAAGAGTCTTTCTCCATGGTGGCATTGTTGTGGTCTTCCGCAATGACTTCTTCGTCCTCACCATGTCTGAAGAGCAGAGCAGCTGCGTTGTAGAATTGAGAGGCAGTGAAAGAGAGGAGAACAGAGATGGAGAAGCGAAGTGGACGGAGACCAAAATTCTGTCGACATTGGAGCAACTGGAGACGGTGCTTTCAGTGAAAATAGAGTAACCGCACAGAGCAGTGAGGGCTTGAACTATCAATTTGGGTATTTTTTTTTGCTTTCTATCTTTCCGCTCGTTTTCTCACGAACTTCCACTCTTTTTCGCTTTTGAGTCAATTACTGATCTGCCACCATGTCCACTGTTTGCGATTATTACCAATATGTTGTTGGGTTTTAGGGGAGACAGAGAAGGCAGTGAAAACAAAATTTTTCTCCCTCAATCCATACCGAGGAAACGTGTCAACGTCTATATAATAGGAAAGGATGGTTTGTGGAATCATACCTTGTCCCGATGCTTGATCGGTGACAATACCTCGCGCAATGCGCGGTCTTCAACTCTGGTCTTGGACGGTGTCTGTGCAGCTCCTGGTCGCACCGGGACTGACGACTCCTACTCGAACCGGACTGTCGGATGACAGTTGTCCTCCTGAGCGGCAGTGTCCTCCCGCCTCTGTAGTAGTCCACACAGACCACCTAGAACTCCACACTCCTTGTCCCACAAGGAAGTGGAAGGAGTCGCACCCTTCTGTTGACGTACTAGTCGCCAACACACTCTCCTGCTGCTAGTTGCAACTGCAGTTGTCTTTCCCTTGCTGCACCTCCCTTTGCGGGAAGCACTTGCTCGGGCTCTCTCTCGGTTACCAAAACCAGAGAGAACGACAACTTTGGAAAGCAACCGGCTTGCATTGAGTTGTACTCTGAGAAGCCCCCAATACCCCTATATATAGGCGGGTCATGGGACATGGTTCTCTGTGCCCGGCAATATGGGACAAAAGCAGGAGTAGAAGGGTTCGAGATTTTCCACAAAAAGCAACCATCTCGCAACCTGAACCGATCGGTTCACAAGTGAACTGGTCGGTTGGGGACCTGAACCGGTCGGTTGGAGCGCCAACCGATCGGTTGGGACCCATGAGCCGATCGGTTCACTTCTGAACCGATCGGTTCGTGGTCCTGGTCAGTTCCCGATTGACTTTCCTTCTTTCGTTTCTAATTGGTATCAAATACCAATCCTTGTTCCAATCAAATTGGGCAAGTGAAATGCAAGGAAAATTCTCACCGACCTGACTTTCCCAAGTTGCTCGGTTGCACCAGTTGAACCGATCGGTTCAACACTTGAACCGCTTGTTTCACCTTGGGCTTGAGCCGATCGGCTCAACACTTGATCCGATCGGTTCAGCAACCTCAGCTGACTGGTTCAACACTTGAGCCGATCGGTTGGGAGTGCAGGTTGTACAGAATCAGTCAATTATGATTTCAATCAATCTGATACTCCAATCAATGCGTCCAACACCTTGAACAATATGATATTGAGCTATCGATTAATTGAGTGTTTAATTGAACTACTAAACTCCTTTAGTAATCAATCTAAACATTTCTTGTGGACAAAACTCCTCTTCCAGGTTAAATCCTATGTGTGTGACCCTGCAAGTCCATTTCACGTTGGCAGTGAAAGTCCATAACACTTATGACTTCACAAGCAAAGAGCGGTGCCTAGTCACACATCAGTGCTACCCAAGTGAAAGTAGAAAGTTGGAGAACAACTTTCATCCTACAATCTGTGAATGGTGTTACAGTGAATGTATAATTCCTTTGTCACTGATATCCCGAATGAACTCGAGGCATGGAACAGTCATCCTGTCAATGTTCATTCACTTTCTTGATCTCAGAGTAGATTGAAGGAGATATGTATGACATCAATATCACATACTGATTCACACATGCGTGCGCACGCCTATCTCAATCCTACTCATCAAGTGGCCTTGGATATCAAACTCCCTCAGGAGGGACAAATCCCATATCTATCACTCACCCCTCAAAAGCCCCATGTGTCAAAGTCACCCAATCATCACCTTTATAACAACCCATGTTTCAGGACTGCGTTTGATGATGTCAAAGTGTGCCCAACGACATGTGTTGAGTGTAGTGATTTCAGGTCAAAGAATCACACTCACCACCATCACTGTGAGTACTGATTATGACTACCATCCCATGGTTCCATGTGTCAAACTCACGGTGGGTATGTCCGGTACACTTGTTATCTAACAAGTACCTATGTGTTTGGTTTGATATCTCTATATCATGACTAATGAGATTCTATCATCAACCAACACCACAATCTAGTCTTTTGTGTCATTTCTGTCTATCTACCTTCCACAATAACATCCGACTAGGGACATAACAAGAATGTACAAACTCTTGGCATCCGTATGATCTCATCGTTCAGGTCCTCAACCTGAAAGCATACGTCATTGAGTACTGTCATTCTCTAGACATTCAATCTGTTCTATCACTATCTCATATGACTGAACTAGAAAGAATTGGAAGCTTGCCTTTGATGTTTATTAAATCAATCTTAATGTATCCCACCAATCATCCCATGATTGGCTCTCAGGGCATACATACCAACAGACTCCCACTTGCACTGCGAGCCAATCACTCTTGAATCATATTCATAGTGATATTCAAACATGTCCCACATGTTACTGTGCTCTAGTGCCAACATAGTGAGTAATGGCAACACCTTGCCAAAGTCAGTATAAATTGCATGTCTCTCATCTCTTCACTGTACGTCACACGTATGAGATGGAGTTGCCATAATATGTGATCTAGTATTCCTTTACTAACCTTTAGCCACATTGCATGATCAAGGATTCGAGACTTGTCATCAAAGAGTGGAATACAAGTTCATCTCATGAACTTCCAGATCCATATAGTATCCATTGATGTTCACTAACACATAGATACTCGACATTTCCCTTTTAAATGGTTTTATTGGAACACTTCCAATTATCAACAAACTTTCACTTTTATACATCCTATGTATATTTTGTGATTAATTTTCTATCCTTTTGGAAGTTCGCATCAATGTAACTCTTTACATCGAACTCTTCCTCATCTCCATAGAACTAGTACTTCCCAAGTACTTATCAAGTTCTTATGGTATTCCAGTAACCCTTACTGGAATCAGACAGACATCCACTTGTCATGTCTCACATACGAGTTATCAGGATGAGCACATCATATTGTCATGTCATACATACAACATGATGAATGAATTTCGTTCTTGCCATGTCAATACATGCAAGATAATGGGATGATTGCATACATGATAGATCCATATCTATTCTTATTGTTCCCATTCTTCATAAGAATTGGACACTTGGCCTTGGGATACTAACTCCATGTAACATGGACACATTTTCTCCCACTGAATCTGTGCATACTGAACCCTTCAGTACAGATTGCCAATGTATGCTTTCTCTTTCCAGGTCAAGAGATTTTTCAAAAACTATCTCTATAGATCTTTATTCCTATCACATAGGAAACTTCTCTATCTTCCTTAAAGATAGTTTCCATTTTTGGATTTCCAATTTAGAACATTTCCATTTCACATCAATATGTGGAATGTGAACACGCTCCCACTAAATCACAGATCCCTTCTTTATCTTTGACATATCAGTCAAACCCTTTGACTATATCATCAAAGTAAAGATCCAATTTTGAGTTGCTTGTACTCAATCAATCATATTGATTAGTTCATTGTAACTTTTAGACTTCATTTTCATTAGTGGATTCATAAACCTTATAGGTTGTGTCACGTACACATCTTGGTTTTATTCCTCATAGGAATGCGGTTTTAGTATCCATATGCCAAATGTCTTAGTCATTAAGTTGCAATTAACAAGCATCATCCTTCTCAAAATGTTATCCATGTGTCTTAACACTTAAGACTTATTTGCACTTATGGATATGATCCAATGAGTGCTACCATCGAGGTCATACCTTATGGCTCACATGAAAGTCATTTAGGATGTAATGGTTTTATATCATAACTCAAAATATGGTTCCTCATATTCATCTAGATAGTTCACTCATCATATGAACAACTCATCACATAGATAATTGAGGTGTATCTGTCAAGGATATAAGAACTCACAACTCCTTGTGATTCTTAATGTTCTTTATTAGTGTGGGGTATTCTTTTATTAAGAAGAATTCAGTTATTTGATAATCATTCTCTAACTCCTTAGAGTATGATTCCTTCTTGATTTAGACATCACCATTCCTTAATCATGAGTTCACTATGATACACTATCATAATCACTCATAAGGATCTCAAACATTTGGTCCAAGTATTTCATTCATTGATCTCATCAAGATTTAATACTTTACCAAATTTGTACTTCATCTATGATAATCTTGAACACTTCAAGATATTCATATTGGTATTTCTCTAAACACCATTTGAAGTATTAGCATTTGTTCCAATAGGTATGTAAATACATCACATGCATTATACCTAACAGGATAATCATTCTCTCACTACCATTAGTGAAGATTGATTAATCATGTCTAAGATATTCATGTCTCTTACCGGTTCTCTAACCAAAAGAGTCTCGATTTATCCATCACATGGAAACTAGAAATGAATTTCTCATGATTGATGCTAATTTTATTGTTTGAGTTATCTATAACTTTTAGGTATCATTTTATCTTATGCATATCAAATACCACAAGATAAACAAGGCATTGCCACAAAGATCATATCTTTATAAATTGAAACATCTCTTTATTAATTGCCATCATTGTCATACAATATGCAAAAATAAAGTGTTTCTATCTATTGGCAAAATATATGAAATAGCAGTTCTCAACTCTATTTCTTGCCCTTTAGGCTGAAATAAACTGAAAGGTACTCTATCTATGGTAGAAACACTTACTCCAATGATGGGTACTCCTTTCTTGGTCCTTTCATAAAAGCCATCACTTCTTTGTGGATATTGCATATCATATATGACATATCCATATCTTGGTATCATATACCTCGGGTAAAGAAGCGGTTCATTTCATGATACCTTAGGTGGAGATCTCCATCCCCTCCTTCATCTTCTTTTGTTCTTCCAGATATAGAGGTCAATCCCTCATACACCCTTTCCCCATGTGCCTTGAGGCTGAAGATGGCTTGGATTGCTGGCTAGCATCAGAACACTTCTTTGCTTTGCCCTTATCCTTGCCCTTAAGAGTTACCTTTCTCTTTGATCACATCAAAGATTATGGTTTGTCTTTCTTTACCTTTGCCTCTACTATCCTCAACATGTCAAACAACTTTGTCAATGCTTATCAAAGTTGTTCATGTTGTAGCTTATCATGAATTGTATGATTCTCACAACATTTGTAGTATCATACCAATAGCCAACCCTTGGCTCAGAGGGAATCCTTCTTACTCAGGTCTTTCCACATACCCAATCACATTGAGTGTGTGAATACCTTACTGGATCTCCTTCTGTCATGACATACTAGGACAGTGTTTTGGAGACATCATATGTCTCATGTTGTCTCTGCAACTCATAGTTCAGAGAACACAACATCAAGCACTCCTCATCAATGTCTTCCTCGGTATGCTTCCATAAGCATACTTTCAGCTATTGATGTGGTGGGATTGAGTTTATCTGGTCTTGGTATAACTAGGACTTAGAGCTTTCGCTCTTTGAGAACACTTCTCATCATCCTAACCAGTCATGGAATTATTCCCATTTAATTTGTTGGTCTCAAAGACCGATCACAAATAAAGTGATTTGTTGCTTAACCATTTATTTTAACAAAAGGAAATATATGCAATTTTAGTCCAAAAACTCTTTTTGACTTGTTTGATTGATTTGAAAAGTTGACGATAAAATTAGGCCTTTAATTAATTATCGCTCCCACTATTTTAATTCAAATTGATAGCCCTCACCATCAATTCGCAAGATTGCAGCGTACAACCTTCTAGTGGGCAAGATCCTGAAATCCTCTAAGTCATGAGTCAGATTTGGCTGATCGCCCACAACTTAGATCTCTCAGGTAGGCAACTCTTGCCAATTGCATCATATGCAACTCTTGTT
This sequence comes from Alisma plantago-aquatica, assembly GCA_963693085.1. Taxonomy (NCBI): domain Eukaryota; kingdom Viridiplantae; phylum Streptophyta; class Magnoliopsida; order Alismatales; family Alismataceae; genus Alisma; species Alisma plantago-aquatica. The sequence goes on from OY856412.1 coordinate 38,876,188, forward strand.
GAATGAACATGCACAACACCTTATCATGAAAATTCCTTGCCTCTGGGCTTAGACGCTCTAAGAATCACTAGTTAAGTCTAACCCAAAAGTTGACATGGTAAACATGCACCCTGCTTTGGCAGAACCTACATGTCTACCCTTCACACTTCCACAAGATAGACGGCGCACCACGCTTTGGCGTAACCTACGCTTGGTCGATCGAGCTTTTCATGTGTGCCGCTAATGGAAGGCATATAAGACTTAATATTTTAATGAGGGATTTGGTTTTTATATACATATACATATCCAATCACCACAATACATAGTACGTATCATATACATGCTATATCCCACATAAAACATGCACAAATGATAAAAAGCGATAATTATGGCCATCCTAATGTGATTCCTCAAGCCAAGAGGAATCACAGTCATCTAGGTCTACATCACATGCAACCTATACAAGATGAACATCTGTGTCTTGCCATCCAAGTTGATCAACTCATCACATGAATGATCTGTACTCTCCAGCCGATCGGTTGGCTCCTCCAACCGATCGGTTCGCCTGGTCGTCGTGCATCTCGTCATGTCTGCCACCCGCTCGTCTCGCTCCTCGAACGGTCATCAACTGATCAGTTCACTCCTTGAACCGACCGTCTGGAACGTCAACCGATCAGTTCACACCTTGAACCGATCGTCTCAGCTGTCTTCTTGATGTCCTCCGTTCTTTGACATAACAGGAAATAAAATCTATTCTAATTATTACATTGCAATAAAAGGGAAACCCCGAGTTACATTCGGGGGGAGAAAAGGTAGGAAAGAATCTCGAATTATTTTGATTTACATCAGGAATAAGAGAGGGAAGATCAGTGTGCAGACCGAGATGCAAGCAACCACAAACAACCACACATAGATAGGGGTTTATAGGCCATAATCATGCTACACACATCCACCACAAAACTCGTTTAAGGGCAACGTGTATCGAGTGCATTAATAATACATATCATATATGTAATTGGGATTTGTGGATTTAGGATTGGACATGCATAAAGCCAATATTATTCGCATCGTATGCAATAAATAAAGGCGACAAACCAAAAATCGATCATATCAATATTCCTAAAATATAGAGCAGTTAACCTGGCTCTGATACCATTGTTGGGTTTTAGGGGAGACAGAGAAGGCAGCGGAAACAAAATTTTTCTCCCCCAACCCATACCGAGGAAATGCGTCAACGTCTATATAATAGGAAAGGATGGTTTTTGGAATCATACCTTGTCCCGAGGCTTGCTTGGTGACAATACCTCGCGCAATGCGCAGTCTTCAACTCCGGTCTTGGATGACGTCTGTGCAGCTCCTGGTCGCACCGGGACTGACGACTCCTACTCAAACTGGACTGTCGGATGACAGTTGTCCTCCTGAGCGACAGTGTCCTCCCGCCTCTGTAGTAGTCCACACGGACCACCTGGAACTCCACACTCCTTGTCCCACAAGGAAGTGGAAGGATTCACACCCTCCTATTGACGTACTAGTCGCCAACACACTCTCCTGCTGCCAGTTGCAACTACAGTTGTCTTTCCCTTGCTGCACCTCCCTTTGCGGGAAGCACTTGCTCGGGCTCTCTCTCGGTTACCAAAACCAGAGAGAACGACAACTTTCCAAAGCAACCAGCTTGCATTGAGTTGTACTCTGAGAATCCCCCAATACCCCTATATATAGGCGGGTCATGGGATAGGGTTCTCTGTGCCTGGCAATATGGGACAAAAGCAGGAGTAGAAGGGTTTCAGATTTTCCACAAAAAGCAACCAACTCGCAACCTGAACCGATCGGTTCACAAGTGAACCGGTCGGTTGGGGACCTGAACCGGTCGGTTGGAGCACCAACCAATCAGTTGGGACCCATGAGCCGATCGGTTCACTTCTGAACCGGTCAGTTCGTGGTCCTGGTTGGTTCCCGATTGACTTTCCTTCTTTCGTTTCTAATTGGTATCAAATACCAATCCTTGTTCCAATCAAATTGGGCAAGTGAAATGCAAGGAAAATTCTCACCGACCTGACTTTCCCAAGTTGCTCGGTTGCACCAGTTGAATCGATCGTTTCAACACTTGAACCGCTCGTTTCACCTTGGGCTTGAGCCGATCGGCTCAACACTTGAGCCGACCGGTTCAACACTTGAGCTGATTGGTTGGGAATGCAGGTTGTGCAGAATCAGTCAATTGCGATTTCAATCAATCCGATACTCCAATCAATGTGTCCAACACCTTGAACAATATGATATTGAGCTATCGATTAATTGAGTGTTTAATTGAACTACTAAACTCCTTTAGTAATCAATCTAAACATTGCTTGTGGAAACAAATCCTCTTCCAGGTTAAATCCTATGTGTGTGACCCTGCAGGTCCATTTCAGGTTGGCAGTGAAAGTCCATAACACTTATGACTTCACAAGCAAAGAGCGGTGCCTAGTCACACATCAGTGCTACCCAAGTGAAAGTAGAAATTTGGAGAACAACTTTCATCCTACAATCCGTGAATGGTGTTACAGTGAATGTTTAATTCCTTTGTCACTGATATCCCGAATGAACTCGAGGCATGGAACAGTCATCCTGTCAATGTTCATTCACTTTCTTGATCTCAGAGTAGATTGAAGGAAATATATATGACATCAATATCACATACTGATTCACACATACGTGTGCACGCCTATCTCAATCCTACTCATCAAGTGGCCTTGGATATCAAACTCCCTCAGGAGGGACAAATCCCATATCTATCACTCACCCCTCAAAAGCCCCATGTGTCAAAGTCACCCAATCATCACCTTTATAACAACCCATGTTTTAGGACTACGTTTGATGATGTCAAAGTGTGCCCAACCACATGTGTTGAGTGTAGTGATTTCAAGTCAAAGAATCACACTCACCACCATCACTGTGAGTACTAACTGTGACTACCATCCTATGGTTCCATGTGTCAAACTCACGGTGGGTCTGTCCGGTACACTTGTTCTCTAACAAGTACCTGTGTGTTTGGTTTAATATCTCTATATCATGACTAATGAGATTCTGTCATCATCCAACACCACAATCTATTCTTGTGTATCATTGCTATCTATCTACCTTCCACAATAACATCCGACAAGGGACATAACAACAATGTACAAACTCTTAGCATCTGTATGATCTCATCGTTCAGGTCCTCAACCTGAAAGCATACATCATTGAGTACTGTCATTCTCTAGACATTCAATCTATTCTATCACTATCTCATATGACTGAACTAGAAAGAATTGGAAGCTTGCCTTTGATGTTTATCAAATCAATCTTAATGTATCCCACCAATCATCCCATGATTAGCTCTCAGGACATACATACCAACATATGTGCCATCAAGTCTTTGTGACGGATAGCATCTATTTTGTTACCCGCGCGGGCAACAAACATAATCTCTAATTTAATATAGCTAGCAGTTAGCCAAAAGAGACTCTTGGGCACTCGTCCTCTAGGGTTAGACTCTGGCGACCGATGACTCTAGGGTTCCCTCACTTTGGACAACCAAGGCGACTCTCTCTGGTGCTTGTATGTCTTCTCCACTTCCATGAAAGATGATCTTGTGGATAGATATGCGGCACTCAAAGTTGAAGATGATGAGGTGAATAATGTTATGGATTTCAAGATAGTGGAGGTAAAGACAAAATCCGAGCACTTGGATCTGGCACTGGTGGGTAGGCTGGTGACCAGTCATCAATAAAACTTTTCGACGTTGAAGAGAACACTTCTTAACACCTGGTCGCTGAAGAAGGAAGCAAGTTTTCGTCAAATAGAAAACAACGTGTTCATTATTCAATTCCTCCATTGGAAGTATAAGGAGAAAGTAATCACAGACGACCCATGGAACTTTGACAACCACTTGCTTTTGGTGAAGAACATCAAACTAGAGGATGTTCTAATGGCCATGAATATTACACACAACATGTTTTGGATCAGGCTTTATAACCTGTTACTGGGCGACAGGTCAAAGGAGGTGATTATGGTAGTGTCCAGCAAGATTAGTAGGGTCATCACTATCAATTAGAAGGATCTAAGATGGGATACTTCTTCTAGGGCACAGATCGAGATGGACATAAATAAACCTATATGCCGGAAATAGAAGATATGTGACAATGAAGGAAATATAGTAGTGGTGTAAATCAGATTTGAGAGACTTCCTTCCTTCCACTACTTGTTTGGAATCATGGGTCACCTGGAGAAAGATTGCAACAAGGATGAGGAAGAGGAAGCATATATAAAACCTAGGTTGTGGGGACCGTCGATCAAAGGCTCTCCAGTTAAAAGATGGGAGATACCAATTAAGGAGGAACTATTTAGAAGGGACATTGTATCCAAGGGGTTGAGGTTCACATCCAAACCATTGTGCCAATGATGGTTGGACAAGTGCTCCACGCAGGGGACAGCATGTCGGGGGCGGGGTGCAAGACATCTAAGGAGAGAGAGGGTGGGGTGGATTCCATAGGCCCCATATCACTACAAACCCTAAAAGAGTTTTTCATAAAGAGGACAATGCGGATGGAGGAGCAACATGATAACGAACATAAGAAGAAGAAGGCAGAGAGGGAGACAGTATCACCGGAAATAAGGAACATGCCAACGGATAGAGGGGGGACAACTTGTCAGGCATGGGTGAAGGGTACACATAATGACACAAGGGGGGGGCTCGAACATCGAGGAATGCAACATTGTAGAGGATACAAGTGCAACGGGGTCAGCATATCTAAGGTACAGAACCTCGACACTCCAGCGTCGATGGACCAATAGGCAGGTGATGGGTAGAGTACTTGTGATGCTCTATCGTCAAGAGGTACAACTATGGTGAATGGGTAAGAGATGCCAGTCTTGAAGTAGGGTGTGATCGTTGAGAGGGCAACATGTCCTATAAAGGACGTGTACACACACTTGCATGAAGAGTTGGAGTTGGAGGATAGGGGGAGCCCCAAGGGGATGTAGGAGGGAAGGGAATGAGATTTACGAGGTAGAGGAAGAAAAGGGAAGGGGTGGGCACAATAGGGCGTGAAGAGGAGGTCATAAACAAGAAGGTTAAATAGGGAAGGGATGTTGTGATGGAGGAAGGATAAAGGGAGATAGAGGTGAGAGAGGGAAAGGGGAAGCATGTGAAAAATATGGAAGTTAATGTTGTCCTAGACAAGCAAGTAGAAGGCTCTGGTGTTTCCAAGGCCCATGAAGGGCAATGAAGATCCTATGTTGTAACGTCCAAGTTTTGGGCCGCCCTAGGATGGTTAACTCCCTCAAGAGGAGGTGTTGGAGGGAGATGCCCGACATAATTTTCTTCATGGAAACTATGTGTAGGAGTGTAGACCGAGCTGATGTTTAGAGAAAATGTGGGTATGACAATGGGGTTAGGGTGGATTCTAGGGTGGGATTAGGTGGTTTGGGCCTATGGTGGAGGGGATATAATGTGAACTTGAAGTCCTTTTTTTATAACCATATATGTGTGGAGGTTGGGAATGCAGAGAGGGATGATAGTGTCTGCTTTGTAGGGACCTATGGATGGGATGTTGTGCAAGAAAGGGTTAACACTTGGAAGATAATGGAGGACCTATGTAGGACGTCAGATTTCCCTAAAGTTTTTGGTGGAAACTTCAATGAGATTGTAGCATATGAGGAGAAAGAAGGAGGAAGGACCCGTAATGAATGGAAGATGTGAAACTTCAGAGAGGCTATTGATACATGTTAGTTGATGGACCTTGGCTATGAGGGGAACAAATTTACATGGAAAAGAGGCCTACAGGTAGAGAATCTGATTATGGAAAGGATGAACTGTTTCATGGAAGATAGGAAATTGTGTGATATCTTCAATGTGTAGAGGATAAAGAATTATCCTTTTAGCAACTCATATCATGGTCAAATTTGTTGTAGGTAGATAGGAGTAGGAAATGGGAAGGAGGAGAAAGATGGTTCATATTTGAGACATTATGGCTTTCATCCCTAGAATGTAAGATGGTAGTGGGGAAGGCTTGGGATGAAAATTCTAATAGTGGCCTATACGAAGAAACGGATGCATGTGCTAGTAGTTTTTGCTCTCGTGAATCAAATAAGTTTGGTGACATCAAAAAGAAAATAAAAAAGGCTAAAAATGACCTAGGGAGAGAACAGAACAAACCACCATCATATGATATGTTGAAGGAGTGCATGGAGATTTCAAAAAGTTTACAGGAGCTACCACGGTTAGAAGAAAGCTATTGGCATGCAAGGGTGAGAAAAAATGAGATGTGGGATGGTGATAAAAATACACAGTACTTTAACCACAAAGCAAGCCAAAAAAAACATTGTGGGCATCTACACAGAAGATGGGAATTGGCAGACTGATCCATAAGAAATAGAGGGGGTTATCACATCTTAGATTACAACATTGTTTGGTACGTCACACCCGCAAGGAGCAGATGATTATCTAGAAGGCATGGGAGGGATAGTATCTAACATTGACAAGTTGTTTTTGTTGTAAGATCCTACAGAAGATAAGGTTTGGCAGGTAGTCCAACAGATGCACCCCAAAAAAGCACTAGTTCTAGATGGTATGAAGGCAATTCTTTTACCAAAAATTCTGAGATATTATTAGAAATAGTCTGTTGAAATTTATTACTGAGTGGTGGAAAGGGAAGGCTAGTTTGGAGGAAATTAATGATTAAAATATAGTCCTTATACTGAAGACAGCTAACTCAACCCACATTACCAAATTTTTGTCCTATTAGCTTATGCAATATGTCCTAAAACATTGTTAAAAAGGTGTTGGGAAACAAGGTTAAACGTTTGTTGGACAAGATGATTTCTGTGAATCAAAGTGTGTTTGTGAGTTGAAGGATGATTACAGATAACGCACTGGTGGCGTATGAACTTTTTCACACCATGAATCACCAAAAAAAATGCAAAGAAGGGCTAATGAAACTAAAACTAGATATGAGCAAGTTGTATGATAGAGTAGAGTGGTTCTTTCTTGATAGAGTTATGGAAAAAATGGAGCTGCCAAGCTTATAGAGAGCCAAGTGAATGAGTGAGTTTCAAGTGTATCCCACAAGTTCAACGTCAATGGCAAAAGGAGAGGATCTGCAAGACCTTCAGGAGGGATTCGCCAAGGTGACCCAATCTCCTCCTACCTCTTTCTTTTTGTGCTGATGTTCTTTCTTTTTCCCTTAACAAAGAAGCACCTAGGGTATCCTACTTGTCATTTGTGTATGATAGCATTGTGTTCACAAGGGCTACCTCTGAAGAATGCTCCATTCTAGCTGAAATCTTCAGCCAATATGAGAGGACATCTGGGTAGAAAATTAACTCTTATAAAATGGAGGTGTCTTTTAGCTCAAATGTATCCTATCACAGAACCAAAATCCTAGTCTCATGAATCAAATGAATACCAAAGATGACATGCAGAAGCGTGAAATTCTTAGCATACATGAACAAGTAACAAGATAAAGGAACCAACAATATCTCAACATTCAACAATATTACTAAGCAACATCCTTTTATTACAAGCTTTCATTCACATATTCAAGAGTACATTTTTATAAGATTGTTCATGTAACGACCCACATTTTTTAGTGTCCATAAGACCTTAAAGTCGCAAATCATTACTCATAAATTCCATGATCAGATTCCTAAAATAATAGAGAATAGTAAACAATCTCCATTAATGAACAAATATTTACATGTTTGCATAAAAAGCTCCTCTAAGGAGATACATAAATTTTAGAAGGAATCAACTTGTACATGTAGGATGATATACCACTATGTCTAAACCTTCATGAATTACTTTAGTGTCTTCAACATCTTTTATCTATAGCCTCATGTCCATAAGTCAAGTATATATGGTCCCTAAAATGACGACAAACAAATATGCGGTCAGTATATATCTATACATGTATGTGGGTTCATCCAATAACCACAAGTATATATATAATCACACATCATATACTTACACATAAGAGCATAAACTTGTTTTCATATTCTAACCCATATCTAGTCTACTATCTCAGGTGTAATCATTGTCCCTCTGGGGCTCGTGTGCATTACCCTTAAGATCAGTCTAACCCAGGGTTCATAATATTGTTATTTACTTTACATGATAGTCATAGGAACTTTATAGTTTGCAAGAAGTAAATAAATAAGCAAGCACCTTATCATTCATTCAACCTCATCAAGAAACCTCAACAAACTCAGAATTTGATTCATATATTCATAAGTGTAACCATGTACCTTATGCCATTGCAGAAACCATGCAAAATATCTCATGTACTTTAAGAGTGCATCCAAACACCCAAGCAACAAAGCATGCAATCAACATAATCTGAAACACGCATACTACATATGTCTCACCATGTATTTGCATTATGTTAAATAGATATAGATTCACTCCTAAACTAGGGTTTAGGGTTATCTCATGTTTAGACTAGGGATTAGGGCCACAAACCCTAATTCCATCATATCATGGTTTCTAAGATTACAACCTTTAGTTATGCATATTAGGTGAAACCCTATTCATCATATTAAACATATTAGATTATTCGTGATACCTAGATCATACTACTAGCATTAAGATCATAGCAAGATGTCCATATTGGTTTCAAAACCCTAAATCTACATGTATGGGATTATTAACCCAGAATCATCAATCATTCATCATTACCAACAATTTCTTCATTATACATAGCAAGATCAGGTATTATCATAACATAAACGAGTCTACTCACTCATGCATAATATTAAACAAAATGTAGGTTTTCGTTTATACTAATCACATTAACACATGTATTGCATATACTTTTGTAATAGCAAGAATAATTAGACCCGGGAAGTATTTTATTCAAATTCCACTCGATTTTATGATCAATTTTATATATAGGTTCATTATATTTGGACATCCCTAGAAATTTATATAAAATAAATAAGATATGAAATGTTACCTTGTATTTGGACCATGTAGTGCCTTCCTATTGGTTAGAGTCAGCGCCATGTTGGATAAGTGAAACCCGGTTTCATCTCTGGTTCATCTCCAGACCACCCATCACATGATATACACGGTTGAGCCAGTCATTTGGCGGTTTGACCCCGAGCCTGCTCCCCTCCATCCTCACACGTCTATGCACATAGTCCCGAATGCCGCCTTCATAGAGTGGAACACACATTCATCATAGAGCGCCCGTATTCCTTGCCCATAAGTGGCCCATCGAAACTGGGCCTCCTAGCCTGCAACGGTAGGTCGCACTCTACCTAGTCCTCCCCTGCTCACTCTGACCAGATTGGTAGAGGTTTTGGACCTCTACAACCTCATCCATGGTGACCATGTGGGTGGTCACCCTCACTTCATCCTCTAATGCAACCAGCCACGCACATGGCTTCGTACACCTCGGGTTCCGTAGCAGCCATCCTCTAGTTCTGTAGCCACTATTCTCTCTATGCCCAGACTACGTTGTCGGCATGCCCTCTGTTGGCGCTCTCCTTCCTCCCCTTCACTCCCTCATACCTCAGCGATGCGGTCAACTGGTGAGCGAGTGGCTCCCTATTGGCCACGTGGTGGTTGCGGTAGGCGTCGGTCCATCTCTACACTACCCTAGCGGCCTAGCTTGCCCCTCCAGAGACCATCCATTGTCGAGGATGAGGAGGATCAACCTCCAATCCCTGAAACTGGAAGAAGGGCCAACAGTGAGGACACCCTACGACACCAGTTGCTTTGAACCCATGTGCATGTGAGTTTGATGAAATGGTCTTCTTTGGGGGTTCAACAACTGGTTGTTGCATCCATGGATCTACTTCGCTTCTCGGTTTGGCATTTCCCTCCATGAAGGTCAGAATAGCATGACATAGGGTGTCGGGTTTCAACTGAAGAGGGTGGGTTCTTCAAGTAGGTCTAGGAGGTTGGCCTCCTTCTGGGAAGAGACTACCAGTACCCCTCTTATAGACTTCTTAAGGTTCTCCAACTCCTTGCAAACTGAGAGGAAGATTAGGGCTCATGGCAAGTGGATACGGAGGGCAAGGCATGACCATATAAAACCCAATATATGTATACCCATCATTAAGGAAACCCCAAGGGTTACGATGGAGAGAGGGATAGGGAGAGCATAGTTCCCTTACGGATGGGAGAGACAGCAATAGTTGTAACCTTATTGGTATGGAAGGGTGTTGCTAATCATATCACACATCAAACCCTCTAGCCCTTCTATTCTCATACATTACAATCCTTTTTCTTTTATTTTCTTTAGATAACACCCATATTATGAGCATAATGGCTAGCCCCCCATAGGACCTTAAATCACCTTCAAACTATGGTATAAAGCACATATTTATATCATCTATTTCCTATTATAGGATGGGAGATTAATTCCTTCTTTAATTATTCAAAGCAGAGTATTTAACCAAAAGGTGGATAATTCTAAAAATAATTATCTAGGCCACATATAAACTTGGAATATTCTAGAAATTCTCCCATTGTCTTATTTTCTGATTATCTATCAACCATTAATATCTTGGATATATATTATGATCACAAATATCCATAAAATCCAAATTCATATCCCCAGGTCCTTCATGTAAGATCGGGTTAACCAATTGGGTTGAAAGTGTCCCTAAGGCCCATGAACCACATCTTGGGCTTTCTAAAGGTTCCATGAGCTTATTCGCATTCCTAATTTACTAGACTTGAGGCTTTGATAATTATTGCATCTTCTAGTAGCCTCATATGATCACATATGCTAAAAGTACATTATTAACTTAAATTGATCATTTAACAAGAGTCTAGGGTTTGGAATCAGCATCCAAGATCCCTCAATTCACTTCTTTATTATTTAAACCCTAATTTCATTTAAGCTTGAAATCTATGAATTTCAATGATGTAATAGTTCTTGTATACTACAGATCCTACAACAAGTACACCTGATATATCTCACCAAGACCATCTCTTCTAGCCATCTTTGAACCTATAAAAATATGTGAAACAAGGTGGGTCAAGCACACGGGGTGCTGAGTATAGGCCTAAAAGATACATATACATAAACTTTGCATAATTTGAAAATATGTGCAGATGTAAGGAACAAGAAATAAACAAGTTAAGTATTTAGAAAAATGAGAGCCAGTATTTTATGTCATTTCACAATTATACCATCATTTCATGCATTCATCAATATCATGTATTTGTAAGGCCTTTTATGAACAACTTCACGTTAGAAGAGTCTGTGAGGGTGCTCAAGATTAGCTAAGCCTTTTATCAACGATCCACCCTATCTTGATAAATCAAGTAGGATGCCCATTCTCTTGTTCTTACCCCAAAACTTCAGGCAGCTATAGGAGGTTTGTATAATGGAGTTTCTATATTATGTTTGCAAGTTCTAAAACACGATACGAGACAAACATTGAGTAAAATACTAGAGTACTACATGAAAATATTTGAGCAAGTAAACAAGCATACATATGTATCATATTTTAAGACAAAAAGCCATACTCATATAATTATTAAAGCCCATACCTAATTTAGAGATTCAAACCTAACTTATCCTTGAAAATCTAGCAACCAGCCACCTGATTAAGCACTCGATTACATACATGTATTAGATTCTCATCATTAACCCTACATTTTAGGGTTCTTGACCAACTTAGGTCCCATGTTCGTTATTGGTACATGAGATGGTCTTTTATTGATCTAGAGGTTATCATGAAGGTGTAATTGAAGTTTCAAGTCATTTTGATGTTCCATTCATTTTAAATTATCATATCAAGGTTTGAGTTACTAATGCACATTATAGGGCCAATGACTCATAATAGGGCAACCAACATCAAGTATCATCAAGGAATAAGATCTACGCATGAGGGGTATTTTGGTTCAGTAAGAATAGTACATAAGAAGCATAAACAACAAAAGGTGGATGTCCCCCAAGGGTCAAGGCAAGATGTGACCAACATTGGATATCAACATATTCACATGCATTCAATCATCCACATAGTACACATATGTCATCAAGGTCCAAGTTATGACTTGGTTTGAAGATACCCATCTCATATATCATAAAGGGAGGAGAGTTCCCTGATTTGAGAGAGGCGTAAGGTAAAAGGATCCACCTAAACATCATGGTACAAGACCCACAATTCAAGTCACATAGGTCACACATGGACGAACTAGGGTTTCCAACACCATAAGAGAGACAGAAGGTGGATAATAGGCATTACTGTCTCCAAACACCATAATATTATGTATCCGAAGGAAACTCAAAGAGTTGGGTTCATAAGTTTGATCACACCCATCATTGGTTTGAGATGTAACCAAACATTCACATAATTGGGGCATACATGCATTACATGTCAAATGAAATCAACCACACTAAGGAGGATATTAGAGGTTGATGTTAAAGTCAAAGAGAGACATACATCACTGATTCAAGGTTGATTAGGCATCAGTCCATCATCATGTAGAAAGACTACCAAATTAGGGTAAGTTACATCACTTAAGTCCAAAAGCAAATCACCTTATGTAATTTGGAGGCATTCATGAGAAATTGGGATGATTAGGTGTTCAAGCACGTTCAAAGAACTTCTAAGTTACAGACTTTAGGGTTAGGATGGTGGGGGTGCATCAAAGTTCCAATATTTAGCATACTTGAGCACTTATTATGGACAAACAAGGTCAAACTTTGTATTTTAAAAGATCATGAGAATTTGAAAAAGAATTAGAGTTTGCAAGTTAGTCCATGTTGTAGGTCTCGTTAATATGATGAATTTGGTATATAGATTGACATCATTTGGCCAAGGGATGATCAAGATATGGAATTTGTGAGGTTTAGCAAGAAAACCATAGGAGGAAGACTTAGGGTGTTATCGAAATTGATGTAGCTGCAGATCGTGACCATCACGCGGTCTCCCATCCTAGTCATGGACCAGCCATTGCTACCCATTGATATCCTTGAGCGATCACGTTGCATGGCATAATGGTCTGAGTGAGGACCTTTGACTGAGCGAGAGGGGGAAAAGGTGGCCTTCTTAGCCATTAGATATCGGACCATCGTGTGTTCAACTTGATCTAACAATGATTGGGTTACCTTCTCTATTGATCTCAAGCCCACATCGATGCAGCGTCCCTTAGCTTGATTTCACCGTCGATGACGTGAACTCAGGTACCAGAGGTCGGGGGAGCTAGGTAACTGGCCAGGCATGCACAGCATGCTCCGTCGGAGCTGAGGGTGGTCTCTCCTGAGGCTTCTGAGTCCTACACCACGAACACCCTACCACACAAGGGTGGCAGCACTGCTGAGAAAGAGGAAGGAGAACAAAGGGGTAGGAGCAAGTTGGGGTGTGCTAAGGAGCAAGAAAAAAGGGAGGAAAGAGTGAGGGAGTCTGGGTAGCGGGTTCGAGCTAGTCATTTTCTTACAAGGAGTCGAGAATAGCGCCTATTGGCCGGTCAAAAAGCGTTGTACAGTAGCAGGCTACCTTGTACAAACCAAGGTAGGAGATGATTTTGCATCTATTAGATCTTGGGCTTGTTGATCCAATGACTCAGAAAGAGGGGTGCACTAGGTTTTATTCAAGGGGGTGACGGTTGGGCCACTCCTAATTGGGCCAAAAATAAGCATAAAATCAAATGAATCGTGTGAAATTGGACCAAACTTCAAAAGATCATAACTTGGACTACAAAACTTTCGATTGAGGTAATTTTTACACCGTTGGATTCACAACCGAGATCTCTACCACTTGATGTACAAGAGAGAACGAGAAGATCTTTTTATGAGGTTTAATTGCAAAGGAAAAATGGTGAGTCACTAAAGCATATAATTTTGATCAAAAAGCAAAATAATGTCACATTTAGTAAAATTGAACATCGATGTGACCGAATTGAAGTCCTACAACCATTAAACCATGGAATTGACATTGAATTGAATAATAGGAAAATTGATGAGAGAGAAGTGGTTCATGATAGGAGACAGGAAAGTTTGGCGGTCACATATCCATATACAGGAGGAATACAATCAAAAAACGGATGCATGTTAGAGAAGTAGACAAGCATGAAAAATATCTGGGCCTACCAACAGTGGTCGGTAGGTCCAAGAAACTAGTTTTTGTTTCCATCAAAGATAGGGTGTGGAAGAAACTACAGCGATGGAAGAACAACTTCTATCTAGGGCCAGGGAAGGAAGTACTCATTAAATCCGTCATACAAGCTATCTCGACGTAGTTGATGAGTATTTTTAAACTGCCTGATGGGATGATTGAAGAGATACACTCCATGATTGCAAGCTTTTGATGGGGATCCAAAGAAGGACAAAGGAAGATAGACTAGATGAGTTACGAGTGACTATGCAAGTCTAAGGAGAATGGGGTTCAGAGTTCTCAGCAATCAAGCTCTACTAGATAAACAGGGTTGGCAGCTAGCTACCAATGAAAGCTCATTAGTGGCCCAAATATAGAAGGTCAAATACTACAAAAATGATTTAGTGTTATAAGAAAAACTGGAAGGTGCGCCCAACTACACTTGAAAGAGAATATGGCGTGCCATACAACTGGCCATGATAGGATTTCTGTGGAAGGTGGGAGACGACAACGGGATAGACATTTACAAGGACATGTGGATTCCATAGTTGAGTGGTTCGGTCTAGCATTACCTGATGCATGGATAGGTGAATTACACAATAGTGATGCACTTAATCAACCACAAGACATGTCAGTGGGACTAAGTAGCGTTATCATATTGCTTCCCTCCTCATATAGGCGATATGATACGGCTCATACCCATCGCAAGCACGGGTGGAGGCGACACACTATGTTGGGACAAAGACAACAAGGGACATTTTACCATGCGCAACTCCTACATCATGATACGGGTAGGAGCAAATGTGTTAAATGATTTTGAACATCGAGGATTGGCGAAGAGTTTTGAAGCAATGCTGGCCTCCAAATCTAAAACACTTCATATGGCGTGCTCTCTAGAATTTCTTGCCAGCAAAAATAGAACTTTATAGGAAGCATATTGTTTAAGGAGACACATGTCAAAGATGCAGACAGTACCTGGAAACTTTGACGCACGCTCTAATGAAGTGCAACTTAGAAAATACAGTTTGGGCAGCAAGGGAGCTAGATTGGAGCGGGCACGTGGATACCATGGATGAACGGGAGATGATAAGAGAGTTGTTGCATACCGATGACCAACAAAGAAAGGATGAAGGAGCCACTCTTCATTGGGTGGCATGGACGACTAGGAACAAGCTACAGTTTGACCCTACACCTCCCTTCATTCTTGCACTGGTTGTGGGATTCAAGACCCTGGTGGTTGTTCATGCCAGGCACATGATGGCGGTGATGGGGGCATCGTTGCATAGACATGCAGTTGGATTGGCTGGTTGGGTGAAGTCAATGCATGGGCTATACAAGCTAAACACTGACACCAGTGTGGGGGCTAACGAGAGAGGTGGTTGTAGGGCTATTATTAGAGATGAGCACGGATCTATCAAGATGACATATCAATGCAAACTAGAGGGGAAAGGTTTCTCTCGAGGGCAAGAAGATGGCATTGGAGCTAGGTTTCCGGGACATCGTCATTGAAACAGACAACTCCCTGTTAGAGAATGTAGTAAGGATTGAAAGCTAGGGTCGGGGTTATGAAGACATGATGGTTAGGCACATTATCCTTCTCTCATAAGAGTTCTCTTATTTTCAGTTGTGTTTTGTTCGTAGACAAGGCAATGGGGTTTCTCATGGCTTAGCTACTCTAGCCTGCTATGTAGAAAATCCTTGTCTTAGTATAGAGGGTTTTGATGATGCTATCACTATATTTGCTTCAGAAGATATTAAATAAAGAGTTTCCCAGAGTAAAGTGCGCTATCAATCATTCTAGAATCATATATTAACTTTTTTCCCGATCTAGATTTGGACCAATATGCAATTCTACGTACACCAAAACTTTGTAATTGTATTCCTACGTACTTTTATATGGCATTTCTTCAAAAAATTAATAGAAGTTAACCATCATACTCTATTTTCTCTTTCCAAAAAATATGGCTAAAATAAATTATATCGTCGCATGTACTTTTCTTTCATATGTAAGAAAAGGCAAAATTATCTTTCATAGTTGTTTTCAATCTTACATAGATTGTTGCAAAGTCTATTTAGTCTACAAATATTTGTATGGATTGCCATACTACTAAAGTTTTTGACCTTTTTATTCCATAATAATTGTGTAGTACATTCCTTAGTTGGTTGGTCATCAAAAATTACAGTGTGGTACAACTTTTTGCGCATTTACATCTCTCACGTGACCCTTTTCAGAAATTTATACTAGAGGCATAAATGTCGTTGAGTAACTACCAAATTTGATGGTGCAACAACTCCCAACTCCCCATGTGTTTGATATAGGTCTGGTGATTTTGGGTGATTCCAGACATCTCTCACCCTGAAAACCTTGTGGGCAATGACTCCTCTTTAGTGGAGGGTCACACTAAAAACAAGGCCTAGTAGGGTACACCTAAGAAGATGAGGGACGAGATTACCAAAAAATGTAGGAATCTAAGTATACATATGAAGAGGAAGATCTAGTGGATTTCTCTGATGTCCTTGTACCCATCGATGAGAAATGGGGGAGCTCTCAGTCGTGGCAAGGCTCCTAATGAAAAGAAATTTCAACTTCATAGCCTTCTAGAGAATGATGACACATGCATGGAACACGGCCAGGAAGGTCACAATCAAGATGCTCGATCACAACATCATGCTGATAAATTTCAAGTTAGAGAGAGATAATGACAAAGTGTTGGAGGGGAGCCTGTGGAACTTTGATAATAGGCTTTTGTTCATGAAGGAAATCATGACAGGGGACCAACCTTCAGAGATGGGGATCGAGGAATGCCCCATTTGGGTGCGCTTCTACAACATCCCTCTAGGATACAAAGCGGATGAGGTGTTCCTAAATATTGTGAGCAATGTGGGGAAAGTGGTCGAAGATGAACCTGATAGAAATGATTGGGAACAAGCTAGAAGGGAGAAAATGAACCTGAACATAAATAAACCAATAGAGACTACCCAGAGAATGAAAGATAAAGAAGGAAATATTGAGAGTGTGGATCTCAAATACAATAAGCCGCCTCATTTCTACTTCCGATGTGCATGCTTGGACCGTGTTACCAAGGACTGCTATAACAAAGAGGAGGAGAAATCCGAGAAATGGGGAATGTGGGTGAGCGTCTCCCCGAGAAAAGCTTTCAAAGCTGAAGAGACCCCTAACTCATATGAGAAATCAATGAGGGTGTTGTTCAAAGATGAAGGCAGCGTTGAAGACAAGGTGAAAGACAAGAGTGTCAGGGTGGAATATGTATCCAATAGCATGAGGCACATGGGGGAGGGTAGTATTACAAGAGAATATAATGAACGGGGAAGAGTGGAAGTGGAGGGACCAAGTAACAATGAAGGCCCTAAACCAGGAGAGGGGGACACCAACCTAATTATAAATTCTAGAGGAGGAGGTCAGGGGGAAGATGATCCTGAAAATGACACAGACAGAGGGGAACAGTAGGCCCAAAGCAATGCAAACATCGAAGAACCCATAGCTCTGCAAAAGCCAAGCACTACACAACGGAACCATGTGGAGGAGTCTAGGAAAGATATAAATGAAATGCATGCCAGGGAAAGAAGTTGGGAAGGAGGGATACGGGAAGTCCTAAAGAGTGGAAGGAAATATAAGAAAATCCAAAGAATGAGGCCATGTAAAAAAAGTACCAAAGGAGTGGAGAATGAGAACATAAAATACAGAGTAGCTACTAAGCAAAGACCAAAGAAAAGAGGAGTTGAGGACACCAGTGCAAGTGAAGGTGAGGCTATGACAGGTAGGAGGCAAACAAGGTTAAGGAGAAGAGAACATCGTGTTATGGGAGGTCTAATCCCAAGTAGCAATGGTTGGGGAGAACCAACACCGCGAAGAGCTATGAAAACTCAGGTTTGGAACTGCCAACACGTAGGAAACCTTGGCACCACAAGAATGCTCTAGAAAATTTCTGGAGAGAGCGCCCCAATCTAGTTTTCATAATGGAGATGAAGATCAGTGTGACACCCATGCCACACAAAGAGAGATTTCTCAAAACATAACCGCGAAAGAAAGATTAACAAGTGTATTATCAGAAAACACTAAAAATTAAACCCTTTTTATAAAATTTCCAAACAACAAGAACCTTCACATGTAAGTGCTTTCATGCCTCAAAGCATATATAATGCATGATGTCAACTGTAACCAAAGAACTATTCCAGAACATATATGCATAATTCCACCACGTCTGTACATAACAGGTATACAAGCGAACCATATAAAGAATGTTCATTCAAAAAATATCTACAAAACATTCCCAAAGACCTGAGTATACAAGGACGACTCTAGGACTCTATCAACAAAAGACATCCTGTAGAACTACCAACCTCATCAGCTACTGGACCTCCTGTTGCACCTCAACCTCCACTGCACAATCTCTACCTCCTCATGCTCGACCACTGAAAAAGGATGTGGGAAACCTACGAGGTGAGATTCCAAATCTTAGTGGGAGATATAACTCACCACCAACTCTATTATTATCACAGATAAGATAAATAAATGAGTATCATGATTACAGTTATGTGAAGCAAGTAATGATTATTAACAGGAAAGTGTTTACAGTATGATTTATGAAACCTCTTAATAATTTATCAGGAATATGAAGAATATGTATACTTACTATCAACAATATTGTATCAAGATAAAGTAAGGCCTCAACCAAAGTTTTTTTATTTTGATACTACGCAATATACTACATGGAAGATTACATATTTTATTATGCCTGAGGATTTGAGTCATACCACCCATATCCAACTGACCACTTGATGAGTCAAAATTGATGCCATACAAAGTCTAATGGAAAAGACGGAATCCACGACCTCACCACACCACTTGTTCACCACAAGAGAAAGAATTGCATAGACATATCAGTCAACTATAACAATGACATATAGTCGAGATTTGGGATTGGCTCACGCATGGTCATCCACATATATAATCATAACTAGCCCACCTTGGTACAAGTATAACGCTAGAAGAACAAGCTCACTCATGGCCATTCTAACAAAAGGAGTGGCTCACGCATGGCCATCCACACCACAATGAGATTGACTCACACATGGTCATCTCACACATCCTATATTAAAGGATATAAGGAATTACTCGATTTGTACCCCGCATATTCAAAAATATGCACTCCGAGTTAAAATCATTTCACCATTTAGCAAATTGTTGACACTTAATGGATCTATGGCACATGGCAAACTACACTATTAGATTCCACTTGCTTAATTAGATCAATTTAAACATATATAAGCATCAATCAAGTTACAACACATAATCTCTAAACAAGATCTACATAAATTAGGGAATGACTCGTCACCAAAATGTAATGAAACATATTAGGTGTGATCTCATCACATCATGTCTCTTTATGCATGTTATTCATCATATGTTCACCACAAGGACCAATGTCCATTACAAGTACCAATGTCCATAACAAAGACCAGTGTCCATCACAAGGACCAATATCCATCACAAGGACCATTCCAACAGATCATAACCACCATAGCTCATACCTGGCTATGTACATCAATTGATATCAACTACATGATTAGATATTGATAACACGAATGCAATGCATCATCAACATCATCATCTCATAGGACTCATGACACACATTTTACATCATTACTATTAGGGTTTCACTTTACGCAATTAGGATTTACAAAGTTGGATCAACAACCACCCTTAGATTATTATTTTCATCATCATTATGATATGTGTTATGAGACATAGAAACATGTTTCTCATTATCATTATAAAACATGTTATGAGGTATAGAAACATAGCACTCACATCATACGTACAACTACTCCATAGGGTATCACACTATACCATGTGGCCCTAGCATCAACACGGTGAGTCTAAACCACCACCACAAGGTACCGATTAGGGTTTCCACATATGGTATCAGTTAACCCTAAGTGTATTGGGCAATCACTCCAAGGGGTAGGGTTATCACGCTACCTACTCAAGGTGCATATTGGTTTATCATCACAGTGGGTGTGTCGGGCAAAAAACCTCAAGGAAAGGGGTGTTGGTCAACCCCCTTCTATTAGGCAACGCCATCACAGGGGTGTGTCAGGCGTCGAGGGGATAACAAATACCGTTGGTGTATTGTTTCCCCAGAGCTTCCGCAACACATCTATCGTGACAACTGATTAGGGTTCCAACAACGTGTTAAGCCGTGACAACTATCAGGATGTCGGGCAGCAACGCCTTAAAGCAACGGGCTAGCCACGCCTCAAGCCATGACGGGCAACAATTCTATCACCAAGATGTGTCGGCCTCTGCCCAAGCGAGATGTCATAAGCTATGATGTCCAAGCCATAATGGCCAGTACACTAGGTATACTGATCGAACACCATATCAATTAAACAACCACTAAATCACTAACACCCTTGACTCATACAAGCCTACTCCTACCTAAGGTATGATTATCTAGGAAGAATTTGATCATGTCAACCTAAACCTCTCAAGGTTGTGACAACTTATCACAAAAGATGACGGTC
Source organism: Alisma plantago-aquatica (assembly GCA_963693085.1). Lineage (NCBI taxonomy): Eukaryota > Viridiplantae > Streptophyta > Magnoliopsida > Alismatales > Alismataceae > Alisma > Alisma plantago-aquatica. Next base: position 38,896,789 of record OY856412.1, read on the forward strand.
AGGGGCATCACAAGTCCTGATAGCCACCCAAACATATCGGCATACCCTACCTATTAGCCTCCACAAGCATATTGGCCACAAAAGCATTTCACCAACTCATCTCCAACCTCAATACGGCATCACTAGTGAGGTAAAAGAAACTGCAACACAAAGAAGTAACTCAGCAAAGTTCCTTTCCCAAAATAGAACGCAGAGCTAACAAAGTGATAACAAGCAAGAATAAAGAACAACATAACAATTAAAAAGTGATAATAACAAAGAGGGTTTTACAGTTATATAACTGGCCTCAAGGATCACCACTAAGCTCCAAGCTCATGAACTCAAGGTAAAAGGAGATACTCCAAGATTGATTACCACAACACCTCCAAGAGAGAAGATGGAACCATGGTTAAGAGAGCATGAGTGGGAAAAGGAGTAACCAAGTTCATGGCAAAGAAGAAGAAAGATGTAGCATCCCTGACCTGGGTTATGATCTAACCCCAGATGTTTTGTTTAAGAAAGATAATTATATGTTTACTCTTATCTTTTGAAAAGTAATTAAGGCTCAAGAGGAGCTTATGTTTCAATTTTAGTCCTTTTTGAATAATGTTGAAAATAATGTTTTGCCTGTTTTGGACTAAAGTGCAAATTACCCAAGTTGAGGGGTTAACTTGCAAATGTTGCATGATAAATGTTCCTCAAGTGTTGAAGCATCATAAGAATGAAAATGATGCAGAGGTATGGCTTGTGGCAGCCTAAGCACCAAGAAAGAGCTTATTAAGCAAGGTTTGTGCATTAAAACCTAGTTTTGGTGTAATGTGCAATTTACCCAAAATCTAGGGTTCAATATGCAAAATATCACTTCTAGAGAGTCCCTAATGTTTCATGATATCAATTAGAGACAACATATTTAGAGGGGAATCTCATTCGAATCTCTTTGGAGGAAAGAGAATCTTGATATTAAAATAATCAAGATTTAAGCATAATTGAAACCCTAATTCAATTTAATGCAAAAATAAATATATTAATGGAAGTGCCCTTCAACCAAAAACGTGATGGTTGAATTTATATAAGTGTGTACGTCCTTTTTCCTTGCAATGGCACCAAAATATCTAAAGTGAGTGGAGAGCTCACTCACATTAGTTAAAGAAAAAGTAATATCCACTCATTTTTGGATATTATTATTATATTGATTCAAGTGCTTAATTTGTTTTCTTTAATTCATGGATAAAGAAGAGGATTTTGAAGTAGAAGATGATGACTTCGTATGCAAGGAAGTGAGGGGGATAAGTGGCACCAATTTTGGGAATTAAAGGATTTTTATAACACTTTCTCTCTCTTGAAATTCCCTTATATACACTCCATTTTTCACCCACATGAAAGACTCTTTTCGACTCTTCTTTCTTTCCTTGCTTTGGTGATGCACAAGGGAGCTTAGGATCAACAGGAGGACATGCCCCAACCTGTAGGTAAGCTCCATAGTCATCTTCAACCTTGAATTCATGGTGGAAATCAAAATTCAATGCTTATTTTCTCCTTTTCTCCATTCAATGCTCAACCTTGATCATTCTTTGCACTCAAAGACTTGAGAACGGACCGTAGATAGTTTAGAAACTTCATTAACCATTGAGGACGTGAATCTTAAATATTATATTCAACTTAGAAGGTGGGTTATATAACATGGACCCTTAAATATCATTATTGATTCCATTTCTTCATCATATGTTGGTTCCTTTTCCGTTCTCGAATTTCCTTTTGATTAATTGATGAAATCACCACAAAGATCACAGAAACTTTCGAAGGTTTGAAGCTTGAAGATGATGATGTCATCTTATCACACACCTCAAGAAAAATCATGAGCAAACGGTTTCACTTTTTGGTGACCAAACGGTCTCAAGACCGTTTGGTGACCAAACGGTCTCCAGACCGTTTGAGGTCAAACGATGTCAAGACCATTTGAGGTCAAATGGTGTCATAGTTGGATGGAGATCCAATGGTTATGATTGATCTAATCCAAAAGATTTCAGCATTTGATGGTTCCTTGATTACAAACCCTAAATCGATTAAAGCTAAAACCCTAATTTAAATTCAATCAATTTCATTACGGAATTGACCATACAATCTTCAAACTGTTTGAGGACCATTTAGTCTCAAACCATTTGAGGACTAAACGGTCTCAAACCGTTTCGGGTTTAATAATATTTAATTCAAATGGTGTCAAACCGTTTAGGGATTTTGATATCAAGATTGTTTGATGGTCTAACGGTCTTAAGACCGATTGAATATTTTGGACAAGACCGCTTGGAGGCAAGCACCTCAAGACCATTTGGAGATTCAATTGAACCAAGACCGTTTAAGGTCTAAATGGTCTTCAAGACCATTTGAAGGCTAAAGAAATTTCAAGACCGTTAGAAGGTGTAGACCAAGATCGTTTAGGTTCTAACGGTCTTCAAAACCGTTTGAGGTCTTTAGGGAAAGACCGTTTAAGGTCTAAACGGTCTCAGACCGCTTAGAGGTTTGGTTCAAGACTGTTTGGAGGTCAAAGCATCTCAAAATTGTTTGAAGGTCAAGGAGGTCAAAACCGTTTGAAGGTTCAAAAGTATCAAAACCGTTTGGAGACCTAATAGTCTCAAAGCTATGAAAGATTAATTAACCCTATGATTATTAATGATATATCTCAAAGTTAATTACAATGGTTGTACCTCTCAAGTACTTGGTGATTAGTACCTTTTTGAGTGGTTAACCTTTGATGCTTATGAAAGTAGTAACTCAATAGACTATGATAATGATAGATGTATGTACTTGAATAATGGGTTGATCCAAGTTGATAAGTATGGAGTAATCCACATCCTAGAGAGGATGAGAGAGAGAGAAATTCATACATGTATAATGATCATGTAGTGGTTAAGCCTCAACACTTTCAACAATGAATAAAATATGTAATTAGGGTATGATCTGTGATAAAGAGATCATGAAACCCTAACCGAGAAGGTTGATGAGCCCTAACTCTGATTTAGGGCAATGCTAGGTGAAACCCTAACCTAGGGTAATGGTGTAACCCTAATCTAGGGTGATGATATGAGAAATCTCAATTCAGGGTAATATAATGAAAAACCCCAATTTAAGAGGATGCTTCATGAAACCCTAATTTGGGGAAAAGTTATAAAGAACCTTAATTCAAGATAATGATGTGTGAAACCCTAATCTAGTGTAATGCCATGTGAAACCCTAATCTTGGGTGATGCTATGTGAAAACCTGATGCAGTGATGTGATGTGAAACTCTAATCTAGGGTGATGATATGTGAAACACTAATGTAGTGATGTGATGTGAAACTCTAATCCAGGGTGATGCTATGTAATGCTATATGAAACCCTAATCCCTAATATAGGGTGAAGGTATGTAAAACCCTAATTTTGGGTTATAGTACAAGAAACCCTAATCTTGGGCAATATGATGATAAACCATAACCCTAATTTTTGGTAATGGGATGAGTATCCCTAATTGACATGAATTTGATAAACCCTGGTCCTAATGAGGGAATAGTGATGCCACCCTTACATTGTATAGTGTTGATATGTAATTGATATAACTGCTATCATGCGTACTGACTATGCAGGTATCATGAGATGTTGGGCATAGCCAGGTATGAGCTATGATGTTTTATTATTAAAATTGTTTCATGGGCCTTGTAAGCTATAATATGCTTTGTTGCCTAGTAAGAGGTAATAAGAGATTAAATGGGCTTTGAGAGCCATGTGAGATGCTTGTGCAACAAGTATTATGTTTACCTTGGTCGGATGACCTGAAGGTATTAGTTACCTGATAAGTGGTAACAAGTGTTCCTTGATGAACTAAGGGTTTGAATACCCAAATCCAGTAAACATGATGATGACATTGTTAAGGGATGTGGAATCCCAGTATTGAGGTCAGGAATTGAGATCCCAATGTTTTATAAAGCTTCAAAAAGTAATTGATAGAAGCATTACTCATTCTTTGTAGCATTTGTTATAATAATTCATATTTGGAATCTTGATTAATGTTAAAAGAATAGGGTAATGTACTTAACTAATCAAGTGGAATATTATCATGTAAAGCCATGTCCATAGATCCATCATCATCAGTAGTTGGTGATGGTGAAACAGATTTTCCTACGGGAACTCCTGGAATGCATATTTTTTAATATGTGGGGGTAATGGGTGAATATATATCCTTACGTCTCGTAGGAATGACTACGAGCCATATCCTATGCACAGGAATGGTTATGGACAATATCCCAATGAAAGTATGGCTATGGTCCATAACTCCACAATACCAGGTATTGTCTACGGGTCTTATCCTGAAGAGAGTATATGCTACAGGCTATAACTCTATAGAAAAGTTGCAAGTATACCCTAGAAAGATATTTAGCAGAGACACAAGATGTCCTGCATATAGTCTCGCACTGACCGAGACAGATGAGGTGATGGATTCTGGCTCTTCCATTGACCTATGTATGGAACTGATGTTTTATGTAATCATGGTCGGTGGAGCATGAACGATATACTTCATCTCCTCAGGGCATAATGTATGATTGTAAAATGTAATCATATGTGTAGTGTATTTACTTAAGAATGAAATACGGAAATCATTGGTTGATGTTACATTGCTTATTGTATCATAAAGTGGATAAATATTATACATGTTCTTCATATTCTTTATTAAACTAAATAGATGATTTATTGCTTTATCATTTGTAGTTGTAATGCCTTAAAAGATGATATTTCTCTATTCTGCTTAATAATGATTAAATCATGTTGTTTATTAAAGATTCCTCTGTTCAGTTTATTATTGTTCATCAGCAATAATAATGTTTCTGGAGGAGAGTTATATCTCTCGTTGGGACAATTTTCAATTGTCTCACCCCTGTGGGATCCAACCTTTTTAGGTGGACGAGGAGGAGGAGGTAGAATCCATACAGCAGGAGAAGGACAGCAGCAACAAGGACAATAGTGATATTCCAGGTGGAGGCACTGGCTATCATATTTTGTATAGAGAGTCCTATGTGTCATCTCTGCACTCTCAGGTCCTCAGAATTTGTAGCTGGTAATTTTCATGAATCGATCTGAGATTTTGGCTTCATGCCTCGAGGTTCTTATGTTGTTTGTGTACAGTTTTAATAGAGCAGATGATGCTTGTAATCCTTGAGAAGAGATGGTATAGGATATGTACTTATGAACCAGGATGTAAATAAAATACATTGGTTCTTGATAAAAGAGTTTTCCTGTGTTTGGATCTATTTGTAAATGGTTTTAATTTTTAGTGATTTTCAGTAATCTACTATTAATTATTGCTTCCGCTTAGTTAATTACATTTTGTTCGAATGGTGTGCCACAAATTAGTGGTATTAGAGCTCTAGGTTCATTGAGTCTATAGAGACATATGATTAAGGTTGTTGAGTCTATTCTAGTGTCTTCCAGTTATCTGATAGTGTCTTTTGCTCGTATAGGAGGAGAAGAAGAACTTAAAGATGTCTGGATCACACGAAGAACATGCTGTTGAGAGAAGCATTGCTGCACTAGGAAGAGGTATAAGGGACCAGAATAGGGAGGAACTAGAACCTAAACATCCCCAGCTTAACCAAGTTGACTGGAAAACCCAACCTTTCATGAACTGTTTGGGCAGTTCTTGACAACCATGACGCATATGGCGGATAAGATGCCACCACCTGCACCTAGGGCACCAGACCATAATGAAGGATAGGGAGCTACAAGACTTTTGAACGACTTCACCGGGTTGGAGCCATAGATTATGCTGGTACAGTAGACCCATCAGACGTAGATATGTGATTGATTGAGTTGAAGAAGGCCTTTAGAATCCTTAATATCCCTGAAGCAGAGAAGGTGAGGCATGCAATATACCTTCTAAAAGGGACTTATGGCCACTGGTGGACAATACAAGAGGGGAAGAGGCCAGGTGTTGAAATTGGATGGGGAGAATTCCGATGAGAATTCGTCAATCGATACTTTCCCAAGACGTATCTAGATGAGAAGATCTCTCAGATTGAGAGGTTAAGGCAGGGACTAATGAACATTAGCAAGTATGAAGCTAAGTTCATGGAGCTTTTGCGGTTCTGTCTGCATATGACAGCTACTGATGAAGAGAGAATTTGGCATTTTGAGAAAGGGTTGAACGTTGAATTGACCACTCTTGTGTCTGCCTTAGAGAACAGAGAGAGGTTCGCCACCTTTGTGGAATCCTTGAGACGGATTGAAAGGTCGGTGATTGAAAAGCGTCAGACTAAGAGTAAGAAGGTGAATACTCAGTTTCAAGGACAGAGGTCCGATAGTTTCAAGAAACCGAGATTTTCTGCACCAGTAGCACCACCAAGATTCAATACCAAGATGCAATGGATGTCGAGTAGGGATAGGGGTAATAGTTTTCCTCCAAATAGAGCCCCCAGTATAGAATCAACGTTAGCAAATGGACCTTTTAGACCATATCAAGAGAATAGAACATGTCACCAGTGTAGACAGGTAGGACATCTAGCAAGGGATTGTCCAGTTGGAAACACATTGCTAACCCAACCACTGAGGTAGAGTCAACAAGTTCATTAGAGGAAATAGATTTTGAGTGGTTCTAGAGGACGTGGACAAGCATCCCAAGATGGTTCGTCGGCACCTAACAACCGAGCACAGGGTCAACAGCAAGCAACGGTGAGATTCTATGCAATGAATCAACCCAAAGCAGTAGTCAATCCTCGAGCTGTGACAGGTCAGATCGAACTATTTCATTCTGATATGTCTTCATCCTGCTTTGTATCTGTTTTAATTGATCTGGGTGCTACGCATTCCTTTGTTAGTAGAAGAGTGATCCTTGACTGCAATATGATTGTTAGTCATAGAGTAGATAGTCTGTTGTTAGAAACCCCTTTGTTGGGATCTGTAGTGTTGTGGGAGGTGTGTTCCCCCTGCATTCTTTCCTTTTCTAAACATCACATTCAGGTGGATCTTATACCACTTGAGATGCACGGGTTTGATATAATTCTTGGGATGGACACCCTAGAAAAGTATAAGGTTGTCTTGGATTGTGATTCCAAGCAAGATGTGTTTGTAGATGACGGGGACACATGGATCTTTCAGGGAGACAGAAAGATTCTTCCAACCTATCTAGTTTCGTCTATGATAGATGAGAAGCTAATGAGACAAGTCTACTTTGCATTCTTAGCACATGTGGTAGACACCACAATGGAGAGCCCTAATCTTTCTGAAGTTCTGATAGTTAGGGAGTTTGAAGATGTGTTCCCTGAGGAACTTCCAGGTGTTCTTGTGCCTCGAGAAATTGATTTTGAGATTAATCTAATCCTGGGCACGCAACCAATTGCACAAACACCGTATAGGATGGCACCTGCTGAGATGGTAGAGCTCAAGAAACAGCTGTAGGAGTTTCTTAAGAAAGGTTTTATCCGACCGAGTACTTCACTATGGGGTGCCTCGGTTCTCTTTGTTAAGAAGAAGGATGGATCGATGTGGTTATGCATTGATTATAGACAGTTGAACAAAGTAACCATAAAGAACAAGTATCCTCTACCAAGGATCGATGGCATGTTTGATTAGTTGTGTGGTGCAACTATCTTCTCTAAGATAGATCTGAGGTCGGGATATCATCAGTTGCATATCAAGGAGAACGACATACCTAAGTCTACCTTTAGGATAAGGTATGGTCACTATGAGTTCATAGTTATGTCATTCGGACTAACTAATGCACCAGATACATTCATGGAACTCATGAATAGAATCTTTCGACCTTTTCTTGATCAGTTCATAGTAGTCTTCATAGATGACATCTTGATATATAGTATACATGCTCAACAGCATGACCAGCACCTCCGTCAGGCTTTAACATTGCTAAGAGAGCATGAGTTGTATGCTAAGTTTAGAAAATGTGAGTTTTGGTTATCAGAAGTTTCTTTTCTAGGGCACAAAATATCTGCCTCAGGTATCTGTGTTGATCCTAAGAAGGTAGAATCTGTCTTGCAATGGGAACAGCCAAAGACACCAATGGAGATACGCAGTTTCCTAGGACTGGAAGGATATTATAGGAGGTTCATTAAGAACTTCAGCTCTATAGCTTTACCCCTAACCAAGTTGACCAGGAAGGAGGTTCCTTTTGTCTGAATTGACAAGTGTCAACATTCTTTCCAACTGTTGAAAGAAAAGTTAACAAGTGCATCTGTGTTGGTGTTACCTAAGAAAGGGAAGGGGTACATAGTTTTCTATGATGCATCTAAGAATGGTCTAGGATGTGTGTTGATGCAGGATAATCAAGTGATTTTTTTTGCCTCTCGACAGCTTAAGAAACACAAGGAGAATTATCCGACACATGATCTAGAGCTAGCTATTGTGGTCCATGCTTTGAAAATCTAGAGACATTATCTCTATGGAGAAACATTTCAGATTTTCACAGACCATAAGAATCTAAAATATATCTTCTCACAACATGAGTTGAACATGAGACAACACCGCTGGATGGAGTTAATCAAGGACTATGATTGTACAATTGATTACCATCCATGGAAGGATAATGTAGTGGCTGATGCACTAAGTAAGAAATCATCATCACTAACCTTAGATAAAGCACAGTTGAAATCCTTAGTGTGCTTCAAAAGAGATATGCTTATCTCCTTGAGGCAAAACAATATACAGCTTAAGGTATCGTTGTTAGCCAGGCTGTTAGCTGAGATGCAAGTGAAACCTACTCTAAAATAGCAGATTAAAGAAGCACAACAAGTTGATATTGTGGTTCAGCAGATCAGGTTAGAGTATGGTAGTGAGAAATAGGATGGCTTTCATGAGTCAGAGGATCAGGTAGTCTGTTACCATGGTAGGATAGTAGTACCTGATGCCAATGACTTAAGGAAGTTAGTTTTGGAGGAAGCTCATTCTTCGATGTATGCAATGCATCCAGGGAGAACTAAAATGTATCGTAACATGAAGGATATGTATTGGTGGCCAGGATTGAATAAGGATGTAGTTGAGTTTGTTATGCGGTGTCCGGTGTGTCAGTAGGTTAAAGCTAAACATCAAAAGCCCACAGGAACAATGCAACCTTTGCCTATACCGTAGTGGAAATGGGATCACGTGACCATGGACTTTGTGGTTGGTTTGCCTAGAACAACCAAAGGTCATGATTCCATATGGGTGATAGTTGATAGGTTGACTAAGACAACACATTTCCTTCTTGTCAAAACAACCTACACTGTTGAGAAGCTTGCACAAATATATATAGATGAGATAGTGTGGTTGCACGGGGTTCCGACTACCATTGTTTCTGATAGAGGTCCCCAGTTTACGAGTTGTTTTTGGGAACAACTACATAAAGCTTTGGGTACGCAGTTAAGGTTTAGTACTACCTTTCACCCACAGACAGATGGACAGTCTGAGAGGGCCATACAAACCTTGAAGGATTTGCTTAGGGCATGTGTCCTTCAGTTTGTAGGAAGTTGGGATCTACACGTGAGCTTGATAGAATTTGCTTACAATAATAGCTATCAACATAGTATTGATATGGCACCATATTAAGCATTATATGGTAGACGTTGTAGATCTCCTTTATGTTGGTATGAAACGGGAGAGTATCAACTTTTGGGTCCTGAGCTAGTGTAGCAGACAACTGAGAATATTAAAGTAATACAACAACAATTAAAGACTGCACAGGATAGACAGAAGTCATACATCAACAAACAGCGAAGACCTTTAGAATTCCAAGTTGGAAACAAAGTATATCTCAAAGTTTCACCTTGGAAAGGTTTTCTTAGATTTGGAAAGAAGGGAAAGTTAGCTCCTAGATTTATGGGGCCTTATCCAATCATTGAATGGATTGGTAAGGTAGCCTATAAGCTAGAGTTGCCACCTGAGCTACATAAGTTGCATCCAGTGTTCCATATCTCCATGTTGAGAAAGTGTCATCTTGACATAGAGTTAGTTCTGCAACCTGTGGAGGTAGAATTAAATGATGATATATCATATGTTGAAGGACCTGTGATGATCCTTGATAAAAGAATAAAAAAGCTAAAAAAGAAAGACATATGTCTTGTGAAAGTTCTTTGACATCACCATGGCATTCAAGAAGCTACGTGGGAGCTAGAGGAAGAGATGAGGAGGAAGTACCCTTCTATTTTCTCTTGATGATTTTGGGAACGAAATCCCTGTTAGGGGTGGATAATTTGTAACATCCCTAACCTGGGTTATGCTCTAACCCTGATGTTTTGTTTAAGAAAGATAATTATATGTTTACTCTTATCTTTTGAAAAGTAATTAAGGCTCAAGAGGAGCTTATGTTTCAATTTTAGTCCTTTTTGAATAATGTTGATAATAATGTTTTGCCTGTTTTGGACTAAAGTGCAAATTACCCAAGTTGAGGGGTTAACTTGCAAATGTTGCATGATAAATGTTCCTCAAGTGTTGAAGCATCATAAGAATGAAAATGATGTAGAGGTATGGCATGTGGCAGCCTGAGCACCAAGAAAGAGCTTATTAAGCAAGGTTTGTGCATTAAAACCTAGTTTTGGTGTGATGTGCAATTTACCCAAAATCTAGGGTTCAATATGCAAAATACCACTTCTAGAGAGTCCCTAATGTTGTTTGATATCAATTAGATACAAGAGAATCAGAGGGGCATCTCATTTGAATCACTTTGGAGGAGAGAGAATCTTGATATTAAAATTATCAAGATTTAAGCATAATTGAAACCCTAATTCAATTTAATGCCAAAATAAATATATTAATGGAAGTGCCCTTCAACCAAAAACATTATGGTTGAATTTTTATAAGTGTGTACGTCCTTGTGCCTTGCAATGGCACCGAAATATCTAAAGTGAGTGGAGAGCCCACTCACATTAGTTAAAGAAAAAGTAATATCCACTCATTTTTGGATATTATTATTATATTGATTAAGTTGCTTAATTTGTTTTCCTTAATTCAAGGATAAAGAAGAGATTTTTTAAGTAGAAGATGATGGCTTCGTATGCAAGTATGTGAGGGGGATAAGTGGCACCAATTTTTGGAATTAAAGGATTTTTATAAAACTTTCTCTCTCTCTCTTGAAATTCCCTTATATACACTCCATTTTTCACCCACATGAAAGACTCTTTTCGACTCTTCTTTCTTTCGTTGGTTTGGCCATGCACAATAGACCTTAGGAGAAATAGGAGGAAGTGCCCCAACCTGTAGGTAAGCTCCATAGTCATCTTCAACCTTGAATTCATGGTGGAAATCGAAATTCAATGCTTATTTTCTCCTTTTCTCCATTCCATGCTCAACCTTGATCATTCTTTGCACTCAAAGAACTGAGAATGAACCTTGGATGGTTGAGAAAGCTTCATTCTCCATTGAGGATGTGAATCTTGAAGCTTGGATTCAACTTTGAAGGTGAGTTATATAACTTGAACCCTTAAATATCATTATTGATTCCATTTCTTCATCATATGTTGGTTCCTTTTCCTTTCTCGAATTTCCATTTGATTAATTGATGAAATCACCACAAGGATCACAGAAAATTTCGAAGGTTTGAAGCTTGAAGATGATGATGTCATCTTAGCACACACCTCAAGAAAAATCATGAGCAAACGGTTTCACTTTTTGGTGACCAAACGGTCTCAAGACCATTTGAAGTCAAATGGTCTCAAGACCGATTGAGGCCAAACAGTCTCCAGACCATTTGTGGTCAACTGGTGTCATAGTTGGATGGAGATACAATGGTTACAATAGATATAATACCAAAGGTTTCAGCATTTGATGGTTCCTTGATTACAAACCCTAAATCGATTGAAGCTAAAACCCTAATTTAAGTTCAATCGGTTTCATTGCTGAATTGACCATACTGTCTTCAAACTATTTGAGGACCATTCGGTCTCAAACCATTTGAGGACTAAACGATCTCAAACCATTTAGGGTTTAATAATATTTAATTCAAATGGTCTCAAACCGTTTAGGGATTTTGATATCAAGACCGTTTGATGGTCTAACAGTCTTAAGACCGATTGAAGATTTTGGACAAGACCGTTTGGAGGTCAAGCACCTCAAGACCATTTGGAGATTTGATTGAACCAAGACCGTTTAAGGTCTAAACAGTCTTCAAGACCGTTTGAAGGCTAAAGAAATTTCAAGACCGTTAGAAGGTGTAGACCAAGACCGTTTAGGTTCTAACGGTCTTCAAAATCGTTTGAGGTCTTTAGGGCAAGACCGTTTAAGGTCTAAATGGTCTCAAACCGCTTGGAGGTTTGGTTCAAGACTGTTTGGAGGTCAAAGCATCTCAAAACCATTTGAAGGTCAAGGAGGTCAAAATTGTTTGAAGGTTCAAAAGTATCCAAACCGTTTGGAGACCTAATAGTCTCAAAGCTATGAAAGATTAATTAACCCTATGATTGTTAATGATATATCTCAAAGTTAATTACAATGGTTGTACCTCTTTCTTTTTTTGAATAAATGGGGCTAATTATTATTCATTCTGTGCCCAACAACGGATAAAATAGTACAAATGTCAACTTGGTTTCTAAAGGTAAACCAAGGAGGTACAACTAAAGAAAAGGAAAAGGAATCTGATCTATGTAGAGAAAAGTTTGCTAAACTATCAGCCGCTCCATTGTAAGCCCTTGGGACATGGTGGATGGCACCCTGCAGCGATTCACCATGAAGCTTTATGGCCTCCCTGACATACAGAGTATACCTGGGAGTGGGGTTAGGTTTTGTTAAGGTGTTCATAGCTTCGGTAGAGTCTGTGAGGATGTAGTAGTCGTACCAATCTTTGATATGGCATAGGTGCAAGGCCTGAAGAATTGCATCAATCTCGGCATTCAGAGGCAAGGAAGAAGAAATAATCTGACAAGAACCAAGGACATGGGCGCCTTGTGAGCTAACCACATGGATCCCAATGGCAGCATGAGGATGCGTATGCTTGAAGGCCGCATCAGTGAAGATATACAACCCCCTAGCCGGGATATGTGAAAATGGTACCCTACTGGGGCTGGGTCGCCTTCCACTAACAGCATGGCTTCTAAGGATAGTGTCCACCCGAGCCTGGACGAACGCGGCCTTAGTTCCAGCAGGCATTACAACCCGCTGGTGTATTTGCTTATTCCGACAAGTCCAAAGGTGCCAACAGGTGACAGCACGTACTGCACGGTCGCAGCTGCTGCTTAATACTCCATCATCACCGATGCACCAGTGAATCCATTCCTAGTCACCAAGAGAGAAGTGAGTAACTCCTGGGACAATGAGCATCCAAACAGCTCGGCTTGTCGCACAGTCTCGAAGAGCATGAACAATAGTATCCGTATGATTTTGGCATATAGGGCAAAGTTCTGAGACATCCATGTGTCGTCGGATTTTCTCCATGTTAGTCATAAGTGCCTCATGTTGAAGAAGCCAGAGAAAAATTTTAACTCACTCAGGGGAGTTGTAGACCCCAGATCCTACCCTACAGTCCTGGGGTGTGCACCTCCTTGCCGCCCCGGATCCATCTGTAGCATGATCGCGATGAGAAGGTCCCATTTGGTTCCAGGGGCCAAATCCAGTCGTCGCCTCCCGCGTTTGGGACCGGCGCCGGAGTAGAAGAGATAGCGAGCCAGGACGACTCCGGCAGGTAGTGGTGGATAAACTCCCAATCCCAACCCCCCTCAGTCAGGCACATAGAACTGACTTGGAGGTCACGGAGGTCGGCGGGGATGGGCCAAGACGGGAAGAGGTCCAATACTGAGGACCCGGACAGCCATCTGTCTGTCCGGATGTTGGTGGAGAGACCGTTGTTAATCGCCTTGTGGCAGATGCTGGTGACGCTGCCCAAGTTCTTAATGAAGCTCCAGGCAGAAGAGCAGGGGACGGAGGTGAACTGAGTCCCTCTGACATACTTCTCGCGCATCACCCAGGTCCAGATCTTGGAGGTATCATTCAGAAATATCCACACATTCTTCATCATGAGCACATCATTCTGGTCGCGGGCATCCCGGATTCCTAGCCCTCCAACATCCTTGGAAGAGGAGACCTTCTTCCATGCGACCAACAAGGATTTCTTATGAGTTCCCGTGCTGGACCAAATGAACTGACGAACCATTTGGTTGATGTCATCGCAGAGGCGAGGAGAAAGCTTGACGGTTTGCATGGTGTAAGTGGGAATCGCTTGTAGGGTAGACTTGGCAAGAGTTACCCTTCCATCAAGGGAAAGGTGTCGGAGAGTCCAACTATTAAGTCTCCTTTGGATGACAAATAGGATATCGCCATGGGTTTTGCTGTTCACTCGGTGGTGCAACAACGGCACGCCCAGGTAGCGCCCAAGGTCGTGCGTCCACCCAAAACCCAATCTCCTGCTAATCGATCGGGCCAAGGAACGCGGAGTGTTCTTGCTGAAATAACATTTTGATTTTAGTTTAGATACTTGTTTCCCCGATGCTACAGAAAAGGCTTCCAGAATGGTGTTGATGGTGCAAGCTTGGATGACCGAAGCCTCCCCTAGAAGGAGGATGTCATCCGCAAAGAACATGTGTGATAGCTGAGTTCCTCCTTGGGATAGAGTGATGGCCTTCCATTCACCAGCTGCAACAGAAGCGGAGATAGCTTGACTGAGCCGCTCCATACACATGACGAATACATAAGGACTAACCGGATCACCCTGTCGGACTCCTTGCGTGGACTTGAAAGGCGAGAGTGGGACACCTTCCCAAAGGATGGAGGTCGAACCCTTGCTGATGATTTGCATAGTGATGTTCACAAGCTTGTTTGGAATACCAGTCCGTTGAAGGGTGTCCCGGATGAAGTCCATGTTTATTCTGTCAAAGGCTTTTGCAAGATCAAGCTTGATGCACATACAAGGTTTCTTCAAGGAGCGAAATCTCATGGAATGAATAATCTCTTGAGTAAACAGGATGTTATCACTAATGCGTCTGCCTGGAATGAAGTTGGACTGTGTGGGTGCAATCCAGTCATTCATAAAAGGATTCAACCTCTCAACAATGACCTTAGAGATGATCTGGAAGCAGTTATTATTCAGCGAGATAGGCCTGAGGTCTCCGCAGCATTGTGGAGCTGCTACTTTAGGAATCAGGACCATATGGGAGTCTATTAGAGCTTCATCAATGTACTCGATACGGAAGACTTCCTGGATAGTGTGAACAATGGATGAGCCCACACGATCCCAGTTTGTTTGGATGAAACCAGTATGCACACCGTCAGGGCCAGGTGCTTTCAGCGACGCCATGGAGAATACCACCCTTTTAATGTCCACCATAGTAGGCTCGGCTTCCAGCTTGGCATATTCGTCGGCAGCGATGTCGGGGAAGGCCCCGGGGAAGTGAAGAATGCGGAACATATCAGTAGGGTGGGTCTGTGTCATCAGGTGTTCGAAGAAATGATGAACAAGCATCCTGATCGCGTCGGGGGACGATTCCCAATCGCCAGCAACATTTTTAGATAGTTGATCTTGTTATAATGTCGTCGTGCCTTCACATATGATTGGAAGAACTTGGTATTCAGATCGCCGGCCTTGAGCCAGTCTATGTGTGCACGCTGCTGCCAGTCCATCTCCTCCCTAAGGAGGATCTCATGCAGGCATTCCTGGGAGCAGATGGAGTTATCAATAAAAGAAGCATGAGGTAGGGATTGTTGTTGTACCTAGGCCTTAGCGATATGGGAGAGAAGATGCTGCTTCTCCTTGCGCTGTGTGTTAGAACGCTTTGCCTCCCACTTGACTGCCTTGTCTTTAAAGAGGTGGAGGCCGTCTTGGAACGTCGAGTCTGCCGGCCATTCGCAGAGGAGCTCATTGTGGAATTCTGGGATAGAGTTCCAACAAGCCTTGGTGCGGAAGAAAGGCCTCCGGGGTGACCTATCACTGCAGGAAAGCAAGAGGGGGTGGTGGTCAGAGTACAGGCGGGGCAACACTGTGACAGACGCGTTCTCGAACTTGTCCATCCAGTCCGAGTTAGCTAGGGCCCGATCCAACCGCTCCATGAGCGCTTGACGCTGGAAGGTGAAGAAGGGTCTGTTGGAATTAAGCTCTGTAAGGCTAGTGTTAATGAGAGCTTCATGGAAGCGCCTACTCATACGAGATTCGAAGAAGACACTCCCTCGATTTTCATTCACATTGAGCATGGTATTAAAGTCCCCCATTACCGCCCAAGCTGACAAGACAAATTGGGAGATCTCCTCCAGTCGTTCCCACAAGAAATTCCTTTTGGAAGGGTTGGGGCTCGCGTAGACAATGGTTAGAAACCAGCTTGAGTTGACATTACAATGGATGAATTGGCGATGATTCATCATAATCTCCACCGAGCAGATATGGTGATCCCAAGAAAGCCATATGCCTCCAGAGAAGCCAGTCGCCTCTACTCTGTGCGAGGAATTGAAGCCCAATTTATTGATTATAGTTTCAGCAATAGTGTCGCTACACTGAGGTTCAATGATGGCAAATATTTTGAGATTGTGACTAAGTTTCATTTCTTTGATTATATGGATCTTCTTATCAAGGTATGCACCTTGTATGTTCCAGCAAAACACGTTCATTAAGAGATTATTGAAGGGTTGCACACAGTCCCATGGATTGTTCTTCTTCCTCAATAGTCATGGCCTCGACTCATGCTACAGTAGCCTCCTCGAGGTGCTTCTGGAATTCTAGGATTCGCTTCGCATGGGGAGTGGGGTTGGCTGGGCCTTCATCCACTGGCTCTCTAACGCGCCCCTTCTTACGAACTCGATCCGGGCTTTGTGTGGATTGAATAACGATTTTATGGTTCCTCAGCATCACAAACCCACTGTCATTCCTGACATGGCGGGCAGTGTGCCTGCTGGTGGCCGCTGCACCCTCTAGCTGGGCAGACTGAAACTGAAAGACGGGGTCATCAGTGTTGCTGTGAGCCCTCCCATTCACAATCCCGTTCTCTGACAGTCGAACGGAAGTGTTATCTGGGGGGGGGGGGGGCGTCTCCTTGCTTTTATCCTCATTTGCTTGCTGTGCCTTTGTTGCGGCCTCCTTTTGTCGTAGTTGTTGCTTCGCCTTCTTGCTCAAGACAAGATGAAAGCCATTGGCCTCCTCCTCCGGGTTGGTACCACCGGCGCTTGGCATCGTCTTGGTCTGCCCCCCTTCACCCGCGGGGGTGCGAGTATTGCTTGCAGGCTTAGTAGACATTTGTTTACGTCATTCAGGCATCTTAGCATGGATCACAGCGGTATTTCTAACCGCCGGGACCGGTATCGGGATCGATGTGGATGCCAGGTCCATGGTAGGGGCAGACAATTGCTTGCACTCATTGACGACATGGCCAAGGTGACCACACTTCAGGTAGATTTATGGCAGGTTCTCGTACTCCAACCGAAAGTGCTCGCCATTGATGAAGATGGCCGGCAACAGTGGTTTTTGGGTGTCAATCTCAACAGCGATTCTAGCGAATTTCCCACAATTGCCCACGAGAGTGTTCTCATCGACTTTTATGGACTTGCCCATGACATTTCCGATGTGAGTGAGAAGCTGGTTCTGGTATAGGAAGACTGGAAGCTCGGCTACCCGCATCCATAGCACCAGCTTGCGAGGGATTCGTTCGGACGGAGGGAACGCAGGGGTCCAAGATTGGACTGACAAATAATTACCAAAAATTGTCCATGGGCCTCCTGTCATGGCTTTAACATAGTCATCTTTGTTGCCAAGTTGCACTATGTAGTACCCGTTCTCCAGGTCGATGACCCTAAACTGTGCCGTCAGCAACCACATGAGGTTGATTTTAGTGACAAGAGCCTGAAACCCGATCGTGATGCCTATGGCCTTGACGACGACTGCAAACTACCAGGGCACCAGGAGGGGTTGGAGGGACGAGTTTTGGACCGAAAAGGAAGGCAAGGCACCTGAAAGGTCGACCCTAATATCCTCCTCCTTAAGGATGTCCAGTGAGGTTGTGTTGATGTAGGATAGAAGGCCAGTATCCTTCCCTACGTACGCCTCCTTGTAGGAACGTCGCGGGTTGGCTTCTGTAGACGCTGCTTCCTGCATGTTTGTGTCCGGAGACTGGGTCGCCGCTGTTGGCACAGCAGTCGCCGCTTCGGGAGGATCGTGCGCTGTTGGTGTCACACTATCATGCTCCATCGTGTTGGTACTCATACTGGCATGGCTTTGATCACGGCCGTCATGGCTCCCATGGCCTCCTCCGCGGCCGCCTCCCTGGCTCCCGAACCCTAAGGGCATCGCGAGAGCATCGTCCTAATGGTTGTACCTCTCAAGTACTTGGTGATTAGTACCTTTTTTAGTGGTTAACCTTTGATTCTTATGAAAGTAGTAACTCAATACACTATGATAACGATAGATGTATGTACTTGAATAATGGGTTGATCCAAGTTCATAAGTATGGAGTAATCCACATCCAAGAGAGGATGAGAGAGAGAGAAATTCATACATGTACAATGATCATGTAGTGGTTAAGCCTCAACACTTTCAACAATGAATAAAATATGTAATTAGGGTATGATCCTTGATAAAGAGATCATGAAACCCTAATCGAGAAGGTTGATGAGACCAAACTCTAATTTAGGGCAATGCTAGGTGAAACCCTAATCTAGGGTGATGATATGAGAAATCCCAATTCAGGGTAATATAATGAAAAACCCTAATTTAAGAGGATGCTTCATGAAACCCTAATTTGGGAAAAGTTATAAAGAACCTTAATTCAAGATAATGATGTGTGAAACCCTAATCTAGGGTAATGCCATGTGAAACCCTAATCTAGGGTGATGCTATGTGAAACCCTAATGTAGTGATGTGATGTGAAACTCTAATATAGGGTGATTGTAAAGAGTGGGATAAATCCACCTCTCTACTAATAACAATGGTAAACAAAACTCAATTTGGATAGCAGCGGAAGATAAATTTTTTACTATATTTAATTATAAATAAAGTGTACATAAATATTTCCCCAATATGGGTGTACATGCTTTATACAAAAAGAGGATCTAAGTAGAGGGAAACTAGACTACACTTTTGTCTCCAAGCAACACATCCATCAGCCAAGTCCATGTCAAAGCTACGATCTTCACTCCATATCCAACACCTTGCTCCACATCTGGGTGGTTGGGAAGGCACCCAGCAAAAAGGAAAGGAAAATAAAAGTATGTGTCACTAAACTATTCTAAGCCAGTAAGATAAGAAAAGTATGTAAAACCAAGCTAGGGTTCATCATAAGATGAGACATCAAGAGAATGAGGCCATATATATAAAAGAATATTTCAATAGATGCTTGCCATAAACAAAGTAAAATAACAACATTGCATGTATGATTAATATTGACTATCTTAACGATGTAGGGTTGAGGCACCTACCGAACCTTCAACCAAAGGGTGAGGGGAGAGTATCACATTCCCATTCACCTACACACATTTTGTGTGCAGGGGAGAGTATCACATTCCCTAGGGGAGAAATAACACATTCCCCAACTATGGGTAGTTGTACATACAAGTACCACTACACTAGTTAATTAGTCTAATAAAATCAACATGCTAGATTAGATGGAAAGTAACAACAATATCAAATAGAACAAAGCAGTGGGGTACCAAAACCCAAGAATAATATTCCAAATTGATCATGAGGCAAGTATAGCAAAAGAATCATGAAGATAGGATATAAGGTGCAAATAAGCCTCATTACAGAAACATAGGTAATGGAACAAATAATTCCCAACTGAAGTTTATTATGCACATACCTTATTCTTTAGAATCCTAGAATCACTTTTCATAACTTATATATGAGATCAGATCCACTTGCCCTAATTTCATCATTATATCCATGTATTAGGTCTATGTATATTCATTAAAGGATTAAAACCTCAAAACCATCGACTTTTTCCACAAACGATCGATTTAGACTCTTAAAACCCCACTACTATCTTAGTTACATTCTTCTGATCAAAATAACATATATGTTTGTATATTTTCGAGTTACTGACTTTTTAGAGTATTTTCCATATTTATTAGTTAATTAAATCAACTCGAAATATACATATTCGAAAACATCAGAATCAAACTAGTAAAATATTTTTATTAGATAGATCTCATTCTCCCAATTTCAAAACATATTTCATTTTCAAATTTGGACAACCGAGTAAAAAGATACGATTTTTCAAAGATCAACCAATGGGGAAGTGCCACGTAGGCAAAGCCACTTCGGGTGAGAGGGCAAAATGGTAAAATACTGGGGATCATCCCCTTCCTCCAGCCCATGCCATGGCTGCGTGAGTAGCAGGCTGAGGCCATGGTAGATTTTGGGTAAAAATGTGATTATCAACGGAACTCGACGCAAAGATATGCAACGGAAAGCTTGAAGAAATTCGAACCTGATGGTCTCTTCAATTCAACTGGAGATGAAGTGAGGAGGGAGCAAAGGGCGCCGCAAGGTCAGGAGCCTACTGCAGCTAGATGATGGTCCAAACTTCCACGAAACTTGAAATTAACAATGTGGTTGAGTTGCAAAGGTGCCGGCGCACGTATGGGTATGGGTATATATAAGCAAGGAGATGTGGGTTAGGGTTTTCATAGTGGGCCATCGAAGCTTGAGAAGCAAGCTTTGGGGTTTCTCGAATCTTCATCAAAACTCAAAACTTTTGGAATAGGGTGGTGCGGAATCTTGCGAGGAACTCGTAGAGCCAAAAATCATCCAATTCCATCGAGTATATCTTGAGATATATGGATTCGAAACTTGGAAAACAAGGAACATGTTGCCCAAAACGGACCGAGGAAGAAGACAGATCACAAACCCTCAGATTGAGATCCAACGGCCGAGATTAAGCGCTAAATTACAGTTGTATATTTGATTCCTATTCAAATTCGAATAAAGTGATTTAATACTTTTCTCTCTCTCCTCATTTGGAGGCCAAATGTTATCCAAAAATTACCAAATTTTATATTCTAACTGATTTTGAGGTGTAGAATCCAAATATGAAATTAGTTTTGTCTTTTGAGAATCTTTAATGTGTTAAATAAGTATAAACTTATTTTCTCTTTCCTCCTTTATTAATGACATTAGGATTATCCAAAAATTACAAAACTTCACCCATAACTCATATTAAGTATGTTGGATACGAATTTGGTATTATTTCATTTGTTGAAGTCGTTTGTTATTTCAAATAATGATTTGAAAGTTTTGTACACTTTCTCTCTCCTTAATTTATCTTCTCAACAAATATTTTCCAAATTGATTCAAAATTCATCCAAAGGTCTGTTTTAACATGTAGAACACTAATTTGACATTAATATATTTTTGGAAGACTTTTATTATTTATTTAATTCATTTAAATTTATCACTTATTTAACCTTTTAATTTATTAGAGGCATCTAGAAACCTTCTAAAAATATAAAACTTGGCCTATAAGCAATACTAAACGTGTGGAACTCGTTTTTGAGATTAATTAATTTTTATCAATATATATTTAATATTTTTGGTCTTTAAATCATTTTTCTCTCCTGAATAAAATTAAATATTAAACATTGTCCAAATTAAATACAAATTCACACATAGACTCATTTTGACATGTAGATTACGAATTTGGAGTTATTTTTCTAATTTTAAGACATTAGATATTTTATTTCACCTTATTGGCTTATTTCCCATTATCTTGTAATAAAGGCTTATATATATTTATTTATTATCCAATTCAGATGATACTTGGCCATTAAGCAACTTTTAAGTCAAGAAAACGAAATTAATATCCAAATTCTCTTTATGGGTTTCCACTTATGATTTTTGGGACAATATATTCCTCATTATCTTCTTTTATCCAAAATATTCCATATTATCCCCCATTATTGCATTTATCATCTCCTTTATTTATATTTCGGGATTTTCTTTCTTTTTCATATTCGAAAAAGCACTAGAAATTTTTAGGACGAATTTATCTTATTATTTTTATCACTTAAGTGGAAATTTTACATATTAAACCCATTACTAAGCTTCCACTGAGGTAATTGTGCATAAACCCAAATATTGGAATAAAAGGTGAACAAATGTTCATTAAACCATCATATTGTACACAAATTAAATAGAAAGGCCAAAGAGGATAGAAATATAAGGAAAAGATGGAAAAGAGGACCAAAAAGGAAAAAATTCTAGAATTCAATATGTTACAACACTCCACCCCTTAAAGAGGATTTTGTCCCCGAAATCACTAGCAATTAGGGAAGGGTGAGTGTGCAACCTCACATCATTAAGTTGTTCCTCCATCCAAAACTTATACTTCAACTACACCTAAGGGTTTAGAAACTTCACATACAACTCAACATAGGTCAGGTTCTCAAGGATAACCTATGCTTCCACTATTAAGATGAGATCTAACATTATTTACATTTTTGGCTCATTAGGATTACATCCATTATGATATCACATTATCAGAATTATTTTAATTATTTCATGTCATATTCACTTTATTTCCAAAAGGGTTATATTCCATTATTATCCATTAAACTATTTATATGTATTTCTCATTTATCTTATTAAGGATTTTATCACAATCAGGGGTTACTCATATCACAACATTCATTATTATATTTGATCATTGTCCTTAATTATAATTATTTATACTTCATTATCCTCATATTACCACTTTATTAATTATAACAAATTATTTTACATGAAATATGGCATTCTATCAAATTTGTGGTTAAGCATACAATTAATCCAATTAATGTCACATTAGACACTTATATTCATATTAATGTTGTTACAGTGTCACATTATCTTTATTGCTCACATTAATGTCATCATTAATCATTATTCAAATTTATTCATTTATATTATTGATTTTGCACATTTATGTGAATTCCAATCATCTCATATTCATATTGAATCCATTATATGTATTTTAATGATCAAGGTGGAACATATGTCATATTAATGATTTGATTCACATTAATTGACTAATAACATGTATATTAGTTAACAAGGTAACATGTGTTTTATATTAATGTCTTGATTAATAAGTGGTTAGATGATTATATATATCATTTATGTGTATCAAGGTATGTTAACTGATTTTAGCACTTAACATCATCAATGTATCTTGAAAGGCATTAAAGATGTATAGATTAGGGTTAGATATTACAACTTAGGGTTTAGGTCAACATGACCATTATATTGCACTTATTCATTTCTTGGCATGCATTAAGTTATGAATTATAACCTTACTCGTCATATCATTAGGGTTTATTGGTTCATGACATTATTAACATCTTACTTATTGACAATTAGCATTGATATTCATATTATGTGCATTGGATATTCATTAGGGTTCAAGCATATGATTTATTCCTTAGATGATAATTATGTGTTCATTAATATATAAACAAGCACGTTAGGGTTACAACTATTAACTTGTTTGGTCAAAACTAAGAATCTAAGAATACTAACCTCCTATCTATGGAGTTAGGGTTTCTAAAGATAGATCAAGATGTTATAGGGTTCCATCCCCCTAAATAGGATTTCGTCCTCGAAATCTAACCACTCAAACATCATCAACTAACCATACTCCACCCCTTAAAGGGTTTGACCTACTACACTAGGGTTAAAGGATAAGTCTAACTAAACCATAATCAAGATCCATCATGCTTCCACTACACACTCTGATATCTTCCAAAATGCCCAAACTCTAAGGTCTAGGTTCTAAGGATAAACTTATCCAAGCTTGTGGTCCTAAGGGACATAAGGAAACTATCTTGGTATTCATCCTCAAACAAATCAAATTAGGGTTCCCAAAGATATACAACATAGAAGTCTAAGGTCACTATTGCCTAAAAGCAAACTATTTCAGGCAATTCGTATCAGTGTCGGCCAGGCCGGTATCATATGGGCACGTGAGTCCTCGTATACCAAGCTATTGGTGCGGAGAAAAATTTTGCCAGCCCCTGAAATCCTGATCCTTTCTAGACAGCCTTGCTTCAACTGCATGCCCTAATAGTTGCCTAAAGGCAAACCTAAACAACATCAAGTTATGCATATTTTAATTATAAGTATTTTAGAATTTTATTCATCAAGGTTCTAATTTGGAACTATTGGTTCCTAAGTCAACCTATCATCAAGGTAGATCAAATCTAGGAAAACATGTCACTTAAAGGAAACTATGCAAGTCTAGGGTTCTAATTAGGGAGACAAACTGAAATAGTCAAAGATCCGACTACCATTGGCTCTGATACCATGTTGTAAAGAGTGGGATAAATCCACCTCTCTACTAATAACAATGGTAAACAAAACTCAATTTGGATAGCAGCCGAAGATAAATTTTTGACTATATTCAATTATAAATAAAGTGTACATAAAAATTTCCCCAATATGGGTGTACATGCTTTATACAAAAAGAGGATCTAAGTAGAGGGAAACTAGACTACTCCACTCTTGTCTCCAAGAAACACATCCATCAACCAAGTCCATGCCAAAGCTACTATCTCCATGCCATATCCAACACCTTGCTCCACATCTGGGTGGTTGGGAAGGCACCCAGCAAAAAGGAAAGGAAAATAAAAGTATGTGTCACTAAACTATTCTAAGCCAGTAAGATAAGAAAAGTATGTAAAAGTAGGCTAGGGTTCATCATAAGATGATACATCAAGAGAATGAGGCCATATATATAAAAGAATATTTCAATAGATTCTTGCCATAAACAAAGTAAAATAACAACATTGCATGTATGATTAATATTGACTATCTTAACTATGTAGGGTTGAGGCACCTATCGGACCTTCAACCAAAAGGGTGAAGGGAGAGTATCACATTCCCAGTCACCTACACACATTTTATGTGCAGGGGAGAGTATCACATTCCCCAGGGGAGAAATAACACATTCCCCAACTATGGGTGGTTGTACATACAAGTACCACTACACTAGTTAATTAGTCTAATAAAATCAACATGCTAGAATAGATGGCAAGTAACAGCAATATCAAATAGAACAAAGTAGTGGGGTACCAAGACCCAAGAATAATATTCCAAACTGATCATGAGGCAAGTATAACAAAAGAATCATGAAGATAGGATATAAGGTGCAAATAAGCCTCATTATGGAAACATAGGTAATGGAACAAATAATTCCCAACTGAAGTGTATTATTATGCACATACCTTATTCTTTAGAATCCTAGAATCGCTTTTCATAACTTCTACACGAGATCAGATCCACTGCCCTAATTTCATCATTATATCCATGTATTAGGTCTATGTATATTCATTAAACGATTAAAACCTCAAAACCATCGACTTTATCCACAAACGGTTGATTTAGACTCTAAAAACCTCACTACTATCTTAGTTATGTTCTTCTGATCAAAATAACATATATGTTTGTATATTTTCGAGTTACTGACTTTTTAGAGTATTTTCCATATTTATTAGTTAATTAAATCAACTCGAAAAATACATATTCGAAAACATCAGAATCAAACCAGAAAATATTTTTATTAGATAGATCTCGTTCTCCCGATTTCAAAACATATTTCATTTTCAAATTTAGACAGCCGAGTAAAAAGATACGATTTTTCAAAGATCAACCAATGGGGAAGTGTCATGTAGGCAAAGCCACTTCTGGAAAAATGGTAAAATACTGAGGATCATCCCCTTCCTCCATCCCATGCCATGGCTGCGTGAGTAGCAGGCTGAGGCCATGGTAGATTTTGGGTAAAAATGTGATTATCAACGGAACTCGACGCAAAGATATGCAACGGAAAGCTTGAAGAAATCTGAACCTGATGGTCTCTTCAATTCAACCGGAGACAAAGTGAGGAGGGAGCAACGGGTGCCGCAAGGTCAGGAGCCTACGGCAGCTAGATGATGGTCCAAACTTCCACGAAACTTGAAATTATCAGTGTGGTTGAGTTGCAAAGGTTCTAGCGCACGTATGGGTATGGGTATATATATGCAAGGAGATGTGGGTTAGGGTTTTCATAGTGGGTCGTCAAAACTTGGAAAGTAAGCTTTGGGGATTTCTCGAATCTTCATCAAAACTCAAAACTTTTAGAATCTTGTGAGAAACTCGTAGAGCCAAAACTCATCCAATTCCATCCAGTATATCTCGAGATCTATGGATTCGAAACTTGGAAAACAAGAAACTTGTTGCCCAAAACGGATCAAGGAAGAAGACAGATCGTGGACCCTCAGATTGAAATCCAAAGGCTGATATTAAGCGCCAAATTACTGTTGTATATTTGATTCCTATTCA
This sequence comes from Alisma plantago-aquatica, assembly GCA_963693085.1. NCBI lineage: Eukaryota > Viridiplantae > Streptophyta > Magnoliopsida > Alismatales > Alismataceae > Alisma > Alisma plantago-aquatica. Next base: position 38,922,963 of record OY856412.1, read on the forward strand.
AATTCGAATAAAGTGATTTAATGCTTTTCTCTCTCCTCATTTGAATGCCCAAACGTTATCCAAAAATTACCATATTTTATATTCTAACTGATTTTGACGTGTAGAATCAAAATATGAGATTAGTTTTGTCTTTTGGGAATCTTTAATGTGTTAAATAATTATTAACTTATTTTCTCTTTCCTCCTTTATTAATGACATTAGGATTATCAAAAAATTACAAAACTTCACCCATAACACATATTCAGTATGTTGGACACGAATTTGGTATTATTTCCATTTTTTTAAGTCATTTGTTATTTTAAATAATGATTTGAAAGTTTTGTACACTTTCTATCTCCTTAATTTATCTTCTCAACAAGTATTTTCCAAATTGATTCAAAATTCATCCAAAGGTCTATTTTAACATGTAGAACACGAATTTGACATTAATATATTTTTTTGAAGACTTTTATTATTTTATTTAATTTATTTAAATTTATCACTTATTTAACCTTTTAATTTATTAGAGGCATATATAAACCTTCTAAAAATATAAACTTGGCCTATAAGAAATACTAAACGTGTGAAACACATTTTTGAAATTAATTAATTTTTTTTAAAGTCAGGAGGCTATCTTATTCATCCCGCCCTCCTCTTGTGAGCTGAAAAACAATTGAATTACACTGATAATTATCATGAACTGAATTAAATGTGGCAGTACTACTGCCATTACAATCGTTCAGAAGTAATTGTCCTAACGACTCAGGGGGTCTCACGTAGTGAGTAACATACTGATTTTGTTTTTGGTGGTGTTTAGCCAACTTGTCTGCAACAGTATTCTTCTCCCGTGCAATATGTGATAAAATCCAGTTGTTCTTCCATAACCTCCTAATTCTCATAATTTCTTTAGCAAACCGAGGATAGTTATGTACTTCACCATTGACTATTGTAATAGCATTCCTACAGTCACTTTCAATCTGTAGATTGGTGATGGATTTTTCATTGGCAATTTCGGCTGCTTCTATTATGGCAAGGATCTCCCCTTCTAAAGCATCTTTGACCCCAATTTTACAGCATTTTCCAAACACCCAATTGCTATTTTCATCTCTAGCAACCACGGCACAAGTGCCCACCTTCTCCTTAACTGTTACATCAACATTCATTTTGATCAGACGTTCATGAGGGCGAGCCCACCTGCTGCTCCTGTCAAGTCTATTGTTCTTCATGTTGGCTTTCCAAGCAATCTTACAATGCTCCACGGTCTTCTTGATATAGGTAGCTTGGTGCTGAAGTGACCTTTCGACACTATCGAACACAAATGAATTTCTATTAGTCCAGATGTAGTGGCACCCGATCATAAAAACCTCCTTGCTCTTACTATTTTTCAGATTAGTGTTCACCCATGTAGCCGTTGAGTTAATGGTCAGAAAATTGGGAGGAAATTTGTTATCAAACACCACATTCCAAATTCCTCTAACGTGAGGACAATCCCGAAGAGCATGAATGATGCTTTCAGTAGTAGCTTTGCAGCGTGGGCAGGTATCCTCGTCAGTCATATGCCTCTCCATTCTACATAGATTGGTGAGGATGGCATTGTGGCTTAGAAGCCAGGTAAACATCTTAGTTTTAGCTGGCACCTTGGCATTCCATATGGCTTTCCATTCTCCTTGTTGTCTATTCTCCGTATCACTTTATAAAATTCTATATGATGTTTTGGTGGAGAACAGTCCAGTATCCGTATGTGACCAGGCTTTGATGTCTTCAGTGTCAGTATTAATAGGAGGTTCATGTTTCCGAATCACTGTGACAGTGTCCTCATCGAACCAGTCATAAAGAAAATGTGTATCCCAATCTCCATTTTCCAGTGCAAGGCTGCTGACCAGCAGATCATTCAAATCAGATGGAATGGGCTTCGTCACTTTGTCTATAAGTCTATCCCCATTCTTCAACCAACTGTCATGCCAGAAGTTAGTGCTTTTGCCATTCATGATTATAGAGATGCAATTGATGTTCATAACTGTCTTTCCTTCCAGTATAGCTCTACATAAGCGGGATCCAAGTAGTGGTTTTGACTCCGTACAAGAATCATATTTCTTTCTCATCAATTTGCACCAAAAGGTCTGTCTTCGAGTAGCCACTTCCCAAGTATTTTTTAAGAGTAAGGCTTTATTCCAAGTTCTCATCATTTTCACTCCTAGACCCCCATTTTCTGGTTCACTGGTCACTTTATCCCAAGCTACCAAGGAAATTGGTCTTTTATTATGGCCACCCCCCCCAGACGAATTGCCTTATAGTAGCATCAATACAATCACATAGGCCAACCGGCATCTTGGATGTTTGCATAGTATATGTCAGGATTGTTGAAAGTGTCACCTTAGCCAAGCACACTCTACCGGACATAGACAGACATCTCACCGACCACGAGTTGATTTTACTGGATACTCTGCTGAGCACATCAGCATAGGTATATTTATCCACTCTTTTATGAAGAAGAGGTACCCCCAAATACCTCCCAAGATCATCAGTTTCAGTGAATTGACTGATCATGCAGATTCCCCTTCTTTCACCTCTACTGACGGTACTAGCAAAGAAGATGCGGGTTTTTTGAATGGAAATAGTTTGACCCGAGGCAGCCTTGAATTTTTTAAAGCATTTTAAGATAGTCTTCATATTTCCTTGCGTCGCTTTAGCAAATAGGATTAGATCATCTGCAAAGCACATATGTGCTACTTTAGGACCCTCTGTCGATAGCTTAATAAGCCTCCAGTTTCCTTCATTAACGCTATCTTGGATTATCTGACTTAACCTCTCAATGCAAAGCACAAATAGGTAAGGGGACAGAGGGTCCCCTTGTCTTAGTCCCCTCATCACCTTAAAAGCGGGGAGGTTTTTGCCTTTCCATATAATAGAAGTAGTGCCAGAAGTAATAGAATTCATGATGTACTTAGTAATGTTTCTGGGTATGTCTATTTTAGATAAAGTATCTTCAATGAAGGACCATGACATCGTATCATAGGCTTTTGAAAGATCGATCTTAATAGCCATGAACTTAGCTGCATTTCTCTTCCGCATATTATGGATAACTTCTTGCACCACCACAATGTTATCTGTTATTCGACGCCCAGGGACGAAGCTACTTTGTTCTGGGGAAATCCAAGTAGAGATATAACTCTTTAATCTCTCTACTATAACTTTGGAGCATAGTTTGAGACATATATTGTTCAAAGAAATTGGTCTCAGTTGATCACATCTCTCAGGTTGGGAATTTTTGGGATGAGGACACTTAAAGCATTACACATCTCTGTGGAAAGGGCCTCACCTTTGATGGCATTTGCAATAGTATTCATCAGTGACGCCTTAACCATGTCCCAATTCTTTAACAGAAAAAGTCCAGTGATGCCATCCAGACCTGCCACTTTGTAAGGGTCTGTTTTCTTTAACTGAACCAACACCTCTTCGGCAGTTGGCTCAGCTCCTAGCTTGAGCTTATCAATAGTTTGTAATCTGTTGAATCTCACTGGGATATCAGTGGTGTTAATAGTGCTTTGATTACATGGTGCCGCGAAGATGTTTTTGAATTAATCCAGCACCATATTTTCTAGATCTTTCTCATTAATGACCCATTCATCCGAGCTATTCTTCAGAGTGTTAATTGTAAGACCCCTCCTCCTTTGCTTGACATAAGTTTGATAAAACTTCGTATTATTGTCCCCATTTTTTAGCCAATTAACATGGCTCTTGAGTTTTCACTCCTCTTCCTCTTTCTTAAGGACTTCCGCAAGCTCCAACTGCATAGAGATACACAGATCGTCTGATATACTATCATACTGGTTAGCAAGATTGGTCTGTAGCATATTAATATTATTAAGAAGCCTATCTTTATTTCTTCTCAGCTTTCAGGCATACTCTGACTCCCACTTATTAATGTGCCTTTTGACCTACATAAGAGCTTCAGAAAAATCTACATTCTGGTCCCAATGAGCGTTTAACATATTTTGAAAATCTTCATTATCATTCCAATATGCTTTAGCTTTGAATCTGCCTTTATGAACGTCATGCCTTCTTGATTTTATAAGTAAGGGACAGTGTTCCAAGAAGGCCTTGGGAAGATGGATTACTGAGAAATCCGATTTTTCATTAACAAAGGTTGTGTTAGCCACTGCTCTATCAAGCCTTTCCTGCAAGATACCATGTTTAAATGTGAATCACATACCTGAAAATCCAATATCCACCAAGTTAGCAGCTAATAGTGTGTCCGCAAAAACTGCAGCTTCTGTGTAGTTGTATTTTTTCCCACCACTTTTCTCATCTGGGCTGAGTGTGGTATTAAAATCTCCTACTACGATCCAAGGAGTAGTGAATTTCTGTCCCATATAAATAAGTTGTTTCCACAGGAGTTTCCTTTCTAGGATATGTGGATTTGCATAAACCACAGTAATGAATGTGTCCTCGTCCACTCTACAGGTCGTGAACTGTCTATGGTTGTTAATGATATCAATCTTACAATCGTGTTCTTTCCAACAAAGCCAGATGCCTCCAGCAAACCCTCTTGCTTCTACTCTGTGTGAGTGCAAGAAACCCAGAGATTTAATAGAGTTAATGGCATGAGTGCCACTGATTCTCAGTTCTGCAATAGCTACCAGCTTCGGTTTGTGGATTTGAATCAGTTCCCTCAGAACTCTACAAGTATCATCATTGCCTATGCCTCTAACATTCCAGTAGAGTGTATCGATCATTAAGTAGATGGATTTAAACCAAGTGAGAATCCCAAATTTAACTGACATTTTGGGTCAGTTGTTCCTCGTTCGATTCATGTTCTTGAGCCCCAGCATCATCTTCTTCTTGATTTAGTCTTTGACTTTGTCGTCGTTGTGTATAAGGAGTGGAGTTCTTCTGTTCCTTCATCTTTGTACCACTCCCTTTAATTTTTCTGCTTGTTGAAGGGGTTGGACACGGGCCCATAGTCATAGAAATGGGGTCTGTTATAGGTTGTTCATTTCCCTGTCCAGTGTTGTCTGTCATAGTTTCCATTTCTTTCCCCGTTGATTCAGCGATCAATTCCTCTATTAACTCATCAATATCGGGATCCACTACTATATGGATCTCAACTACTTCCTCATCCATCTCAACATTTTCTCTTACTGTCTTCACTTGTTCCTCCATTATTTCCATCATGTTCTAATTAGTGGCATTTTCCATTTGCTTGTTGCTGTCCTCAAGTGTTGCATTCTTGTCTTCCACAGATGAAGATTTATTTGCTACTGATTTCTTCTTCTGCCATACCTTAGCTACCTTCTCAGTCCGTTTTTCTGCTATGTTTTTCTCTCCCTGGTCCAGACCTTCTTCTTCTCCTCCATTGTTCTCCTCCTCTTCTGATAAGACCTCAAATCTGTTGTTCTGCTTTCTCTGTTCCAGATTTTGATATCCTTTCTTCTGTGTTCTCGGTTCTCTTCTATTGCTAGCTCTAGATTTATGTGTTTGCCATTGTCCATTCTTATCGCTGCTTTTGTTATTGTCACCTTCAGTTCTATTTTCCTCCTCACCACTATCTTGATTCCGTTTTTGCTTTTGACATCCTTTTTCTGTGTGTCCAATGAGACCACACAAATTGCATGGCGTTGGAAATGCTTCGTAGATAACCTCATATTCCTCATCGTTTATAATTATTGAAGTTATAGGCTCCTTTGTCGTATCCACTTCAATGGCTATTCTAGCAAATCTGATGCGTGTACGTCATAGTGTATGTTCATCAATTTTGAATAGGTTTCCAAGGGTTAGTCCTATATATTCCAAAATGGTGTCCACGTAAAGATGTAGAGGCAAATTCATAATATGTACCCATGTCACTATATGCGACGACATCTCATTGGAAGGTTTGAATCTTGGAAACCAGTCCCACACCACCAGGCAACATCCAAAGATCTGCCATGGCCCTCCTGTCATGGACATATCGTAGTCTTTCCTGCAAGATAGTTGAATCACATAGTGGCCCAGATTAAGTTCGAACATATTAAACCTTCCTGAGATTTTCCATAACAGTTTGACTCGCTCTCGTAGGGTCATATAACCAATATCAGCACCAACCAATCGGACTACAACGGCGTATTTCCAAGGTTGTGTTAGTCTTTGCACTTCTTCCTCTTCAATCGACAGGATAGGTGTCCCTCCAGAATGCTCTAGCTTGATTGCCGATAGATCTAGTTTGTCTTCAAATAGCGATTCCAGTATGTAGTTATCCGGATCCGATTCCACATAATCCTCACCAGCGACAACTTTACTAAATGATGATTTGCTTCCCGAGCTTCCGTCTCGCCATCCTTCCTTTCTGCCCTCCGTGCCCCCAGGTTGCATCTCCTCTATCGTCTCCGGGATTTCTTTGTCGGAATTATTCTGAATACTGATTCTCGGACGCTTGCTGCCAGATGGGTTGTTCCTTACATCCTCAACATCAGCCGTATCATTTGTGCCGGTTGGGCCTCTCATCCCGCTGTATTGGAAAGAAAGCCCCAGTTCTGGTACCGTAACAGTAACTCCTGCGTTCTCTAGATCTTGTCCTCCTCTCGGATTTGTATTCTTCTTTCAATTATCTTCTACCCAGTCTGTTACTTTGTCTCTGTATTGGCCATTTCCCCGTCCACGGCCTCCCCCGGATCCCCTTCCAGCTCCGCTGCTGCCATCGCCGCCCCCTCGGCCCCCTCTTCCCCCCATTTTTATCAACATATATTCAATATTTTTGGTCTTTAAATCATTTTATCTCTCCTGAATAAAATAAAATATTAAACATTGACCAAATTAAATACAAATTCACACATAGACTCATTTTGACATATAGATTACGAATTTGGAGTTATTTTTCTAATTTGAGGACATTAGATATTTTATTTCACCTTATTGGCTTATTTCCCATTATCTTGTAATATAGGCTTATATATATTTATATATTATCCAAATTAGATGATACTTGGCCATTAAGCAACTTTTAAGTCAAGAAAACGAAATTAATATCCAAATTATCTTCATGGGTTTCCACTTATGATTTTTGGGACAATATATTCCTCATTATCTTCTTTTATCCAAAATATTCCATATTATCCCCAATTATTGCATTTATCATCTCCTTTATTTATATTTCGGGATTTTCTTTCTTTTTCATATTCTAAAAAGCACTAGAAAGTTTTAGGACGAATTTATCTTATTCTTTTTATCACTTAAGTGGACATTTTACATATTACACCCATTACCAAGCTTCCGCTGAGGTATTTGTGCATAAACCCAAATATTGGAATAAAAGGTGAATAAATGTTCATTAAACCATCATATTGTCCACAAATTAAATAGAAAGGCCAAAGAGGATAGAAATAGGAGGAAAAGATGGAAAAGAGGACCAAAAAGGCAAAAAGTCTAGAATTCAGTATGTTACGGTGATGATATGTGAAACCCTAATGTAGTGATGTGATGTGAAACTCTAATCCAGGGTGATGCTATGTAATGTTATATGAAACCCTAATCCCTAATATAGGGTGAAGGTATATAAAACCCTAATTTTGGGTTATAGTGCATGAAACCCTAATCTTGGGCAATATGATGATAAACCATAACCCTAATTTTTGGTAATGGGATGAGTATCCCTAATTGACATGAATTTGATAAACCCTAATCCTAATGAGGGAATAGTGATGCCAGCCTTACATTGTATAGTGCTGATATGTAATTGATATAACTGTTATCTTGTCTACTGACTATGTAGGTATCATGAGATGTTGGGCATAGCCTGGTATGAGCTATGATGTTTTATTATTGAAATGGTTTCATAGGCCTTGTGAGCCATAATATGCTTTGTTGCCTAGTAAGAGGTAATAAGAGATTAAATGGGCTTTTAGAGCCATGTGAGATGCTTGTGCAACAAGTATCATGTTTACCTTGGTCAGATGACCTGAAGGTATTAGTTCCCTGATAAGTGGTAATAAGTGTTCTTTGATGAACTAAGGGTTTGAATACCAAAACCCAGTAAACATGATGATGACATTCTTAAGGGATGTGGAATCCCAATACTGAGGTCAGGAATTGAGATCCCAATGTTTTATAAAGCTTTGAAAAGTACTTGATAGAAGCATTACTCATTCTTTGTAGCATTTGTTATAATAATTCATATTTGGAATCTTGATTGATGTTAAAAGAATAGGGTAATGTACTTAACTAATAAAGTGGAATATTATCATGTAAAGTCATGTCCATAGATCCATCATCGTCAGAAGTTGGTGATGGTGAAATAGGTTTTCCTACGAAAACTCCTGGAATGCATATTTTTTAATATGTGGGGGTAATGGGTGAATATATATCCTTACGCCTCATAGGAATGACTGCGGGCCATATCCTATGCACAAGAATGGTTATGGACCATATCCCAATCAAAGTATGGCTATGGGCAATAACTCCACAATACCAAGCTTTGGCTACGGGTCATATCCTGAAGAGAGTATATGCTACAGGCTATAACTCTATAGCAAAGTTTCCAGTATACCCTGGAAATCTATTTAGAAAAGACACAAGATTTCCTGCATATAGTCTCGCACTGATCGAGATAGATGAGGTGATGGAGTCTGGCTCTTCCATTGACCTATGTATGGAACCGATGTTTTACGTAATCATGGTCGGTTGGAGCATGAACGGTATACTTCATCTCCTCAGGGCATAATGTATGAATATAAAATGTAATCAATCGTATAGCATATTTACTTAAGAATGAAATATGGAAATCATCGGTTGATGTTACATTGCTTATTGTATCCTAAAGTGGATAAATATTATACATGTTCTTCATATTCCTTATTAAACTGAATAGATGATTTATTATTTTATCATGTGTAGTTGTAATTCCTTAAAAGATGATATTGCTCTATTTTGCTTAATAATGATTAAATCCTATTGTTTATTAAAGATTCCTCTGTTCTGTTTATTATTGTTCATCTGCAATAATAATGTTTCTGGCGGAGAGTTATATCTCTCACTGGGACAATTTTCGATTGTCTCACCCCTATGGGATGCAACCTTTTTAGGTGGACGACGAGGAGGAGGTAAAAACCATACAGCAGGAGAAGGACAGTAGCAACAAGGATAGCAGTGATATTCCAGGTGGAGGCACTAGATGTCATATTTTGTATAGAGAGTCCTATGTGTCGTCTCTGTACTCTCAGGTCCTCATAATTTGTAGCTAGTACTTTTAATGAATCGATCTAAGATTTTGGCTTGATGCCTCGAGGAACTTATGCTGTCTGTATACAGTTTTAACAGAGCCGATGATGCTTGTAATCCTCGAGAAGGGATGGTATAGGATATGTACTTATGAACTAGGATGTAAATAAAATACATTGGTTCTTGATAAAAGAGTTTTCCTGTGTTTGGATCTCTTTGTAAAAGGTTTTAATTTTTAGTGATTTTCAGTAATCTACTGTTAATTATCGCTTCCGCTTAGTTAATTATGTTTTGTTCGAACGGTGTGCCACAAAAGAAGGAGAGAAAGAAATTGAAGGATCATGGCTTACCAAGGAAGAAGATGAAAAGAGAACACCACAAACTTAGGCTCGTCCACCAAGCTCTAAGGGAGAGCACACCTCAAGCTTAAGATCGGCAACCAAGGATAGAATGCAAAGATAACCAAAAGGTTTCTCTTGCATGGAGAGAAAGACCTATATATACAAGAGGGATGAAAGAGAGAACAAGGGGAAGGTTTCACTACCTTAGAACTCTAGATGACACATGTCCATGAAGAAATGTCACATGCAACACCATGCAACAAGGTGATAAGAGCTATGCCTAGCCCACTAGGTCACTTTCCTAGGTCATGGCCGATACACACACCCACTCCCTTCACAAACTGATAGGGATGAAACCCTAGAGCTAAAAACTAATATGGCGCATCACTAGTCACCACAAAATGATAGAATGTCTCCTCAAGACATCTTCAAACTGATACAAGGCCTCTCCAAGGCTCTCAAGCTCGAGATAACACTCCTAGGTGCAAGACACACCCCAAACATGAGTGCAGAACATGGCCAAGGATGTCACCACTCAACCGCGGCTCAATGAAGGTGAACATCTCTCTCTCACTCCTCTAGATAATCCCAAGAGAGAAGGAACACTCTAGAGGTGGCAAACTTGCACATCAACCCCTATCTTGGGTAAATTTCAATTTACACTAAACCTCTCCATAAAACACAAGCATCAACCAAACAAGCTCAAACAAGGAACTCAAGCTTCCAGCATGCCCTAATTATATCTCAGATGGTTAGAGCAAGGATCTAAGAAGCATACTTAAGAAAAACAAAAAGGGTTATCCCAAAATGTGGGTCAGGGTCATTACAAGCCATAAACCCCTAATAGGGATTACGCCCCCGAAATCCTAAGAGAAAAGGGAGGAAGGGTACTTCCTCCTCATCTCTTCCTCAAGCTCCTATGTGGATTCCTAAACACCAAAATAATGCCAAAGAACCTTCACAAGCACAAGGTCCTTTCTCTTCAACTTCTTCACCATCCGTTCAAGGATCAACACTGAACCTTCTACATAAGTCACATCCTCATCAAGCTCCACCTCTACAGGCTACAAAACTAACTCTGTATCTTGATGACACTTCCTCAGCATACTGACTTGGAACACTGGATGCAACCTATACAACTCAGGTGGCAACTCCAACCGGTAAGCCTCCTTTTCAACATGTGCCATCACTGGGTAAGGTCTCATATATCTGGGAGCTAACTTACCCTTTTTCCCAAACCTCATAGCACCCTTGTAAGGAGAGACCTTCAGATATACCTTATCTCCCACTAGGAACTCCAAGGGTCTACAACGATTATCCTCATATGACTTACGTCTGTCCTGTGTTGCTTTCAACTATTATTGTATCACCTTGATCTTCTTTGAAGTCTGCTGCACAAGCTTAGGACCGAGAAGCTGATACTCACATGTCTCATACCAACACAACGAAGATCTACAATGTCTCCCATACAATGCTTGATATAGTGTCATATCAATACTACTCTTATAAATGTTGTTGTAAGCGAACTCTATCAAACTGAGATGTGCATCCCAACTTCCAAAAAACTAAAGGGCACATGCCCTCAACAAATCCTCCAAGGTTTGAATGGTCCTTTCATATTGATCTATTTGATACACTATTCCCTAGCAAGTATCTGTGTGTTTGATTTGATATCACATTTTATGACTTAATGAGATTTTGTCACTAACGAACACACACTCTAGTTTTATGTGTTATTGTTGTCTATCTTCTTCTACAATAACATTTAGATATAACAAGAATGTATATACTCTTAACATTTGTATGATCTAATATTTTAGGTCCTCAACATAAAGACATACTCATCAAGTAATATCATTCTTTAGACATTTACTATGTAACATCAATATCTCATAACTAAATAAAATAGAATAAATGGAATATTGCATTTATTGTTAATCAAATCAATTCCAATATATGTCATTACAATCATAATATGATCAACTTTCTGGGTATATATGCCAATATATTCCCACTTGCACTTAGAGCCAATCACCCATGAACTTAATACCAAGTGATATAACATGACCTTCATGCTTATGTTGTGAAAGTGCTTTTGTCAAGGGGTCAACCTCATTGCTTTTAGTTGGTACTCTTCAAATATTTACATCCCCTTGTTGTAGGTACTCTTGCATGATATGGAACTGCATCTATATGTGTTTGGAATTTTGATGTGATCTAGGTTCCTTATTTTATGCATTAGCTCGATTTTTGTCACAATATTGCTCATCTTGTGCAATAGCTCGATTTTTGTCACAATATTGCTCGACTACACCATTGATGGTTGGAACCACCCCAAGTTATAAAATGAAATTCTTGATATGAACAACCTCCTTTGTTGCATTGGATGCATCAATATAATCGAGGTCAATTGTAGAATCAACAATTGTCTCTCTCTTGGAACTATTCCAACTTATAGTTATGTTGTTTAGGAAAAATGCAAATCTAGATTGCAATCTATTTCATCCTTTTCAGTTTGAAAGCTTGCATCAGTGTAACCCTTTACCACCAACTACACCTCACCACTGTAGACACGGAACTGGTCCTTAGTTCTTTTAAAGTACTTAAGAATGTTCCTTATGGCAGTCCAGTGACAATCACCTGGATCCGACTGATACATGCTAGTCATACTCAATGCATATCAGACATCAAGGTGAGTACACAACTACATTATACGTTATAGATCCAATTGCATATGTGTATGGAATCTTACTCATGTGCTCCTATTCTTTACAAGAACTAGGACATTATGCTCTACAGGGACTAACACCATGAGATAAGGGTAAGTTGTCTCTCTTTGAGAACTCCATGGTGAACCTTTTAAGCACTTCACCAATGTATGCACTCTGACTTAGGCCAAAAAGATTTCTGGACCTATTTCTACAGATCTTGATTTCTAAGATATAGGATGCTTCACCTAAGTCTTTCATTGAGAATGTATTTCCTATCCAGGTCTTTACCATGTATAAAGTAGGAATTTTATTCCCCATAAATATTATGTCATCTACATAAAATATGACTAATATAATCATGATCCCACTAACTTTCGTGTAAACACATGGTTCATCTTCATTTTGACTAAATCCAAACTCTTTGACTGTTTTGTCAAATCAAAGATTCCAGTTCTAAGATGCTTTCTTAAATCCATTGATTAACTTTTGTTACTTTTATAATTTATTTGCATCCTTTGGTTTTATAAAACCCTCACGTTGTGTCATATGCACATGCTCAAGAGGATTCCCATTAAGGAATGCGGTTTTGATATCCATCTTCCAGATATGATAGTCATGATAAGTTTTAATGGAAAGCATGATCCTAATGGACTTAACCATGGAAACCGGAGAACTATTTTCATCATAGTCAACACCTTGAATTGTCTGAAATACTTTGCAACCAATCAACATTTGTAAGCTTGTACATTGCCACCGTGTCAGTCTTCATCTAGAAGACCAAATTGCACCCTATGGGTTTTACCCCTTCATGTGGATCCACCAAGGTCCATATCATGTTGGTGTATATGGCTTCCATCTCAAATCCCATCATATATCCATTTATCATATTTGGTCCACTAATAGGTTCTAGGTAGGTAGTTGGGTCATCATCAATGATCGATTCATCACCTTCTTGAGTCATAAGATAATCAAATCTATCTAGCTCAAGGTGTGTACTACTAGATATGTGATGTTCCTATGTTACATGAGGAATTTGAGATTCCACAACAGTTTGTGACTCTCTATGTTTCTCTTGTACCTATATAAGTTCAATAATTTCTTGTTGGTCTTGAACCTCTTTGAGTTCTACTTTACTCCCCATGATTCCTTTGGAAATGAGTTCCTTTTCTAGGAATACAACATCCCTAGAAACAAACACTTTGTTGTCAGATGAACAATAAATGTAATATCCTTTAGTTTTCCTAGGATTATTAATAAAATAACATTTATCTTATTTGTTTCCAAGATTCTCGAGAAACTACTTACTCACGTAAGTTTCACATCCCCAAATTTTCATAGAAAAAACATCGAGACACTTCCCATACCATATCTCATATGGTGTCTTTTGAACGATTTTAGATGGTACATTGTTTAGTGTAAACGTTGTGGTTTCAAGAGCATAACCCCATAAGAAAGTCATAAAATTGGCAAAACTCATCGTTCATCACACCATATCAAGAAATGTGTGATTCCTTTTTTATAATACACCATTATGCTATGGTGTTCTAGGTGAAGTCCATTGCCATACAATGCCGAAGTCACATACAAGGCCCTCAAACTCTTGGCTCAAGTATTCTCCACCTCAATCAGAGTGAAGTGCCTTGATACTTTTACCCAGTTTATTTTTTACTTCATTCATGAAATCCTTGAACTTTTTAAGGGTGTCTTGCTTATCTTTCATCAAGTAAACATAACCATACCTACTGAAATCATCAGTGTAGGTAATGAAGTAACAATAACCATCTCTAGCATTTGTTCTAAAAGGATTGCATACATAGTATGTATAATTTCTAATAGATCACTATCCCTCTCATTGTTACCAGTGAAGAGATGCTTTATTATCTTTCCCAAAAAACAAAACTCACATGTCTCTATTTATTAAAAATCAAAAGAGTCTACATAGACATCTTTACAAGAATCTTGAAATGTGATTTTTGTTGATGTTCCTTAGACAACAATGCCAAAGATATGTTTTAATTGAGTTAACAAGTTTTAATCTTTTGATATTAATTTTATAAATATTTGTCTTTAGATCCATCAAATAAAGACCATAAGACATTGTGTCACTTCCATCAAAGATCTCATCTTTTGAAATTGAACATTGACCATTCTTTGTATGAAATTCTTATCATCCTTGTCCATACAAGATATAGAAATAATATTTCTATTAATGGAAGGTACAAAATAGCATTTATTTAACTCAAATAAAAATCTCATGGGTAGAGATAAATTATAGGTTCCAACTGTAGTGGCAGACACTCTTGCTCCATTTGCAACACATAGTTCAACCTCATCCTTTCATAAAGTGTTACTTCTTTTCAGATCCTACATATTCAAACATATGTGAGATCCACATTCGGTATCTAGTACTCAAGATGAAGAATTAGAGGAATTTATCTCAATGATGTTTATATCTAAAGTGTAGATCTCTATCCCCTCCTTCCTCAGTTCCTCCAGATAGAGAGGGTAATTCCTCTTCCAGTGTCCAGGCTGGTGACAGTGGTGAGGATTACCTCCCTTGGTCACCCCTCCCTTTTCTCTAAAGAGAAGAAGCCTTAGGCTTCTGGATATATTTCAAACTCTTCTTTGATTTTCCTTTTCCCTTGGACTTCCCTTTACCTCTATTTATCATCATCACAGACTTGGTCTTGTCTTTCTTCATCTGTGCTTCAGTTGTTCTCAACATGCCAAGTAATTCTAACAATGGCTAAGCAAAATCATTTATATTGTAGTTGATGACAAATTGGTTGTATGACTCTGGCGGTGACTGCAGAATCACATATGTATCCAACTCTAAACCCAAGGGAATCCCACTCCTAAAAGGTTCTCCACATACACAATAAGCTTGAGCACATGGTGACCTATTGGATCCCCATCTATCATGATGCACTTGAACAATGACTTCAAGACATCATATCTCTCTTGACTTGCATGATCTTGGTACATGTTCTTAAGATGTGTTAGCATATGAATAACATTCATATTCTCATTCTTTCTCTACAAATCATAGTTTATTGAGCATAGCATCAGGAACTTGACATCTACAACATCTTTAGAGTACTTCCTACAAGGATCTATGTCAACCTTAGGCACAGTGGGAGAAGGTTCATCTGGCTCTAGTATCTCTAGGACATAGAGCTTGTAATCTTCTGTGAGGACAATTCTCAACATCTTGAACCATCCATGGAAGTTATTACAATTCAACTTGTCTTTTCTTAAGGACCAACTCCAAGGAAAAACTATTATTGGTCACCATTTGATTATATAAAAGAATTTTGCAATTTGTCAAAATGCTTTTTATTTGATCTGATTAAAATAAAATTTTATGATGTTTATTGAGGCCATTAATTAATTACCCAAAACAATTGAGTTATTACCTGACCAACGCCAACGTCCATAACCAATTATTAAGGTAGGAAACATTTTCCAATTGCATCCCATGAAAGTATTGGAAGATGGTATGCATAACCTTTTCCCATAGTCCATCTACATGCTTCTAGGCACTTAATCTTATTAAGTTCATCTAGTTAAATATGACCCAAATGCCAACACGATAATAATGCACCCTACTTGGCAAGACCACATAACGACCATCACACTTCCATGATATGGACAACGCACCATGCTTGACGTGTCCACACTTAGTCAATCAAGATTTCCATGTGTGTTGCTTATGGAAAGCATCTAAGACTTAATAATTTGATTGAGGGATTTTATATTTATATAAATACATCTACATATCCAAACACCATCATACTAATATGCATCATATATGTACTATATCCACAAACAAAATATGTAATTATAAAACACGAGTGATGGTTATGGTCATACTATTGTAATTTCTTAGAGACACAAGAAATTACTACCAACTAAGGTCCAAATCATATGTTGCAACATGTTGTTGATGAAAATCTATGTTGGAAGACTGGTCGAACAATTCTAGTCTTGAACCGATCGTTGGGCCTCTTGGTCGATCGGTTGGTCTCTCAAATCGGTTGGTTGATCTTTGGTTGAAATGACATATGGACTCCTCTAGTTAAACGGTTGACGCACTAGTCAATCACTCGAATCCTCCTATCATCTAACCTCCTCGGTTCTCCACTCAATCGGTCCGACTTCTAAGTCGGTCAGTTTTTCTGGTGTTGAACGCCTTCTTATCCATAACATGACTTTAAACTATTTGAATCCTATTTAACTTATTACATTGTAATAAGGAAACCTTGAGTTTCATTCGATGGGAGCATAGGAAGAAAAGCAATAATAATTTTACATATGAAAAAGATAGAGAGGCTCAGTATGCAAATTGAGATATAAAACATGAATAACAATCATTTGATCAAGCACAAAGGTCTATGGTTATTGGACATAACAATAATAACTTCCACCATCAAAACCAATTTTAGAGCGACTCGTATAAATTGCATATATATAGGGATCATATATGGTATTTAACTGGATATGAACATTAATGATTTAAATATTCACATAGAATGTAATAAATAAATGACAACAACTAAAATCTGATCATATCGATTAAATCCTAGAACAAAGTAAATTGGCGTGGTTGTGATACCACTATAGGGAAATATGTCATCATATATGGTAGTGGAAACAAAGCTTTTACTGCATATTCCCCTTAGACAGAAGATAACTCCAACAACTATGAATTGGGAATGAGGGTTTCAAGGCATATACTTGGCCATGGACCAAGTACAATGACTATCCCTTGTTGTAGTGTGCTTCTTTATCAAGCTGCACCTGGACGGCTGTTGATAGTTGCCTTCTGGTTGATCACCATGGACGACAGTTGACAACATCCTCCTCATGGGTGGAAAATGCCTTGTCCTCTCTATAGTAGTCCATGCGGACTACTGAGAACTCTTGTCATTCTTTTGGAACAGACAAGAAGGAGTTGTCCCTTCTAGTCAACATGCTAGCATCGAATTGTTCTCCTTTTTTGTCTCTCCCTTGTTATCCCTCATTTTTACGGGTAGGACTTGCTCAAATTTTCAAGTTATCACAACTATGAGCAGAAAAAAATTATCAAAACATATTGTGCCTCGACTACCTCTCAATTTCTAGGAGGTTCAGGGTTAGGATTTCAAATAAATTAGGAGATGAAGAGACAAAATTTCAAATTTTTTGGAACTTGTAAACCATGAACTGGTTGGTTCATTGTCGTACTTATTGGTTCACATGTGAGTCAATCAATTCAACTCTTGAATCGATTGGTTCACTATGTTTCCTATTTGCAATTGTATTAACTTTTAATATTTGAATAATGTACAACATGTGGTCAACATCAATCATTGATCCAATCTCATTGATCAACCAAATAGATGGTTCATCACCGGTTTAGAGTACAACATGTGTTATGATTTCCAATCATTATTTAAATTTATTGCCTAACACTTTAATAATCAAGTTTAAACTTCATTCAAGAGTAAAATCCTATTCTAGGTGTATCCTATGTGTGTGACCCTACATCTTCCAAATTACATTGGCAGTGAATGTCCATAACCAACTTATGACATTATAAGCGATAAGTGGTATCTAGAAAGACATCATTGCTACCTAAGTAATTTGATAGCTGTAGAACAACTTCAACCTACAGTTTTTTATTAGTGGTAGAGTGATTGTATAGTTTCTTTACTTTTGATATCTAGATTGAACTCAAGGCATGGAATTGTCATCCTATTCAATGTTCAATCCATGTTCCTTGAACTATAGAAATGACAGTCTAACACATCCTCTTGATGTAGCACTCATGGATGAGATCTTCCTCCTAGTGTAGTAGCAAAGGCTTCCATACCTCTATGTAGTCCACTATGATCAGTGAACTCCACATTGTACTTCCTTAGCCAATGAGAAGGAGTTTTGCCTTCATTTGTCAACATTCTAGCATTGACTTCTTCTCCCTTATTATTCTCCCTTTCACAGGTAAGACGGCTTGTGATCTCATGTTACCACAAGTATGAGAATTCAAATGTGCGTCTTGAGATACTTGTCTATCCCCCTTTATATAGGAGTTACTAGGCAAGGTTTCACAAACCCTGGGGAGATGAAGGGTCAGAATTCAAGACCTAGCGATATCTGCGCACAACTAGTTA
Source organism: Alisma plantago-aquatica (assembly GCA_963693085.1). Classification (NCBI taxonomy): domain Eukaryota; kingdom Viridiplantae; phylum Streptophyta; class Magnoliopsida; order Alismatales; family Alismataceae; genus Alisma; species Alisma plantago-aquatica. Next base: position 38,941,338 of record OY856412.1, read on the forward strand.
ATAGAATGACTAATCCAATCAATCAATTGGCTTGTGGTTAGTAGCACAATTTCACTGGTTTTAGTGGAATAATTAAATAGTGTCAATTCGTCCAACATGGACTCATTCAAACTTGTCATTCAACCCAGTTAATGGATTGGACACTCCATTTCGTCGACTAACTACTTTGTTTAGCTATTGACAGCTTTGATCAATTGATCAATTGAAAATTTCAATAGGTCAACTAATTTGATCCATTAGCCATAGTCAACACATTCTAGTAAATCAAATAGACATTCCTATCACAACTTACAACCAGTAGCATTCATTTTGATTATCAAAACACTTCAGTAATCAAATTGAATCTTGTTCACGATTTAACTCCTCTTCAAAGTGCATCCTATGCGTTGACCCTCTAGGTCCCAAATTATGTTGACAATGAATTTCCATAACCAAATTATGACATCATAAGAAGTAGAGGTATTTACCAACACATCATTGATACTCATGTAATTAGAAAGTTGGAGAAAAACATCAAACTACTTCTATGATTAATGTTACCATGATCATCTACTTCCTTTGTCTCAGATATACAAATTGAATGTAAGGCATGGACTCGTCATCCTCTTAATGCTCAATTTATGTTTCTTGAACTAAAGAAGACTGTTGAGATGCATGTGAGCTCAATATCACATTTTGGCTCACATGAGCAAGCATATGTGTTTCCTATTCTCACTTATCAAGTGTCTTGGATATCAGCTCTGGTAGGAGGGATAAATCCCATCCACATCATTCACAATCGATCCTCATATGTAATAATGTTCCCTAGCACCACCTTTATAGAAATTGTTATTGAAGGTCACATTGAATGTTGTCAAAGTTCATTGAACAACATGTGATGAGTGTAGTGACTTCGTGTCTAAGAACTACAATCTATCACTTCAAGAGATGATTCTGACTACCATTCAATGGTTCCATGTATCATAGTCAAGGTGATTTTGTTTGGTGCACTACTCTTTAACAACTACCTATGTGTTTGACTTGATATCAAATATCATGACTAATGAGACTCATCAATCAACACACATCCTAGTTTTTTGTATCATTTTTGTCTATTTTTCTTCCTTGATAATATTTGACTAGGGAAATAACAAAAATATATATACTCTTATCCAACATATGATCTCATTGTATAGGTCCACATACTGAAAACATATGTCATATATTAACATTGTTCTTTACATATCTATCTTGTTTATATAATCATCTTATATATGAACAAACATAATAGACAAAATTGTCTTTATTATTAATCAAATAAAGTACATGATTCCAAATTGTAATCATCATATGAATGGATCTTTGGGCATACATATCAACATACTCTTACTTTCACTTAGATTCAATCACCCATAAATATAATCCCAAGTGATCTAACATGACCATCATATTTCTATTGTGAAAGTGCTTTTTTGGCGGATCAGCAATATTTCTCTCAATTGTTACTCTACAAATCTTCACATTTCCTTGTTGTGAGTTCTCTCATTTGAGTTGGAAACACCAAAGTAAATTCCTCAAACACTGATGTGATTTAGGTTCCTTAGCTTGTACAATAGCTCCATTATTGTCATGGTACAACTATATTGCATTGTTAATGCTGGGAACCACTCCAAGCTCTTTGATAAACTTGACGATCCATACAACTTCCTTTGATGCACTCGAGGCAGCAATGTACTTGGATTCTATTGTATAATCAACAATTGCCGCTTGTTTGGAACTTTTCCAACTAATAGCTTCATTGTTGAGGTAGAACACAAATTCCAATCACAATCGAAAATCATCTTTGTCAATTTGAAAGCTTGCATCACTGTAACCCTTTACACTGAACTCTTCCTCACCACCATAAACAAAGAATTGATCCTTAGTTATTCACAAGTACTTAAGGATTTTCTTTTTGGCAGTCCAAAGACCATCACTAGGATATGACTAATATCTTATTGTCATGCTCAAAGCAAACAAGACATGAGTATAAGGGCATAACATTGCATACAAGATAGGTCCAATTGTGAATGAATATGTCATCTAAACCATGTTTTCTTGTTCTTCATAAGAACTGGGACATTGGAATCTAGAGAGACTAATTCTAGGAGAAATAGGGAAATTTCCTCCCATTGAGTCCTACATGTTGAACCTCTTCAACATCTTGTCAATGCATGTACTCTGGACCTCCCGTTTAATCCTACATGTTGAACCTCTTCAACACCTTGTCAATGTATGTACTCTGGTTTAGGCCAAGAAGCCTTTTAGATCTATCTCAATATATCTCAATTCATAAAATATAAGATTCTTTGCCTAAATACTTCATAGTGAATGTACCTACCAACTAGGTCTTTCCCATTTATAGGGTAGTGATGTCATTCCCAATCAATAGAATGTCATCTCCATATAAATATGAGTAATACATATGCTTCCACTAACATTCTTCTAAACACAAGAATCATCTTCTTTTTTACTAAACCAATCTCTTTGACTGCCTCATCAAATCAAAGATTCCAACTTTGAGATGCTTACTTTAGTCCATAGATTGACCTTTGTAGATTACATACTTCATTTTCATTATTTGGAATTATTAAACCTTCAGGTTGTGTCATGTACACATCCTCATGAAGATTCATGTTAAGGAAAGAGGTTTTAACAACCATCTTCCAAATATCATAGTCATAATAACATGCAATGGTAAGCGTGATCCTGATGAATTTAACCATGGAAACTGGAGAAAAGGTTTTTTTCATAGTCAACACCTTGAACTTTTCTTAATCATTTGTAACCAATTATCCTTTATAGGTTTGTACATTACATCCATGTAGGTCTTCTTCTTGAAAACCCACTTACACCCTACGGGTTTTTCCCTTTAGGTGGATCCACCAAGGTCCACACCTTGTTAGTGTACATGGAGTCCATCTTTAATCTCATGGCCTCAAGCCATTTCTCACACTCTGGTCCATCAATATCTTTTATGTAGGTTGTTGTCTCATCATATATAACCAACTTGTCACCTTCTTGAGTCTGAAGATATCCAAATCTTTTAGGCTCAATGTGTGTTCTACTAGATCTATGAGGTTTATGTGTTACATGAGGAACTTGTCCACAATGGTTTGTAACTCTCCTTGTTTCTACAGTACCTCTACAAGTTCAATATTTTCTTGTAGGTCTCAAACTTCTTTGAGTTATACTTTTCTCTCACTTATTCCCTTGGAAATAAAGTCATTTCCTAAGAAAATTGCATCCCCAGAAATAACTGTTTTGTTGTTAGTTGGGTTGTACAAGTAATATCCCTTTGTTTCCCTAGGATATACAACAAAACAAGATTTATCATATCTATCACCAAGATTTTTAGGAAACATATTTCTTAGATAAGATTCACACACCCCAATCTTCATAAAAGTCATATTGGGATGCTTCCTAGTCCATATCTTATATGGTTTCTTCAAACTGATTTCGACGGTACATGGTTTATTGTAAATGTAGCAGTTTCTAGAGCATATTTGCATAAGAAAATTCCAAGATCATCTAGACTCATAATTGATCGCACCATGTCCATTAGGGTACCATTCATTCTTTTTGATACGCCATTAAGTTGTGGTGTTCCTGGTGGAGACTATTGCGATACAATACCACGGTATCGCTGAAGGTCCTCAAAATATTGACGTACGTATTCTCCACCTTGATAGGATTGAAGTGCTTTAATACTTTTACCAAGTTGTATATTCACAAAATCCTTGAACTTTTCAATGGATTCTGACTTGTATCTCATTAAATAAACATAGCCATATCTACTGATATCATCAATAGATGTGATGAAGTATTGGTTACCCCCTCTAGCATTTGTTGTAAAGGGTCTGCATAAAACATTATGTATGAGTCTCAATAGATCACTCGCTCTCTCACTATTTTCAGTGAAAGGAGCCTTTGTCATCTTGCCAAACAAAGAAGACTCACATGTCTCTAATGATTCAAAATCAAAAGAGTCTAGATAACCATCCTTATGGAGTCTCAAAATGCATTTCTCATTTATGTTCCCTAGACGAAAATGCCAAAGGAATGTCTTCTTTGAATTATTGAGTTTCATCCTTTCAATATTTATATTATACACACTTGTCTAAATATATAACAAATAAAGACCATAAGACATCGGGGAACTGCCATAAAAGATCTTATCTTTAGAAATAGAACATCGACCATTGTTTATATGAAATTTGAATCTACTCTTATCCAAACAAGATATTGAAATGATGCTTATATTAATAGTAGGCACATAATAGAACTTCTCTAACTCTACTACAATTTGACTAGGTAGAGATAAATTATAGGTTCTAATTGCAGTGGAAGCAACTCTCACTCCATTTGTGATGTATAGTTCCACCTCACCCTTCTTTAAGAGTTTACTTCTTTTCAGATCTTGCATATTTGAGCATATGTGAGATCCAAATCTAGTATCTTGTACCCAATATGAAGAAATAGACAAATTAATCTCAATAATGGATATACCTAAAGTGGAGATATCTATCCCCTGCTTCATCTTCCTATGTTCCTTTAATTATAAACGGAAAATTCCTTTTAGACTTACCCTTCTCCTCATCTTGACTACTGAAAACATGGGCTTCAAGTTAGCCTCAAAAAATTTCTTCAATTTTGCCTCATCCTTGGAATCCCTTTTTCTAATCACCATCTTTCTTTATTCTTTCTTATACATTAATAAGCTTGTCAAGCAATTTAGTTAGCATTTTAGTCAAGTTGTTAGCACACGATGGACTGGCTATAAGATTTGGGGAATAATTGCAAAATCATATATGTTATAACCTTAAAATTTGGAAATTTCAAGTCTATCTCAACTTATGGTGTTAAGATAAATTAAGGGAATAATGAAGAGCATATTAGGACCTTGTTTAAGGTATTTCAACCCTAGATTTCCAGTAAGTCTCTAATTCAAGTAATATTGAGCATATGGGTAAATATGAGGCTTAATTGGGACTCTAGTATGATCAAAGACTTAATTTCGTGATGTAGATTATAACTAATCTCATGGACCCTATTAAGGGCCCATGGTATGAATTGTGGGCTTGGGGACCTAATTTGAGGCCTTACGATAAACGCAGGTTCACATATAGCTCCCCAGAATACAAATTAAAGATTTGAGTATTTTGTGCCTATATTAAATGAGCAAGTTCATTTTAGTTGGTTATTTATCAAAATACTAGGTAACTAAAAAAATTCAAAGAAATCCAAATTATCTTATGACCTAGGTAATTAATTAAAGAATTATCTAGATTAGTCTTGCAAACCAAGTTTCGTATATTAAACCAATTATTGGGATATATCCTTTTCCAAATGGTAGAAAATGGTGATTCAAGATTTATCCTCAATTTTGGGACTAATTGATAAGACACATTGTCTTTGCAATTATCTTCATAGAAGGGCTTTTATGTAAAGCAAGATAAAAGGGGAAAAGAGGGTAAGACTCATGGTCGACTCAGACTTTGGATCCAGGTCAGGGTAGGGAGCCAAGCTTATCTCCCTTAGCCACATGACACATCAAACCAGGTAACATAATCCTAATACACTTCTATACTCTCTCCTCCTTATCTCTTTCTAACCTAAAGTTAGATGATCAAATAACCTCATATTGATACTAGCATCACAAGACTCCTTTGCAAACCCCAATCGAAGATAATAGGATTACATTAGCATGAAAGCTAATGGAATTATCCATCGATAAAGGAAGGTGTTGTAGAGGCAAAATATACTAATTGAATGCCTATATAAGGAACTCAATACTCACTGATCATAGACAAAGCAAACCATGCACCTAGATCCCCTCATGAAGACCAACGTCTCTATACTTTTTTTGGCCTTTTGTGCACCCAACGGGCATATTGAGTAAGCACCATTTCAACTCTATGCCACTGGAGGAGTTCTTCTACCTTCCAAAAGATTAAATATTTTTATCATCCTCTCTTGAACTTGCTATTAATTATTTTCCTCTCTGATAGCATTCCTTTCGATCTTGCTTCAGACCAAAAAGATAGCCCAGTTTCCTAGATCTCTGATGACTATAGCCACTACCAGTGGTCGACCAAGTCCATCAAGATCCCACGGAGGTGAGTGATCCCTTTCATGGCTTTTGGATCCCATAGTAAAGGTCACTAGCTTTAAGGTTTGGCTCATTGGTGGCTGAACAACAGTAATCGTGAGGTAGGAGAAGGCTTGAAACCTTTTCATCAAAACACCCCTGAGCGTGTGGTATCCAAACCATAGTACCTCAGGAAGTAGAGTCATTGTTGTTGGTCTCTGAGCCGACCCTGATTGTAAAAATAGAAATAAGGGTTACTTGATGACATGTCATATTTTTATTGGTCAAAATGTGTTTAATTTTCTTTAAATGTAGATATTAGATGCTAACTCTGATTATAGAAAAACTATAAATGAAATTCATCAGAAAATGCATAGATTCTAAATAAAATACTTTCATAGTCAAAATACGATCCTAGTTGTTGAGGTAATCATGTGAAATAAAATACTTTCATCATCAAAATATGCTCCTAGTTGTAAAGCTAATTCAGGAATCTAATGTGATAATCATATGAAACCCTAGATCTGAGAGATAATGTGTTAAGTACATTGAACATTGCTATTTCTTAATCTAATTTGATATTGTGAGATATGATGATGATATAGGTTTTATATCAGATATATTTAATAATGATGATCTCTTATGCTTTCTAAATTCAAAAATCATATACATGATGAATTAGGGTAATTAAATGAATGTTTGTAGCTTTCTATGATTGTAATGCACGTAATAAAAGTTGGTCATGATGACATGATATCCTAAATCCGATAACCAAGGTTACATATTATGTCTAAATAAGGTTCCTAAACTTATAGGTCCATGAACCTAGGAAAAATAGTTTTAAGATATAACCCGAATATCGACCCTAAACCAAGGAAACCTAAACCCTGGACTCAATCTTATTTCTATACTATGAACATACGGTCACTTTAGGGTTGTATGTAATTACATATCATGATTATTGATTGGATATATGTTTTCTTGCTTGAGTATACAATAGTTGATTTTATTGTGCAAAATTAAACTTGAATTATAACTACATGACTTCTACATGGGAAAGGTATGTGGTTACTCTTATGAATATACTTCGGTTGATTGGATTGCATAAACTATACTTGAAGTATAACTACATGACTTGTACATGCAAAAGGTATGTGGTTACACTTATGTATACTTAAAATATCAAACTCTAAAGTTCTCCAAAGGTTTCTCGAAGTTTGATGAAAATAACATGTTGTATGTTTATTTATTTCATACAAATGTTAAGGCCATATGAGTATCACACAAAGTAAACTTTGATAATTTGAAATTTGGGTTTGACCTACCAAGGGGTAGATCACCAAAGTTCAATTATGGATAGAGAAAGGTGATTACTCTCAAGGTGGTTTGAAAAACATGGGTTAGATTATATTAATGAAAATACCAGTTTATGTGTACATATAATTAATGGTTGAGATATATGTTTTTATCTTATATGCACACTTTTATATGCTCCCCATGTACACTATATAGCAATATACGGATCCAATTTGTTTGTGGATGTTTTAGGTTAACCTACGTCTATTAGTTGAAGTCATGAAGAATTAAGAAATTTTTAAGATATTAAAGATAAGTCAAGAAGGATTAGTTAGATAGTATTTCTCCTCATTGTATATCCTAGTTAACATGTTGAAATATTCATGTAACTTCTTAGAGGAGTATCATTATACAATCTTGCAAAAATTATTCATTAAAATTAATGGTAACTAATTACTATTCTTTATTGTTTGTTAAATCTAATCCTGGAAATTTAGGTAATCATCCCCAACTTTAAGGTCTTCTCTTAACTGCGAGACACTAAATGTGTGGGTTGTTACATTTGGTATCGGGTCCCATATTTAGCGGTTAATATTTAATAGTTGATTATTTCAATTAATTTGTATATATATTAGGAAAATTATTAAGGTTAACCTAATGGTAATGGTGTCTAGAAAGGATCACGAGTTTGGGGGCTGGAAAATTTTCTTCTGTACCATTAAGTTGGTATGCAAGTACTGCCTTAAACAATGTGATACCTCCCTTTCTAGAACCTAGGTTTTGCCTGAAATTATATTTCCTCTTGGTTTCTCATCTCAAATTCCATCCCACTGTCATTTTTGTTCTTAATTAAACCCTAAAGTGTACTTTTCTCCTCATCTCAAGTTAAGTTTTGAGAAGTAGGAGTAAGGCATCCTCCACCGAGTAATGCACATTTAATGGTTGATACAGTGATACAGTTAGGAATTTTTTTATGGATTTTACCTTTCAAGGACAAATTCTAGATAGAGCTAGGGTTTGTTTAGAAAAGAACAAAATGGATCAAGGGATATCTAAATCCCTAACATGCATGGTGTAGTCCCTAACCCTACACCCTAATCTTGGGTAATGAGTGACATAGTAACCCTACCTATACAAACTCTAGGTAATTTCCAATTAGGTATGTGTAGGCTAGTATGACTACCTCATTACATAGGACCCTCAAATCACTTTTTGAGTTGGCATCCTGACCTGGAGTGGGTCAACCTAATATTGGGAAAAGGACCTATGGGGGAGTCCTAACCCTAAAGATGTGGGGTTAGATTGTGGCTAGAAATCCAAAACTCCACCTGAAGGTCAACAAGAAACCCAAGGTTAGGACCTTCCTTACAAGGGTGAGTTGACCAACCTATTGTTGAGAATTAATGAAACCTTAGAAGTCCTAAAAGGACCTAACCTAATCATCTCTGTGTATGATAATGTAATGCATAATCAATACAAGGGTAATATGTGTAGGTCCATAAGTATAATGTGGTGTGAGACCTTGGTTAGAGAAATTTTAATTTGAAATATGATGTTTAAATATACCTTAAAATTTATAGCATGGGAGTCTATCTAAGTCTTAGGGTTTTCCTTATAAGTCATGAGTCCTTGGGTCAGGATGACATTTGGAAACCCTTACCCTAAAAATTACAATCCCAAGATGAAAATAATGATAGTATAAAGTTGTAATGTCTTACTTATCCCTATACATGGAAGTGGTCCAACACAACACTACGTAGGGGAGATACTTAAGTGAAGCATGAAATAGCGCTATGCATGGAAGATACTCAAGTTATGATCAAATTATCCCAAGGTAGGAAGAGCCTTATCTTATCCCTATTAAGGGAATAATTGAGCCATACATTAGCCCTGTGAAGGGAAGAGTAGATCCTCACATTAGCCCTATGCAGTGAAGAGCTCATGAAAAGTTTCTTTATTTATGACAAAGGACAAAGGGTTATGTGGGAGTAACCAAGGCAAATGATGCACACACATGGTATATGAATAAACCCTTCAGCAGGGTAGATCCATGATTCAACCCTAGGGTCAAGTAGGGAAGCTTAAAGGTACATAAGACCCAAGGGGTCAGGAGGTGGTCATGCCCTAACTACATAAGGCCCATGGGGTCATGATGTATTCATCCATGTGTACCCAATGCCCATGGATTCAAGGGCTTGTCCAACTTCATGATTTCATGAGGCCAACGACATCAATTTGAGAGGCACTCCATGAGCACATAAGGCCCATGGGGTCAGAGGAAGATCACTCGAAAATTACCTATACCCCTAGAGACCTTAAGGGGATGGCAATTGCTAATGAGATATGAACATAAGGAATACAAGAACATATGTAATTGTTGTTCAAATAGAATTTTAAGGGAGGTTTTTACAAATTCAAGGGTGAGAAAGGCACTATTCTCAAGTTCAAATTAAAAAAATTGTGGAATTAAAATGTATACCTAGTTAGGAGACATTATTAGGGATGATTTGACTAAATGATAAATAATGAGATAAGGTATGGATATGCCATCTCTTTATAGTTGAATGGGGGAGAAGTTTGTATTGGGACTGAAGTCAAATATTATTTCATCTTATTCAGAGTCTGAGAGATGGGGTACCCACATGTGATGCATAAAATTGACTTATGAATTTGAATACCCTAAATTGAAATTTAATGGCATAATTGAAGGTTTTGAGGTGTTACCTGACCTTTACCCAACCAGACTAGAAACCACCCTAGTTTCCAATATGGGAACCTTGTAGGTGCTGAAAACTCTAGCCAACTCCAATCCCAACAAAGGCCTCCATACCCTCAAGGTAATAATTGACCACCACATGGATTCCCATACAACAACTAAAGGAACTTTCAAACCCAACAAAACTATTGAGGAAGTCACCCAAACCGACCACATATCAAGGATAACAATTCCAAAACTTAAAAAATAATAATTATGATTCAAACACTCATGAGTATCGGTAGGCTGTAGTGAATTTGCTTAATCTTGCCTGGAAACTCTTTGATCTTGCTTTAGCAGGACTGTGGTTGATTGGTGGGGGTTTGTTCTGAAACGACATGGACCAGGAGAATAGATGCTTTAAACTGTTTTTCTTAACCTTACCATCTATTGCCAAGCTTAATTTGGATGTTATCATTTTGTTCTTTGAGCACAGTCTTGCTTGAGGACAAGCAAGTTTTAAACTTGGGGTAGTTGATAACACCCAAATCTACAAATGATGACATAGAAATATCCTTAGATTAAATTCGGGCTCCAACCTTAGTAACTTGAGAAATCTTTGTATCAGTAAAACTTTAATAATAAAAAGTAGATAAAACCTATCCAAGAAAGGTTTTCTATCACTAATGGTTGAGGATAATATGAGATTAACATTCACCCTCGTCTAGCTATATTTTAATTTTGAGGACAACATTCCTTTTAAGGAGGGGTGAATGTTGTATCCTTAAAATGTGAAAAGTTCAAGTCTTGCTCAAGGTATGGTGTTACTGTAAATAAAAGGAATAGTGAAGAGAATAACAAGACCTTGTTTAAGGTATTTAACCTTAAGACTTATAATTAGTGTCAAATTCAAGTAATATTTAGTGTGTGGGTGAATATGAGGCTTAATTGAGACTACATGATAGTAAAAGCTTTAACTTCGTGATTTATATTATAATTAAGCAAATGGACCCTTTGAAGGGCCCATGATATGAATTGTGGGTCTGGGGACCCAATTCAAGCCCCTTTTGGTAAATCAAGGTTCACATATAGGTCCATAGAATACAAAATAATGACTTGAGTATTTCATGCCCATATTAAAAAACAACGATAATTTTAGATGGTTAATTATCAAGATATTATGTAATGGAAGAATTTCACAAAAATGCAATTTATCATGTGAACGATATAATTAATCAAAGAATTGTTTGAATTAGCCTTGCAAACCAAGTTTCATATAGTAAACCAATGGTTTTAGGGTTTATACTTTTCCAAAAGGTAGATAATAGTAATGTAAGATTTATCCTAAATTTTAGGACTAATTTTATATGCCACATGGTATTTGCAATTATTTTCATATGAGGGATTTTATGCAAACAAAAACAAAATGGAAAAGAGTGCCAGAGTCCTGGTGGACTTGGACTTAGGATCCAAGTTAGGAGTAGGGAACCATGCTTATGTCCTGCATCCGTATGACCCAAAAACCTAGGGAACAAAATCTCAATACACCTCTCCACTCTCTCCCCCTTATATTTTTCTCAAAAGACATTTGACGATCAACTAACATTGGATTGATCAGCGGATCCCAAGACCCCTTCACAAACCCCAACCAAAGATAATAGGCTTGCGCTATCATGGAAGATAATGGAATTATCCATCAATGTGAGAAGTTTTTGCAGACACAAACTATTGTGATCGAACTCCTATATAAGGAACTCAATTCTTGGTAATTGTAGAGAAAATGAGCCATTCTCCCAGAAGCCCCTCAAGAAGACCAACATATGTAAACACTTTGCTGACCTTCTATGCACTCAACATGTAGGTTTCATAATCACCATCTCAAATCTAGACCATTAGAGGAGTGTTTCTACCTTCTAGAAGATTAGTGATCTCTATAATCTTCTATAGGAAGTGCAAGTAATGCTTTTACTCTCATTTAGCAATCCTTTCAATATTGCTTCTAACTTAGAATATAGCCTTGTTTCCTAGATCTCCTACTACAACAGCCACTAACAGGGGTCAGCCTAGTCTGATGGGAGACCAAGGAGGTGTCTGAGCCCTTTTACAACTTTTGGAGCCCAAGAGTTAAGGTCATTATCCCTAAGGTTGGCTCAGTGATGGTGGACACATTAGTGTTGGAAGGTAAGAGAAGGCTTGAAGCCTTTTGACCAGAACACCCTTGAGCACATGGCAATCCAAAACACAACACCTGGGGCAATAGAGTCATTTTCATTGACCCATGAGCCAGTCCTGATTGTAGATATTATTAGATGACATGTCATACTATTATTGGTCGATATGTGTTTAATTTGCTTTAAATGTAGATATTAGATGCTAACTGTAATTATAGAAAAACTATATATGAAGTTCGTCAAAACAATGTGTTGATTATAAATAAAATACTTTCATGGCCTAAATATACTCCTAGTTCTAAAGTGTAGCTAATACATGAATTTAAAATGATTATCTTATGGAAATTGTAGATCTGGGATATAATATGCTAACTACATTGAACATTGTTATTTCCTAATCTAATCTTATATTGTGAAATATGATGATGATCTTGGTTTTAAATCAGATATAGTTCATAATGGTTATCTCTTATTCTTTCTAAAGTCAATAATAACTTACATGATGAGTTAGGGGTATAAAATGAATGTTTGTAACCTAAATTAGGGTTATTAAATGAATGCTTGTAACTTGTTATGATCATAATGCACATAATAAGACTTGATCATGATGTCATGATATTTGGAATCTGATAACCAGTATTATATATTATTTCTAAATAAGATTCTTAAACCATTAGGTCCATGAACTCAGGAATAAGGGTTTTAAGGCATAACCTAATGTCACTCCTAAACTAAGGAAAACCAAACCCTAGACTCAATCTTTTTTTTATGCTATGAACATATGGTGACATTTTGGGGTTGTATGCAACTACCAATCATGATGATTTATTGGATGTATGTTTGCTTGCTTGAATATACTTTGGTTGATTGGATTGCATAAAGTACACTTGAAGTATAACTACAAGACATGTACACAACAAAGGTACATGGTTATGCTCATGAATGCTTGGATTATCATTATGAAGTTTGCCGAGGTTTCTCTAGGTTTGATGAAAAAAACATGTTGGATACTGATTTATTTCATGTGAACTATAAACCCCATATAAGTATCATTTAAAGTAAATTTTGATAATATGTACCCATGGTTAGACCTACCAAGGGACAGATCACCTGAGTCCAATGATGGATAGAGAAAGGTGATTACACCCAAGGTGGTTTGACAAACATGGGTTATATTATCTTAATGAAAATACTAGTTTATATGTGCATCTATTTGATGGTTGATAATATATGTTGTTATCTTATATGGACACTTTTGTATGCTCCCTATGTACACAATATAGCAATATACTGATCGGTTTTGTTTATTTGCATTTTAGGTTAACCTGCATCTGTTAGTTGAAGACATGAAGAATCAAGAAATCTTGAAGATATTAAAGAGAAGTCAAGGAGGATTATCTAGATAGTATTTCTTCTCATTGTATATGGTAGTTAGCATCTTGAAATATTCATGTAACTCCTTATAGGAGTATCATTATACAATCTTGTAAATGTTATTTGTTCAAAGTAATGGAAATTATTTACTATTCTTTATTATTTGTTAAATCTGATCCTAGAAATTTAGATAATGATCCTCGAATTTAGGGTCTTCTCTTAACCGAGGATACTCAAAAGAGTGGGTAGTTACATTTGGTATCACAGCCTAGATCAAGCAATTAATATTTAGAAGTTGATAATTTCAAATAATTTATAGATATATAAGGAAAATTATTAATGTTTAACTTAAGAGTAATGGTGTATAGAAAGGATCATGGTTTTGGGGTCTGGCAATATTTTTCTTGCGTACCATTAAGTTGGTATACGGGGACTTCCTCAGACAATGTGATACCTTCCTAGATAAAACTTAGGTTTAGCCTAAAATAATGTTTCCTTTAGGTTTCTCATCTATAATTTCATCCACCTCTCATCTCTTTTCTTAATTAAACCCTAAAATTCACTTCCCTCCTCATCTCAAGTTAGGTTTTGATAAAAAGTATGATTAAGGCATCCTCTTCCCATTAATGCACATTCAATGGTTGAAACAACGATATAGTAAGGAAAATGTTTATGAATTTTTACTTGCAAATATGAACTCTAGATAGATCTAGGGTTAGTTTAGGAAAACCCAAAGTGGGTCAAGGGATATCTTAAAGAGTAGGATGTAGGGCATAGTCCCTAACCCTAGCCCTAAACCCTAATCTTGTATAATGAGTGAAGTAGTAAACATACCCATATAAACCCTAAGTAATGTCTAGTTGGGTATGGGTAGGGTAGTTTGAATGCACAACATTACAGAGGACCCTCAATTCACGTTTTTGGGTTGGTATCCTGACCTGGGGTGGGTCAACCCAAGATTGTGAAAAGGACCTATGGGAAAGGAATAACCCTAAACCTGTGGGGTAAGGTTGAGGCATGAAATCTTAAACTCCTTCTAAAGGTCAAGAAGAAACCCTATGTTAAGACCTTTCCTAGAAGGGTGAGTTGACCAACCTATTTTTGAGAATTAAGGAAACCTTGGACGTCCTCAAAGGACCTAACCCTAATTATTCATGTGTATGAAAATGTAATGCATAAACTATACAAGGGTAATATGTGTAGGTCCATAAATATAATGTGGTGTGATACCTTGGTTAGAGACATTTCATTTTGAAATATGATTTTTGAAATATACCTTTAAATGTAGGACATGGGAGCATTTCAATGTCATAGAGTTTTCCTTTTAGGTCATGATACCTTGGGTTAGGATGATATTTGGAGAACCTTACCCTGAAAAAAACAATGAAAGGATAAAAATAATGATAGTATAAAGTTGTAGTGTCTTAGTTACCCATGTACATGGAAGTGGTCCGACATATCCCTATACAGGAAAGATAATTAAGTAAGGCATGAAATAGTTCTATGTAGGGAAGATGCTCAAACTAGGCTCAAATTATCCCTAGGTAGGGAAGAGCCTTATGTTAGCCCTATGTAGTGAATAACTAATCCATGCATTAACCCTATGGAGGGAAGAGTTGAGCCTCATGTTATCCCTATACGTGGAAGACCTCATGAAAAGCTGCTTTCTATGTCCCTAAGGCCCAATGGGTCAAGTGGTAATAATAAAGGCAAATAATGCTTGAGATTAAATTATTGCATCTGAATAAACCCTTAGGTGGGGTAGAGCCCTAATTAAACTCTAGGTTCAAGTAGGGAAGCTTAAAGGTACATAAGACCCCATGGGTCAAGAGGTGATCATTCCATAAGTTCATAAAGAACATGGGTTTAGGAGATAGCCATCCATGTGTACCTGATGTCCATGAAGTCAGGATGTTGCCCACCTACATGAGTTTATGAGGACAAAGGGGTCAATGTGAGAGGCACTCCACAAGCACATAAGGCCCTTGGTATCAGAGTAAGTTCACATGAAACATACCTATACCCCTAGATACATTATTGGAATGACTAAGGATAATGAGATATGAACATAAGGAATAGAATAGCATATGCACTTAAGGTTGAAACAGAATTAAAAGGGAGCTTAGTACAAACTCAAGGGTGACAAGGCACTATCCATGAGTTCAAATTATAAAAGAAAAAATTGGGAAATTAAAATGTACACTTAGTTAGGAGTCATTGTTAAGGACAATTTGACAAAATTTGATATTATTAGACAATATGTGGATATTCCATCTCTTCGTGTAGAATGGGGTGAACTTTATATCAGGACTACAACCTAATATTCATTTCATATTATTTTGAGTGTGGGATATGGGGTACCCACATGTGATATATAACATTGACATATGAAGTTGAATACCCTAAATTGAAATTTAATGGCATAATCTAAAGTCTTAAGGTGTTGCCTCAAATTTATATGAATGTAGTTAAATAATGATGAGTAGGTTTGAAACCTATATGAAAATGAAATCACCAAGTGAAAACAAAAACTACATAGTGATAATATTGAGCAATGAATAAGGATGTAGGAATACCCTTGGATGAAATTCAATGTCCATCCTCAGAATTATGAAAAATCTTCATATCAATAAAAAATTATTAAGAGAACCTAGATAAAATGTATCCAAGAAAGGTTTCAAGGACTAATGGTTGAGGCTAATATGAGATTATCATTCACCCTAATCTGGCTAGGTTTGAAATTTGAGGATAAAATTCCTTTTAAGGAGGGCGAATGTTATATCCTTGAAATTTGGAAATTTCAAGTCTAACTCAAGTTATGGAGTTAAGATAAATAAAGGGAATAAAAAAGATTGTAATAGGACCTTCTTTAAGTTATTTCAACCCTAGACATAAAATAAGTATCCAATTTAAGTAATATTAAGCATGTGGGTGAATATGAGGCTTAGAAGATCAAAACCTTAATTTTGTGATTTACATATTTTTTGAAATTAAACAGACAAATTTCATAATGGAGGAGCCATACGACATCTACATGAGGAGAAAAACAAACTAAAAGACCACACAAAGATCAAGAATAGATACAAACCACCACAAAAACTCATATCGGAATCTGATAAGGACAATGATGTATAGATCCCTCTTCTCCTTTGCTGGCTAAGGCAGCTTTCTATGAGGAATACCTTCAACCTGAGTATGTATATGTGGTAGAGTACCTACACCTAATTGATGTTCCAAAAGGATATTTTTCCCGCACTTGTTGCCATACAAACTCCACAACAAAATTGACCGAGAAAGAAAAATCTACCACGAGAAGCGAAAGCAGCGCTGATTAACAGTGAGATAGACAAAAAAAGAGAACAATCTAAATAGAAAGCCAGTAAAAGAGAAAGGGGATAGGAAACTTGTCACATCTGGGCTCAACGACAGGGAGGAAGAAGACCGCTGCCTTCAAAGAAACCACACCCACACACCTCCCGAAGAAGAGACCCTACTGATGACGGGCGAGAAGAGGACGAGGGGGAGCGGGGCACCACCTTGCGGTGGCCAAACCCCCTCCCCCCATCCAGCCGCCTATGGAGGAAGAAACCCTAGTGGCTCTAGGGTGAGAGGGCGGGGAGAGAGGATTTGGCTTGGTTCATGATTTACATTATAACTAAGCTCATGGACCCTTTAATGGTCCCATGGTATGAACTGTGGGCATGAGGACCCAGTAAAGATTTGAGTATTTTGGGCACATGTTAAATAACCAAGATAATTTAGTTGGTTAATTGTTAAGATATTAAGTAATGGAAAAAATTCCAAAGAAATCTAAGATATATTGTGAACTATATAATTAACCAAACAATTATCTAGATTATCCTTACAAACCAAGTTCTATATAGTAAACAAACTATTTTCGGGTTTATCCTTTTTCAAATGTAGATAATGGTGAAGCAATATTTATCCTAAATTGTGGGACTAACTAGACACTCCACATCATCTCTGCGATTATCTTCATATTTGGGGATTTTATGTAAAGAAAAATTAAAGGGGAAAAGAGTAGCAGAGTCCTAGTGGACTCAAACTTTGGATCGGGGACCAGAGCATGGAGCCAAGTTTATCCCTCTCACCCACATGCCCTAGCAACCCATGAACAAAATCCTGATACACCTCTCTTCTCTCCCCCCTTTATCACTTTCTCATCCAACATTTGACAATCAACTAACCTCGAATTGATCCCCAAATCCCATGACCCATATAACAACCGTGCCTCCCAGTAACCCCCACTTAAGGGAGACCAAGATGTCAGAGCCATTATTCAATAACTTGGATTAAAGGTTCGACAAATAATTAGTAATAACTATAAAATTCTACCAAACTAAACTGAAAATCTGTAATAAACTAAAACTTTGCATACCTTTTAAAAAATTTGGTAATCTACTTCTATCCATAGCTTGGATCTATTCTAGCTAATCCTCTTTGCACTTGATTTCTTATTTACATAATGTTCCATTTTACTGTTTGTTCTTTTCAGAGTCGTACTTAAAACACCGACAAACAAAACGTCGATCAGCATATCGAAATATGTCGATATGTGGGGACAACCAAAATTTTGCAAATATGGCTAACAATATGAATATCACAATCAAGTTAATTAACAAGCCAATTTACGCTTTCAATGTGACATTCTCCACCGCTTTTGCCCTAACCCTGGCATACCCCCTTTCAAGTTTCTCTTTTGCCAATGACTTAATGCCACCTTCTCAATCCCGATCTTGGTGCCTGAGGTCACCTCTCATAGTGCCCATTAGTCATTCTGTAAAGATCACCTTCTCAATCCCGAGCTTGGTGTCTGGGGTCACCACTCATGGTGCCCATTGGTCTTCCCTCCTAGGCTTGACCTTTTGGCATCATCCATCAGGGTGGCATGTAGGTGCGAGAATACACACTTATATTATAATTGTGATAATGATAGTGACTTTATAATTTGCAAGAATGAACATCCAAACTGATAGGTTACATTCAATGTGATTAATCATTTGGGAAACTCTTCGGGAAACTAATTCGATTAACCATAATTAACCACATACCTGTCAGGTTGATTTGAGACAGAATTAATCTAATAAATTCAAGAAATCCAATAGGCAAGCAAGCACACAAAGAGATCTTGAAATATGCATACAATTTACTATCATTGATCATGCCATCAAGATCTATTAAACCGAGCTCGCTTCCTACCGTTTCTAGTCCACTTTTAGGGTTTCCATCGCAATTAGGGTTTCTCTTCATTTTTACTATTTTAAACCCTAATATTATACAATTACTCACAAACTCTAATTATCTCATCTATTCTTCATGAAAGATATTAAGGTTACCTTTTAACAACATATAACCCTAATTTTGGATTAAAGGCACAACTAAATGTCTATTAAGTCTATTATGCCTCTTTTATATTAAACTACCATTTTTATCTTTTTAATTCATGACAAGATCATTAGGCCCAACTATCATCTTTGGTTCCTTTCAAATCAACAATTCATAGTTCATTATGGTCTAAATCACATATGAACTCCATTTATCATTAATTCCACCTTTATCCATTAGAAAACCCTAATTTCCATATTGAGGGTATTTATCCACAATTAGTAACCTTTATACTCAAAATATCTTAGAATCATCATATCTCAGCTTTATTCACAAAACTGAATAATTAAAGCCATTAAGAGTCACAATGACTAACATTAGGGTTCCAAGGCCCATTAAAGCTCATTTATGCACATGGAATTCTAAATTAAACCAATTACATGCAAAGTTCATCCTTTTAGATCTTGATGGGTCTTTTTATAATTAACAGTTTAATATCAACTTTAATTATCCATAAAACCCTTTTAAATACATTAATCATCTCAAAATAGGGTTTCTTAATCATTTAAGCATTAAAGTTGATTACTTCTACTACTTTTCGAATTGCAAGAGGAATTAGCTTCTAAATATATTTTTAATCGATTCCTCGTGTTTTTCTGAGCAATATTCATGATTACATGTTTCCATCGGAGATACCAATTATTAACTATGAATTTTGTAAATTATATTCCTCTTGGCCAATGGACGAGCGCCACGTGACCTTCCTATTCTCTTTTCCAGCAAATAGGGTCTCCGATCCGGTGTCTTACCCTTTTGTCCCTGCTCTCCTTCTCATGTGCCAGGGGTAAGGGAGACTTTTCTCTCTATTTCACCTTCAACCTCGCGACCTGCCAACTCGCGAGCCAGCGCCAGCCTCCGATCAACCTTAGCGTTGACTATCTTCTTTGACGCCGATCTGGAGCATCCGAGCTCGGGGTCACCTTCGGCCAAGACTCACAAACTCATATGGCTCTTCTCCTTCCAGTGACAGTGGCGGCTTCACCGAGAACCATCGCACCGCCAATGGAGGCGCCAAGCCTGAAGAATGACTCTCATGTGTGCTATCTTCTGAGCAAAACGGGGCCAATGGAGAGTTCCTGGAACTTATCCAAGTTGGTTCGCATCTTTCTCCCCCATCGTGAAGAGGGCAGTGCCGTTTATATAGGTACGGATTATACATATGCAGCCATGGAGTCTGGCCATATTCGCCAAATAGGGAAAACTGACCCACACATGGAAACTAGGGGAAACCAGGGATGGTTATGTCTGACTCTGTCTCTCGATTCTAATGGGCATCTTATCTTTCCAAATCATGGCCTGAGGAGAGAGAGAGAGGTGTGAGAAGATCGCATGTCTTGTTGATCTTTCCTTTTCTAACTTGAGCTAGAAGATGATCTCTAGATCATCTGATCGCTATCCAACAGTCATCATTTCTTGCATTCAACCAAAAAGGAAACCGAATTTCTATTTTCAAGATAATTCCTCCTTATTTAGGATAACTTAGAAAAATCATAACTCCTAAACCATGGCTCTGTTTATCCCAAATTTTGAGGGAAACTTAGTAATGACTTAATCTGCTTCTCTGCTAAATTTGGGATCATTATGTAAAAGAAAACGTGCCTTTTCTTTAGGTGTAAGATATTACTTAATAAGGCTTATTTCTCCCATCTTTTCTCTTTCTTATTTTCTTATATCCCATTATTTATATTCCTTATAATCCAAGAAAGCAAGTGGGGTTCGAATTATCACTCATTATGACCAAACCCTCACTTCTCTCTTTATTTCTTGCATTATATATCTTTATTTCAAATATTCTTGATTAATTGTTTATCTCTAGTTTTTCTTTTGATTTTGATTCCTTTTTTCATTAGAAACTATGTGGACACGAAATCTCATACAAGATGGGTCCATTATCCAAATATCCACATGTTTCTTGTAATATCATTATTATCTCATATTTCCTTTAATAAAGTAATATTTAATTGATATTTTCTCTCTCTTGTTGCATTATCTTTGCAACTTTGGACTCCTTGGAACCCAAGGAACCCAAGAGGCATGAAATCCACCTTTGGATAATATTCTCTTACCTTCTAGAAGTTTCTACATTTGTCTTTTCTCCATTTCTCAATTATTCATTTACTAATTGAATATCCTTGTTATTGGGCCCAATAGCCAATAAAGCCCACAAAACAACCAACAAGGCTATTGTAAACGAAATCCATTTATTCAAAACAAATCATATCCTTATTTGTTCAAATATCTTTGATAGGAGAAATTACATTTCTCACCAAAAGAACCCAAAAATTGGGGTTGTAACATCCTTCCCCTCTTATAGGAATTTTGCCCCCAAAATTCCACCAGTCACACAAATAAATAGGATAAGTCTTTCTTATGTCCATCCTGGCTCCAATGTGGCCTCCCCCTTTCCATGGTTCTTCCTAAGAACCTTCATCGTCTCATATTCTTTCATTTGATTTCTCTCTCACCTTGGTATATTGTACCCTCATAGGTGACTCAGGACATTTCAGCCTCTCATAAAGTTGAATAGGTTCAGGACTTCGCACATGGCTTGGGTACCTCACATAGTGCTTCTAGATCGGACTCATGGAACACATTATACATCATGTTATCCTGAGGGGTAAGGCTAAACATAACCATCTCCATTAATCCATATCAAATGGAACATGCAGCCGAGACTTAGCTCTCTCTTAGCTATAACTTTTGAGGGGTCAGATTTCACATCACATACTCTCCCACAGTGAGTTGCATGTCAGTCTTCTTTGCATCAGCTCATGACTCATGTCACCCTTGGGCTCTCTTTCAGCTATTGCATGATCAAAGTGACTTCATCTGCACACACTATGGTTCTTTCTTGTCCTTCGCGAGGTCCCTTCACCAACATCATCTTAATGAAGTGGTGACCGACACAACCTCCCTTACAAAGCTTCTTTACATCCCGACATTAGCTATAGCAGTTATCATCACATCTTATAGAGGAAAAGAACTGTCTCTATGTATCACCTTGAACAAGCACACATGCTCTCATCAGACCCTATAGTCTGGATCATACTAACCATTAGTTAGGGGTGATAAACTGTAATAATATCGAGTTATTCATGTACCTACTTCCACCGCATGGAAGTGAATCATTAGATTATACTCTAGAACTTTTGAATTTGCATCGTGGTGTAGTTGAACCATCTTTCTCATATGTAATTCAACCAGATCCGTCCCTTGACAGTATTCTTTCTTTCTCATGTCATCTAGGTAAGGAGATCTACCATAACCCATATTGCATCTTAACATTCCTTGGTCTAGGGGAGACTTACCACAACATCAATAGTGATCAACTCCCATTCCCTCTCAGGGACCCTTTATCCTCTATATCAACTCATTGGGTTACTAGTGTTCGTCCTTCACCTTCTGGCTTGCATGGCGACATGCCACATGCAACTTCATCCTAGGCATCCAAAGTACTATTGTCACTTACTATCTTAGTAGTACCACGATGTATGATGATCTTAAAATCATGATCTCCTGTATGTCATGATTCCTCAAGATTGATTCTTCGGAAACCCTAAACCACTCTAGTCGGGGTTTCATCACCTTCTTTTCCAGAGAAGTGCATCTAAGGTTCTGCAACCATCCTTTTATTGCATCAAGGCCTAGGCTGGCTAACCAAACCACTACTAACTTGTTCAAAAGATCTCGTTTCATCTGAGTGTTAGACCAAACATATCTCCTTTTTCAAACTTAGGGTTAACCTAACAACCTCTTCTAGCCTCTAGCTAAACTAGGCAGCTGCATCTCAACAAGAGCATCCATTACCACCTCACATCCTTAGGTGTTAGGTAAAGTTGAATACATACACCTCCATGTATTCCACTTATCATCTCATCTCAAACTCTAAGTCTATCTTCATCAAGAAAACTCTAAGCTCATCCTCTTGGTTTTCGAACTCAACCTTGTATAACTTGCAAAATCCACATAGCTCATGCTAAAAACATCCTTATAAGATGACTACCTTATTTCTCTTGATGTTTGTATACCATCCACATATCGTTCACCCCACAAGGGTATGTTATCATCTCTGTCCTCATACCTCATAGAAACGTTCCAACTCACATCATCTTTCTTTGGTGTATGGCATGTGTATTGTCCTATCTCTCACTCCCATAACAAGAGGAAATAACCATTTGGCTGCAGTCCAAATACAAAGTCCTTCGCATTCCAAGAGTAGAGATGGTACATCCCACCTTGCTAGTACACCTTCAAATCTAAGTTGAAACATGCAACATATGTCTCTACATCACAACCATCTTGATATCAAAGTTTCTTCCATGGGAAACTGGTCTCGGACCTACTTGGGTCACCACATACTCCTTGGTCATCTCCTCTAGGTCTGTAGGGTGCCGACACTTTTGGGGTCATCCCTCTTCCCTTATGCATCCAGAGAGTGCCCTCCTTGTCTACCCTTTGGGTCCCATGAGTTCATGAAGGTGATCAATCTCCTAACGCATGGCCCTCGGACAATGATAGTTGTTACCTCCCGACCCTATGGTCATGTGCAACTAGGGAATTAGGCAACTCCTACTTCCATCGGTCTTATCCCTACCTGACCCTAGGATAGACTTAGGATTCTATTATAGTACATGTCCAACTTAGAACCTTACCCAAGTCTCCATAATCTCTCTCTGCATTCCTGGGTTGACTTTCATCTTTCATAGGGGTCATGTCGACCTGCCTACCTTGGTCAGGCCCCATACCGGTTACCTCCATGGTAACACATACACATGCACTTAGAGATGGTTATCAATGGGTCTACAGGTTCATTCTCATAATATGTACTTTTTACTTAACTTCTCAAGATCCTATGAGACCTCTTTAGGTTACCTCAAAACCAAAAAAACTGGTATACACCCTACAAAAGGGTCCCTCTCCCAGGATGGTAGGAAACTACACCTTGATAAAAAAGGTCACAAACATCATTAGGTCTAGGGTTTACATCCACATGAGCATAATTAACCCCAACAAGCTACTAAGGCACAAGCAGTCCACCTACTAAACCATGCTAGGTCATACTTTTTCTCATTCCTCAACATTGGATTCCGATCATACCTTCCCATGTCACCAACTTAGCTATGAGGGGTTCATCAAACATACCTTAAACTTTAGGGGTTTCCCTTTCCTCTAAACATGAGGAGTTCCATGCTCGATTCCCAAATCTCATCATGAGCATCAGGTACACCACTTCCCCTCTTATACCTAAGAACCCTAGGTTCACTTTTCTGATGTCTAACTGCCTTCTCAACTTTTAAACCACGAGCCAAGCATGTATAGGATATGACATGTACTTCCTATCATCTTCTACTTGAACAACACTTCAGAGTGGAGTCCTCCTTAAGGACAACCAACAAGGTATAAGGCCTCACAACCTATTACTAAACCTCTTCAGGTCTAAGGAACTCTTCTTCCTAGCTCAGAAGGTACGCACCTATTTGCACCTAGGTACTAGCAAACTCATCCTCTTACTACGGTTTGGTTCTCTAAAGGCAACCAAGATATCATCAACCTCTAGGTATCATGTATGAGGCAACCACAAACATCCACTTAGGTCACATCATCCTCAACGGGTCCTCTCTCTATGAAGGTGGATCAAGCTCACAAGCACACTCCTACTTGGGTGAAGCCTATGTTCAAACTTATGTTTGCTCCAGGCTATCCATATCTCTTCTTACTTATCTCATAAGCTATCCAACATACTCTCCTAGCCAGGGTTTTAGCTTACTGTCAGCACTACTGACGTACTCTGGGTGCATGCTATTCCCTACTCACATAAGCCCATAGGGTTTCTATAGGTTCTTCTCTTAACTCATTAATGAAGAATCTATCCTTCACTCTAACATGAACGACCCTTTCCAGGGTGGGTTGCCAAAGGTACTAGGTCATCCAACCTCAAATGGCTCATAACGTCATGGGTATCTAAACTAAAAGCATGTCCACACACCTGGTTTATCATGACATCTAACTCATCATGTCATCTCTTTCTCTAACCACCACTTAGGGTTAGGTTTAGCATCATCCTCAAAGGATGTGCCTGGTCTCACTTATGATGGAGGTCTCTACCTCCAAGACTAACTCTCTCTACTCATCCTCCTGTCAAGAAGGTCTAGCCTCATGTCTCTCCTGAGGGCATGACAACATATGTCATACGACCTAAGCATGTATCTATTCTTTAGTTTATGCTTAAACTATTAAGCTTATGTCCATGACATCTTATTTACATGCTTTTCATTAATTTGGTGGAGAATTCCTTAACCTTATCATGGTTACCTTAACCATGTATCATGCATAACCTATCCTAAAGAGGGTTAGGAAAAGAGAGAAAACCATAATCCTTATAATCCTTAACAGCATTTGAGTTGAGAAGGGATGAACAAGATGAGAGAGTCCTAAAGGGATCTTATTTCGAGTCAAATCCTGAGACATTGGCCAGGCAGTCACACAAATCCGGGAGTCCTCATATTTGGACTAGCAGTGCGGAGGAAAATCTTGCCAGCCCCCGAACATGATCCTTTTCTAGACACCTCTGTCTTTTGGAAAATCCTCTAATAACTCCCTTGGGTTCTATAGAGTTTGTAAAATTTAATAATTATTAAAGATTAAATGAGGAACCTATACTATGATACCAAATGTTACGACCCCGCCTCCCGATAACCCCCACTTAAGGGAGACCAAGAGGTCAGAACCATTATTCAATAACTCAGATCAAAGGTTCGACAAATAATCAGTAATAATTATAAAATTCTACCAAACTAAACTGAAAAGCTATAATAAACTAAAACTTTGCATACCTTTTAAAAACTTTGGTAATCTACTTCTATCAACATCTTGGATCTATTATATCTAATCCTCCTTGCACTTTATTTCTTATTTTGACAATGTGCCATTTTACTATTTGTTCTTTTTAGAGTTGTACCTAAAACGCCAACAAACAAAACGTCGGTCAGCATATCGAAATATGTTGGTATGTGGGGATAACCAAAATTTCACAAATATGGCTAACAATCTAAATATCACAATCAAGTTAATTAACAAGCCAATTTATGCTTTTAGTGTGACATTCTCCACTCCTTTTGCCCTAACCCTGGCATACCCCCTTTCGGGTTTCTCTTTTGCCAATGACTTAGGGCCACCTTCTCAATCCTGAGCTTGGTGTCTGGGGTCACCTCTCATAGTGCCCATTAGTCATTTTGTAAAGACCACCTTCTCAATCCCGAGCTTGGTGTCTAGGGTCACCACTCATGGTGCCCACTGGTCTTCCGTCCTGGGCTTGACCTTTTAGCATTATCCATCAGGGTGGCTTGTATGTGCAAGAATACACACTTATATTATAATTGTGATAATCATAGTGACTTTATAATTTTCAAGAATGAACATCCAAACTGATAGGATGCATTCAACGTGATTAATCATCTGGGAAACTCTTCGGGAAACTAATGTGATTAACCATAATTAACCACATACCTATTAGGCTGATTTGAGACAGAATTAATCCAATAAATGCAAGAAATCCAATAGGCAAGCAAGTACACAAAGAGATCCTGAAATATGCATACAATTTCCTAACATTCATCATGCCATCAAGATCTATTAAACCTAGCTCGCCTCCTAGGGTTTCTAGTCCATTTTTAGGGTTTCCATCGCAATTAGGGTTTCTCTTTATTTTTACTATTTTAAACCCTAATTTTATACAATTACTCACAAACCCTAATTATCTCATCTATTCTTCACTAAAGATATTAAGGTTACCTTTTAACAACATATAACCCTAATTTCAGATTAAAGTCACAATTAAATGTCTATTAAGTCTATTATGCCTCTTTTACATCAAACTACCATTTTTATCTTTTTAATTCATGAAAAGATCATTAGGCCCAATTATCATCTTTGGTTCCTTTCAAATTAACAATTCATAGTTCATTATGGTCTAAATCACATTTGAACTCTATTTATCATTAATTCCACCTTCATCCATTAGAAAACCCTAATTTCCATATGGAGGGTATTTATCCACAATTAGGAACCTTTATACTCAAAATAGCTTAGAACCATCATATCTTAGCTTTATTCACGAATTTGAATAATTAAAGCCATTAAGAGTCACAATGACTAACATTAGGGTTTCAAGGCCCATTAAAGCTCATTTATGCACATGGAATTCTAAATTAAACCAATTACATGCAAAGTTCATCCTTTTAGATCTTGATGTGTCTTTTTATAATTAACAGGTCAATATTAACTTTAATCATCCATAAAACCCTTTTAAATACATTAATCATCTCAAAATAGGGTTTCTTAATCATTTAAGCATTAAAGTTAATTACTTCCACTACTTTTCGAATTGCAAGAGGAATTAGCTTCTAAATATATTTTTAATGGACTCCTCATGTTTTTATGAGAAATAATCATGCATTATATGTTTCCATTGGAGCTACCAATAATTAACTATGAATTTTGTAAATTATCTACCTCTTGGCCAATGGAAGAGCACCATGTGTCCTTCGTATTCTCTTTTCCAGCGAACAGGGTCTCTGATCTAGCATTTTACCCTTTTTTCCCTACTCTCCTTCTCACGCGCCAGGGGTAAGAGAGACTTTTCTCTCTATTTCACCTTCAACCTCGCGACCTGCTAACTCGCGAGCCAACGCCAGCCTCCGATCAACCTTAGCGTTGACCATCTTCTTTGATGCCGATCTGGAGCATCCGAGCTCGGGGTTACCTTCGGCCAAGACTCACGAACTCATATGGATCTTCTCCTACCAGCGAGAGTGGCGGCTTCACCGAGAACCATCGCGCCACCAATGGAGGCACCAAGCCTGAAGAACGACTCTCCTGTGTGTTATCTCCCTGACAAAATGGGGCCAATGGAGAGTTTCTAGAACTCATCCAAGTCGGTTCACATCTTTCTCCCCCATCATGAAGAGGGAAGTGCCCTTTATATTGGTACGGATTATACATATGTAGCCATGGAGTCTGACCCTATTCACCAAATAGGGAATCCTAAATAAGGGAAACCAGGGATGGTTCGGTCTGACTCTGTCTCCCGATTCTAATGGGCATCTTATATTTCCAAATCATGGCATGAGGAGAGAGAGAAAGGTGTGAGATGATCGCATGTCCTGCTGATTTTTCCTTTTCTAAATCAAGCTGGAAGACGATCTCTAGATCATCTGATCACTATCCAACGATCGTCATTTCTTGCGTTCAACCAAAAAGGAAACCGAATTTCTATTTTCAAGATAATTTCTCCTTATTTAGGATAACTTATAAAAATCATAACTCCTAAACCATGGCTCCATTTTATCCCAACGTTGGAGGAAAACTTAGTAATGACTTAATCTACTTCTCTGCCAAATTTGGAATAATTATCTAAAAGAAAACGTGCCTTTTCTTTAGGTGTATGATATTGCTCAATTAGGCTTATTTCTCCCATCTTTTCTCTTTCTTATTTTCTTATTTCCCATTATTTATATTCCTTGTAATCTAAGAAAGAAAGTGGGGTTCGAATTATCACTCATTATGACCAAACCCTTACTTCTCTCTTTATTTCTTGCATTATCTCTCTTTATTTCAAATATTCTTGATTAATTGTCTATCTCTAGTTTTTCTTTTGATTTTTGATTCCTTTTTCCATTAGAAACTATGTGGACAAGAAATATCATCCAAGATGATTCCATTATCCAAATATCCACATATTTCTTGTAATATCATTATTATCTCATATTTCGTTTAATAAAGCAATATTTAATTGATATTTTCTCTCTCTTGTTGCATTATCTTTGCAACTTTGGACTCCTTGGAACCCAAGGAACCCAAGAGGCATGAAATCCACCTTTGGATAATATTCTCTTGCCTTCTAGAAGTTTCTACATTTTTCTTTTCTCCATTTCTCAATTATTCATTTACTAATTGAATTTCCTTGTTATTGGGCTCAATAGCCAATAAAGCCCACAAAACAACCAACAAGGCTAATGTAAACGAAATCCATTTAAAACAAATCATATCCTTATTTCTTCAAATATCTTTAATAGGAGAAATTACATTTCTCACCAAAAGAACCCAAAAAAATTGGGGTTGTAACAACCCCTTTACAAACCCCAAGCAAAGATAACATGATTGCATAATTGTGTAATATAATGGAAATACCCATTAAAGAGAAAAGGTGTTGTGGACATGAAATATGTTGATCACACTTATATAAGGCACTCAATTCTCAGCGATCATAGAGAAAGAGAGCCATGCACCCAAAAAACCCTCATGAAGATCAACATTTGTATACTCTTCCCTGGCCTTCTATGCACGCAACGGGTAGTTTGAGTAAGAAACATCTCAAATACAGGACATTGGGGGAGTGTTTCTACCTTCCAAAAGATCGGCGACATCTGTCATACTATCTAGGATGTACAAGTAACACTTCTCATCTATGTTAGCATTCCTTTGGATCTTGCTTCAGACCTAGAAGGTAGCCTATTTTTTAGGATCTTTGGCCATCGCAGCCACTGTTAATAGTTGGTCAAGTCTTGTGAGAACCCATAGAGGTGACTGAGCCATTTTGCTGATTTTGGAGCCTAGAAGTAAAGGTCATCAGCCTTGAGGTTGGCTCAATGGTTGCATACACATCATCGTTAGGAGGTAGGAGAAGAATTGAAGCATTTTGACAAAAATGCCCTTGAGGGTGTGGTAATCCAAATCATAGTTCTCGGGGATGTAGAGTCATTGTCCTTGGTACCTAAGTCGACCTTGATTGCTAAATGGGAAATAAGTGTTACCTGATGATGTGGCATACTATTAGTGGTCGAAATGTGTTTAATTTTCTTTAAATGTAGATATTAGATCCTAACTCTGATTGTAGAAAAACTATATATAAATTCTTCTGAAACATGTGCATATTCTGAATAAAACACTTTCATGGCCTAAATATGGTCCTAGTTTTTAGTGTATCTATACATGAATCTAAGGTGATTATCTTATGGAAATTGTAGAACTAAGAGATTGAATGTTAAGTACATTGAACACCATTATTTCCTTATCTAATCTGATATTGTGAAATATGATGATGATCTATGTTTTAAATGAGATGTAGCTAATATGCATTCTAAAGTAAATAATCATATACATGATGCATTAGGGTTATTAAATGAATGTTTGTAAATTACTATTATCATAATGCACATAGTGGAGTTCGTCATGATGATATCATATCCTAAATCTAATAACTAGGGATACATATTATGTCTAAGTTTGTAAACCATTAGTTCCATGAACCTGTGAATAATGGTTTTGAGGCATAACCCTAATTTCAACTCTAAATCAAGGAAACCCAAACCCTACACTTAATATTCTTTGTATACTATGAACATATGTTAACACTTCAGCGTTGTATCCAATTATAGATTGTGATGATTGATTGCATGTATATTTGCTTGCTTGAATATACCTTGGTTGATTGGATTGCATAAAGTACACTTTAAGTATAACTGCATGACTTCTACACAAAAAAGGTACATGGTTATGCTTATGGATACTAAGATTATCAAATTCCAAAGTCTGTTGAGGTTTCTAAAAGTTCGATAGAAGTAGCATGTCTTATGCTTATTTATTTCATGCAAACTATAAAGACCATATTATTGATGCACCGGATAATTGTTGTTTTCACACGCTATTTATTATTGATTTTTGTGCACTTATGATTCATTTTAATTTTAAATTGTGTAGTATCTACTATCATTATCTTGTGATACTTAATTGTATCAAATAAATGTAATTTTAATGTGTTTGATTGATTTAATAAATGTTGAGAGCTTATGTTTGGTTTTGGTAAATTTCATGTAATTTTATAAGAATCTATATAGCTCGGTACTAGTAACTTTGGCATCGCTGCTACTGATACTTGCTCAGAGAGGAACTTATGCAAACCAAGAAGACTCGGCAGTACTGAACTAGAAGTCGATACTACCGATAACATCACAACAAAGACTCAGATATTCTCGAAGAAATCTCGGTACTACAAATCATGAATTTAGTAGTACTCATAACTTAACAGGTTCCCGAAACTATCGAACGTGTCAGTAGTACCGACACCCAGTCGGTAGTACCAACACGACGGGATCAGGCAGATCTGGCAATTAAGTCTAAGCTGGCAGTTAACAATTAATTATACTCCAAGTCACTTCTATGACTTAAGAATATTTCGTCCAGACCTAAATATCTCATTATATTCTGTTGGATGGCATCTGAGAGTTAGGAGAGGAGGAAGTCGAGAAGAAGGCCACGTTATGGGATATTCGGGCACCTCTAGTGGATGAATTTGCAGTTGGAAGGTAGCAAATTGTCACGTTTGGCCAAGGAGATCATTCACACAATCTTCTTTAGGGTTTCTTTATTTTTACAATGTTTCCCATATTTTTATTCTCCTCTTTGATGTTTATAATGGAAACCATGTAGGGCTAAACCCCCTTATTCATTAGCACCAGAGAGTAGCCCAGTTATGCATTGTAATTGACTTTTATGCATTAATATATCAATTTCACTTAATTTTTGGACTTATTTGTATGAGATTGTCATGAACTATATATTGATCACCATAGGTAGTTAATTAGACTTTTAATTACTTTGAAAGAGGGAATTAATGGTTGGAAAATTCATAGAAATATATGTTTTTATATTGCCCTTTGAGAAAGGTGGTTTACGAATGTGAAGTGATTACCCAGAGTTTTTGATAAAGCACCTAACTAATAACACAATCGTTACAAAAGTGGGATTGGTATTACAATAGATAGTTAATTATTCCCTAAAAGCGGGTATTTTTCACTACAGGTGTCTTAGTACATGGTTAGGAGAGATGGTTATTAATGTTATGATATTAATTGCAATGTTAACTGAGGTGAAACTGTAATCCTAAGGAATTCACTCCAATTGAGATCAACAATCAATAATTTTAGATTTATTTTCTGCTATAGATAATTAACCCTACAATCAATTTTTCATCAGCCTAGCTAAATGCATTAAAGTTAGTAGTATTTTGTAGATTAACGCTTCCCTGAGTTTGACATCTGGGCCTCTTAAGGCCTATATTATATTGATACGTACCCTCATTTTTACGTGTAGTTTACTCATATCAAGTTTTTAGCACCATTACTTGAGAAATAAAAAATCCAACATTACAAATGTTACATGAAATCTTTAAGAATATGGCTAAAAACCAGTACTGGGGAGAAGAAGGAGAATGCTTAGCAACCATTAAAAGTGTTGAGGAGTCCAATGATATTGGCGTTGAATCAGAACTTGGACTTGATTTCTATGAAATTATGTGCCAAGAATGGAAGCTCTTATAAATCTGTGGAAGAGGAGTGTATGTTTGCATGCTAGCTAAATTATAGGGGCAATGACTATTCCTAGATAAAAGAACCCAAGTTCTCTTAGAAGGACCCTAATAATTTTCAGCAGGTTCCATCACAAGCACAACATCAAGCAAATTCACAACAGTAGGAGAGGGCTCCTAGCAAGATATACCACATAGAGGACATGCTTGGTCAGATAATTAGCCAGAATGAAGTGATCATCATCCATATCTAGAGGAAACTATAGAATCAACAAGCACAGGTTCACAATATAGAGACCCAGATCTCTCAAATTAGTAGTATAGAGACTCAGATATTTAAGATTCCAATGGAATACTGATGTACCATCTGGAAACCAACAGGTCAAGGTGGTGTTGCTTCATAGAGGCAGAAAGGTTCTTAATGATAAACAAATTGTCCCTAAAGCAAAGGATGCCACAAGTGACACAGAACAAATAGTGAATGCTAATGCATTTGAGCAAGAAACTACAACAGAGGATAAACAGTTGAGGATGAAACTCATGAGACAGAGGAGAATAGAAAAGAGGCATATGTACCACCTCACTAGAGGAATTTGGTGACTCTAGTGCCCTTCTCAAATAGTTTGAAGGAAAGCAAAGTGGACCGATAATTTTAGAAATTTTTAGACACTAGTTTCAGGAAGTTGCATGTCAACATTCATCTAATTGATGTAATTGAACAGATTATTTCTCATGAAATTTTTTGAAGGATGTAATCAATAAAAAGAGGATTATAGCTGACTCTGATGTAGTGGTATTGAATGAGTAGGTTATTACTTTAATCTTGGGAACTTTGCCACCAAAAAGGTAGGATTTGGGCTGCTTCAACATTTCATGTTACATTGGGAAGACAAGATTTTGGGATGCCTTATGTGATTCAGGGGCAAGCACCAATTTGATGCCTTTGACTACCTTGAATAAGGTGGGTCTTAAAGAATCCAAAAGGGGCAATATGACCATACAACTTGCATACAACTCAGTAGTTAGGACATATGGTATTTGTGAGGATGTTGTTGGCAAGGTGGATAAATTTGTATTTCCAATAGATTTTGTGGTAATGGAGATGCAAGATGATCATGGCAATGACCTACAACTTGGGAGACCATTTCAAGCCACAATTGATATGATATTCGAGATAGGTAGATGAATATTTACATTGGGGATTAAAGACTATCTCTTTGAAATCATGATGCTTCAGTCTGTACAGATGATTGAGGAGAAGGCACATTTTCATATGCTACAGTAGGTTCAAGGAAAGATGTCTTTGTTTCTTGGGAGGCCATTTTTAGATATGGCTCATGTGATGGAGCAAGTTCCTATGGAACACTAGCAGTGGGTATCTTAGAGAACACAAAGCAAATTTCGCTAACCAAGGTAGTTTAGTATCCAGATGATGAAGAGGAGGAACATTGCTCATCAACAATATAAGAGGCAGTTTCTTCTACTCTTGTGCAAGCATATCAACAGTTTCCTTTGTAGGCATGTCTCATGAATTTGGTGGATGACTATACCTGATGTTATTCTTTGGAGGAGTGTATAATATTTGTCAAGGGACTACCATGTTACTATACTAGACACTTTGAGGATTTAGGACCACCTCCTCCACCATTGGTCCCATCTTTTCTAAGTCCCCCAGATCTAGACCTGAAGCCATTATTGCCGCACTTGAAGTACATTTTCTTGGTATCAAAAGAGAAGCTTCCAATCATCATCCCAACTTCATTGAGCATTCAGGAAGACGAGCAACTCATGGTGGTTTTGAAAAACCACCGTGCAACATTTCAATGGTCTATTGTAGACATAAAGGAGACCTCCCCTAGTTTCTTCCACCACAAGATCAGACTAGAAGAAGGAGCCAATCTGATCATGCAACCTCAGAGGTGACTCAACCCCATCATCACTGAGGTAGTAAATAAGGAGGTAGTAAAACTTTTATCTACATGTATAATATGTGCTATCTCTTACACTAACTAGGTTAGTCCAATCCAGGTGGTTACTAAGAAAGGGGCGATAACGGTCGCAACTAATTAAAATGATGAATTGATTTCTACTAGGTTGGTGATTGGGTAGTGAATATGTATTAATTACCAGCGTTTGAATGTTGCCACTTTGAAGGATCATTTCCATCTTCCATTTATCAATCAAATTCTTGAGCGTCTTGCTAGACACTATCACTTTTGTTTTCTCGACAGTTATTCTGAATACAACCAGATTTCTATCAAGCCACAAGATCAAGAGAAGTCAACTTTCTCTTATCCTTATGGCACTTTCATGTTTCATCAGATTTGGTTCAGTCTTTGCAATGCACATGCTACCATTCAGTGATGCATGCTTTCCATTTTTTCCATTATAGTCGAGTGATGTCTGAAGGTATTCATAGATGATTTTTTAGTGTATGGTGGATCCTTTGATGATTGCCTTGGCAATCTTGATAAAGTTTTGCAAAGATGTGAGGACACTCAACTAGTTTGGAATTGGGAAAAATGTTAATTGATGGTGAGTGAGGGGATTGTTTTGGGACACAAGGTGTCCAGTAAGGGAATGAAGGTTGACCCAGTAAAAATAAAAGTCATCTCCAAGCTACCTCCACCATCATTGGTGAAGCCAGTGAGGAGCTTTCTAGGATATGATGGATTTTACTGATGATTTATAAAAGTTTTTTTTTTAAATCACCAAACCGCTCTCCGAGTTGTTGGAAAAAGAGAATGATTTTAATTTCAACGAGCAGTGTTTAAAGGTGTTTGAGGTGTTGAAGGAGAAGTTGGTCTTCACATCTATTGTCTAGGAACCTGATTGAAGCCAACCCTTTGAGATGATGTGTGACGCATCAGATTACACAGTAGGGGTTGTTCTAGGCCAACACCGAGATAAGGTTCCCATTGTCATCTATTATGCATCTAAGACCATAAATGATGCCCAATTAAATTACA
Organism: Alisma plantago-aquatica; assembly: GCA_963693085.1. Classification (NCBI taxonomy): domain Eukaryota; kingdom Viridiplantae; phylum Streptophyta; class Magnoliopsida; order Alismatales; family Alismataceae; genus Alisma; species Alisma plantago-aquatica. The sequence continues at coordinate 38,976,721 of OY856412.1, forward strand.
CAACAATAGAAAAAGAGTTATTCGTGGTTGTTTTTGCTTTTGAAAAAAATCACCAATATTTGATAGGGGCTAAGGTTATTGTGTGGATGGATCGTACAAGAATCAAATATTTGTTGTAGAAGAAGGATGCAAATCCTAGGTTGAAAAGATGGATTTGATTTTGAAATCAAAGAGAAAGCAGGTACTAAAAATGTAGTAGTGAATCATTTGTATAGGCTTAAAAGGGTGGATTAAAAATACTTAGATATACCCATTGTACAAGAAATCCTAGATGAACAACTCTTTGCTACGCAAAGAAAATATATGTGGTTTGCAAATATTGTGAACTACTTGGAATGTGGAGGGATGCTAAAGGATTGGGGATACCAGGAGAAGAAGAAATTCTTCCATTCTTTGAGTTATTACATTTGTGATGACCCCATCTTGCTCAAGCAGTGTAGGGATGGTATTCTGAGGAAATGTGTGGCAGTTAATGAGTTTGAGAGTATTTTGGCTCATTGTCACTCCTTACCTACTGGGGGTCGGCATGCTAGTTCTAGGACTACAACCAAGGTTCTAGAATTGGTTTCTATCGTCCTACAATTTTTATAGATGCATATAACTTTGTGCTTCATTGTGATTCATGTCAACGCGTAGATAATATCTTGAAAAGACATCAAATGCCCTTAAATGTTTTCAAGAGATTGAAGTGTTTGATTTATGGGGAATTGATTTCATGGGCCCTTTTGTGTCTTCGAATTCTAATTTATACATATTACTTGTTGTTGACGACATGTCTAAGTGGGTGGAAGCAATTCCATCCTGTACCAATAATGTCCAATTGGTATGTAGGTTTGTGAAAGATCACATCTTTTGTAGGTTTGGGGTGCCCAGGTTGATAATCAGTGATGGTGGATCTCATTTCACCAATAGGAAAATTGGTTTGTTTTTGAGAAAATATGGAGTCATACACAGGGTAGGTACTCCATATGACCCTTAGACCCAAGGACAAGTTGAGGTGTCAAATAGGGAGATTTAGAAAATCTTAGAGAAGACAGTCTCAACCAACATGATAAATTGGAGCATGTTTCTCAATGATGCTCTATGGGCATATAGGACAGCCTATAAGACCTCTATAGGAACCACTCCTTTTAGGTTGGTTTATGGGAGATATTGTCACTTACTCATGGAGTTAGAGCATAAGGCTAAATGGGCCCTGAAAAAATTGAACTATAATTTGGACAACGCATTGAAATAGAGAATGTTAGAACTGAATGAGTTATATGAGCTCAGGTTTGATGCCTACGAAAGCTCAAGGAGTTATAAGGAGAGAACAAAGAAATTCCATGATCACCACATCCTACATAGAGTTTTCACTCCAAGATAGAAGGTTCTTCTGTTCAATTCTAGGTTGAAGTTACACCCTGGTAAACTAAGGTCTAGATGGAGTGGACCTTTTGAGGTAGTTAAAGTTTTTCCCCATGGGGCGGTAGACATAATCAATGGCGTTGAGCCATTCCTAGTTAATGTTCAGTGTCTTAAACATTACTTTGGGGGAGACGTGGTCAAGAAGGAAGAGGAGTTGAATCTCATTGAGCTTCAATGATCTTATGTGCTTTGATCGTCGAGCCTATGACGTAAATCAAGGTGTAAAGAAGTGAAACCACTTCCTTACTAAAAATTTGAACAATAAAACCTCCAGTCCAAACACACTCAGAAGGTATGTTGGAGTGGGTGTAAAATTTTCAAATCTTTGTATAATGGTAACAAAAGACCAAAGTATAGCAGCGGAAGAAAATATTTGACTATTCAATTATAAAACAAAGGGTTACAAACTTATATCATAAGGATCCAAGTAGAGGAAATCTAAACCACCTCAAGATTGTCTCCAAGCTTCATCATCTCAAGCTAAGTCTAGGTCATCACGTCTTGTCATCCAAGTCCTCCACCTAGGGTTGGAAGCATACCCCAGCAAAAGAGAAACAAAAGGAAACATCAGCAAAGGCTGGTATGTGCATACTAAAAAGCAAATTTGAGCAATATAAGGAAATAAAGGACATCAAGTGTAAATGCTTCCCATGCAAGAGATAAGAACCACCCAAATAGGTATCAAGAGAAAAGTAACATGACAAAAGGAATACTTGCCATAAAATATATAAAAGGATTGTGCCATAAATAAATCCACTACCATGGTGGGAAACAAAGCACAAGTAGGGCACACACCCCACAATCAATATCCTGCATGCATGTGAGATAAGCATAACACTAGAACAATATAAACACAATTGGCGGCCAAGCACACACTTGAACCTGATAGAGAAAGGAATACTGCCAATCTCCCAAATATATAAAGTTTGAGCATGGATTACTGCCACACTCAATTTACAGAGGAATGGTATACTGCCACCCTCCAAATAAACAATAGGGGATTACTGCCCCAAAACCAATGTAATTACACTACTCTAGTGCTACTGAATCACATTGCATGTATAATATAGAGGCAAGTAGAGAAGTATAGTCAGAATTAACAATGTTGCCATCACACAATGGACAACACAACAAATAACATTCACTTCAAAGTGGGCATATATCAACAAGTAAACTTCCACATCACAGTGGGCATATAATATCAAAAGTCCAACTTGCACCAAGGCAACAAGATAAGATATCAAGAAATTATCCAAGTTCATAACAATCAAGATAGTTCACACGAACCATGATATCAAGACAATGGACATATGTGTAAGCAAAAGTCAAAAGAATGATAAAGTAGGTGCATTGCTCAATATGGATGAATAGGGGATACAACATACCTCAACTTCAGAGTCAAACGATCCAAAGCCACTTCTAGGTCCAAGCCTAGGCATCCAAAGAACCTATTAGGCATATATATGGAATTAGGGTTAATTATTCAAAACCCTAAAATCACCTTTTTATTAATATATGAATTAGGTTTCCAAAACGATTCCATATTTTAGATTATATTTTCCTGAGTTCACTACTACAGAAACCCCATTTGGCGTCGGTCTTTTAACCCCATTTGGCGTCGGTTTACGACCGACGCCTATGTGGGCGCCGCTAAAGGTCGAACATTTCGGCGTCGGTTTTTTAACCGACGCCTATTTAACCTATAGGCGTCGGTCTTTTAGTAGACAACCGACGCCAAAATGGTTCGCGCCACAGAAAACGGCGTCATCTAGGGCACTTTCTGCATCGGTGATTTACTAAAAGACCGACGCCTATATTCCATGTAGCGTCGGTCTTTTAGTTGATAACCGACGCATAAAGTGTCCTAGATGACGCCGTTTTCTGTGGCGCGAACCCTTTTAGTGTCGGTTATATACTAAACGACCGACGCTTGGTTGTTTAAATAGGCGTCGGTTCGATATGAATATCCGACGCCATTTCCAGGACTGCTTTGGTCACATCAGGCGTCGGTTATCTATAAATAACCGACGCTGTATGTCTTTGCTGACGGTTTTCTATAAATAATCGACGCCTATTTATATTTTTTTTTTCATATCAGTTTGCAGGCCTGCTGTGGCTGGTCAGCAGGATGAGAACCTGCAGTTCAGTTTTCTGAACTGCAGGTTTACGACATCCATTGATATCAGCCTACAAACAGGCCGCAAACCTGTAAAAGTCACAAAGAAAATTTCACACAAGTACATACATTCAGACATCAATTCAATTCTCACATTCACACATATAGAAACATTCAAATACATGTATTAACATTCAGAAATATTCATTTACAAAGTATCATTCATTATCGCTATCAACATCCCAATTATATCTTACAGTTGCCACTGCTTGTATGGCTTTTGCCCATTCTTCTTTTACTTCATTTAATGCTTCCATCGTATATGGAGCATGTATATTTTTTAAGCGTTTACCTGTAGTGTTGTCAGTTTTAAACACCTGCAAAGAGAATGATGTATATATATAAGTAATAATATAAAAATAAGATAAGATTGATATATTTCATACTAACTAATGAGACTATATATAATACCTCATGTATGGTATCGATGTCCAATGCGGCATATTTGATAATCATCTGCATAAATCGCATCACATAGTATGCGCATGCCCAGCCATTGTCTTGTGTAGCGCACTATAAATTGAAACATACAAAATAATACAACTAAGCACAATTCACATCAATAATATATACATTGGAGTCGGGAACTTACTTGTACGTTCTCCCAATTTATTGGCTGGTTCTTTTTCCTTGGGACCGTTCCTCCAGCCTTTTTGAATGCATCTAAACCCCTACATGTTAATATAACACAGTAAATTACATAAGTAAATAGTAATGTAATAACAGATGTTAACAGATACAAAAATGAAATATTTCTCACCAGAATAATGGCATTCTCATTACGTGTCCAATTTTAGTGTTTAATGTACTTCCCGCGGGATCTAGATAATAAACAGTGAACGTCCCAGGGACAATAACTAGTAACTCCCAATGTTTACCGCTAGAGGTAAAAAGTTAACAATTAATAACTCAAAATGCACAATAAAATGGAATTTTCTTAAGTCCAAATTATAAATAAAGTAAACTTACTTGACATTGAATGGAGCTATTATTATCGTCTTCTTTTGCTGACCAAAAATTGTAAAAGCATCTATACAGTATTGTTGAACATTATCAGGGTCTTTAGCTACCATACTAATCAATGATGGAATCAAAAATCCCACATGATCAAATGCAAATTGTTTGCAATGATCTTCGACTAAGTAGCTGCAAAACATGTATTACGTATGCATTAATATATAAGAAACCAGATCACCAGATCTTACACAAGGTATATGGATGTATAAACAAGATCTCACCTTATCCATGTCTCTATCATTGATGTATTCAGCCAATCATACATAAACAGCTCAATAATATCTTGTATAAATAAAGAGCTATCGTATGATCAACCTGCATAATCTGCATCTAAAGAAACTATTATAGGGCAATGTATATTATGTGCACGTAGCCAACATGCCATTCCCCTACAAGCAGGACCTAACGGGTATGTTAGGTCAGTTAGAACCCAAGTTGGTAATGCGGGAAGTGGAGGTGGAGTCCTAGGTGCTCCTGGTGTCTTCTTTTTAACCTGTATATATAATTTCAGATCAGTTGACATAATATATACACATTAACAGTCTAAATCAATGTAAATTTATCTTACAATTTCAGTCGTGTAGACGACATCTGCTTTGGGCCACAATATGACCCCGCCTTCTGCCTCACCAAGTGTATCAATATCTGGGTGGGCATATGGCAACGCAACTTCCCTCCAATCAGGTAACACACGGAATGGGCCCACACGAACATAGCCCTGTGGCATTGGAGTCCCGTGAAACCTTTCCCCAGGAAAGGACGGGTAAGCTTGCGCCTCTGCAACAACATAGTCTTGTATTCTTAAGCGGCATGGCTTCAATGCCTACAAATTTACGTAAAGAATGTTATACATATATACATATAATCTTGAAAACACATCATCTTGAAAAGACTAGCTACAATGTCATAAACAATACTTACAGCAGACGTGCTAGACGATGGGTCTCCAGGATTACTCGCAGTTTGTGCATCAGGAGAAGAGTGGGTCGCCATAGGCGTATTGGAAGCCTGAGATGCCTGCCACCGCAGCAATTCTTCCTTGACCTTCTCAGCAAATACATCGTTGACCTTCTTAGCAACTAAATCCTCAACTCTCTTATTCTCCTATACATGGATAAAAGAAACATTAGCTTCTTATTAATGAATTTCCTTTTGCAGTAACATTCTAAAAAAAGAATAGGTTACCTCTTCTTGAGAAAGTCCCGCTCTGGGTTTGCGCTGGGATGGCCCAAAGAATGCTTTGATGCCAACACCAGCGCCGGTACCTCTAACACGTCCAGGATGCTCTGGGTTACCCAGAGCAACTGTCAATTCATCCCTTGTGCCCTGAGGGATGAACGTGCCTTGTTTCCTCTGCTCGTGCAGCTCCCACTAATCACCATAAACAGAAATTGGTAAGTTAACACCACAAATAATCAATATTCAAATGATTTCTCTAAGAGTTGTATTTTACCATTTTTGCAGCCGCCTCAGCAGTTACAGGCTTCTTTATTTCACCCTTCTTGTTTTGTCTGCCAGCTATCCAGATATCATGGCGAGGCATGGGTGTGGCAGACTCCTGAGTAGGAGCAGACTCCTGAGTAGCCGCAGACTCCGCCTGTAGTCTTTGGCGAACGCTTGCATAGCCTTTTGGACCCATAGTGTGGTCATGCACATTCAGTGCACGCCTTGCTTTTTGTGCGTCACTGAGGGCCTAGTTAGTATGCACATTAAAGATTTGGTTAGTAGCACTAAATGTTAATCTTGAATAGGTGAATACAATGTATATTAATTAAATTGGGAGTGACGCCTAATACCTTGAATTCTTCAGATTTTCTTGAAGCAACAAAATTGTCCCAATCTTCTTTGTCCAAGAAGTTCCATTGTTCAAGGGCTGACTTCTTCTTCTTATCACCCTCTTTTATGTATTCTCTGTTCAGATTTGTCCTATAATTCCTAAGCATCTTTCCAGCGCGTTGCATCACATTTTTACGATGCAACTTCTCATCCAACGCAAACAGATTCTGTAAAATAGAAATGTTATTAACTAGTATCCAAAATAGAATTGCAAATAATAGAATTTGTAATCTACAAAATAGAATTGCAAATAATAATAACTCACGCATAAATCCTTCCATATCAAGTCTTTTTTCCCTTGAGGAACTTTATGCCAATTGTCATACTTAACACCATAATGGCTCCGAGTGGTACACCCAAGATAGTTTACAAAATTAATGCGGTTCACTCCAATTGAATTTCCTCCATTATCAAACTCCACCACCAATTTGGATCCACTACCACTTAGCGCTAATAACTTCTTCAACAGAGTGATTCCCCTTTTCTTGTTAAGTGTTTGGTGTTGCGCATCAAGTTGCTCCAGTGCTTCAGTGGGTACAGGTGCATCAACCTAAAATTTGACAAAAATAAAACACACTAAATTAGCCCAATATAGAAATATAGGATATATGACATAACTAGAAGATAATGAATTTTATAGAAATATAGGATATGTTTTTAGAACTTACATTAGTATCCTCGCCATGCTCGTCATGGACAACATGCTCATCATGGACTTCATGCTCATCATGGACATCATGCTCCTCATGGTCAGCCATCTGAAAATGTCATTTAAAATGCAAACATTTAGCATTTGTATTAACTAGAAAAAGGCAAACATTTAGCATTTGTATTAACTAGAAAAAGGCAAACATTTAGCATTTGTATTAACTAGAAAAAGGTAAACATTTAGCATTTGTATTAACTAGAAAAAGGCAAACATTTAGCATTTTTATTAACATACATGTCTCTAAAATTGTGATCTTTTATCAATTAACAATCCTTCATTGTGATCTCCGCGCACATATAAGTCATCATTAGCTTCAATATTTTGTGGAGTGGGCAACCCAACTGAGAATGGACTGGAGTCATCATACTTATCATAGTACTCTTCTTCATCTATAGGATCTTCAATGAACTGTCTTTTACCATGAAGAACAACCGACCATTTATCATTTGCAGGATCATCGATATAGAATATTTGTTTCGCCTGTGATGCCAATATGAATGGTTCACCCTTCTCGCCAATCTTTTCAAAGTTCACCAAAGTGAAACCCAATTCATCCACTATAACTCCTTTGGTGTTATCAACCCAATTACATTTAAAGAGAGGAATTTTGAAATCTATGTAGTCAAACTCCCAAATGTCCTCAATGACACCGTAATATGACATTTTAGCTTCACGTGGATTCTTATCCTTTGCACTTGCAAAGTACATAGTCGACGCTTGAAGAGTGACCCCACTATTTTGGACGACACTCTTATCATCTTGGTGCTTTGTGTAATATGTGAATCCATTAATGTCAAACCCTTCATAAGACATAACATTCGGTTTTGGTTTAAAGGCGAGGCATTTGATAGTTTCTGTAATATCATTTGGTGTTTGAGATAGTTGATGTAAGACTTTATCTTCAAACCACTTAGTAAAAGTCTTATTATTCTCTCTAGCAAGCCACATTGAACTTGCTCGAGGATGTTGTCTCTTTATGAAATTGGTATGTTCCTCGATATAAACACTCACTTCGTCCATATTGTGTAAAATATACAAGTGAGCTTGTTCCAACTGCTCACGGCTGATTACTTTCACCCGTGATCCCAAAATTCCTTTGCCCTCCTCAATATTCTTGTCATTATCATGAGTGTCATTACCACTGAGAAAGTCATTGCAAAAATCCATAACCTCTCTCTCCACATAACCTTCAATAATACTCCCTTCAGGCCGATAATGGTTTCGAACATCACCTTTAAAAACGCTCATGTATCGTTCAAAGGGATACATCCAATGCAAGAAAACTGGTCCCAACATTTTCACTTCCCTAGTCAAGTGGACAACAAGATGTACCATGATATCAAAGAACGAAGGAGGGAAATACATCTCAAGATGACATAGGGTAACAACCACTTCTCTTTGCAAATTATCGAGAGTATCAGGGTCAATAACTTTGCTGCATAGACTATTGAAAAAGAAACAAAGTCTGGTAATTGCAAACCTTACATGCTTCGGCAATATAGATCGAATTGCCACAGGCAATATTTGTTGCATTAGAGTGTGACAATCATGAGATTTAAGACCTATCAACTTCAGATCTTTCATTGATACCAATCTACGGATGTTGGATGAGTAACCATGTGGCACCTTAACATTTACCAAGCATTTACAAAAAGTTTTCTTCTCCTTTCTAGACAACATGTAACAAGCGGGAGGTAAGTATGTTCTTTTATTACCCATTTCACATAATTCTGTTAATTCTGACCTTATTCCCATTTCACGTAGGTCCAGTCTGGATTTTATCCCATATTTAGTCTTACCTGGTATATTTAATAGAGTACCAATGATGCTATCACAGACATTTTTCTCAATGTGCATTACATCGATACAATGCCTGACTGTCAAAGAACTCCAATAAGGAAGATCCCAAAATATTGACTTCTTCTTGAATGAAGAATTGTCACTCCGTGTGGCCATACTACATTGTGATTTCTTACCAAATTCATTGATAATGTCTTTTACTCTTTCATAAACAACATCCCCTGGTATAGGTTTAGGTGCACTCCATTCATCATTCCATCCATTGAATGCTTTGCGCTTCCTACGATACGGATGGAATTTTGAAAGAAACCTTCGATGACCAAGATATACAGTCTTGCCGCCACGTTTTAGTCTTATTGAATCAGTGTTTTCTTCACATATAGGACACGCTTTAGCTCCTTTGACACTATATCCAGACAAATTCCCATATGCTGGAAAGTCATTAATAGTGCAAAACAACATAGCGTGCAAACGAAATGTCTCTCTTGCTGAAGCATCATAGGTCATCACACCTTCAGCCCAAAGTTTCTTTAAGTCATCAATCAAAGGTTCAAGATAAACATCGATATCATTTCCGGGTTGTTTAGGGCCCGATATCAACAATGACAACATAACGTACTTATTTTTCATACACATCCAGGGAGGAAGATTGTATATAACAAGCATGACTGGCCAAGTGCTATGTTGGCTGCTCAATGTCCCGTACGGATTCATCCCATCTGTACAAAGCCCAAGTCTTAGATTCCTATCTTCTTCACTAAATTTAGGGTACAATAGATCAATCTTCTTCCACTGTGGGGAATCAGACGCATGTCGTAGGATCCCATCATTATTTTTCTTAACATCTGCATGCCACCTCAAATTCTTCGCATCTTTCGGATTTGCAAACAAGCGTTGAAACTGTGATATTATAGGTAGATACCACAATACCTTGGCAGGAGAACCAGTTTTGGACTCCCCCGAAGTCGTCAATTTATACCGTGACGCACCACATTTTGGAGAATCTTTCAAATCTACATAGTCCTTTTGAAATAATACACAATCATTCGGGCATGCGTGTATCTTCTTGGCCTCCATTCCCATTGGGCACAACATTTTCTTTACCTGGTATGTTGAGATTGGAAGCTCGTTTCCTTCAGGAAGCATTTCTTTCAACAAAGTCAACAATGAAGTGAAGCTTTTGTCGCTCCATCTATTGTTAGCTTTCAACTTATACAATCTCAACACAGCGCTAAGCTTCGTAAACTTAGCACAACCTGTGTATAACGGTATCTCAGCATCATGCACAATGTTTGTAAAGATAGGAGGTGGATCGGTGTGCTCTACCCTACAACTATCCAGCATCGCATCAACGATGTCTGCTGGAACTGGTTCGTTCACATTTACGTCATCGGAGGCAATTTCTTCTTCCACCCAAGCACTGCTATCGACATCTACTGGTTTCGATTTTGAAATCTCTCCATGCCAGTGCCATTCTCTATAGCCTTGTACAATCCCGTTGCACATGACATGACTTTTGATTTCCTCACCAGTGTTGACTTTCAAGTTATTACCGCAATGCCTACATGGACAGTAGAACCTATCTGTAGGTTTTTTCCTATGTTCCTCGGCAAATCTAATAAACTGATCAAGACCAGATATAAACTCTGGGGTGCAACGATTACGAATGGACATCCATGATCTATCCATTCTATGATCAGAGAAAACAAGTATATATTAGGAAACAAGTATATATTAGGAAAAGATTAGGCAGCATTTCCCCGCTGTTCTCTAAGTACATATGTACTTAGAGAACAAACGGGGAAATGCCAACAAACACATTTGATGTCATTCTTATATATAATAAATGTATACCACCTATCCCATCCTTGAACACCTAATCTCACTAGTAAGTGTATAATGTGTATTGGGTTTTCAAGAAAATTTCGGCAGCATTTCCCCGTTGTTCTCTAAGTACATATGTACTTAGAGAACAAACGGGGAAATGCTACCAAAATTTTCTCGAAAACCCAATACACATTATACACTTACATCCTAAGTGAGATTAGGTGTTCAAGAACAGTCCCAAACCGGGGACTATCTAAGATTTACTCCTAATGAGTCAATCTTGGATGGGTTTCTAGGACAACAAACACAATAATAGATATCTACAATGAAGCCGGACTCCATACAAACAGTATATAATTTAGTGATTGTTCATTCTAATTTATACCAATGTACAAGTAATATAAAAAACAATGATTGTTCACATTCTAGGCCAACAAACACATGTGATGTCATTCTTATATATAATAAATGTGTACCACCTATCCCATCCTTGAACACCTAATCTCACTAGTAAGTGTATAATGTGTATTGGGTTTTCAAGAAAATTTCGGCAGCATTTCCCCGCTGTTCTCTAAGTACATATGTACTTAGAGAACAAACGGGGAAATGCTACCAAAATTTTCTCGAAAACCCAATACACATTATACACTTACATCCTAAGTGAGATTAGGTGTTCAAGAACAGTCCCAAACCGGGGACTATCCAAGATTTACTCCTAATGAGTCAATCTTGGACGGGTTTCTAGGCCAACAAACACAATAATAGATATCTACAATGAAGTCGGACTCCATACAAACAGTATATAATTTAGTGATTGTTCATTCTAATTTATACCAATGTACAAGTAATATAAAAAACAATGATTGTTCACATTCTAGGCCAACAAACACATGTGATGTCATTCTTATATATAATAAATGTGTACCACCTATCCCATCCTTGAACACCTAATCTCACTAGTAAGTGTATAATGTGTATTGGGTTTTCAAGAAAATTTCGACAGCATTTCCCCGCTGTTCTCTAAGTACATATGTACTTAGAGAACAAACGGGGAAATGCTACCAAAATTTTCTCGAAAACCCAATACACATTATACACTTACATCCTAAGTGAGATTAGGTGTTCAAGAACAGTCCCAAACCGGGGACTATCCAAGATTTACTCCTAATGAGTCAATCTTGGACGGGTTTCTAGGCCAACAAACACAATAATAGATATCTACAATGAAGCCGGACTCCATACAAACAGTATATAATTTAGTGATTGTTCATTCTAATTTATACCAATGTACAAGTAATATAAAGAACAATGATTGTTGACTTTTATAGGCCAACAAACACATGTGATGTCATTCTTATATAATAAATGTGTACCACCTATAACAAACACATTGTCCAACATTAGGTTCAACACTTGAAACATACATTCGTTTTCAACATAAAAAATTTGTATCATTAGGGTCCAACATGTGTATTATATGGGACATACACATCAAGGTGGTCATAAGGGAGGATATTTCCTTATTTATGAGTAAGCGATATAAGATTAAGATCCATATAAAAATTAGGGCAGAAGTAAGAAATAAATCTTCTTTAGGATACAATAGACCCTTATGGATGTATTTAGGGTCATAGGTACCATCATAGAACAAAAGGGGTACACTCTAGGATTTAAGATCACACTACATCATGTATTTTATACAAAATTACATGTATGTGTATATAAAAAATATATTTATAAGGAACTTTTATACATATATAATCAACAAATCAGTAATTAACTAAGTATTCATCAATACTTACTATTAATAAGTATCTCTAATCATTAAAATCGGCAAGCAGATCAGTAATTGTAAATAACAAACTATGAATTGTTGAATTAAAGTAATCACTAAAGTAATACTAACCAGTAGTACCAATCATTAATAACTAAAAGCAGCAAGGAAATCAGTAAAACTAATCATGCATTACTAGTATATAAGGAAGCAGCTTACATACCTTTTCCAGCAGTGGTGGTCGAAGCAGGAAGAAGGGGGTGGCGCCGGGCGTGAGCAGGTGGTTGGAGCTAGGGCGGCGGTGGGCAAGCAGGTGGGCACCAGGCGTGGCGGCGGCGTCGGTTCTCAGGCGTGGCGACGGCGTAGGCGGTTGGAGCAGCAGGGCGGGCAGTAGGAGCGGCGGAGAAGAAACGCGCCGGAGAGGGGCGCCGGAGAGGGGACGCCGGAGATGGGGCGCCGGAGAGAAGCGTTGGAGAAAAACTAGCAGCAGCAGCAGAGAAATCGCCGGAGAAATCGCCGCAACAGGGAAATAGGGTAGCAATGAAACAGAAGAAAGGGGAAGAGTCGGGCGATCGCGGGTTATGAAGTTCCCAAATAGCGTCGGTTGTTTACAACAACCGACGCCTAAATAGCTTTAGTGTCGGTTGTTGTAAACAACCGACGTCCAATTGGACGATATTTTCATGAAAATGTTTGGCGGGAACCACCTTCAGCGTCGGTTATACAAGGATAACCGACGCTGAAAGTGACATTTTCGGCGCAAATTTTCATCGCACATAGGCGTCGGTTTTCTAGGTATATAACCGACGCTGACAATGACACTATTTTTTTTATCGAAAAATGGATTTCGCGGGCGACTTTAAGCGTCGGTTTTTTATAAACAACTGACGCTTAATACAAAGCGGTACCCGTGTCTGGCTGGCCTTCGAATATAGACGTCGGTTTGCTTAAACAACTGACGCCTTATATGATAGGCGTCGGTTTTCCTTAATAACCGACGCCCAGAAAAGCGACACTGAATGCTATTTCTGTAGTAGTGGTTCAAAACATATTTTATTATATTTTTCTAACTTATAAATTATTAGTTATGAATTTTAGAAGTTAATGCATCATTAATTAGATCCATTTAAAACACCTGTTTAAAACATTAGATTCAGCCATTAAAACTTTTACCATTAGAGAGCTTGCATTTTTCTGAATTCAACGAGTCATCGGGTCCAATGAGTGCCAGCCAAGTCATCGGGTCAGCGGCTCATTTGGCAAAAAGACCAAAATGCCCCTGTGGTGGAGATAAAACAAGAAGTCAGAGTCAGGGTGATTTGGTAAAATGCTCTGTGTTCATCTTCTCCCTTCTGCCAGCCGATTGCATGAAACGCAGAGCTTCAAGAGCTCTCCCAAAGATGACTCAAACCAACAAGTCAACTTCGGTACCAAAAACCAGGGAAGCCATCACCTTCCCTATTAGACGATGATCACAGGGAACCCAGACTCGGGTCTTGAGGTGCCCTATGGCGGGGGCTCGCTCCACCACCCAAACACACCAGAAGCAAAAAGTGCGAGAAAATCCAACACAAGGACCACACGATGGCCACAAAGACCCCAGCCTACTTCGGTAAAGAGGAACAAAACTGAGGGCACCAAAATTTCGAAGAACCATAGTCTGCTGTACAGACATTGCTCGAGAACAAGCAAACATGGAAGAAAGAGGGATTTTGGCATACCACGTGTTGAAGCCAAAACTAGAGTCCAGAAAGCTTCATGAGATCGAGCTTAACCGATCCAAGCCCTCTCCAGGCTTCACGATGGCCTGACACGCCGGCCACCACCTGACCTTCTTGCGACAAGACAGTGCGAGTTGGGGGAAGATACTCGGGAACAAACGACGCCAAACCAAGGTGATCAAACGATTCAAGGAACTCCAGCGGAGGTCAGGGAACTAATTCCCAGCAGTCTGTTCGCCTGCGGTGGTGAGGAGATGCTTCGGAGTGAGAAACAGGGGCGGAAACAGAGAGCATTGGCGGCGCCCCATAGATTGGGATATCGGGGTATAAATACCCAAGAAATCAGGATGAGAAGGTGTGGAAAAGAATAAGGAAGGAGTGGGAGAAAGAATCAAAGAAGAATATAGAGAGATGAGGGAGAAATTGGAGAAAGAAAATCGATCAGAACTGGTTTCCCAGTTCGCATGGAACCCAACAAAGACGGAGGTAGAGGAAAAGGTAGAAGCCGTGCGATTTAGATCCAACGGACACAAAAACACCCGAATTTTGGAAAGGAAAATCAAAACAGCGTGACAAAGAAATCGAGAAATTATATTTGCATTTAAATAAGGTTTGATTAAGTTTCTTTCCAAAGCAAATTGAGGGTCCAAACATTATCCAAATTAAACCAAATTTTGCACAGAGGCCAATAAAGGCATGTAGATTCTGATTATGCACTTAGTTTTGCCTTTTGGAAACTTTTAATGTGTTAAACAAATCAAATCATAGTTTCTCTTTCCTCTTTCATTTATGGTATTAGGATTATCCAAATTTTATAAAACTTGACCCACAAGTCATATTTAATGTGTTGGATACGAATTTGCCATCAATTTTACATATTGGAGTTGTTTAAATATTTAATTAATATTTTGAAGGTTCTTCATACTTTCTCTCTCCTGATTTCACCTTTTAAGCAAACTTTCTCCAAATCGGATGAAAATTCACCCAAAGGCTATATTTATTATGTAGATCATGAATATAAGATTATTTTCCTCTTTTGGAGTCAATTATTATATTTATTTATTAATTACACCTTTTAGGTAATTTCTCTCACTTAATATTGCCATATTATTTCAAGGTTGTCCAAATTAAATGAAAATTGACATGTAAGCTTATTTTAATGTGTAGATTACGAATTCGAAGTCTATTATTTAATTTGAGGCTTTATTACATAGATTATGCCATTAGGCCCATTAGAGGCCCATTAACATCATATTATACATGTAATTAAGTTATTTATCATTTTATTATCACCAAATGAATTATATGACATATTAGATTACATTATTCATGCATTAGATTATTAGGATCACTCTAACCTCAAACTTGTTTGGTCAAACCAAAAAGGATCAAAGTTCTAGGGTAGGGTTCAAGATCTGGTATGTTACACAAGGACGCTTGTCGGGAGGCAACCCAACCATCATTTTTCTTTTTATTCTAGTTTGTAGTTTTCATTAATTTAGTTTGTATTTTATTCATTTATTTTATGTAAAAAAATACATCGATCAATTTTGTGTAGTGTGTAGGCTGAGTATTAGTCGGTAGTACGGACCCCTGAGTCAGTAGTACCAATAAGGTCACATTGAAAAGGATTGAATTTCACAGAACTATTTGGTACTATTGACCCCAAGTTTCTTTAGAACCAACTTTTTGTATAAAAGGGGTTGAGTTCACTGATAAGAAATGTGTACTAATGACATTGCATTGGTAGTACCAGCAGAAATTGAAGTCCTAGGTTTGAAACACCGAGATCAGGCTCGAAAGCATCAACAATTTTGAACGACTCGGTACTACCGACACAAGACTTGATAGTACCAACACCTGAAGACCAAAATTCACGGGAGAGCCATCGATGATCGAGATCTTTCACATCTGATGGTCAGTACCGCTAATACGTGGCACAAAAATGTACTACTAACTTCCATCGATACTATGACACATGGTGATCCACGTCTATCGAGATTGACGAATCAGAGTCGTAGATATCAATGGCTGGTACCAAGTCACATGGATTATGGAGAAAAAATCGATACTACTAACTTTCTGTCAGTAGTAGCGATGTGACGAAAGGGGCATGGTCGGGTACTATATAAGGAGGGGTTGTGATTAGTTTTTCTTCACACATTCTTCACACTTCCTCCAAACAAGTTTGTATAAGTGTCTTTGGGTGTTCAGAGTCTACTTAGAGCATTCTTTTTCTACATCCCCTACTTGTACTACTGATATGGTGTCCCGGAGATGTGCTTCTTCATCTATGGGAAATCCTACATTGATTCATGTTGAAGAGGGAGATAACTGCAACATGATATGGAGATCGTGAATGCACCGTAGATTTGGGTTTCACCAGAAATCTTTGCCTAGTCTACGAGCGTCAGGGGATGAGGGGTGATCACCCATTCTTCATTATTGGCTACCTTTCCCGTATCTCATCTTTGAGTTCCTGACATCGCTCGAGATATGTGTCATCCCTGAGTATGGGGAGGAATGAAGGGAATGCCTCATCAACTTTCATCTTTTCAACACGAAGTTTCACCTAACCCTATAGTAGTTCAATGCCATCTATCAGTGGCCAATAGGGGAAGAGTGCTTCGTCCCCAACAATTTTGACTTCAAAATTGAATGGGTGATGCTGGCAGAGGTGCTAGAAGGCTATTATATCAACTGGCATACAATCTTCATCACCGACATTGAGCATCCATTTGCTCACATTCTTCATCGCTTCCTTACCAACAACCTTTTCTCCAAATCAATCCAGGGGAAGGGGAAGACTCAGAGGGTTGGCCTCTATTTCCTATACAATGTGCTAGGGTTAGGAGGAAAGAATGTGGACTTTGGTTCTTTCTTCCTTCAACATATGATTTCGATGAGAAGACTGGTGCAGAGGAAGCCTCCTATCCAATTTGGTGGATTGATCACTTCAATAGCAATCCATATGAATCTCGACCTCTCCACCTCTAGATATTTGAAGGCGGCTCCCAAAATAGACCTAGAGCATTTCAAGAGGTCCAACCTATTCAATGTGTGTTAAGGGAAACCGTATGCATATTTTACAGTGGGTGGTCTGTACTAGGAGAAGGAGCTCCCTGGTCCAGTCTTCGACTTGAAAGGAATCCACCTCATGAGGTGGCCTTTAGATAGCTCCTCAGATGAAGAAGAGGAACAAGACAATGATGAGGAAGAATAACAGTAGGAGTAAGAAGAAGAAGAGGAAGTGGAAGCCACCATCCCCATCACAAGGATTCAGGTCCCACGCAAGCGCCCTCACACGTATGGAGCCTCAAGTTCTTTTGCTCCACCACCTTCACAAGAAGATGAGCCATACTCCATGGTGGGCATGTATGGAATACCATAGGAGATTCAACAGGGATAGCACCAGTACACTTCTACACTAGGGGGCATACATGATGTCCAAGGACAACTCCACCACAACTAGCAAGTGATCTTTGAGAATGAGCGCCTTCTCTAGCCAACTATTAGAACATGCACACACACCTACAGTGGACGGAGAGTTATTAACAATCATTCTTTGACAATTACTGGATCCATGTCTACTTTGTTGGTTATCCACAACTTCTAGAAATGCCACATCAGTCACCGAGTTTTCACAGAACGTGCTACCCCTTTGATCCTACCTTGCCATAGCCACCACCACCACCTTTCAGATCGGTACCAATTTTCCACCTCTTAAGTTTGAATTTTCACTATGCGGACATAGTCAAGTTCAAGCTTAGGGCGGGTAGTTGGAACAATCTCAGTCCTTTATTTCTCTTTTAGACATTATTGGTTTTTAATTATTCTTTGTCTAAGTTGTAGGATCCATGATCTATCTATTGTAAAATTGGAACTTAATTCATGATTCCTATCAATGACATGTGTTTTCAAGTGTTTTCAATGAAAAATCAAAATGAAAAAACAATTGTTGCAAATTTCTTGAGTTGCACCACCTAGAGGAAGTGTATGGGCTAGTCATCTTAAAGACATTTGATATGAATTAATGCACATACTAATTGTTCATGTATTGTGTATGAAGATGGAATTTGAGCCTAAATTGATCAAAATGTTAACGAGATCTTAAATGGAAATTTAAGAAAGAAATCATAAGGTTAACATGTACACATGTTATTAGAGAGGGACATATCATAGTTCACGAAAGGAATTGTCTCTTAATTATGTGATTCCATCCATTTTCCATTCATTTTGACTCACCACCTTAAGATGATCAAGTAATCTGAATTATTTCCTCTTGGTTGCATTGCATGGCATGATAAGAGACATGATAGCTAGTTTTTCTTTTATTGCATTAGTTACCAAATGAAAAAATATATGCATAAAAAATATTGTGCATATCATTTAGTTGCATAACGATTATAATTACATGTAGACTGCATGCATTTTTCATCATTCAATTTTACAATCATGTGGTTATATTGTTTTGCTTTGGAATAAGAGTGCAGGGCTACACATCCATACACTCAGAAGAAAAACAAGAAAAAAAATGAAATGAATCGGACATGTTGGTGAAGCTTGAGCATAACTTTCCATCATGCTAAATAGTGGGCAAATGAAAAAAAGGGAGAAGACAAAAAATCAACAGTTTTGAAATAATGAGGGAGAAAAGACGCACTAAACTCTTCACAAAGAGATGGAAACATTCACATGATGCATTATCTTTCATACCTCACTCCCATCCATTTGATGAGATTTACAACACATGCACATTTCACCAATATTATTGGGCATTAGGGTTCATGCATTTTCATTATGTGCACCATATAGGTTCATCATGTTTTATTTTTGCATAAATAATTTGGATGCTACTTGAAATTCTTCATTTGCCATCTAATTTGTTCCATCCATTACTCTTATTGGTAGGCCACTTAAACGATCATTCTCCTCAATCATTTTCATAAGGAGAACTACTTCCAAGTAGTTGGTAGTTAGGAAATAATTAACGTAGAATAGGGGATCACATTCACCAAGTGAATGTTTGATTAACTATGATATTAACTGTTCTCTTGATAGTGTTCATTGATCTAAGGGCGGACCATTTTTATGGATATTTTATGTTGCTATAGAGAAATTGATTGTTCATTGGTTAGTGAAGTCCGGTTTGGGACCGCCAAGTGGGGATAGTTGAGAAAAGAAATTCATATTTTCTGTCTTTTTGCTGACTTGTCTCAAACAGGTTTGAGGGTGTGTTGCTCGAGGACAAGTAACATTTAAGCTTAGGGGAGTTAGATGCACTGGATAATTGTCATTTTCACATACTATCTAGTATTGATTTTTGTGCACTTAGGATCCATTTTCATATCAAATTGTGAAATATTTACTATCATTAGCCTCTAATACTTAAATGCATCAGATAAATTTAGTTTTAATGTTTTCAATTGATTTAATAAATTTCGAGAGCTTATGTTCAATTTTTGTATATTTGAGGTATATTTAAAAGAATCTACACAACTCGGTACTACTAACTTTGGCGTTACACTTGCTCAGAGAGGAACTTATGGAAATCGAAAAGACTTGGTAGTATCTACCCAGAAGGCGATACTACCGACAACATCACAACAATGACTCAGAAATTCTCAAAGCAATCTAGGGAATACTGACCATCAACTTAGTACAATAGACAACATAGTAGGAGGATGCAACTATCAAAGGTGTCAGTAGTACCGACACCCAAACGGTAGTACTGACACAGTGGGATCAGGCAGATCTGGAAATTATGTCTTTTCTAACGGTTGACAATTAATGACGCCCTAAGTCAATTCTATGACTTAAGAGAATTTTGGCCAGACCTGAATATATCATTCTACATTGTTGGATAGTAGTTGAGAGTAAGGAGAGGAGAAGAAGGTCAAGTTCTGGAATATTCGGGCACCTCCAATGGACGTATTTGTAGTCAAAAGGTAGCAAATTGTCACGTTCCTCATAGGAGATCATTCAGACCATTTTCTTTAGGGGTTCTTTAGTTTTACAAATGTTTTTCACGTTTTTCTTCTCCTCTTTCATATTTTTGACAATGGAAGCCATGCGGAGCTAAGCCTCCTTATTCCTGAGGACCCAGGAGTAGCCTAGTTATGCATTGTAATTGACTTTTATGCATTAATATATCAATTTCTCTTAATTTCTAGACTCATTTCTATGAGATTGTCATGAACTATCCATGCTTGATCACCATAGGTAGTTAACTAGAAATTTAGTTGCTTTGAAAGAAGGAACTAACGGTTGGAAAATTCTTAGAAATACATGTTTTATATCGCCCTTTGAGAAAGGTGGCTTACGAATGTGAAGATATTACCCAGAGTTTTTGATAAAGCATCTAACTAATAACACAATCTTTACGATGGTAGGATTGGTATTAGGTTAGGTATTAAATTACACTATGAGAGCGGGTAATTCTCACTACGGGTCTTTTATTCTAGGGTTAGGAGAGATGTTTATTAATGTTATGATGTAGATTTCAATGTTAACTGAGGTAAAACTATAATCCTAAGGAATTCACTCCTATTGAGATCAACATATAGTAATTTTAGATAAATTTTCCTCTTTAGATAATTTACCCTTCAATCATGTTATCATCGGCATTGTTGATCACATTACTGTTAGTAGTAGTTTATGGATTAACGTTTCCCTGAGTTTGACAATCAGGGCTCTTAAGGCCTATATAATATCGATATGTACACTTGCGTTTGACGTGTAGTTTACTCAAATCAAGTATCACATAAGTAAATTATGATAATATGAACCCAATGTTAGACCTACCACACAGTTGATCACCTAAGTAAAATGATGTATTGAGAAAGGAGATTACAATCAAGGTGGTTTGACAAACATGAGTTAGATTATCATAATGAAAATACCAATTTATATGTGCATATATTTGATGGTTAATAATATATTTTGTTATCTTATATGTGCATTTTTATGCCCCCCCCCCCCGCATACATAGAATAGCAATATATTGATCCATTTTGTTTGTCAGCAACTTAGGTTAACCTGCATCTATTATTTGAAGACATGAAAAATCAATAAATCTTGAAAATAATAAACATAAGTCAAGGAGTATTAGCTAGTATTTATTATCATTGTATACGTTAATTCTCATGTTTCCATATTAATGTAACTCCTTAGGGGAGTATCATTTTACAATCTTGTAAACATTATTTGTCCAATTTTTTTTTTGATCAGTAAGCGTGGGACTCTTCTCATTAAAAAATAAATAAAAAATATGTACAAGATTGGGGTAACGATGCCGACCTATCTATACATATAAATCTGTGGCATCCTTTATGATCTGTCTCCAAACAGAGAAGGCAGACGATATAACATTTTCAAAGATGGAGCTATTTCTTATAGCCCAAATATGATGAATGGTAGCCAAAATAAGAAGTTTATTCTTTTTGTTTGTGTGGAACATCAGATCTGTACTGTTTTGAGGAAGCTTGACAAGTCTTGGCGCTACAAAAGACCATATTTCCCTCGAGAAAGAGCACTTCCACAATAAGTGATCAATATCTTCATAGGATGTGTGGCATAGAGGACATCTAGAAGCCAATTGAATGCCTTTTGACTGGAGAAAGATTTCAGTGGTCAATCTTTTATGGAACACCTTCCAGCATGTGATGGAAAATCTGCGTGGGGCATTGGTTGTCCACAACCATATGGCCCAATTGACAACAGGTTGGTGATCTCTACACATGTCCCAAGCCGCTTTCAATTTATTCTCTTTCATGTTGATAAAATGGC
Organism: Alisma plantago-aquatica; assembly: GCA_963693085.1. Lineage (NCBI taxonomy): Eukaryota > Viridiplantae > Streptophyta > Magnoliopsida > Alismatales > Alismataceae > Alisma > Alisma plantago-aquatica. Next base: position 38,998,776 of record OY856412.1, read on the forward strand.
AGCAATCTTCCTTCAGCAGCACTTGGTTATGACAAACTTTGGCCAGTTCCATTGAGCCTCTACAATGAGGAATGCTCCAGCTGTGGTTTGATATAATGGTTTTGAGATGGCAATGGTCACCTAATCCGTTTCTGAGCTTGAGACCAGTACCTATGATATCATCTAAGAACTGTCCTCCTGCCCACGGATCATGCCAAAGCATGATCTTGTCACCCTTGCCAATATGGAAGCGGACGGAAGGCAGGATGGTATCTCTGAACTTGAGGAACTGTTTCCAGTACCAACTGTGAGTGGCTTTGATAGCGCAGGACCAAATTAATGGAAAATATTTACTATTCTTTATTATTTTTAAATATGATCCTAGAAATTAGGTAATGATCCCTAAACTTTAAGTCTTTTCTTAATCGAGGGACACTTAAAAATGTGTGTTGCTAAAATATTTTTGGTAAACTCTTGGCCTAAAGAAAATACCATTCTCTCTAGTTTTCCACATGCTCAATTATCTTGAAAATATGGGGCCCTACTGGATCTCCCTCTTCCATTATGAACTCAATGAGACCCTTGGAGACATCATGCCTTTTCTTCTTTGCATGATTCTAGTACATGTTCTTGAGATGTGCTACCATCTTGAGAACGTCCATGTCTTCATGCTTCTTGTGCAACTCACAGTTCATAGATCATAGTATGAAGCTTTTGATATATGTGGAATACTTTAGATACTTCCAATAAGCATCCACTTCATCCCCAAGCTCATTAGGAGTGAGTTCCTATAGCAAAGGTGTGTCCAGAACATAGAACTTATGTGCATTAGTAAGAACAATTCTCAAAATCCTAAACTAGTCATGGAAGTTCTTTTAGTTTAGTTTGTCCTTCTCAAGGACCAATCACAATGAACATTTGTTCATGTTTGCCATTTTTTTCTACAAAAGAACATTTGCATTTGTCAAAATACATTTGATTTGATTTGATCTGAAAAGATTGACCACATTAATAAGGCCTTTAATTAACTATCTCTCCCACTATTTTTCTTCAAATCAATGGCTCTCACTATTAATTTGTAAAAATTGTAGTGTACTATATTGTAGTGGGCCAAGATCCATATTTCATCAAACCATGGGTCATCTTTGGTTGATCGCCCACAATTTGACTATTTAGGTAAGTGACTTTTGTCAATTGCATCTAATAAAACTCTTGGATAGATGGTATGCACAACTCCTTATAATATTTCATCTTTATGCTTATAGGTACTAAATCTTATTAAGGTCACCTAGTTAAGTCTGACAAAAAAGACAACACAATAGAATATGCACCCTACTTTGGCATACTGACATATCTACCATCAAACTTACATGAGATAGACAACGCACCACACTTTGCAGTAACATATAGTTAGTCGATCAAACTTTTCATGTGTGATGCTTATGGAAATCATATAAGTATTAATATTTATAGAGAAGTTTTATTTATAAATATATGTATACATATCCAATCACCACATACTTATAATATGTATCATATACATACTATATCCACAAATAAAACATGCAATCACAAAATATGAATGATGGTTACGACCACTATAATGCAATTCTTTGGAGTCACAAAAAAATTCTATCCATCTAAGGTCAAACATCACATGTTCAACCTGTATTGGACCTAGCTATCCTAGAAATAATTCGGTCGGTTGACTGGACTCTTGCAGTTGATCAGTTGGTCCTCCTATCGGTCGATTGGTCTGTATTGGTTAGTCGATTGGGTCATGACTCAAGCAGATGTCTAGAATCCTCTTGTAGATTGGTTGGGCCTCCAGTTGATCAAATAGATTATGGGGTCATATGTCTTCTCCAATCCTCCAGTTGATCGACTCAACTTCCAGTTGATTGACTCGCCTGGAAAGAATATCCTTTCTTGCAAAAATTGTAAACTAAGGATATGATATCTTCTTATTACTTTATGTAAGAGGAATATCTCAAGTTCCATCTGAGGGGACCATAAGGATTTAAAGAATCTATTAAATTTTGAAAAAGAGAGAGGAAGGCTCAACATGCAAATTATATGTAAAAGGATGGAAATAAACCATTCAACCATGCAGAAGAATCCAAGGGATTTTGGCTATAACAACACATACATCTGCCATCAAAACACTTTTTGAGCAACATGTACAGATTGCATATATATCAAATCATATATAGTATATGGGACATCCCCTAGAGTATGTGGTATTAAATTGGATATAGACATTAACCACTAAAGTGTTTGCATTTTATGCAACATAGTAAACGATAAAACAAAACTTTTCATATTGATTTAAATCTCGATACACTGTAAACTGATGTGGCTCTAATATCATTATAGAGAAATATGACGGAAGAGATGGATGCTTAAATGAAAAGTTTCTATTCAAATTTCCTAACTAGTAGATCGCATCAACAAATATGTATGCGTGCAAGATGCACCTTGTCATGGAGCACGTCCATCGTCTATCCGTGCACGGAGATGTGCTTGCTTCTTAAGCAGCACATTGATGATAGTCGATGGTGTCCTCTTGATGTAGGACTCATACATAGTGGTTGATGGTGTCCTCCTATTATAGCAACAAAGACTTTCACTCTTCTATTTAGTTTACACGGACCACTCAAAACTCCACGTTGGACTTCTAGAGTCGGTTAGGAGGAGTTTCCCCTTCGTTTGCCAATGTGATAGCATTGACTTATTCTCCCTTTCCATCTCTCCCTTTCAAAGGTAAGATGGCTTGGGATCTCACAACACTACAAATATGTGAAGTCAAGTGTGATTCTTGAGATCCTTATTCATCCCCCTTTATATAGGACTTACTAAGCCATGGTTTCACAAACCTCGGGGAGACAAAGAGTCATAATTCATGGTCTGGCGATGCAGCCGCACATGATCATAGAATTGGCTGGACAATCTAGTCAATTGGTTGGATTGTGGTCAGTGACACAATGACACTATTGTAATGTGGTCATTAATGTGTGTGTTTTCGACCAACATTGGCTCATTCAAACTATCTAATTCGACCAATTCAGTCAATTGGACACTCCAATCGTTCAACTAGCTACTCTAATTACAGGTTGGCATCTTTGATCAGTTGATCAATTGAACATTTCAACTAGTCGACTGATTGGTTTCGTAGGTCAAAGTTAGCACATTCTAGTCAGTTGACTAGACACTCCAGTCGTTCGACTAGCACACTAGTCAATCTACTAGCACACCAATATAATCCATTTTGATTATATTAACCAAATTGAATCTTGTTCGTGGTTAAACTTCTCTTCCAAGTGCATCTTCTTCATGTAACCCTATAAGTCCCAAGTTTCATTGGCAGTGAATGTCCATAAGAAAATTATGACATCACAAGCAATGAGCGGTATCTAGAAACACATCATTACTACCCAAGTAACTCGAAATTTGTATAACAACTTCAACGTACATTTTTTTATTAGTGAATGTGAGGCATCGATTCATCATCCCTATAATACTAAATCTATGTTTCTTGAACTAGAGTATATTATTGAGATGCACGTAATCTCAATATCACATATTGACTCTCATGAGCATTGACATGTATTTCTCATTCTCTCTTATCAAGTATCCAAAATATCAACTCTAGTAGGAGGGACAAATCTCATGTACATCACTCATAGTCGATCCCCATGTGTCACAATGTTCCGAAGAACCACCTTTATAGGAACCCTTATTCAAGGTCATGTTGAATGGTGTCAAAGTTCATTGAACGACATGTGATGAGTGTAGTGACTTCGGGTATAAGAACTACAATCACCACTATCACTTTGAGAGCTAATTCTGACTACCATTCAATAGTTTTGTGTATCACCCTCAAGGAAGGTCTCGCTTGTACATTTCTCTCTAACAAGTACCTAGGTGTTTGACTTGATATCCAATATCATGACTAATGAGACTATGTCAAAATACATTCTATTCTTATATATCATTGTTCTCTATTTTTCTTCCATGATAATATCTGACTAGGGACATGACAAGAATGTATATTCTTTTCCCATACATATGATCTCATTGCTCATGTCCTCAACTTGAAAACATATGTCATTGAGTAACAGCATTGTTTAAACATCTATCATGTTATATAATCATCTCATAATTGAACAAATGTAACATACAAAATTGTATTTGTTATAAATAAAATTAATTACATGATGTCACATTACAATTATCATATGACAGGCTCTCTAGGCATACATACCAATAGAATCTTCTAAAGAAAATTGGGTAAAACTTACATAGGAAGTTGAGTTGGCGATATTTCACAGATTTTTCTAAAGAATCAACTAAAAAAAGGAAATATTCTATTTCAGACAGTTTGACTGAGCAATTTATAAAGAATAGCCTATTTAAGGAAGAATTGAAGGACAATTATGCGTATATAGATAAGTTAGAAGTGGTTTAAGGTGAGTGAAAATGGATGGAGCAATCCTCAATGAAGGGACCTGGGTTCAACTCTAGGCAAAAACCCTCGGGGTGCAATAAAAGTCTCACGTTACTGAGCGTGCCCCGGTGTCCCCAAGTATTCGGTTGGTTCCGGGGTCTACCCTTGGCTGGGTGGGGCCCAATAGTGGCCGATCCCGGGAGGGGTTCCTCGTTATCAAAAAAAGAAAATGGATGGAGCAAATGTGGGAAAATTTAGAAAATGTGGAAAAAAAAATGTGAAAAACTACATCCTTGGACTGATAATTAACATTTAAGCGTGATTTCCTGAGTGGGAAAAAATAGGTTGTCAACAGTAAGGTTTATGGGATCTGGAGGATGCTAGTTTCACCACAGTGTGATTTATGTATGAATAATCTTCAATTAACATAGAACATATATGTTTCTTTGCATTAGCCATTTTGTAGCCTACACTACACACTCTTGCGATATAGTACACTATTTAACGTAATTACCAACCCTTTCTTACAATGTTAATATAAAAAGATTAAATAATATGATTTATTTGTCAACAATCGACCATTTAGTGATTAGCCCTCTCTTCTACTGCATTATTGATTATGTCGATAATGGATTCTCCAGTTATTAATGTTGCTCTCATAGTAGTTAATGATATAACACACATCAGTGGTAATCAATCACAAATGTGGGAATTTTTTTTTTAAAACCTAAAGTTCTATTATTAAATCAGTAGCAAGAATGTTCTGGACAGAAGAGGGGATAGATCCAACATGCCCATCCGCATAGCAACAGCCAACCAAAGCAAGTTTTTTCATGGTGTGGGCTACTTGATTACAAGATCTATTAGCAAACAAAACTACGCATACTAAAAAAAAACTAGCTACATGGATGATGTCTGATGCGATAAGGCCCGTGTAGTCTCTTCTATCTATATGTTCCTTCAACATGGATGTAATGACATGTGATTTGCTTTCAAAGACGATCCTGGTATTACTCAGCTCCTATGCTCGCATCACGCGTTTGAGAAGGGAGATCGCTTCCCCTATAGCTGGTGTGCTTGCCAGCCGATGCTTTTATGCAACTATAGCCTTTATCTCCCCTCTAGTGTCATAGAATGCCTCTGATTTTGAGCCATCCCTCAGTCCTGATCGTGACGTCCATACTCATCTTTATGTTGTCTGCATTTGGTGCAGTCCTTTTTGAAGTATTTGTGGGTCATGCTTAATCATCTATCTGTTGCGGTTTGGAATTCCCTTATCGCTAGTCTTTAATAAAGCTCACGTGTTGCGGGATGACCCTACTAAGATCTTGACCATCACAGTTGAAAACTATGTTATTTTTGTACATCTAAGATACCCACTTACATGCTACAATGCGATCCAGTTCTTCTCCAGATAATTTTTTCTGTGAGGTATGCTAGAATCATTCATGGTTACCAATTTGAAAATGAATTGAACTACTCACTCACGGACATTTCCCTCCACATCTTTGAAGGCTCGGTACACCTGAATCACATATGTGTAACAGTCTCCTTCTCCTCCCTCCAGATTGGGCATCTCTAATCCACTTCATAATGTCTATCATTTAGCTTGTCCAAAGTAGCCAAGCTACCAGCTACATAGCCTCCATAGAAAGTGTGCAAACTACGGTGGCCAACATACTACCAGACAATGTTCTACATTCTATCATTACTCATAGACCGGGTGGCAACACAATCTGTTTTACGCAATATCCCATCCAATAAGCAGTCTTTGTAGGAAAAACTCTCATCACTTCCATCCACAAAAAAGTAATATCCTTCGGACGTCTAATGATGAGTGGGTTATTCCAAATCTCCATGCAGACTGCCTCTAGAAACAATTCAGTTATAACGTTCTCATCCTACTTGCCCCTCTCCCTATCTATCCAATCCTTGACATACTCCGGCGAGTCAGGTGCATCTGAGAGGACACTCTCAGAAAATAAATCATAGGGATAGAATGGTGGAGAATGACTCGCACACCATAACCAGTGTGGAATGTTCTATTTATATAATGTAAAATACATAAGATAACCATTGGGCAGATTAAATAGAGACCAGACATTTATGATGACGGCCCATCCATAATCACACAATAAATGGCCATTACATTGGAAATCAAACATGCATAATAATGATAATTAACCATATGACTATTGGCATACTGTAACAGCCCCCCCGCAAGTTGTGTTCGGAGAGAATCGGATGCTCAACTTGGAGAGATCCTTGCCGGTACAAAGCTTTGTTGAAGCGCTTTGACTGTTGATCGTCTGATTTCCATAAAGGTGGAATGTGTAGAAAGGTGACGAGTTGCATGGGCGGCGGCAGGGCCATGAATTGGTGGTGCTTGACGCTAGTTAAGAAGAAAGGATTAGGCTGAAAGCTAATACATTAAGAAGGTGGAAGGATGTTGAAGGGGTGTAGCACTGAGCAAGGGAGGCCCGAGGCTGGCCGGAAGAGTCACCTAGCCGCTGAAAGTGGGTACGTTGTGGTTCCCCGTTGTTTGAGGATATCTCAGAGAAATGAGAAACTGACTGGTGGCAATAGGTTTGCAAAAAAAAGGTGGATTCTGGGCTGTATAAGAAAGGAGATAGGGGGCTTGGCCGGAATGGGTGGCTGCTTGAGAAGAATTTGTCGGAACGAAGGGCTGAAGAAGAGGCTCTGTCGTGGCCTTTGGTCACTGCTTTGTACCTGCCGACATGTGCAGGTGCGCCTGTGCCACCAATTGTCATTAATTTTTGGGAAATTAAGAACAAACAAGTTGATTTTTGGTTTCTTGGAGAGGTTGTCTTATGTGCTTGGGCAGTAAGTATGAGGTAGCACTATGGGAAAGGAACTAATTTCTCACTGTAATTGTTTTCTCGATTCTGTGTATGGGTATCCATCGGGTGCAAGACTAAGGGTGAGGAAGAGAGGGATGGATCATGGACATGTCTGTATGGTTGTTTTGAATGGTTTATACCATGGTTGAGGTTGACACATATATTGGTGTCTGGAGAAGGTTATTTTGTAGGAAGCATTTGTGGATTTGTCTAGGGGTTACTCTGGGAGACGAAGCCATGTGATTGTTTGGAGGAATCTGAATATTATGTAATAAAACCAGACATGTGGAAAGGGATGAAGATGGATCAGTCTTGGGATAAATAGAAAGGAAGGATGAAGCAAGAGAAAGGGAAGAGGAGGGAGTTGCTCGTCGCATCTTCTGCCTCTGAGTGGTAGGGTTCAGGGTATCTTCTACCCAGGAAGTAAAATAGGAGGGATGGCTGAAAAACTGATCGATGGGAAGGCATGTGTAATGTGCACCGACTTGATAGGCAATATCGAGAAGAAGTTGTTGATGTAATTGAAGACCGGTGATTCCTGCATGCAAGTGTCATGCGTCTCAAATTGGTGTTGCCCGACGTCCGACGCCATCTGCTGGGGCCACTTTGGCGTGTTTGTGTAGAGGAACGAGGAATGTAGTGGGGGGAGAGGGATGGACGGTGCGAGGATGACAGGTGGAAGGAGGAAGAATAAGAGGAGTGGGAGGATGGCCTGTAGTGGCGGCAGATCTGGTTTTGGGGCGTCGCCATTTTGCTAGGGTTTGGAGACGGAGATGCGGGAGGAAACCGCATTGGCTAGCCGGGAAGATCAAGGGCCGCGGGAGAGGGAAGAAGAGGGGTGATTTGCGCCGCCGTTGGGGTTGGCGGTAGCGGTGGTTCCTTTGTTGGTAGCGGTGGCGGCAAGGGACACCATGATTGTGGTGTAGTTGTGGGTCTCGCTGTGGGCTATGGAGACTAGGGGCGCTGCTGCAAGGTGAGGAAGAAGATGGTAATACATGGACGGGAACAACAATCAGGCGACGCCGTCCTGTGGTGTCCAGATGACCGTGGTGGTGATGGTGAAATGTTGCTGCGACAAGCAGTATATGAAGGCGGAGGGGACCGGCGCCGGTGAAGATGTGGAGATGCTAGACGATCCACACAGGGAGGATTATATGACTTCAAACACCGATGAAAAGGAAGGCGGGCATGGTGAAGAGGACGCAGCGGCAACCATTTTGTTTTTGGTTACTGGCGGTTAGGGTTTAGAGTTTTTGGATGGGGAGGAAGGTGAGTAGGGTAGAAGGCGGGCAAGTGGATCGGGAGCCGGTTAAGGAAATAGATGCTATGATACCATCTCAGAGAATAAAGCATAGGGATAGAATGGTGGAGAATGACTGGCACACCATAACCAATGTGGAATGTTCTATTTATATAATGTAAAATACATAAGATAGCCATTGGGCAGATTACATAGAGACCCAACATTTATGATGACGGCCCATCAATAATCACACAATAAATGGCCATTACATTGGAAATACAAACATGCATAATAATGATAATTAACCATATGACTATTGGCATACATTAACAGACACCTCATATAGTTTCTTCGCTCCCATACATCTACTTTACTTTCCATATGTTTATTTATTTTACATCCCTTACTTGCTACTAAATGTTTTTCAATATCACATCCTTTGCTTCCCACAAAATTCTCCAGGCAAAATTGGGATTATATCTCCTTGCAGACTCAAGAATAGAAGTCCTTGAAAAGTTTTGTTCTTTGAGTACGTTGTATGCAAGCAAATTAGTCTTCCTCAAGAGTCTCTAGACCTATTTCTCCAGTAGAGTCTGATTGAAAGTCTTGACTCTATGTCTAAATTGACTAAATCCTTTCCTTGATGATGACTAACCATTCTACTCATTTGTGTCTAATACTTCTACTTGAGTGATTTCAAATTAGGTATAGACACACTCCAAATGTCTAAACTTGTGCATCCTAACTTGGAGAAAAATAAGTCAAAATCAATGCAAGTGCATTTTTATTGAAGAGGCCACAAATCTATTAGAATCATGTTGTCAATCACTTGTAATGATTGTATGACTTGTAAATGAGCTCAGAAAAATCAAGAGCACTTAAACTGAATTTCGATCACTTTAATGACACTTTCCAAAATTCATCACAGGGATTTTTGTCAGCTAAGTTTCATCTAGCATAAACTCGACCGACACTAATGCTGGATCTTGGAAACATCCAGGGTCGGCTGAGTTTTCCCGGGACAAGCTCAATCGACACATACACACAAAATAAATTTAAGTCGTCAACCTAGTTTTATCCAGGTTAAACTCAAATGACACACAAATTTTAATTTGTCACATAATGATATTGATCGATTTTTCCAAAAGTAAACTCGACCAATCGTATTGTACATAATGTGCAGAAAAAGTATTTCTAGCCGTTGGAGTGTTGTAAAACTCAAAAATATATTTATTGCAATATCCAAAATGGCTAGAATCTATTTCTAAATGTCTCTACTAGCTAATAAGTAACCTGTACTATAAATAGGACCCCCTGAGCTTCATCTCATGGTTATCCAAGTACTATGAAGGTCTCTATATTATAGTTGAATGCCTCCAAGAGACTCTTTCCACTCTTAAACTTAATCACTTGCTACATCCATTAGAGTGAGTGGGAGATTCGTAAGAGAACTAGTCCTACATGTATATGCTTTCAGGTTAAGGACATGAACGATGAGATCATACGGATGCTAAGAGTTTGTACATTCTCATTATGTCCCTAGTCGGATGTCATTGTGGAAGGTAGATAGACAGCACTGACACACAAGACTAGATTGTGGTGTTGGTTGATGACAGAATCTCATTAGTCATGATATAGAGATATCAAACCAAACACATAGGTACTTGTTAGAGAACAAGTGTACCGGACAGACCCACCGTGAGTTTGACACATGGAACCATGACATGGTAGTCACAGTCAACACTCATAGTAATGGTGGTGAGTGTGATTCCTTGACCTGAAATCACTACACTCAACACATGTCGTTGGGCACACTTTGACATCATCAAACGCAGTCCTGAAACATGGGTTGTTATAAAGGTGATGATTGGGTGGCTTTGACACATGGGGCTTTTGAGGGGTGAGTGATAGATATGGGATTTGTCCCTCCTGAGGGAGTTTGATATCCAAGGCCACTTGATGAGTAGGATTAAAATAGGCGTGCGCATGCATGTGTGAATTAGTATGTGATATTGATGTCATACATATCTCTTCCAGTCTACTCTGAGATCAAGAAAGTGAAAGAACGTTGATAGAATGACTGCTCCATGCCTCGAGTTCATTCGGGATATCAGTTACAAAGGAATTATACATTCACTGTAACACCATTCACGTATTGTAGGATTGAAAGTTGTTCTCCAACTTTCTATTTCACTTGGGTAGCACTGATGTGTGACTAGGCACCACTCTTTGCTTGTGAAGTCATAAGTGTTATGGACTTTCACTACCAATGTGAAATCGACCTGCAGGGTCACACACATAGGATTTAACCTTAAAGAGGAGTTTTGTCCACAAACAATGTTTAGATTGATTACTAAAGGAGTTTAGTAGTTCAATTAAACACTCAATCGATTGATAGCTCAATATCATAATGTTCAAGGTGTTGGACTGATTGATTAGAGTATCGGATTGATTGAAATTGCAATTGACTGATTCTGCACAATCTACACTCCCAACTGATCGGCTCATGTGATGAACCAATCGCCTCAGCTTGGTGAACCGATCGGCTCAGGTTGTGAGTCGATCGGCTCATGATTAGGGTGAAACGATTGCTTCAAGTGTTGAAACGATCGGTTCAACTGATGCAATCGAGCAAGTTGGGAAAGTAGGATTGGTGAGAATTTTCCTTTCATTTCACTTGCCCAATTTGATTGGAACAAGGATTGGTATTCGATACCAATTAGAAACAAAAGATGGAAAGTCAATCGGGAACTGATCAGGACCACGAACTGATCGGTTCACATGTGAACCGACCATTTCATGGGTCTGAACCGATCGGTTGAGGTGTCAACCGACCGGTTCAGGTCCCCAATTGATCATTTCAGTTGTGAAACGATCGGTTCAGGTTGAGAGTTGATTGTTTTATGGAAAATCTCGAACCCTTCCACTCCTGCTTTTAGTCCCGCATTGCCCGGGATGGAGAACCCTGTCCCATGACCCTCCTATGTATATAGGGGTATTGGGGGCTTCTCAAAGAACAACTCAGTGCAACCAGTTTCTCTGTGAAGTTGTCGTTCTCTCTGGTTTTGGTAACCGAGAGAGAGCCCGAGCAAGTGCTACCCGATAAGGGAGGCACAGCAAGAAAAAGACAACTGTAGAAAGTAATTGGTGGCAGGAGAGTGTGTTGGCGACTAGTACGCTGACAGGAGGGTGCGAATCCTTCCAATTCCTTGTGGGATAAGGAGATTGGAGTTCCAGGTGGTCCGTGTGGACTACTTCAGAGGTGGGAGATTTCTACTGCTCGGAGGACAGTTGTCAATCCCGACAGTCCCGGTGAGACCAGGAGTCGTCAGTACCGGTGCGACTAGGAGTTGCACAGACATCGTCCAAGACCAGAGGTGAAGACCGTGCAAGGCGCGAGGTATTGTCACCGAGCAAGCCTCGGGACAAGGTATGATTCCACAAACCATCCTTTCCTATTGTATAGACGTTGACGCGATTCCTTGTTCTGGGTTTGGGTGAGAAAATTTTTGTTTCCGCTGCCTTCTCTGCCTCCCTCAAAACCCAACAGTGGTATCAGAGCCACGTCAACTACTCTATACTTTAGGGATTATCGATATGATCGATTTTAGTTTGTCGCCATTATTTATTGCATACGATGCGAATAAAATTGGCTTTATGCATGTCCAATCCTAAATCCACAAATCCCAATTACATATATGATATGTATTATTAATGCACTTGATATGCGTCACCCTTAAATGAGTTTTGTGGTGGATGTATAGCGCAGTTATGACCAATAAACCCTATCTGTGTATGGTTGTATGTGGTTGCTTGCATCTCGGTCTGCGCACCAATCTTCCTTCTCCTATTCCCGATGTAACTCAAAATAATTCGAGATTTCTTTCCTACCTTTGCTCCCCTCGAATGTAACTTGAGGTTTCTCTTTTTACAAAGTAAAATAGAATAGAATTTTATTTCCTATTATGTCGAAGAACGGAGGACATCCTGACGACAGTTGAGACGATCGGTTCAAGGCATGAACCAATCGGTTGACGTTCTAGACGATCGGTTCAAGGAGTGAGCCGATCGGTTGATGATCAGTTCAAGGAGCGAGACGAGCGGGTGGCGGCCATGATGAGATGCACGACGAACAGGCGAACCGATCGGTTGGAGGAGCCAACCGATCGGTTGGTGGCACCCAGCCGACCAGTCTGATGGCGAGTCGATCATTCATGTGATGAGTTGATCAAACCTAGAAAGGCAAAGCACAGAGTTCATCTTGTACAGGTTGCATGTGATGTAGACCTAGATGACCGTGATTCCTCTTGGCTCGAGGAATCACATTAGGATGGTCATAATCATTGCTTTTATCATTTGCATGTTTTCTGTGGGATATAGCATGTATATGATACGTACTATATATTGTGGTGATTGGATATGTATATGTATATAAAACCAAATCCCTCATTATATATTAAGTTTTAGATGCCTTCCAAATGCGACACACATGAAAAACTTGATCGACCAAGTGTGGGCATGCCCTAGCGTGGTGCACCGTCTATGTCATCGAAGCGTGAAGGATGGATACGTGGGTCTGCACTAGCAGGGTGCATATTCATCATGTTTGCTTTGGTTCGGACTTAACAAGGTGATCTAGACGGGATCTAGTACCTTGAGGCATGGAGATGATCATGGCAAGGAGTTGCATATGACATCTTATCAAGAGTTGCATATGATGCAATTGGCAAGAGTTGCCTACCTGAGAGATCTAAGTTGTGGGTGACAGCCCTAGCTGGTCCATGACTTAGAGGATTTCAGGATCTTGCCCACTAGAAGGTTGTACGCTGCAATCTTCCGAATTGATGGTGAGGGCTATCAATTTGAACTGAAATAGTGGGAGCGATAATTAATTAAAGGCCTAATTGTATCGTCAACTTTTCAAATCAATAAAATAAGTAAAAAATGAGTTTTTGGACTAAAATTGCATATTTCCTTTTGTAGTACAAATGACAACAAACAACAATCACTTTTCTTTGTGATCGGTCCTTGAAAAGGACAAGCTAAATGGGACAAACTTCCACGACTGGTATAGGACATTGAGAATTGTTCTCACTCAAGAGAGAAAGCTCTATGTCCTGGATACTCCAACTCCAAAGGAACCTGCTCCTAATGCACCAAAGGTAGAAAGGGACGCTTACAAGAAGCATTCCGATGATGCCATTGATGCAAAGTGCTTGATGTTGTGCTCTATGAACCACGAGTTGCAGAGACAACATGAGAACATGGGTGTCATTGAGATGATTCAACATCTTAGGAACATGTATGAAGATCAAGTGCGGCAAGAGAGATACGATGTCTCAAGGGCACTGTTCAAGTGCGTCATGACAGAAGGAGATCCAGTTGGTCCTCACACACTCAAGATGATTGCGTATGTGGAGAACCTGCAAAGACTGGGATTTCCACTAAGCCAAGAGTTGGCTACTGACGTGATACTGCAATCGTTGCCAGAATCCTATAGTCAGTTTGTGATGAACTACAACATGAACAACTTTGATAGGCCACTTTCAGAGTTGTTGGGCATGTTGAGGACAGCCGAGACACAGATGAAGAAGGACATGCCTAAGTCTGTGATGGTGGTCACAAGCAAGAAAGGCAAGTCCAAGCGTAAGGGCAAGGGCAAAACTAAGAAAGGTTCTGATGCTAGCCAGGAACCCAAGTCGTCTTCAGCTCTCAAGGCCAAGGGAGGCGTGACCAAGAAATGAAATTGCCACCATTGTCAAAAGCCAGGACATTGGAAAAGGAATTGTCCTCTCTATCTGGAAGAAGAAAAGAAGAAGGAGGCAACAACCATCTCTACTTAAAGGTGTCATGAAAGTAAACTTGTAACACTTTTTGAGGTATATGATACCAAGATGTAAAGTGTAAAGCACTCAATAAATGGGGCAAGTGTTGCTGCCATAGATAGGAGTACTTTAGTTTATTTTCAGCCTAAAAGGCATGTAATACAGTTATGAACTGTTATTTCATATTTGCCAATACATAGAAACACTCTATCTTTGCATATTGTATGACAATGATGACAATTAATAAAGAGATGTTTCAATTTCTAAAGATATGATCTTTGTGGCAATGCCTTGTTTATCTTGTGGTATTTGATATGCATAAGATAAAATGATACCTAAAAGTTATAGATAACTCAAACAATAAAATTAGCATCAATCATGAGAAATTCATTTCTAGTTTCCATGTGATGGATAAATCTAGACTCTTTTGGTTAGAGAACCAGTAAGAGACATGAATATCTTGGACATGATTAATCAATCTTCACTAATGGTAGTGGGAGAATGATTATCCTATTAGGTATAATACATGTGATGTATTTACATACCTATTGGAACAAGTGCTAATACTTCAAATGGTGTTTAGAGAAATACCAATATGAATATCTTGAGGTGTTCAAGAATATCATAAATGAAGTACAAATTTGGTAAAATGTTAATTCTTGATGAGATCAATGAATGAAATACTTGGACCAAATGTTTGAGATCCTTATGAGTGATTATGATAGTGTATCATAGCAAACTCATGATTAAGGCATGGTGATGTCTAAATCAAGAAGGAATCATACTCTAAGGAGTTAGAGAATGATTATCAAATAATTGAATTCTTCTTAATAAAAGAATACCCCTCACTAATTAAGGACATTAAGAATCACAAGGAGTTGTGAGTTCTTATATCCTTAACAGATACACCTCAATTATCTATGTGATGAGTTGGTCATCTGATGAGTCAACTATCTAGATGAATATGAGGAACCGAATTTTGAGTTATGGTTTGTGACCATTACATTCTAAATGACATCCATGTGAACCATAAGGTATGACCTTGATGGTAGAACTCATTGGATGAAATCCATAAATGCAAATGAGTCTTAAGTGTTAAGAAACATGGATAACATTTTGAGAAGGATGATGCTTGTTGATTGCAACTTAATGACTAAGACATTTGGCATATGGACACTAAAACCGCATTCCTATGAGGAATAAAACAAGGATGTGTATGTGACACAACCTATAAGGTTTATGAATCCACTAATGCAAATGAAGTCTATAAGTTACAATGGACTAATCAATGTGATTGATTGAGTACAAGCAACTCAGAATTGGATCTTTACTTTGATGATATAGTCAAAGGGTTTGACTGATATGTCAAAGATAAAGAAGGGATCTGTGATTTAGTGGGAGCATGTTCACATTCCACATGTTGATGTGAAATGGAAATGTTCTAGAATGGAAATCCAAAAGTGGAAATTATCTTTAAGGAAGATAGAGATATTTCCTATGTGATAGGAATAGAGATCTATAGAGATAGTTCTCAGAAAACCTCTTGACCTGAAAAGAGAAAGCATACATTGGCAATCTGTACTGAAGGGTTCAGTATGCACAGATTCAGTGGGAGAAAACTTGTCCATGTTACATGGAGTTAGTATCTCAAGGCCAAGTGTCCAATTCTTATAAAGAATGGGAACACTAAGAATAGATATGGATCTATCATGTATGTAATCATCCCATTATCTTGCATGTATCAACATGGCAAGAACAAAAAATGCATTCATCATCTTGTATGTAGGACATGGCAATATGATGTGCTCATCCTGATAACTCGTATGTGAGACATGACGAGTGGATGTCTGTCTACTTCCAGTAAGGGTTACTGGAATACCATGAGAACTTGATAAGTACTTGAGAAGTGCTAGTTCTATGGAGATAAGTAAGAGTTCAATGTAAAGAGTTACATTGATGCGAACTTCCGAAAAGGACAGAAAATTAATCGCAAAATATATATAGGATATATAAAAGTGAAAGTTTGTTGATAATTGGAAGTGTTCTAATGAAACCATTTAAAAGGAAATGTCGAGTATCTGTGTGTTAGAGAACAACAGTGGATACTATATGGATCTGGAAGTTCATGAGATGAACTTATAGATATTCCACTCATTGATGACAAGTATGGAATCCTTGATCATGCAATGTGGCTAAAGGTTAGCAAAGGAATACTAGATCGCATATTACGGCGACTCCATCTCATATGTGTGACGTACAATGAAGAGATGTGAGACATGCAATTAATACTGACTTTGGCAAGGTGTTGCCACAACTCACTATGTTGGCACAAGAGTACAGTAACATGAGGGTCATGTTTGAAGATCACTATGAATATGATTCAAGGGTGATTGGCTCACAATGCAAGTGGGAGTCTGTTGGTATGTATGCCCTGAGAGCCAATCATGGGATGATTGATGGGATACATTAAGATTGATTTGATAAACATCAAAGGCAAGCTTCCAATTCTTTCTGGTTCAGTCATATGAGATAGTGATAGAACAGATTGAATGTCTAGAGAATGAAAGTACTCAATGATGTATGCTTTCAGGTTAAGGACCTGAACGATGAGATCATACGGATGCTAAGAGTTTGTACATTCTTATTATGTCCCTAGTCGGATGTCATTGTGGAAGGTAGATAGACAACAATGACACACAAGACTAGATTGTGGTGTTGGTTGATGACAGAATCTCATTAGTCATGATATA
Source organism: Alisma plantago-aquatica (assembly GCA_963693085.1). Lineage (NCBI taxonomy): Eukaryota > Viridiplantae > Streptophyta > Magnoliopsida > Alismatales > Alismataceae > Alisma > Alisma plantago-aquatica. The sequence goes on from OY856412.1 coordinate 39,015,881, forward strand.
GAGATATCAAACCAAACACATAGCTACTTGTTAGAGAACAAGTGTACCGGACAGACCCACCGTGAGTTTGATACTTGGAACCATGACATGGTAGTCACAGTCAGTACTCACAGTGATGGTGGTGAGTGTGATTCCTTGACCTGAAATCACTACACTCAACACATGTCGTTGGGCACACTTTGACATCATCAAACACAGTCCTGAAACATGGGTTGTTATAAAGGTGATGATTGGGTGGCTTTGACACATGGGGATTTTGAGGGGTGAGTGATAGATATGGGATTTGTCCCTCCTGAGGGAGTTTGATATCCAAGGCCACTTGATGAGTATTATTGAAATAGGCGTGCGCACGCATGTGTGAATCAGTATGTGATATTGATGTCATACATATCTCTTCCAATCTACTCTAAGATCAAGAAAGTGAATGAACGTTGACAGGATAACTATTCCATGCCTCGAGTTCATTCGGGATATCAGTGATAAAGGAATTATACATTCGTTGTAACACCATTCACGGATTGTAGGATTGAAAGTTGTTATCCAACTTTCTATTTCACTTGGGTAGCACTGATGTGTGACTAGGCACCGCTCTTTGCTTGTGAAGTCATAAGTGTTATGGACTTTCAATGCCAACATGAAATCGACCTGCAGGGTCACACACATAGGATTTAACCTGGAAGAGGAGTTTTGTCCACAAACAATGTTTAGATTGATTACTAAAGGAGTTTAGTAGTTCAATTAAACACTCAATCAATTGATAGCTCAGTATCATAATGTTCAAGGTTTTGGACTGATTGATTAGAGTATTAGATTGATTGAAACTGCAATTGACTGATTCTGCACAATCTGCACTCCCAATCGATCGGCTCATGTGATGAACCGATCAGCTCAGCTTGGTGAACCGATCGGCTCAGGTTGTGAGTCGATCGGCTCATGATCAGGGTGAAATGATTGCTTCAAGTGTTGAAATGATCAGTTCAACTGATGCAACTGAGCAAGTTGGGAAAGTAGGATTGGTGAGAATTTTTCTTTCATTGCACCTGCCCAATTTGATTGGAACAAGGATTGGTATTTGATACCAATTAGAAACAAAAGATGGAAAGTCAATCGAGAACTGATCAGGACCACGAACCGATCGGTTCACATGTGAACCGACCGTTTCATGGGTCCCAACTGATCGGTTGAGGTGTCAGCTGACCGGTTTAGGTCCCCAACTGACCATTTCAGTTGTGAAATGATCGGTTCAGGTTGCGAGTTGATTGTTTTATGGAAATATTCGAACCCTTCTACTCCTGCTTTTAGTCCCGCATTGCCCGGGATGGAGAACCCTGTCCCATGACCCTCCTATATATATAGGGGTATTGGGGGATTCTCAAAGAACAACTCAGTGCAACCAATTGCTCTATAAAGTTGTCGTTCTCTCTAGTTTTGGTAATTGAGAGAGAGACTGAGCAAGTGCTACCCGATAAGGGAGGCACAGCAAGGGAAAGATAAATACATAAGTAATTGGTGGAAGGAGAGTGTGTTGGCGACTAGTACGCTGACAGGAGGGTGCGACTCCTTCCAATTCCTTATGGGATAAGGAGATTGGAGTTCCAGGTGGTCCGTGTGGACTACTTCAGAGGCGGGAGATTTCTTATGCTCGGAGGACAGCTGTCAATCCCGACAGTCTCAGTGAGACCAGGAGTCGTCAGTCCCGGTGCGACTAGGAGTTGCACAGACACCGTCCAAGACCGGAGGTGAAGACCGTGCAAGGCGTGAGGTATTGTCTCCGAGCAAGCCTCAGGACAAGGTATGATTCCATAAACCATCCTTTCCTATTGTATAGACATTGATGTGTTTCCTTGTTCCGGGTTTGGGGGAGAAAAGTTTTATTTCCGCTGCCTTCTCTGCCTCCCTCAAAACCCAACAGTTGTTCCATCAGAAAGTTAAAAACTTGTCACTTGGATCTACTTATTGCCATAGGTAGATCAAGATACTTTGTATGTCGATCCACTTTCCTCACCTCGAGAAGGCTCTTTAATTTTTGTTTAATGTTCTATGACATTCCTTTACTAAAAGCCACTTCTATCTTGTTGAGTTTAAAATTTTGTCTAGATGCATGTTTGTACTATCTAATGATATTCGCTATAACCAAACATTCTTGACAAGAGGCCCTATCATCTTCAAATAAGAGATGACGGTGTGGATCTACTAACTATAATCCCATTAAGAAAATTGTTCTCAGCATCAAATAGAATGGATGTCTAGAAAGCATCAATACATAAATAAAAATAGAGGGAGAATGAGGTCACCTTGTCTCATTCCTTGGGAAGACTTTATCCTTGTATATCGGTCCTCATTGATGGAAAAATCTTGGATAACTGTAGATACACACATAATGATCTTTTGCCTCCACTTGTGACAAAACCCCAACTTCTTTTGCACATGGTCCAGAAAATCCCTTTCCACCCAATCATGGTCCTTAGACATATATTGTTTAAGATCCATGTTGTCTTTGTAATTCTTAACACCTACCCTTATTTTATGGAAGAATTCATAGGAAATAAATAAATTTTCCATACCCTGGATACAATAAATGTGATTTTCCAAAACAACTTGATCCATAAATTTTTTGAGGTGGTTAGCAAGGACTTTGATGCAATTTTCTAGACAACGCTACACAAACTCATGGGCCTAAACACAGACATTTCTTTGGGCTTCTCTACCATTGGGATGAGAACAATTAGTATAGAATTTACCTCCTCCATATTTTATTGGCCTTTCCACCACCCTTTGATATAATTTGAAACATCACTGCCTACCACATGCCTAATTTTTTTGAAGAAAATAGGTTTCGCCCCATCAGAATCAAGATCTTTATTAGTTTACATCTGCTTCAAATATCTTTCAATCTCTTGGTATGAAATATGTGCTTCTAGTACACTGTTCATGACATCGTGAACAATGATTTTCATCCCACCTGCTTCCTCATCAAAACTAGACGGATTACTTGTCTAGAACAAGGGTAGATAATAATCAACTACCACTGCTGATATCACTTCTTCCTTGTTCCTCCAAACTCAATAATTTTCTTTCAGGCCCTCAGTAAAGTATCTTTTCCTTCTATTGGAATCTTTATGGTGAAACGATGTCGTGTTCTTGTCTCCATTTATCTTGGCACTAGCACACTAGCAGGAATCCTCCATTCGGTGCCACTACTCGACTTAATCAGAATGTTAGCAGCATCTGCAAAGTATTGCATTGTCTGGAATTTTGTTTTTCTTCTTTAAGAAGTTGTTCAACCTCGTTTATCTTTTTCTTTAGATTGCCAAATTTTTTGTCTACCCTGTCCTCTAGCTTCTCCCTACATCCTACAATTTTGTTTCAATTTTTGTAATATGCGCTCTTTCCCAGAAGTTTACAACAGTCTCTGCACACCCCTTCTCTGTCAATCACATAGGTTCAAGCTAGAAGGATTTCTTACTTTTCTTTCTCTTAATTTCTCTTCTTTCCACACAAATAATGATAGTTGTATGAGCAAATTTATACAAGAAGATGAATAACCTTATAGTGTGTGAACATTTTCCTCCATTCAAAAGTCACTAGAGCCCTATCTAGTCATTTTCTAACCATTTTATCCTCTATTAGGTCTCTCTGACAAGTAAATAGACTGCCTAGATATCATGAGTCCATAAGAAAACAATCAACAATAGCATCACAGAAATCATGCATCTACTTATCTGGCTTTGGAGGTCCTCCATGCTTCTCCTTCTTGGAGAATATTTCTTTGAAATCCCCAAAGAAAGTGATCAAAAAGTCTAAGTCTTTTTTAATTCTTCTCATGAGATACCACATATAATGTTTTCTTTGTTCCTCTGACCAGACAAAAATTCCCATTTTGTTCCATTGAGGGAAATTTTTTCCTTTAGAAATAACACATTATATATGATGCTAAGAAAAACTATGTACGTTGATTTCTAGGTTGCACCACCACAACCCCAAACCTCTTGAACTATCTATGCTAGATAGACACAGTCCATCCACAAAGCTACAGTCTCCCTTCACATTCTCTAAAGATTCTACTACCTTGGTTTCTGATAAGAAAATTAAACTTGAGCGCTCCCTCTAATACCAACTACGGAGAGCACTTTTACGGTCAGGTTTTCCGATTCCCTGACAGTTCAAATGTAGGATCTTCATTGTTGTTCACATGGTTTGTCACAACACCTATTACTTGGGACATGTCTGACCCATTTGTACCTTCCCAAATACATGTCTCCTTATAAACCTTGTTTGGCATGTAATATGGCAATGCAATGAACTTACATTATCAAATCTAAACAAGAAAATATATATTCAACTGAAGATAATCATGCACAAAGTCAACATTGGGCTTCTCTTGGGTTCTAAGGAAATTGGAGTTAAGCCCCTCATGCTTAACATGAGATCAAAAGAACATTATGATAAGATGATTGACATAAAGAATGATGAAAACCCTATAGAAAGGTGTCATGATGATCCCCTCTGAAGTTTGTCACACCAAACTATGTTTCAGACATCGAATACTCCATAGAGGTGTCAAGACGATCCTTGACCATGTCTCCATGTCCTTTTCTCCTTTATCTAAGGTTTCTCATAAAATGGCACATCTCCCTTTTTCGCTCGTCCTCTTAGATTTTGACCAAATCGGATAAAATACAACTTATCCAACAAATCTTCATATGTTTCCATTCTTAATAATGATAGTATGATAAATCTCAATGCCACCAAATTGGATATTTATGTAAATCTCAATGCCACCAACTTCCTATCTTGACCCCACCAATTCGCATGTTAGAGATCTACTAAGGTTTTTTTATCCTTCTTGTCAAAGACACCAAGATGGCCATCATTTGAACCAACTAGGCATCTCAATGTTACTGAGTCCCATCTTGGTGCTACCAAGATGATTATACAAGAATTCTTATATTTCTCCATGTCATTGGTACATACTTTCTACATTTTGTACATTATTTTTCTTTAATAAAATAAACAATGCATCAAGCTATAATAATATACAAAAGTTTCAATAAATGTAAATAAATATAACGAATAAACAAGAGTTATCACATGCTATTTAGGAAAAAATCGTATAGAACATGTGAATATTAGATATTTTTCAATGAAAATATGCCTAAAATAGCCTCTAAAAATGGTAGTAAAGCATATATATCACAAACTATGGTCAAAAAATTTTATAATGTATGCTAATACATCTGAATATGTGATTTTGAGAATATGGATGACCAGGATATTCATATCATACATTGGTTCATTAAATGAGAGTCACTAAAATGTGGCAAAACATAAATAGGATGTGTAGGGCATGGACTTTAAGACTCCATAAATGCGATCTGATTTTTAGAGGATTTTGAAATGTTTGTTATTTAATAGTTGTATCTAGTATATTTTGTTCTTTTCTTGGAATAAGCTATCATAACTTTCTTCAAAATGTCCCTAACTAGTGGGTGGAACACCTTACAACAACATATTAAGTAGATAGTTATACTGAATGGAAAAATCAATTAGCCTAATGGAGGTCAATTAATGAAGATTGATGGGTTTTGGTGTCCAATTGGAGCAATTCATTCAAGTCCACCCCAAAGGATAAAAATGACATGGTAACACTAATAGATACAAGAAAATATATTATAAATACCTAATGAATTGGATAATGTGAAAATGAAGTTGTCCAATGTTTTGGTAAAATTGTTTAATTCAATAAGAATTTCTCTATATTGTTTGGTATAAATCTCATAACCTAATCTTGGATCAGTAAATAATAATTGTATTGATGAAACTTTAACATGCTGAGATTAAAACTATTGGCTCAAGTAAATAAATTTTCAATTGAATTTTGCATTTGATGGACATTTGGGGAATGCATGTACTTTAACCACCTTATGGTGATAAATGGTTGAAATAATTTTAGGGTCAATACATATGATAGTACTAAAATTATTTTCAAGTTTGATGATAATCAGATAATTAGAGGATCAGATGTCGTGACCAAGGGTATCTCAAGAATATTTCTATTTTAGGATTTCTAAATCATGAAGTAAAAAATATGTCAATTGTATTCTACTCTATGTTATATTAATGGGTGATGTATTTGATTTTAGTGACTTTCGGTAATGTATTTCTAAGTAAATTCAAGTTGGATAGATTATTCTATGAATGAAGTATATTTAGATATTTATATATAAATGAGAGTGATATATATATATATATCATAAACATATTCTGTATTTTGAGCCGCAAAAGTAAAAATATTATAATATGAAGGCTTGGCAATTTTCTAGGAACTTTTGGGAAGACTTAAATTTAGTTTTAATGATAATGAAGCTTATAATTCTTTAGTGTAGATAATTATCATTAAGAATAGAATATGAATTTAGGTTTGACTTTAGATCCAAGGATGTCATAACTTTATAACAATCAAGGAGGAAAGTCTAGTCTTGTAATTTTTGGATGTTGTTTAAAGGTCTAAAATGTCAGTCAAAAAGGGAAAATATATGGGTTTAAATAATTTTGAAGAGTATGTTTTCTGATATCTTTCGTTAGGACCTCATAAGGTACAATCCTGATAGATACATCTTGTTGTGAGATCTTATAGGAAAAAATGTTATTGATCATTTTCAAGAAGTAGATGGTTACAAATTTAAAGATTAAGACTTGCTAAGCATGCAAAAAGGTGAAGAAGAAAGAGAAAGAGGTTGAAGAATAGACATGGAGCCTCTGGTTGTAATAGTTTAGTTTTTTTATCCACCACCCCTACACCATATCATTCTATGCCAGGGAGAATAGTTGGGTGCATCAAGAATCATAGCCACCATTTTCACGATCATTATATCTTGGGCCACATTGAAATGGTAAGGGTTGGTTTTGGGGGAGATCAGTAGTGAAGGCTCTTTGAAAGAGAGAAACACAAAGTTCATGAGGATCTAAGCCCCATACACCCATGTAATCAAAGGGATAGGTCATATGAGACTGTGAAGGTGTGATGATTCCACGTGCAATACTTAAAGAAAGTGCATGGTCAAGTTAGTGGATAGTGGTGTGCTAGAACCCCAACCATATTGGTGTTTTGTTCTTGTGTGTCTAGAATGGAGTACAATGGAAGAAATGGGAAGGAGGGAAGAGAGACCACATATGGATCCAAACTATATGGCTTAGTTGTCACCAGAGAAGATCTATGAACCAAAAACATAGGAAAGAAACAAATAAAAAGAGGAGATATATCAGCCATCAAACCCAAAAACCAACATGGACTACTAGAAAGGTCTATTATTGTAATATGTGTTTAATATTATTAGGTTCTTCAAAAACTCAAGAAATGTTCTAAAATAGAGGATTTTTCTTCTAGAATTGGTGAGTCTATTCATCTCATCCCCTTATAGCTTATGAACTAGAGAGTGTTAATTATATATCGACCTTCTTAACTACTTGGATACCACTACTTTGGCACTAGTTGAGAGGTTTTTGTGGTGTATATTATAATAAAAATAATAAATTGAGATTATTGAGACACTAACTAGGTAAAATATTTTGATGAAAGAAATATATGTGATAGTTATGTCAATACTTTAATTTGGATAAGAATTTTGAAATTTAGTGGATAATTTTTTAGAATGATATAATGAGGTATATAGTTAAAATAGAAGGTCATTTTTTTGTGAATTGATGAGTATAGTTTCTTATGTTGAATTAACCCATTAGGGGTACTTAAGTCATTTGATGAATCAAATAATGAAATTAAATTTGGGAAAAACATATAAGATTGTATCTCAAGCCATAAATCATTTAAAATATTATTGATTTCATGTTTTGATGATAATTTATATATAATAAGTATATCACTTAGAGATGCTAGGTTATGATGTCATATAATGAGATTATTTTATTGTGGATATTAACAGTGATATACTTTTTGTGGATATGGGATATTTTTAGGATTCATGATTGTGTAATATGTTAGTAGAGTATTTGTTGATGTTATTGACATAAATAAAGGAACTCTAACATATATAAGATCTATAGAGACTATTGGAGTAACTTACGTTTTCTAGTTGTGGTGTTGGCATATGTATATAATTTTGATTTTTAGAAGTCGATGACTTGAGAAAGAATTGGATGTGTATTAGAGTTTTGGTCCATCTCAGGTATGCGGTCCATGTCATTTGACCAATAAATTATCATCACCATGTTTCTTTATGTTTATCTCTATAACATGATATATTGTATGATGTTCACTTTAAGATATGTAATCATTCATGTTCTTACAAGATGTGTCATGTTTTCAAGGATTAGAGTTAACATCTTATTAATTTAATTTATCTTGATTTAAAAGAAGAGGTTTAGGGTTTAAGAATCTAGATAATGCATGTTAACCTTAAAGAAGGAGACCCAATCACCTAAGTGTGGGTTGACTCAAAGATTTAGTGGGTTGACTCATAGATTTACTTATGCAGACACTTGTGTGTTGATCATCGAGATTTAGGAGCCAGAGTGTAGATTGTTGAGATCTAGGTACCATAAAAATATCAGAAATAAGAGTCACAATACATATTGGATACTTATAAAAGAAAGAGTTCTTATAAAGGTTAATGGTTAGTTAATATTATGTCTATTATGTGGTTATCCATGATTTATGAGCACTTTGGAACAATGATAACTTGGGTGCAATTGAATGTTCAGAGGAGTGGGCACTTTAGGGTAAGGTTATGTGAGCAATCGTCTTAATTTAATCAAATGATTGTAGCCAATAATAACATGATTCTGTTTGTTTATAGTATTTAATATGATTTAAAATATTTTCTAGAAATGGTATTATTTAACTATTGTATATGTAGATTATGGTATTTCTCAATTCCAATTACAATAAATGGCATTCTATTTGTGTATGTTTGGGGATAAGATGTTTGTAGGGATGGGCAATAAGAGGGTAAGATCGTGACTTTAACTAGTGTATTAGGTGCATGCTCCAGTGGGGTGTCGTTATATGTTCATCATGTATTTATTTAAGTCATGGTATTCATGTTTATAGTCTTGTTTTAGATCATATGTATTTTATTTTGATCAATAGAACAATCTTAAGAACATATTTCATGTAGTACTTAAATTTTTGACATTATTATTGTAAAGTTTCCAAGTTTTGTGACACATCCACTAAGAAGTTAAAAGAATGATCCATATGCTTATGTATATGGTGAAATAAAATTTGAGTGTTACAATACTATATTGTAATATCTAATATGTAAAAAGGTAATCAAATATTCATCTAGTCGGTGGATAGTATTTGCCAAACAAGACAAACTGGGTGTCTTGATTTTAGTTAAATTTGGAGTTAGCATCTATAATAAAATAAATTTGGATAAGATAATGAATCAATTGAACTAGTAGTGTGACGAATAGGAAAGTATGATTGTGGAATTTTTTAAGAGATGTACACACTAGACTTTGATGCTTTTAATATGGTTATGTATTTAGTTTCTCAAAATATTGAGGAATTAATTCATATTTTAATTGAAAATGAATCAAAAGATAGTATTTCACATCACAACCTTTGAGAACTTATATATGCGCATGTTAGCATGTAAACCTTAATGTAGTAAAATCAAGCCATTTGGACCACGTTAACCACCCTTATGCCCATTTAGAAAGCCTTTAATGAATTCCTAGAACCCTAGATTTTAATAACTTGACCACTCGTTGATACAGATTTGCGTTCAGTAAAATTTAGAGTTGTTTTATATTTAGATAACTAGTTCTAACACAACTTTAGTGATTTTATGTCATATTCAGATATAAAAGGAAAATGGTATAGCTAAGAAGGTTTGTAGTAAAATATTATTAGTTTTGAGATTCAACAATCTTGAAATATGATTTTGATATTTCTGTAATGACTACTACTTTATTATGAAATAATATTTTCAATATCAAGAAATTTGGAGTTATTTTGATATTCAAACTTGGAAATCTAACATAGAGGAATTAATTAGAAGTATTTCAGAATTTTAGGTTAATTAAAAGATTATTATTTTGAGAATTAATTGGTGAACTTGATGAGTATTAGAAAATATTTGAATATATTTTCGAAAAATTATTGAGAATTTTGAAGAATTTTTATATTGTTTTCGAGGATACTACATCATAGTTTGTGAGACAACTTTGAATAATTACAATCATTAGTTAAATATATCAAATGAAATGAATATTGATATTAGAAGTAGATAATGACGATAAGTTGACATATTAAATGGTTATCATCACTATGTTTGATATCAAATTTTTGGGCAATTAAAGGCTAGTTCTGTTATTTAGACTTTGGGTCAGTGAGGAGTGGTTGTCGGTCATCCATCTTAACGTTGAGCACACTATGATCTACAGGAAAACTAACCACACAAGATCAACATTGGATAGAGTTGGAGGGAAGCCAGGACTTTGCTAACTGATTAGGAATCACAAAACCTCATACTTTTTGTATTTGCAGGCATCTGAATTCTGAGAAGTACGGGGAAGTTTGGCATTATCGACTTTGAGTGAACTTCTGGGGAAGCATTTAAAAGGATGTAAAAACTACTTTGTACATGGAAACTGCTTGATGATAGAGAGTTTTCTAAAGGATTGTGAAGAGCATCACCGCTCAACCGTTGTATTAGCACACCAGAGGACTGGGCTTCCAGAACCATCTCCAAGTGACCCCTCCTTGCCTCACGCTTGAAGCCACAACTTAGATCAATAGGGCACGAACAACAACAATGAGTTCCTTCTGACCACTTTGCGTGCAATAATACGTTTGGGGATGACAGGATTTGGTCACTCTTCCTTGAAACTATGCATAAGCTCCATTTTTGTGATTTGTTTACCTTTATTACATGTAGCGTAGAATTCTCTTGCCAAAAGATCAATTACGAGTAATGTACAATTCTCAATCACTATGGCTGCTTTTAGCTCTCGCTTAAAGATATAGTCTGAAGCAATTATGATTGTCATATGAACGTTAACTCCATGCCTGTTGGAACACTGGCAACATGAATTGACGATTGTACTTCTTATGAAATATGTGTACAAAGCGCACCACAGGGTCGAGTGAGACCAAGATGACTGCATCTCCCAGCCTCCTAATGTTGGCGAATGTTGTGTACTGTGTACTACTTTATATCAATAGTAGTAGAGAACCATCATATGAATGAACAAAAAGAGTATCATCACAATATTTTCTTTGAAATATTTGAATCTAGATATATAATATAATCTATAGCAATAACCTATAAATAGCGCATGCAAGGAGAATGTGCACATCGTCTGACTTTATTTTTGAGGTGTCGTGGTAGAGGAGATCTCAGATAAAAAAATGTGTCCGTGTCGTACCATTTTACCTACTCAATATATATATGAATAGAAAAAATGTTTTTCCCAAGGCGTCTCGATTCAGTTATATTGCATCAATGGTTTTTTTTTTTAATCCATGGTCAAACTTCTGAATCCGTCCCCATTCACTTATAGAATAGCGACCTCATTTAATATAATTTATTTGAGTCTACAATTGAGTATTAGTTGATATTAAGTTGGTTTTATATCCGAACAACTGTTTAGTAATTTCAGCCTCATTTACATTTAATTTATGTATGCGCACTGATCAGGTTGTTCCATTGTTAGTGAACGTTGGTCGTTCGTAACATCAAAAGTGGCACATGTCATAAGAATGAGTATTGTGCCAAATACAAATGCGAACAAAAATCTTACATTTGTCGTTCATAACCATGGAAAAGAAATATGATAATGTTATGTTCATAAAGTATGGCTGTGTGGTGTTTTGGGCCACATTCAAGGCAAATCTAAGAAAGGAAAAACCTATAGAATAAACTTTGACTATAATACAGTTCAAACTAGATTTAATTTATATATTAGTTACTAATCAAGATGGATTTATTTTGCAAAGAAATGGAATGAAGACACAGAATGAGATGAGGCGCATACGTTTTTGTGTGATAACACAAGAATGTATACGCCATTTCAAATGGTATCTACAAGAATGAGGACAACGTTCTAAATGACATCTTCAATACGTTGATCTAACATGGTATCCTTGCTTCTTGGGTATTTCAAAACAAATTATTCTACACCAGGATGTAATTTAAAATGCAAATATGTTCAAACTAGATACAACAAGAACCATTCTACACAATAACGTCAATGACTAATACATGCATATATATATATATATATATATATATATATGCCTTTTATTTAATACCCGCACGGGTAGTCTGGATTTCGCTACCCGGCAGCAAAAAAAGTAACTATTCTAACCATAAAAGTAATTCTGCTATCCAAAAAAGTAACTATGTTGATCAAAAAGTAACTATACGACTAAAAAAGTAATCACGTACACAATACACAACAGATATATATATAACCGTGTTTTGAAATCTGATGTTACAAATGTAACTATCTATACATGAAACTCAACAGTTTGTAAGGTAAAGTAACCCTCTACATGTCAAAAGTAACCAACTTGAAAAAAATAACTGAAATGGGGGGCGGATAGCTACCCACACGGGTATTAAAGATGGGCCATATATATTTGTATATATATGTATATATACATACATACATATACATATATATATATATATATATATATATATATAGAGAGAGAGAGAGAGAGAGTCAGGCTAGAATACACTCGAGTGTATTTGGAGCAGAATACACTCAAGTAGTTTTTCATGATGCAATATTTTTTTTTCAAAAATCGAATCTATTGATCTTCTTAAACATCTTGTGAATAACTCATACGTAAAATTTGAGCACATTTGGACATTTATAGGTCATGTTATAAAGACCGCAAAAATTATGTATTTCAAATTAGTTTCGCGCGTCGATTTTGTTTCCCTTGGATGAGTGATTTACATTCATCCAAATGAGCTCAAAATTTGTATGTAGCCTAGTTATAGTATGACGGTGAAGATCAAAAGTTTACATTTTCCAAAAAATTGTCTCGATATTCAAACACTCTTGAGTGTATTCGTGTGATCTGTACACTCGAGTGTATTCTAGCCTGACTCTCTCTCTCTCTCTCTCTCTCTCTCTCTCTCTCTATATATATATATATATATATATATATATATATATATATATATATGGGCCTATCTTTAATACCCGCGTGGGTAGCTACCGGCCCCCATTTCGGTTACTTTTTTCAAGTTGGTTACTTTTCAAGTTGGTTACAGTTTGTAAGGTAAAGTAACCCTCTACATGTCAAAAGTAACCAACTTGAAAAAAGTAACCGAAATGGGGGCCGGTAGCTACCCACGCGGGTATTAAAGATAGGCCCATATATATATATATATATATATATATATATATATATATATATAGAGAGAGAGAGAGAGAGAGAGAGAGTCAGGCTAGAATACACTCGAGTGTACAGATCACACGAATACACTCAAGAGTGTTTGAATATCGAGACAATTTTTTGGAAAATGTAAACTTTTGATCTTCACCGTCATACTATAACTAGGCTACATACAAATTTTGAGCTCATTTGGATGAATGTAAATCACTCATCCAAGGGAAACAAAATCGACGCGCGAAACTAATTTGAAATACATAATTTTTGCGGTCTTTATAACATGACCTATAAATGTCCAAATGTGCTCAAATTTTACGTATGAGTTATTCACAAGATGTTTAAGAAGATCAATAGATTCGATTTTTGAAAAAAAAATATTGCATCATGAAAAACTACTTGAGGTAGCGAAATCCAGGCTACCCATGCAGGTATTAAATAAACGGCATATATATATATATATATATATATATTTATATTTATATATAGGCTAAAAGTATTGTGTACCAGAGTACATGTATCTTATATGTACTCATCTTCATTTGTAATGATTGTACAATCATACTGAACTATCTAACCTTATAGATGTCATGTATGCCCCTTACATAGCATGTGTATCAAAAATCATCTCTATCTGACATTCCTAGGTCATCTAATGAAAGAAGATGTATATTTTCTAATCAACGGTAAGTTGCTAAAATTGTAGAAACCATTGGATAATATATTGATATATCTCATAATCTATATAAGATATAATTGTGACTTTTTAAACACTTCTAATCTAAAGAATTTTGATTCAATTCAAATGGTTGGATTTAACTAATGCACTCCAAATATACTATTTTAATGGTCGATACACATAATTTACATGTACCAGCCGATATATATATATATATATATATATATATATATAAAGAGAGAGAGAGAGAGTGAGTCAGGATAGAATACTCTCGAGTGTACAGATCATACACTACATTCAAGTGGTGTTTGCATATCAAGACTATATTTTTGCAAAATTTAAAGCAATGATCTTCATTTTCATACTATAATTAGGCTACATACAAATTTTGAGCCCATTTAGATGAGTGTAAGTCACTCATCTGAGGGCAATAAAATTGACGCGTGAAACTAATTTGAAATGCATAACATTTGTGGTCTTTATAACAAGAGCTATAAATGTCCAAATGGACTCAAATTTTATATATGGGTTATTCACAAGATGTTTAAGAAGATCAATGGATTAGATTTTAGAAAAAAATGTTGCATCATGAAAAACTACTTGAGTGTATTCTGCTCTGAATACACTCGAGTGTATTCTAGCCTGACTCTCTCTCTCTCTCTCTCTCTCTCTCTCTCTCTCTCTCTCTCTCTCTCTCTCTATATATATATATATATATATATATATATATATATATATATATATATATATATATATATATATATATATATATATACAGAGAGAGAGAAAGAGAGTCAGGCTAGAATACACTGAAATATAAGGAATTTGTCTATGACTGAAATTTGTTGTATAAGTAAATAGAGAAAGTTGCTTATCTAGATCTCCTTGGGTTTGAATGATTGTTTATTTAAATTCATAGTAGATATATGTCAGATACTATCTTGGATTTCATTTAAAGTGAGTAGTGTTTGTTTGGTATCTCAGTGAAGAGGGTGAAACCCTAGATGCGAGGAAAGTTTGATATTTGTGAATAGATGTCGTGAAATCCATTTGAAGGGATTTTCTGGACATAATAGACTTTATTTATTCAATTTTATTATTGATGCATGATATCCCACTGAATGGCATGGAAACCCAAATTCAGCTCAGTTCCAAAGTTTCATACATATATTGATTTTATATGATTTGTTGATAGTAGTCTTTATTGAGTGAATGTTTATGTCGCATGAAATCTTTATGGGAGCCATGGGAATAAGTTGTTGCCTAGTGAGAGGTGACAAGATGTGTGATGGCCTTGTGAGCCATGAGAATACTTGTACAACCAGTGAAATGAATACCTTGGTCTAAGGACCTAGAGGTAACAATGCTATGTGATGATCTAAGGGTTTGAATACTCAGATCCAGTAATTATTATAATGATGTGAAGGGATGAGAATTCCCAATAATGTGATAAGGGATTGAGATCCTAGGTATCATGTGTTGTAAAGATTTGAAAAGTACGTGATAGATGTATTACACCTTTCTTTGTAGCATTTGTTGTGATTAAATGAAACCCTAAGGGTAGGGTGTTCAATGAATCAAGTATTGTGACATCAATGTTCTGAGTTATTATTAATTATTCTTGTCATGATAAGTAATTAACTCTTAATGGAGTTATGAGATGCACAACTCAAGATTTGGGCTGATATGCACGTTCTTTAAGAAATTACAGATAAGTTGCAGGTGATATTGATGATTACTCATATGTCAAGTAATTAACTCTTATCAGTGTAATAAGATGATAAATTGCACAATTCTAGTGTGTATGTACCAAGTGGATATATAATATGTTTATTTAATAATTTTAGTTTGCCTGCATGTATAGTATGTTGATTACCCAGTATATTACAGTGTTTTGAATATATTGCTCTGCCAAGTTTTGAATGATATACATGTTGTATTATAACTTCAAATAAGTAGACGTGACACCATAGAGATACCAGAGTCAAGTATAAGTAAGAGAAGGGTACAATGTAGAAAGAGATTTCTAGGAATAATAAAATAATACAATTAGGAGCCCTGAACATCGTATAACCCCTATGTGAGGTCTGCCCCTTATGGTGAAATGACCTAACCCTGGCAACGTCCGGTATACGGGGGTCGGAATTTGCTATCAGGTGGCACGGGGGATGAAGCCCTAGTGGAAGTCTCCTTAAATTATAGTTTGCAGTGTCTAACATCAACCAGAAGTCTTGGTGGCACTAGAGTACAGAATAGCCAAGAGGTGGCTTGACTCTCCACCTGTGTGCTCAGGTTAGAGGAGGAGTCTAGTTTAGGCCAGAGAGCCATTTCCCTGTTGTAGACTAGGAGAGTAGTCAGACTTAGCATTTCCCGGGTGTGTCTGCTAAGTCTTATACGGTGTGATCCTAGTACACTACGAGTCTTCATATGTAGAGTGCACTGCATATGATCAGGGCATAATAAAATGAATGAGAGGTCAAACAAGTGTGTACAATTATTCAATTATTCTTTGCATGATTCTGAATTATTAGTTCTCTTTATGATCAATCAAGCATTTCATATATTGATTCACTCTTATAGATATTTAGAGTATCTTGCCATATTTATGATTGTCAATTATTAGACTCTTTAAAGCTTACTGCTATTATAATTGATATCAATTTCTCAAAAGTATATATGTAATTATATCAGTGCTTTAGACTATTTCTTTGAAGTACTCATTCATTGAGTGAGTAGGCTCACCCCTCTACTCACAATTTTTTAGGAAAATCACATGGACTTGAAGAAGATATCATTACATCATAGTAGATTTGCCACAAGAGTTAAGTCTGAGTATAGTTAAGTTCAGTCGGTCCTTGTCACTCTAGGTCCTTGTAAAGAAATAAGAGAGAGTTGTAAATGATGAAGTATAACATTATTCCTCTTTTAGCAATATGTGCGAATCAGCAAGTCTTATGTGCTTAAAAGTATGATGAACATAGTGAATGTTCATACATGCATTTTTACTGTTGAAATCAGATTAGAGAAATCAATGTTTTGATTCCCTTGTAAAGTTGGTTTATGTGGTTCAATGCGAGAAAACAAAGAGTTTTGAAAGAGAAGAAAAAGTTAAGAGTGATCTTTGTATTACGTTAAATCCTCAATTTATGCCTTAATCTCATGATTTGTGGAAATTGTGAGATTAGGGTGTAACAGCTTGGTATGAAAGCTTAGGCTGAGTTGTCAAGGACCATTAAGTTAGTAAGTTAGAGTCATAAGTGTGGTAGATAGGAGATGATATGATGTTAGCTCTGGGGATTTGAGTATTTTAATATCTTGGCATGGTATCTGAGTACTTGGATCAACCAGTATCAAGCTACTCTATCTATTCTTTCATGTATACCATGGCCAGGTATACAGTGGAAGGATGGGCTAGAGAGGACCCTAGAAATATTAGGGTTAGAAACAAGATAAGTACCATGAATTAAGAGCATAAATATAAAATGAGATAGAACTTTCATTTCATATTGTTGTTTTATTGGAGATGAATAGAAATGCTCTCATATGTTTGAATTCAGATACTCAGTATTTTGAAATATATATGGGTCTTTCAGATTTGTTGTACACTATGCAGTTGTAGCATTTATTGATTACATTCTTTGTATCAAGTAGACTAGAAATGATCTTTAAATGAACTTTCCTAAGTGGATATTCTTTCCACATGTTTGAGATTAATAGGAGTTGGTTAATCTTAAGTAGCTCTTGGCTTCAGGACTGCAGGTTCGGCCTGGTCCGGCTGGCAAGATGCATTACTGGGATCTAATGACTCCTATTAACAATATGATAAGAGTAGACTCTGGATGAATTAGACCCACATCATAGTGAGAATGTACATACACTAAGATGTTGAAACATATGGGAAAGATTAGAATAGCTAAGAATCAGTTGAAACTGATATCTGAGACCCAAGTTTGGGGCCTCATATGAGAAATCCTTAATTGGGAATAAAGGAACACAACATAAGGTTCAGATTAAGTTTAACGATTAGTATTATATGAACTCTAAATATGAAATGTGGAAAAGATATGAGAAAAGTATGTAAGGACCAAGATAGTAAGAATCAATCATGAGGAATGGATTATATAACTGAGTACAATGTTTTTATGTACTCCAAAGAAAAGGAAAAATAGAAGAAAAGAGCTAAGTATACAATAAGTACATAGAAGTGAAGAGTCTTCAGAAGAGTTAAAGTGAAGAGAACCAGATGAGCATATAAATCATAAAACTAGGATAAGAAACTTAGTTGAAACAAAGAGAAATGTTGGAAATAATGAGCTTGATTAACGAATGAGGTTTATGATATAATTGATAGCATGGAATGTATACCTTTATTAATAAGTTTAATACATACATTCTTACTACCTTTGGATTCTAAGTCTCTATAGAACAACAAACTAGTTTCTAAAAGAAGAACAAAAGTGTAGCTAAATAAATGAATGTCATACAAAGGTAGACTATATTTAGGAAGGAAAAAACTTCATTGAAAGAGAAACTATGTTTCACCCATGCATGAGCCGATTGATTTAAAATGAAGGATATGTAATGTATTAAACATGAGGTGATATTAGTACAGAGATGGTTGATTTAGAATTTCAACTTCACATTAGTAGAAGGATAAAAGGAAATATATGCAACATGATATACATGATCATACACATAAAAGAAGTAACATGATCATAAGAGAAAACTAGAAGTTAAAGATGACATGTGGAATAGTAGTATATGGTAAGGGGATTATGGAAAGTAAAGAAGGGTTTGAAACATAATGGAGTAATATAGATTATAAAAGAAAGAGGTTGTGAGATTCAAGAAATGCTAATTAGTCAAGTATCCATGTTGATAATTAATTAAACCTACATATGAGAAATGTATTATTGAATGTTTGAAGATAAGAATTCTAAGTCTCAAAATCATCTTCCCTTTCATATCTTCCTTAATGAGAGCAATGTGGGAATGAAGTGATAAGAAAATGAATCATATATGACACATAACCACCGTGGTAGAGACATCTAGTGAATGTAATAATGACACACAATATGATAATGAAACCCTAGCAGGGTAATTGAGAATGTAATCTATCTGAATGTCCAAGTAAGAGAAAGGAAATTCAATCGATAAGATAAGGAAGACTTTAGTAAAAACTTGTGAGATCCAAAGTTTGAATTTCAAATTAAGGGAGAAAAGTCACACCACAATAACGTCATGCTACTGATAAAGGTCAAACCCTAGAATGTTTAGAGTTGTAGTAGTTCAAAGGTTGTCACTAGTGATTTGACCTTGAATACCGGCATCTCTATAAAACAAGATCATGAAATTTGCACTATGAGAAGTAAACTAGCACTGATAGTAATCCTAGCTAATCTGAATGGTAGATAAACAATATGGAAATGATTTAGAGAAAAGGATAAGAAATAGATTTGAAATATAAGAGGTGTGTTTTGAATAAAAGGAGAAATACAATATGAGTGAAGTGTGATATGAAATAAATTCTTGCAGTAATAGCAAGAATGATGAATAATCTATTTATACCTTGTATGTTTCAATTTTAGGGATGTTTCATCTACATGATTAAAATGAGAAGGATAAGTAGCAAAAAGTAAGTAGTAATGAATGAGGAGAGAGATAAGAGAAAACAATGGATTTTAGTAATATGTGAATTTGTTTTTAGAAGTATAATTTGTTGAAGATATATTAAGGGATTTAAATTGGTTCTACGTATGATTTCAGTGTACATGTGCAAGCAATATGTTAATTAAAGGTGTTTGATAGTTGTAGTCATTCATACCAGTAACCCATCTTTGTATTATATATTTGTGGTATGGTGATATGGGTTGAATGATGATGGAACAAATGAAGGGTTACCTAGAATAAGGTAGTCTTACCTATTCACTCATATGAATAGAAGGGATGATAATCATATTGTATTGATATGTAACCCTAATGAGGTATAGCTTGTTATACCTAGCTTTAATATAACTAAGAGATGGTAATTGGGTATGAATAGTCCTTGAATGAATAATACAATCATGGAGTACTCTGTTACTGTTGTTGAAACCCTAGTATGTTATAACCCGATGGTTACACCTTGAATTATGTGTGGGTTCATACTTGAGAATAATATGGAATGTGATGGTAATGCTTCACCTTATGCATCCATGATCCAATGGGGATGTCGTGAGTAGTATTATACAATTGTTGTTGAATCTAGTCTTTTAACTCAAGACTATTTTGCTATTTGAGTAGCATAATAGTAAAATTCAAAAGAACATGGTGAACTCTCTTTTGTGATTTAGAGGTAATACATAATAATAGTTAATATTGAGTCGTATGAATTGAGATAGTTGGATCGGGTTATCAACGATGAGGTAACACCTCAAGAGAATGAAAATATTGAAATGGTTGTTTCTCTCTCTATCTTATGATTGATTGTGGCATAGAGAATTTGTTGGATATCGTTAGGAACTGTTTCAGACATGTTGTGATTATAAAAGAAATAAAGGACTCAATTTTGAAAGGTGCATTCAAGTATGAAATACAAAAATATAATGACATGTAAGATTTCAGAAGCTTAAAATAAACTTTGAATATACTTTCTTTGTGTATTTATGTTTCGGGGATGAAACTTTTTAAGGGGGTGAGAATTGTAATGACCATATTTGTGCTTAATTGGTAAACTAGGGTTTACCTGAATGATTAAATGTTTGATTATATTGAACATCATTTAGACTTGATTAATGATAGTAGATCAATTGTGATGTTTCAAACTTAAGAAGAAACTCTAACTATGGTTTTAGTTTAAAGAATTAGGGTTTGAGAAATGTAAACCCTAATTGGAAAAAATTAGGGTTTTGATAGTACATGAATATGGAATTTGATTAGGATAGTAGTGTGGTAAATGATTTTTCATATTTCTAAAAATTTTATATTTAATTGAATTTTAGATATGATATGGATAACTCAATCATGCATATTGGAGAAAAAGTTCAAAATATTTGAGTGTTCTTTGAATGTGGTTCTCGGTAGAACTATACTTCGACCAAAATGCTGACAGAGTACTTTTTAGCAGTGTAGTGTTTTATTTTTAGTTATTTATTGGTAACTGCAAATGATCTAAAATTTTAATTGGAGATCTAAAACTCAATTATGTAAAATTTTCATAATTTTTCGATGCATTTATACCTTATCAGTAGACAAATTATAGTAACTAACATTTCTACAGAATTCTGGATAGTAGTGCACTATTAGATTTTTAGTTATTTAATGGAAGCTTTGAATGAACTCAAATTTTAACTGAATATTTGTAACGTAATTCTACACAACATTATAAATTCTCATAATTTTTGAAGTAGCTTTGATCTCTGAAATATACAAATTCACAGAAACCATTTTATGATAAAAAAATATGTTGAAATAAGAAAAAGTTTAGTGAGGGGTCAATGTGCAATCAACCCAAGTAGTTCAATTTCTCTATATGGTCAACCTAACACACAAGGATCTCTCATAATTCATGATTCAATCTAGAGAAATAAAATCCTAGAGAGAGAGTTAGGATTTGAGATGAGAAATTGATGGAGATGTTGACTTAGGGTTTTGCAGTCCGAGGAATGATGAAATCATGTAAGTTTAGCTTCTTTGGATATAGTTTCATGGTGAATATTCTCTCACATGTCAAAATTCCATCCCTCATCTGATTTGATCCAAAATGGTATCAAAACTTCTCTTTTTCTCACGCTTTCTTCATTATCCCTCATTTTTAGGGTTTCTGAGTTGAAAGGAAGAAGAATTGGGTGAATTGCTAGGGATTTGATATGGATTTTATATTTTCATATATGAGATACATTTTTAAGGTGTTTTCACACCTTAAGGTGAGTGGGAACTTCCTTTAAACAGTATATTGCATGAAAATTGGTTAAATCAACCATAATCTTATTGCTTAGTATGCAACTACAAACCCTATATTGTCTATTTGTTCTAAGTTGTTGCAAAATGATATGAAATGGATTCTTCCTTTGCTTGAATGAATTTCAGATGATAAAATCATATTAGAAATGTATACAATGCATTCTAATGAGAATTCCCTAAGTATTCGCAGAGGTTATAAGAGTAAAGTGAAATATAGGGAATTTGTCTATGACTGAAATTTGTTGTATAAGTAAATAGAGAAAGTTGCTTATCTAGATCCCCTTGGTTTTGAATGAATGTTTATTTAAATTCATAGTACATATATGTCAGATACTATCTTGGATTTCATTTAAAGTGAGTAGTGTTTGTTTTGTATCTCAGTGAAGAGGGTGAAACCCTAGATTCGAGGAAAGTTGGATATTTGTGAATAGATATCATGAATCCATTTGAAGGGATTTTCTGGACATAATAGACTTTATTTATTCAATATTATTATTGATTCATGATATCCCAGTGAATGGAATAGAAACCCAAATTCAGCTCAGTTCTAAGGTTTCATACATATATTGATTTTATATGATTTGTTGATAGTAGTCTTTATTCAGTGAATGTTTATGTCGCATGAAATATGTATAGGAGCCATGGGAATAAGTTGTTACCTAGTGAGAGGTGACAAGATGTGTGATGGTCTTGTGAGCCATGAGAATACTTGTACAACTAGTGAAATGAATACCTTGGTCTAAGGACCTAGAGGTAATGGTTACCTATTACAGAGGTAACAATGCTATGTGATGATCTAAGGGTTTGAATACCCAGATCCAGTAATTATGATAATGATGTGAAGGGATGAGAATTCCCAGTAATGTGATAAGGGATTGAGATCCTAGGTATCATGTGTTGTAAAGATTTGAAAAGTGCGTGATAGATGTATTACACCTTTCTTTGTAGCATTTGTTGTGATTAAATGAAACCCTAAGGGTAGGGTGTTCAATGAATCAAGTATTGTGATATGAATGTTCTCAATTATTATTAATAATTTTTGTCATGATAAGTAATTAACTCTTAATTGAGTTATGAGATGCACAACTCAAGATTTGGGTTGATATGCACGTTCTTTGAGAAATTACAGATAAGTTGCAGGTGCTATTGACGATTACTCATATGTCAAGTAATTAACTCTTATCAGTGTAATAAGATGATAAATTGCACGATTCTAGTGTGTATGCTCCAAGTGGACATGTAATATGTTTATTTAAGAATTTTAGTCTGCCTGCATGTATAGTATGTTGATTACTCAGTATATTACAGTGTTTTGAATATACTGTTCTGCCAAGTTTTGAATGATATACATGTTGTATTATAACTTCAAATAAGTAGACGCGACACCATAGAGATACCAGAGTCAAGTATAAGTAAGAGAAGGGTACAATGTAGAAAGATCTTTCTAGGAATAATAAAATAATAGAATTAGGAGCCCTGAACACCGTAGAAACCCTATGTGAGGTTTGTGCCTTAGGGTGAAATGACCTAACCCTGGCAGCGTCCAGTATACGGGGGTCGGAATGTGCTATCAGGTGGCACAGAGGACGAAGCCCTAGTAGAAGTCTCCTTAAATTATAGTCTGTAGTGTCCAACATCAACCAGAAGTCTTGGTGTCACTAGAGTACAGAAAAGTCAAGAGGTGGCTTGACTCTTCGTCTGTGTGCTCAGGTTAGAAGAGGAGTCCAGTTTAGGCTAGAGAGTCGTTTCCATATTGCAGACCAGGAGAGTGGTCAGACTTAGCATTTCCCGGGTGTGTCCGCTAAGTCTTGTACGGAGTGATCGTAGTGCACTATGAGTTTTTATATGTAGAGTACACTGCATATGATCAGGGCATAATAAAATGAATGAGAGGTCAAAACAAGTGTGTACAGTTATTCAATTATTCTTTGTATGATTCTGAATTTTTAGTTCTCTTTATGATCAATCAAGCATTTCATATATTGATTCACTCTTATAGATATTTAGAGTATCTTTCCATATTTATGATTGTTAGTTATTAGACTCTTTAAAGCTTACTACTATTATAATTGATATCAATTGCTCAAAAGTATATATGTAATTATATCAGTGCTTTAGACTATTT